>CM065640.1:60670469-61380469 GCA_033220585.1 Dipteronia sinensis | reverse complement strand
CCTTTATAGATGACTACTCAAGATACGGATATGTCTACCTGATGCAAGGAAAGTTGGAAACATTTGAAAAGTTCAAAGAATTCCGAGCTGAAGTTGAGAATCAATTAGGTAGGACTATCAAGTCACTACGATTAGATCGTGGAGGTGAGTACCTTGACCAAGAGTTTGAAGACTTCATGGTCGAGCATTGGATAGTTTCCCAACTCACAGCTCCCGGTACACCTCAGCAAAGTGGTGTAGCGGAGAGGAGAAATAGAACCCTGATGGAAATGGTGAGATCTATGATTAGTTTCTTATCATTACCAAATTCCTTCTGGGGATATATGTTACAAACACCGGCATACATTTTGAATGTAGTGCCATCCAAATCTGTTCCTAAGACTCCCCTAGAGTTGTGGAATGGTCGTAAAGCTAGTTTGCGACATTTCCGCGTATGGGGGTGTCCAGCACACGTGCTGAAGAACAAAATTGGAATGCTAGACTCCAAGTCTGTGGTATGCATGTTTGTAGGATACTCCAAGGAGACCAGAGGTGGACACTTCTATAGTCCCGAAGATAACAAAGTATTTGTATCGACAAATGCAACGTTTCTTGAGGACAATTATATTAGTGATCATAAACCTCACTCTAAGATTGTATTAAATGAGTTGGAGCCTGGTGAGAATAGTGCTTCATCAACAAGAGTTGTTGATCCACAAACATCTGAAAGTCAGATGGTTCCTGATCAGGATACATTATCACCTAGACATAGTGGGAGGGTTGTAAGACAACCTGAACGCTATTTAGGTATAGGTGAGGGACAAAGTGTTGTCTCTGCTGATAGTGTGGATGATCCATTGACATTTAAGAATGCCAATGGAAGATCCTGATAAAGAAAAAAAAAGGTAGTTTTCTTAGTCCTATACGTGGACGACATCCTGCTCATTCGGAATGATGTGGGAATGTTATCTGATGTAAAGGGCTGGCTGCCTAGCCAATTCCAAATGAAAGATTTGGGAGAGGCGAGTTATGTTCTAGGGATCCAATTTATAAGGGATTATAAGAACAAACTCATAGTACTGTCTCAGGCATCATATATCGATAAGATTCTTGTGCGATTTTTGATGCAGAACTCCAAGAAAGGTAATTTACCTTCTAAGCATGGAGTTGACTTGTCTAAGGAACAGTGTCCTAAGACACCTCAAAAAGTTGAGGATATGAGACGTGTACCCTATGCATCAGCAGTAGGTAGTCTCATGTATGTTATGTTATGCACGAGACCGGACATCTGCTATGCATGGAGAGTAGTCAGCAGGTACCAATCCAACCCAGGATTAGATCATTGGGTTGCTGTCAAGAAGACTATTCTCAAGTATCTTCAGAGAACGAGAAACTATATGCTAGTGTATTCCGGGCAAGATTTGATCCCGTTAGGATATACAGATTCTGATTTTCAGTTAGACAAGGATTCTAGGAAATCCACGTCTGGATCAGTTTTCACCCTGGGTGGTGGAGCCATTGTGTGGAGCAGTATTAAGCAATCTTACATTGTTGACTCCACCATGGAAGCCGAATATGTAGCCGCTTGTGAAGCTGCTAAAGAGGCCGTTTGGCTCCACAAGTTTTTGAGTGATCTGGAAGTTGTTCCAGATCTAGATAGGCCCATCACACTTTATTGTGATAACAATGGTACTGTGGCTAATTCCAAAGAACCATGAAGCATATAGAGAGAAAGTATCATCTCATTAGAGAGATAGTGTAGAGAGGAGATGTGATCGTCACAAAGATAGCCTCACAAGACAATCATGCTGATCCATTTACAAAAACCTTATTGGCTAAAGTGTTTTCGGGTCACCTAGATAGTCTAGGGTTACGAAACCTGCCTCACACGCTTTAGTGCAAGTGGGAGATTGTTGGGGTTTATACAGTAAAGATGTAATTTGTGAATGGATTTATGAAATAAATAAAAAGAAAAGTTCAATTCATTCTTGTTGTGTTATTTATTTTATAACTTGTGCATATATTAACATCCTAGATTACCGGATGTAATCTCGAACTGTGTATATGAGTGTCATATACGGATGAATACAGTAAGAGACGTGCAATATAAAGAGTCCATAGATAGCAAATAAAGCTGGGTACTTTATTTATGGTTAATCTATAGCTGCGGTCCATTCCGTAATGTACGATGATTCTATCCTGAATCATTCATATGAGATATAGGAATGGAGGCACCTTGTATGACGTGATCATATAGGAATGGGCCATGATCTATATGAATCTCTCACCAAGATCCGTTTACTGATGAGATTCATATATATCAACTAATGATGGCTATATGTGGATGATCTTAATCCTGAGTGTCTTATCGACTCCTTCAGGTTAGATCGTGGTCTTTGATATACCATGGGTGAGATCAGATGCAATTCCTGATCAATATACTCCGTATGTTGGGATTGCGGTTTGGCTTGTGGCTAGGAAGGTATGTACACAATAGTGGAATCCACTCCTTCTTGTGAGAAGTAGATGGTAGTTCCCTTAAGGGTTGATTCGGGGCTTAGACAATATGAGCGCTCTCCTAATTCCGTGAGGAAATAGGATTTATTTTTCATTAGAGAATCAACGGTACTTAAAGGATATATGTAATAAGAGGGTTATAACGGACATTATAACCCATCTCTAATTATGAACTACTGTGGAGGATCACACCATGTGTAATAGCTATATCGATGGACACCGAGTTGTATCGGTCTATGTAAAAGCGTCTACAGTTGAGAGAGTGCAGCTTCGGGTTTTTAGTGGAATAACACCGGAGTTAATAATCAAGGAATATTAATTAAAGAGTTTAGTTAATGATTCCAATGATTACTGGAGCTCAAAATACTGTGGGTCCATTAGGTCCCCTTACTAGTCCGATCGATTTAGGTAACAAGGGTCACGGTTAATTAATTGGATTGTCCAATTAATTGTGTTACGAAAGTGACAAATATTTATTCGGGAATTAATTGAATAATGAGATTATTTGATTAATGAGATTATTTGATTAATGAATAATGGTGATTAATTAAATTAAATAATAAGATTATTTAATCATGTTATTAATCACTAAATGGAGGATGTTTGTTGATATTTGTTTTTTGAATAAAATAAGATAATATGATTATTTTATTTTATTAAATTTTGAATTTTGAATTTAAATAGTTTGAATTCAAATCATAATAAATAAAATAAATATTAATCAATATCTTTAAAGATATTTGATATCTTAAAAGATTAGATTGATTTGTTTTTTGATTATATTGATTTTGAATTTAAAAAAAAAACAAGAGAAGGTTATCAGCACAAAATTGGTGTGCGTTTGATTTTTTTTAAAAAAAAGAGAAAGTAGTGCGATTGTTGCACTATTGAAAACAAAAACAATTATAAAAAAAACAAGTGATGTGTGTGAGTAAAAAGAGAGAAAAAGGTGGTGTACAATTGTTGCACTATTGAAAATATATATATTATTAATATTTTTTTTAAGAATTAGAATTGTTCTAGTTATTTCTTCTCTTTGGAAGAAATAGTTTCTTCATATTCTCTCTACATCCTCCTAAGTTCCTGAGTACGTGACGCGCCCACACGCAGTTACCACTTCCGAGATATAGCTAGGAAGATCAGTGGTACAGACCAAGAGCATATCGTAAAGTGAAGGAGCCTCCAAACGTTGGTAAGGTTCTATATATTTTTATATTGATTACAATTTCCTGAGTTTACATATTGTATGTATTATTAGTTTTGGAAAAATAATTACGGTCTCAAGTTCACTGGTTCCAGATCATTTATGATCTGTATTAAAAATTTTAAAACATATTTCCTCTGCGTTATCAGTGAACGGGGTTCCAACACTTGTCGTCTATAAGGACCTCAACGGTCGGCTCCCCTTCCTAATCTTTCCCATCTTCTGGAGACGACTCCCTTGGGTCTAGGTCGAACCAAGTTGGCGTTTCCGCCTTTTCCTCGCTCTTATCTTCTTCTGAGTATTTCTTTTACTCGGCTGATTCTATCTGCATTACGTCTGGTTCGACTTTTTCTATGTAAACTGCTAGACTGGCTTTCCTCGACAACTATTGGGATCCTTTCAATATTCCAACCCCAGTTTCGGTCGAGAACTTGATGGTTAGGGCATAGGTTACCGTAACTGCTTTTGTTTTGTTCAAGAATGGTCTGCCTAGCAAGGCATTGTATGGCCAATTCTCGGTGTCAACAACCACAAACTCAAGTAGTACTGTTTTTTGGCATGGAAAGCTCCCTACTTCGACCAGAAGTTTGACTGTCCCCAGAGATCTCACTTTTGCTCCTCCAAATCCTTTGAACGAGATTGCTAGTGGTTGGAAATCTTTCCTATGAAGCCCTAACTGATCGAACACCCCGACGCTCAGGATATCCGCTGAGCTCCCATTATCGATCAGTATTCTTCTTACTTCCAGGTATCCGATACGAACTGTCACGATGATCGTGTCATTTGGCTTAACCTCCAATCCGTAAGCGTCAGCTTCATAGAAAATGATTGAATCCCACCCTAGCTTGAGCTTTTTCTGATCGGGACCCACCGAGTTCACCTCGAAGTTTCTCTGGCCATCTATCGCTTCACGGACTTCTGACATTCTCTCCCTACTACTTCTTCCTATACATGGCCCCCCAAAAATGGTGTTGTTAGCTCCAACATCTGAACTTCCCCTTGGACTACCCTTTCTATTCTGGTAGAGTTTTGTGGGATTGTTCTGCCGATCATCATTTTCTTTGAGAACCACATCTTTTAGGTGCCCTTCTCTGATTAACTTTTCATTGTAATCCCTTAACCGGCAGCATTTAGAGGTTTCATAACCATTATCACGGTGGAAAAGGCAATACTTCTAGGTGTCTCTCTGAGCAAAACTGGATTGCTTCGGAGGCTTCTTATATAAGTTCTTGTCCTCGATTACATTCAGAACTTCCTCTTGTTTCTGTGTTAGATGAGTATAATTTGTGTACTGCCTCTTATAGATATTGTTACCATTTTGATCATCTTCTTTTTGGCATTCCTTGCCCTTCCCAGAGTTATTCTTTTGGTCTCCTTTGGGGTTTCCCTTCCAGCCATTATCTTTGGGCTTTTGACTCTCACTTGGTCGGCCGCTATGTATATACTCCCCTCCATGGGCAATTTGCTTTTCTTCTACCATTGCTTATCCTCCCACATCTTCCACCAGATTAGCATAGGTGATTGATCCCCTTTGTCATAAACCGAGTGACAATTGGCTATGTTGCAGGCTGTTGACAAATGCAGCCACAACCGCATCGTCGTTAGGGTCCTGCACTTCTAAGACTTCTTGTGAAAAACGGGTAAGGCAGTCTTTTAACTTCTCGTCCGTTCTTTGCTTTAGAGCTGAGAGAACTGATATCGACTTCCTGTGTTGGATATTTCCTATGAACTACCTGGTGAAGGCCTGTATCAATTCCTGGAAGTTCCCGACCGATCCGCTTGTAAGGCCACCGAAGCATCTGGACCCCTGATCCCCTAATGTCTGAGGGAACATTCTACACAATAGTGCATCATTGTAATCGTACTGTGCCATTGCACTTTGATACCTTCTGACGTGCTCTTGGGGGTCTGTGTTGGCCTTAAATTGTTCCACATGCGGCAATCAGAATTTTTCTGAGAAACGAGCATGTCTTATGGGTGCAGTGAATGGACTTCCTGAATTACCGATCAACAGGTTCCCTCGCCCTTGTCTCCGTTCTAGCGCTTCTATCTTTCTTAGCAGAACTTCTCATTCTCCTTCTGGCTCACCTCGCTCATCAAACTTTTACCGGATGATGAGACCATAAGGGTCTTTTGAGGCTCGCCCTATAACTTGGATGTCTCGAACATTATATCTGGGAGCTGGAGTTGTTTCTCTGTGAATCCTTGGGGGCTCCTCTCTATCGGTTAAAGGTGAACGAGATCTTCTCCTATGCCCGTCATATCTATTGCCCCGGTCATAACTCGCTTCTCGTCCATGATCTCTTGTAATATCGGCATGCGGACTGTGCTGGCTTGGTCCCCATTTCTCTTGTGATCCTAGTAATATTGGCGATCGTCGCCTTTTTGAAATCTCTCCATCTTTTCGTGGTGATTCACCTTATCTTTACCAGTTTTCGGTACAGCGTCAAGGGTTTGGACTAGTATCTCAGATCGTATTCTAGCGTTTCGGGCCACCACTAGTGCAGATAACTAGAATTGAGAGGTCAAATTTGCAGTATCGGTTATATTGATTCCTTGTTTAGCAGCGTCTTCGATGACTCTCCGCAAGAGTTCTTGAACTTCCCGGAAGACATCTGGGGAGATGCTGGGCAGGGTATTTACTGAGGCGGTTACGTCTTGTCTGACGGAAGGTGGAGTTCTGGACGGTGGGTCCCCTCTGATCTTTTCTATACCAGAATTGTCGGTATCATAAGGAGTACCAGTCTCGTGCGGGGATCGGCTTCCATCCCTATTATCAGCCATGTTACCGCTTCACAAGTTTTCGAAGGTTCACCCCCTTCTTCTAGAGCCAATTGTTGATGGTGATTTTTTGATTACGTAAAGTCAATCACTCGTCACACAAAGTATGTAAATTTTGCAGCTGTTTAATGAATCGAAAGAAATAAAAGAAGTTGTGCAAGTAAGTTTTTACGTGGTATAATCCCAAGGCGGGGAAACATCCACGGTTGCTGGTGACAGCGAGGAGAAGAATTCACTATGGATAATATGATTACACGCTCAACCTTACTTGCTCTCTTGAATATCTAATGATTCACGAACCCTTGTTGGGTGTTTTTTAGGGTCTATTTATATATGCATAGAACCCTAATTCTTGGAGTACAAGTAAAAGAAAGGTAGCAGTGATTTAATGAAGTACGAACAACGCTGACTTATAGGAGTCTTGCTAATCTTCTTTCCCGTCTAGCATCGTTTGTGTTTTAATCACATCAAGTCTTTTACTTATTCTGGATTCTGATAGCTCTAAGGAAATCTGTTTCCTTATCAGAATATGTTTCATGAGTCCTTATTTGAAGAAGACTCTTCTTGCATGTTTGAGTCGTGATTCATTGAATTCAACGTTATGCGCATGTCAAGCATCTGAGCGTATCTAGAAATTGCCCACATGTCAATTAGCCGACCATCTCTCCAATCCGATCAGATCTCTTTCACCCCCGACCAAGGACCTACACCCGATCGAATATCTAAACCCGACCAGTTGGGTTTATCCGACCATCTCGGGATTTCCTGATCAAATCTTTTCAACTTGATCAATCTAATTATCTTGGTCGGGTTTTTCCCACCCAACCATCTTAGTAACTTTGATCAGTATTGTGAGGTTATTTTCTAGTCATCTTAAGTTGACTTGATTTAGTCGACATTTGTTGACACCCCATTGGTCATCCCCATGTAACACGATGTTTATGCTGACTTATTATCTTTTCAAAGTATACCAACAACATGTATGATACTTTTATTATATGTTAATTAATCAACGGTTAAGATTCTTTCTTTTAAAAATGAAATTTTTTGACATATACCAAACCCAATTTTTCTCTTCCACCGCGTGTTTTTCCCTAAAGTTATTTATTTCCTCAATGAGTTCCGGTTATCTTGGTTACTCATTCATTAAGTTTTGAGTTCACATTAGGTAGTTAGGAAACTTTCTGTGATTTTATCGTACATGATTTTCGTCCTTGTTTTTAAAGTTGAATCCTGTTTTTTATTTGTGAAAGTTTTCTTGATGTCTTTTTTGTGTGAGGGAGTCTCGGTTCGTAAACTGGAAATGGATTCAAAATTGGAGTTCAGAGGCCGGAGAACGGTGGAAGAACTCGAAGACGCGTGAGGGGAGGAGAAGAACCAAGCAAGAGGGCTAGCTCCTCTCCCCTTGGAGGCGCGTGGCCTCCACGGGAAGAGCAGCCTTCTACCCCCGTGGAGCCCATGTGCCTCCACGGGATGGCAAATGTGGCCACTCCTGATTGGTTGGTTTTTTTTTCTTTAATTCTCTCCTTTAAATTCCAACTTCACTCCCATTTTCATTCAAGAAGAAAAATTGAAAAACATTGTGCAGGATTTTCTCTCCAATTTTTCCAATTTCCAAACACCTTAACTTTCTCATTTGGAGTCTGGATCTAGTGATTTAAAATTGGTGAATCTTTATCTATCAGTCCTCTATCATTTTCACAAGAGTTTAGAGTCATTTGATTGAGTTTTCTGGTAGTTACACTCATAAAACCTTGACAGCACAGTTTTTCTTCAAGGTATTGATTTCTATTTTTTTCTTGATCTTCAAGTCTTCAATCACCTTGGGTTTTCTTCTCATATATATGTATGTTTGATTTGTTATCATTGATTAGAGAAATGATCTCTAATAAAGCTAGTTTGAGCTTCAATTGATTAACATGTTGAGTTAGATTTTTGTAAATCTATGTTTTCATATGTTTGAGATGTTGTATTGTGGTAGCTTCAAATCTAGGACTATCTTGTGTGTTTATTGACATGAATTTGTTGATTGATAGTCTTTGCATATGTTAGGTCTTTTTAATTGAAGATTTATTGAAATAGCATAAATGATTGATGATTTAGAGCTTGATTGGATTTAAATGATTATCTTGAGAATTTAAGTTCTATTATTTTGCTAGAGATTCATTTTTGATTTTATCAAATTGATTCTAGCATTTTTTATGTGTTTGAACATAATCTAGATTTTTGTGTGTTAGGTGTTTCACATACTTTAGATTAATTGTTCATGTTATAAGTTCTAGATAAATTTGTTCTTGAGCTTTTGTTGATAAAAATCTAGTTCTTCATGTTATATGCCTAATCCACACATTTCATATGTATATTCATCATTGAGTGTGATTGCATTGATTTTAGGATTGTAAACTAGAATGCATGTGACATGTGCATAATGATTCAATTCTAGTTTCCATAGGTTATATTGATCATATGTACTATGATATGTATGTTTGCATCATTTGCATTCACTTAGATCACATGCCTTGCAAAAGGTTGGAAGTCTCATTTCTTAGAGTGATTCTTTGAATTGAGAATTGGAAGTCATATTTTGGAGAAAGGATCTTCAACTTGTGCAATTGGAAGTCTTGAATAGGATTGGGGTGATCCGGATAGTTAAGCAATGGAAGTCTTGGCTAGGATCGGGGTGATCCGGATAGCTAAGCATTGGAAGTCACATTTTGGAGAGGGGATCTTCAATTTGTACATGGAAGTCTCGACTAGGATTAGGGTGATTTGGATAGTTGAGTAATGGGGCATCTCTTTCATTGTGTAGGGTTGAAGGGTAGATTTCTAGGAGAAGTGGGCACTTGAGAGATTGTATCTTTTTATCTTACTAGTGAAAGGTGTTTGTCGGTGGTTGTGGTACCAACTTGTGGATGTTTCCTCTTAGGAAGTTTTACCACGAAAAAATCATGTATTGATTTTCTCTATCCCTATCTCCTTATATTTGTTTATGTGTTGATGTATATCTTGGTTCATATCTTTGTAATAAATAATCATAATTTATCAACTTTGTATATGTTGGAGTTTATGGATAAATTCCATGTTATAATTTGAGTTTGTATCACATACATGTTAATGCTTACATTGACTTTGTTTGAACAAGAATATTCTTAACTGAATTAATATTGCTTGTGCTTGTTTTTTGAATTGTGATACAAGCTACTTGGAGGGACAAACTTTTGTTTCTGTTAATAGCCAAAATTGGCTAAGGACCAAAGGAAAATTTTCCACCTCCCAGACATGTTTCCATACCCCTAGAGTTTCACCAGGAGACCTCTCAATCCAGAGCCGAGCTACTATACCATCCCAGAAACAAAGGCAGGCTCCGGAAACATCCGGGATAGAGCCCGGACCCGAGAGCTTCCACTAGGAGACCTCTCTGTCCAGAGTCAAGCTACTATACCATCCCAGAAACAAGGGCGGGCTCCGGAAAAATCCGGGATAGAATTTAGGATTCTCTTTGTTATGCGAAATGAAGATCTGTAAATCTAAGTCATAAACAATTCAACAACGGAGCCATCAATTCTAGTACTGGTCTTGAAGTCAACTTCATCGCAATTTAAGCAAAACCGACCGCATATCTTCTCTGCCAATATTTTCAAAGTCTCTTTCGTTGTCACTGCTAAAATGAAAACAGCTTTAGGGTTGAACTGTCCATCTTCCCATTGTCCATCGTAGTTCACTATCAAGAGAACCATTTTCCTGCTATATGCAACAGTTGTAATCAGTTCCATCATCATTGAATGAAAATACATGTCATGAATGTCATTAGAAGCAACCAATTAAATTTCGTCCATGAATAGAAGGACCATGGAATTAAATATCGTGTCTTGGGAGGATCAAGGATTGTAATTGGAGGATCGTGGAATAACATTTCATGTCATGGAAGGATCATGGAATGACATTTCATGTCATGGAACAATCATGGAATGAGATGTCATGTCATGGTAGGATCTTCACATGTAAAAGGATCATGTAATGAAATTTCAAACACGAAGGCTCAATGTTGGCAAAACATCCTCTAGCAGGGGGTACACTGATGCGAGGAATGCCCTAAACCTATACTCTCAAATCAAGACATAAAGACACAAGTCGCGAAGAACAACAAGAAAACCTTTCTCAATCGTTTTCAACATATGTTATATGAATATGAAAGAAATCTATTTACTGTTACAGTTGGAGTTTCTAGGAATACATATTTTTTTTGATATTGGAGATGACTGAAACAGATTAGGACCGCTTCTATCACGGCAATGAATCCTGATGGAAGAACAAATATTGGTGGAGATACCAATTTGCGGGTCAATTATTTCCATTGGTTGCCATGTCAAAATCTGGGTTAACTGACTCGAATTGAAAATTATGATGTACAAATCAATTGGAAGACGTTTGCCGCAACAGATTGTATGGATTGCGAATTTAGGTTTATGAAACTTGCCTTCATCTGAGATACGAAGGGGGATTTAGGTTTATGGAAGTTGCCTTCATCTTTGAAAAGAAAGAGAAGAGGGATGGACGTCGTCGTTTTACCAACCTTTTAGGGTCATTTTTGACCTTTTATACTAATAAACACCGACAACTCTATTGAAAATGTTATGATTCTTACAATGGTACACTCGTCATTGAACCCACTAACTCCCGTGACCAAATCATTATATTCCATGACCAAATCAGTATATCGATTATAAATGGGTTTTTGGAAAACATGTGGCTATATATAAAAAGTGTTAAACAAAAGCGGCTATTATATGGAATTAACTGTTATATATGTTAATACCTTGTCATGTTTCATTTTCGTTTTCTTAAGAGGAATAATTTTCCTGTTTCACTTTGTATTGAATCCTGGTGTCGAGCTATTAATGGTACAGTTTAATCACACCAAGTAAATCTCTAAGTAAAGGTTGTGAATACACATCTTCAACTCACATAAACTGGGTTCAAAAGTTTGATTATACCAAAAATGATTAGACAAATTATTTTAAAAAAAATTAATAAAAATTTAGACAAATAAATAGATATGATGTAATCTACTTAATTATCTTCTGCTACTACAAGTATTTTTGCATTACGATTACAATTTACAACCAATCACTAAAACTTTAGAGCAAAAAAATTTCAACAATGTGAGGGGGCAACTGGCAGCAGAAACATGTCAAAATTAATACTTAAAGCTGCAAAGCGGATCCCTAATTTTAATTTCTGCACAACAAATATTTAGACAACCCATGAGTTCAATTCAACGCTCATGGATTGCCTCAGTACAGTGCAGATAAAAAAAATCATTTAAAATATAATAAATTTTATAAATAACCCACTTCAAATTTTCCAAACTAACAACTTTCAAGAGAACTCCGCTTAGAAATTTGAAGAAAATCAACCCAGAAACTAAGGAGATGGATTTTCGACAAAAAAAACAATAATAATAAAGCCCTAATCGCAGCCGCCATCAGTTTGAAGAAAATGAGTTTTTTTTGTTTTTTTGTTTGTTTTTATGTCAATTTGCGAAAAGAAACGTATTTATAGAGCTTTTAGTGAAGGCTATGTTAGGTTATATTTGAGTAAGCTTGGTGTGAGTAATAGATCAGCCGTTAAAAGGGGTGATTTGAAATAGACGGTGGAGATGAAGTTTGGTGCAAGTGACAAAACCCATAATACAGTTGATCTGAGGCCCACTTTTGAATCAGGCCCCCAACGCTTAGAAAATAAATTTGGTGTTTGTGGAAGGCTCATTAATGACCGAATTGGACTCAATCACTGAATCTGCTCTCAATTTTGGTGTTTGGTGCAACATCTCCGACGATGGACGGTAAAGATATGGATTGGAATGTAGGGATGGATCTCTATTTTTATTTTATTTTTAAAATAAGATATTAAAAAATAGGATGGAAAGATGTGAATATCAATTTTGAGTAAAATTGTTTTCATGTATTTAACCAAATGTGATGTGTTTGGACTTTGGAAAGCCTATTAATGACTGTATTGAACTGAAATATCAAATTTGTTATCAATTCTATAGTTCTGCACAAAATCTCTAATGATGGACTGTGGAGATCTAGATCGCGTGGTAGAGATGGATCTTCATTTTTTAAATAATAATAATGTTATTTTGTTCAAATTTGGTTCCCAAATAATGTGGATCTTTGATTTCTCTGTATTAGAATTGAAGGATTGAAATCATTGGGTTTTATTGATACCATATCATTTGAATATGGCTAGTTCATCGACCTCCTTCCTCTTGGGCCCGGGCTTCCCTTCTTGATGACATCGGGCGAGGTGCCTCTCGTTGCTCCCGGGTTAGAGCATCTGCGGCAGACTTAACTCGCCTAGGTTGATATTGTGATCGTCTTTTAGGATCTGGGAGCATAGTCCTAGCCTATCCCGGATCGAAGGTTGGGGCCCAGTCCTGTTGCGAGCTGGTTCTGGAAGAGGAGGTCCCAGGCGGTCAAAAGCAGGCTGCTTGGTCCCGGACCTGCTCGGTTCTCCCTGATCATTTGGGTTTGTTGGTTGAACTGTGATGCCTTCGGAGAGTAGGCGGATGCAGACGTTTTCCACGAAAGCTGCCGCTTGTTGGTCAGAAGCCCGCGCATTAGTCGTTTGGACCGGAGCTTGACTGCGATGTCCAGACTTCTTCCCCTTCCTTGGGGCCTTTCTTGTTGGCATCGCAGAAGGTTGTTCTGAAGCTCTGTGCTGTCCTTGGGAGGAACGGAGCATCATGATTCCTGTAAAACAATGAAAATGCAAATGGTTGACTTAATTAACTTGGTGTGGGTGATTCCCACAGACGGCGCTAGAAAGTGTTAATGGAAAATTTGCTCGGGGTGAGGAATCTCAATTAACACCCTCAAGACCACTACCACGAAGATGGTGGCCAAGGTCGAATGTACTCTAAACAGTGCTTCTTCAAATGACAAAAAATACAAATGTTAATACCATCAAAAGAGAAGAAGAATGCATTCTTTATTAATGGTGTATCGTGTACAAATATCTCTCAATCTCTCTAAGGAGAAGTAGGGTTGTTGTCGTATGTCTGTCGAAAAGTAGTCCCTTTCTCTTTCTCTCTTTTCCTATTTATACATAGTTTTGGTAGGTTAAACCCACTGATTCTCCCCTTGATTTTCTCAGTCTCTTCCCTCCTTATCGGACGGGATCTCTCATTTAAATGTTATTGACTTTGCGTTAATAGCTGAGTTGAGAATATCTTGGTGAAGATTAATTTGTTCCCTTTTTGGGCTCTATTACTTGTTTTGCACGTACGTAGCGTTTCCAGATATGATCCAATGTATATTCATATCTTCACAGCATGATCCCTCATAGGGGTTGTTAGATATGGTATGTATTGTCTCGTATGGCGAGATAGGTCAGATAGCGAGGTAGACTAGTGTCTTGGTTCCGGTATTTAGGAGCTTAGTCTAGCCAGGAGCTCGGTCTGATCTCCCTTGATCTCTTGGAGCTTGATGCGGCCCCCTACCGACACTCCTCTATGACAGCGGGGTTTAGGCGAGCTTCTGGAGAGGTTGCGAGGTAATCTCGACCCCGAGGGAACCCTAATTTGATCTTGTACATTAAGCCTTTTGATATAAAAGCTTCTAATGTACTATCGAAAATAAAACGCTTATTATTCTTCTTCTCTATGGCCGAATTCTAGACCCCTTTCTTGAGTTGGAAGTTTTTTTTTATTCAAAAGCAAGAGAATAAAAATTCTTTCTTTAAAAAAAAAAACTTTTTTTAACTCACATTATTAATTCCGAATTTTATAATATATATATAGGGTGGCCAAAATTATCACTCAAGTAGGATTTCTATCTTGTAATCAAATCCTTACACAAGTAGAATTTCTACCTTGTAGTCAAATCCTCACACAAGTAGTATTACTTCTTCTCCAAGTCTCCTATCAATTTTGAGTTTTAACCATATTCTAACTCATGAGTATATTATCCAATAATAAATTACTGAATATTAAATTGTGACTATATCAAAAACTTCCTAATTTGACTAGATAAATAAAATACTTTTATTTATCTACTTATCAAATATAGTCTTTGATATTTACCATACTACCAACAATAGTATGACACTAAGAGTCCTACTCCTAGTTAGAAAAAGATTTTAATATTCAATCAAGGCTGTGTCATATCTCTCATCCCCATGTTCTCTAAATGCCCATCAAAACTCTTATGTGGAAGAGCCTTTGTAAAGGGATCCGCTAGATAATCTACTGAAACCCCTTGGGGGGTTATTACACGAAACATAAAGCTCAACTAAACTTGGAGGCCATAGGTGTTCCATAACACCTTCTCCCACTCAATTATTTAAGGCGTGTGATCGAATTCCGTAGAATGATTTACCAAGTTATCTAGATGCTAATTAGATACCTAAACCATTCAATGCATGTTCATACCAAAAGAGATATATGAGTGCCACTCCTATTCTATATGACATGTTATCAAATAATAACAAACATTGCAATATTTACGAAAATATAAATAGCTATAATTTTGGTCCATCCTAGAAAAACAAGTAAATTACAATATTTGGAATACAAAAAAACACTTCTTTCTTAGCGAACAAGTCTTCATGCGTCCATCGTTTGCGCACCCTTTCGCTGCCTCCTATAAGCGTGCACACCCCACAACCCCGTAAAGGGCTGCCATGCGCAGCCCATGGCTTCCATAGGGCTGCCGTGCGCAGCCCATTCCACAACAATTGTGGCCGTGTAGTAGCTGAAGTAGAAAATCAGCTTGAGAAACACATAAAAATCTTGAGATCTGATCGTGGTGGAGAATATCTATCTAGTGAGTTTCAGTAATATCTTATTGATAATGGAATTATTTCTCAGCTTTCTGCGCCAGGTACACCTCAACAAAATGGGGTGACAAAAAGGATAAATAGGACTCTTTTGGACATGGTTAGGTCTATGTTGAGTTATTCAAACACTTCCTAATTACTTTTGGGGATATGCTTTACAAACTGCTATGTACATTATAAACGATGTTCCATCCAAGTCGGTTCCTCAAACACCGCATGAGTTATGGACTGGGCGAAAGCCTAGTTTACAACACCTAAGGATATTTGGATGTCCTGCGCACGTGTTAAAAGGAAAAACAGAACAGATGGAGTCTTATTCAGAAACATGCATATTTGTAGGCTATCCAAAAAGAACTAAAGGAAATTATTTCTATAGTCCTTCAGATCTTAAATTATTTGTTTTAACAAATGCTAAATTTATGGAAAAAGACTATATGAATAATTTTGTGCCTAAGAGTAGAATTGTCTTGAATAAGCTTTCAGGAGATACAATTCCACAAGAGGTTTGACAACCTAACCCAATTGTAAGTTTCACACCATCACAAGATCAACAACCTACCATTCCTTGTCATAATGGGAGGGTTAGTAAACAACCCGAGAGATACATCGGTCTAGGAGAATCTGTGGAGAATCTCCCAGACGATGATGATCCATACACGTACAAGGAAGCTATGAAGGATATTGATTATCGCCATTGGTAAAAGGCAATGTAATCTGAAATTGAGACGATTTTACGCAAAAAAAGTTTGGTCTCTTGTAGACTTGCCTAAAGGGATAAAACCCATTGGGTGCAAGTTGTTATACAAGAGGAAAAGAGGTATGGATGGAAAGGTGGAAACCTTTAAAGCTGGATTGGTAGCTAAAGGTTATACACAGAAGGAAGGTATCGATTATGAGGAAACTTTCTCTCATGTGGCCATGCTTAAATCCATTAGGATACTCTTATCCATTGCGGCATCTCTAGACTTAGAGATTTGGCAGATGGACGTCAAGACAGCTTTCCTTAATGGAAGTCTTGATGAAGCATCTATATGAAGCAACCAGAAGGATTCATTGAAAAGGCCAAGAGGAGGTATGCAAGTTGCAAAGACCCATATATGGACTTAAGCGAGCATCCAGATCCTAGAACATAAGGTTCAATCAAGCTGTGAAAACTTTTGGATTTATTCAAAACCTTGACAAACCCTGTGTATAGAAAATGATTAAAGGCGACAAGTTGGTTTTCCTAGTGCTTTACATTGATGATATACTACTCATCGGAAACGATGTAGGTGTATTGACATCAGTAAAAGGATGGTTAACAAAACAATTTGATATGAAGGACTTAAGAGAAGCAAGTTATATTCTTGGTATCCAAGTAATAAGAGATAGAAAGAATAGAACGATTGCATTATCCCAAGCTTCATACATAGATTAAATCTTGTCTAGGTTCTGCATGCAAGATTCCAAGAAAGGTATGTTACCTTTCAGACATGGAATCAAACTTTCAAAGGAACAAGTTCCTAAGAACTAGCATGAAGAGCGATTCATGAGTAGGGTTCCATATGCCTCGACAGTTGAAAGTCTCATGTATGCAATGCTCTTTACTATACCAGATATTTGTTCTGTTATTGGCATAGTTAGAAGGTTTCAATCGAAACCTGGTCCTAATCACTGGATGGCAATCAAGCATATTTTCAAGTATCTCAGAAGAATGAGAGATCATATGCTTGTATACTCTGTAGGGGATTTAATTCCCGATGGGTATACAGATTCATATTTTCAGTCAGATTCTGACTCCAGGAGATCCACATCAGGATCTATGTTTACACTTTGAGGAGGGGCAATCATATAGAGGAGTATCAAACAATCATGTATTGCTGATTCCACCTTGGAAGCTGAGTATGTTGCCGCATGCGAAGCTGCTAAAGAGGCTGTGTGGTTCAGCCAATTCTTGATTGACTTGGAAATGGTTCCTAATGCGAATAAGCAGATCACTAACTACTGTGACAACAGTGGAGCAGTGGCTAATTCAAGAGAACCAATAAGTCCTAAGAGGGGGAAACACATTGAAAGAAAGTATCACCTTTTGAAGGAAATTTTGCATAGAGGTGACGTGACTATTACCAAGATCGCGTCAATAGAAAATCTAGCAGATCCCTTTACCAAGAATCTACTACAGAAGAGTTTTGTTGGGTACCTAGAGAATATGTGAATGAGAGATATCACACACTTGATATAGCGCAAGTGGGAGATTGTTAGGATTATTCTCAATAGCAAAAGTGTAATAATGTATTTGACAATCTTTTCATACTAATAAAGTGATTTCTAGTTTAACAAATCTTATAGCATTTATAGTTTAATTATTATAATTGTCAAAAGTAAATAATCATAAGGTCAAAAGACTATGAGAAAGGAAGAATTGTTTGTACATCTGGATATGTATAAGGTAGACACAATTCTTTAGTTAGTTTTGAATAATATTCACAACTTAAGATAAAGGTTGGGCGCCTTTATCTTGTTAAAGTTGTAGATTCTTTTGCTAGCATTTAAGTGGGATCAACTGTGTTATGATGAGTCTAAAATCATCAAAGTGTAGTATCTTTGGGCAAAAGAATCTATTGCACTAGGTGCATTGAATAGGATCACAGTGAAATACTTTATCCAGAACCGTCAATGGATAAAAGTTTTCAAATGAGGACAATCGGAGAGTCTATCTCAATCATGAGATAAATGATGGACTTATAGTTACAAGTGTTATCATTTGAGCTATCAGTGAGTACGATTATATAGCATAGTTTATCCTCGATAGTTTGGTGGTATTCATTTGTTAATCAATAGAGGACTTCATTTATAGATATGGACATTATGGCTCCATTTATTAAATGTGAGTAGGATATCATCATATGGATATTTTGAGGTATTGGATATTAAATCTTAACCTTAAGTTTTCAATAGTGTCTATTGAAACATGGCTTCTGGACAAGTCAAAATATCCAAGTTCAAAATGTGGTCATATGAGAAAATATGGTAACTAGGAGAGCTATATGTGGTCTATGAGCTCTTGGCGATTACTAGTATTTTTCACTAGGATACACTATCTCCAATAAGGTTGTCTAGGGTTTGAATGAGAAATATTAACTTATTCTATCTTTATTTAAGAGTTCAATTTTATCTCTTTAGTGGAATGAGCTAAAATTAATAGATTGAACCTAAATGAATCATTTGTTAATTGTGATTATGTTATGTCTATTGAAGCTTAAGTTTAGATAGCCCGCCGAGATTCCTAATCCCCACGAACTTGCATGGTTCACTTGATATATTCTACCAGACCAATTTATGGGTCCATCTAGAATTGTTTTTGGATTTCGGAAACCAAAAATTTTGGAGAGGTGCGGTCATGTGTTATCAAATAGACACGTGGTAACTCTTCAAAAGCCTGTAATGGGTGGCCAAGGATGTAGGAATCTTTGGGCGGCCCTAATGTGGTGTGTTTAGTATTCCATTAAGAATATAATTTGCACATTTTAATTAAATGGGCTGCTAGATTATATTAATGTACTAAATTTAAGGCATGTGGACTTATTTCTTTTATAATAAGAATGGGTCTGGTTCACATGTGAACTTTTTATTAAAGTCCATGAATTTAATAAAATCGAAAAACAATATATTACCCATATATATACTTGGGCGGCAAGGCTAAATTAATTAGTCTAATTTATTGTTTAATTTTATTCATTAATCAAATGGAAATTAATTATTTAATTAATTAATTATATGATTTAAAGTCAAAATCTTTTTCTAACTAGGAGAATGATTCCTAGTATCATACTATGGTAGTAGTATACTAGGAGTATGACTCTTAGTGTCATACTATTGTTGGTAGTATGATAAATATCAAAGACTATATTTTCTTAGTAGATAAATAAAAATGTTTTATTTATCTAGTCAAATTAAGAAGTTATTGATAAAGTCACGATTTTATATTCAATAATTTATTATTGGATAATACACTCATGAGTTGGAATAGGGTTAAAATTCAAAGTTGATAAGAGACTTGGTGAAAAAGTAATCCTACTTGTGTGATGATTTGACTACAAGGTAGAAATCCTACTTGAGTGAGGATTAGGCCATCACCTATAAATATATCAAGGAATTTCGTTTTTGACATATAGAGTTCAAAGAAGAAGTTTTTTTTTTTTTTTGAGAAAATTTTTATTCTCTTGCTTTCGAATAAAAAAAAAACTCCCAACTCAAGAAGGGGGTGTAGAATTCTTCTAAAGAGAAGAAGAATAAGGAGCGTTTTATTTTCGATAGTGCACTAGAAGCTTTTACATCAAAAGGCTTTATGCACAAGATCGAATAAGGGTTCACGCGAGTTCTTGATTAAAAAGATTAAGAATTCACAAGTGACCAAATGTTCTTTATTATCTCTAGGAGGATTATTATGACTAACAAAAGAAAAAAGGTTTGTTTTTCCGTCATCAGGTTTAAAATTCAAAGAAAAGGGGGCACACACTCCTAGGTGATTCACGTTCATGATTGGATTGGAAGATCTTGCGGATTCAATTCGAAGCAAGCAGATTCAATTCAAAGTAAGCGGATTCAATTCGATGCAATATCAATCATCACGTGAAAAAGGTATTGTTGACAGCGATTTTTGGATTACGTAAAGTCAATCACGCATCACAGAAAGTATGTAAAGTTTACAGCTGTATAATGAATCGAAAGAAATAAAAGAAGTTATGCAAGCAAGTTTTTACATGGTAAAACCCCAAGGCGGGGAAACATCCACGGTTGCTGGTGACAACGAGGAGAAGAATTCACTATAGATGATATGATTACACGCTCAACCTTTCTTGCTCTCTTGAATATCTAGTGATTCGTGAACCCTTGTTGGGTGTTTTTAATGTCTATTTATACATGCATAGAACCCTAATTCTTAGATTACAAGTAAAAGAAAGGTGGCAGTGATTTAATGAAGTACAAATAACGCTGACTTATAAGAGTCGTGCTAATCTTCTTTCCCGTCTTGCATCGTTTGTGTTTTAATCACATCATGTCTTCTGCTTATTCTAGATTTTGATAACTCTAAGGAAATATGTTTCCTTATCAGAATATGTTTCATGAGTCCTTATTTGAGGAAGACTCATCTTGCGTGTTTGAGTCGTGATTCATTGAATTCAACGTTATCAACATGCCAAGCATTTGAGCGTATCTAGAAATTGCCCACGTGTCGCTTAGCCGACCATCTCTCCAACCCGATCAGATCTCTTTCACCCCCAACCAAGGACCTACACCCGATCGAATATCTTAACCCGACTGGTTGGGTTTATCCGACCATTTCGGGATTTCCTGATCAAATATTTTTAACCTGATCAATCTAATTATCTTGGTCGGGTTTTTCCCACCCGACTATCTTAGTAACTTTGATCAGTATTGTGAGGTTATTTTCTAGTCATCTTAAGTTGACTTGATTTAGTCAACATTTGTTGACACCCCATTGGTCATCCCCATGTAACACGATGTTTATACTGACTTGTTATATTTTCAAATTATACCAATAACAATACCCCCTTAAACATTCAAACTGAGCATTGGCTTAATGACAATGATTCGCTCGATGAGATATGTTTAACTCCGGAGCCTTTTGTCATGTAGCTCATAAATGCTCACTAATGGTGAACAACTGGCTTTTAATTTCAGCCACAAACGGTTGATTTGCATAGATGATTTGATACAAATGGCGCAACCAGCGGTGTTCTAAATTTCAAACGGCACGTGATCTTCGAGATTCGTACACCAACCACCACTCTCGTATGACGTCATCATCACCAATAAATACTTTCAAACTCTTTCATTTTCCCCTCACACAATCATTTCTTTTAAACTCTTCATCTTCTGAGTTTCTTTTCTTCCCCAACAATCTTCTCAGAGTTCTTCGTTTTAGCTAAGTCTTCATCGTCATCAGAGTTCTTATCCCACTTACTTTTAACACCAGGTATGGATCCTGCTACTCGTCATTGTTATGTTGAATTGTTGATTACTACATTGCAATATGTGATAAAGAGAATATTGCTCGGATTGAATTTATATTAGGCAGATTTTTTCAAGATTTTTCTCTCCCCAATCAACCTACTCCCCTTAACGTTGATTATTCAGGGGCTCTCCCCGAATTTCAACCTTCTTCTTTTGAATCAAACATCGCTAATCCCACTGTTTCTTCTCCAAATACATACCCAGATATGTCGAAGACAACTAGATCCGGTCGGGGGGTAGACTAACCTCTAGGGACTCTTCTACTGTCGACTTGAAGATCCCTTCTCAATTATTGAAGATGGGAAATGTTCCTAGGGTGCAATGGGCTTTTCTTCTGAAGTTCTCTGCAGAGCATCCAAGCACCTTTGATTCGGAAATAAATGCGGTAGATGAACCAGAGTTAGTGAAATATAGTGAAAGGTTTGATCTTCCCCAATCGGCTGAATTCTTCCTGAATGACCAGCGTGTAATTTGGAACCCCCCCCCCCCCCCTCGGGGTTCAGTGGCCATTTATGGGACAATGCTTACGTCTGAGGTCACACTACCCCTTCAACCTTTCATTGTTCGATTCCTGGCTGAAGCCGGTATCGACCCTGCTCAACTTTCACCGAACTCATATCGAGTCCTTATGAGTTTATGGCACATATGGAAGTAGATTGGTGCCAAATACCCCCCCGGCCCCATAAGAGATTCGTAATTTTTATACTTTGGGTTGGTCAGACAATGGAGGTACCTTTTACCTTCAATCTAGTTCGATCAACCATTGAATTCCTGAAGGGTATAACCAACGACCCACACCTCCTTCCAATAAAGATCACAAGGGCTTCATTTGGGGCTTCCCCTCCTCTAACAAATATTGGAAGAACAACTGGTTTTTCGCTCGAGGTGAATGGGGTGAGACTGTGGTCGTCGATCCTCAGCAGGAATTAGCTAGGAACAGCTTTCCTATACACTTCTATAGTCCTCAGCTGTGAAACAGGACTCTTACAATGCTAACGGAGGATCAAGCTAAGAATGTTGTTAGAGCTGCTCACACAACGTGGGAGGCCAGAGAACGGCGCGCTCTTTTCACCGAGAAGGACCTTCTTGATTTGGGCTTGTTCCCTCTAATCTCGAATCGATGCAAACGATATAAGTATGCCTTACCTTTTGCTGGACCTCGAATTTTCAGAACTCTGTTCCATTCATTCTGAGATTTTTGTTTAGTGTACGAGGTGGACATCGTGGCGGGGGAACAAGTTGAGAAAACTAAGAATCTTGATAAGGTTAGCCTTGCAGAAGCTGCTTCCCAACTGGCTTAGGGGATTGCTCCTCCCCAACAAACCATAATCGAACATACCTATGAGCCTGACCCCAACACCTCTTCAGATGTTTCTGATCAGGAAAGAGAGAAGAAATCCTCCGATCGGGGTGGCGAAAAGAAAAGATCTCCCAGAGGTTCTAAGAGGAAGCTTACTAAGGAAACAGTTGGTCGACACCTAACCAGACCTTCTAGGAGATCACCGGTCAGCAAAGTGACCAAAACTGTTACAGGCTCATCTGCTTCTGATGCTGCTTGAGGAAAAAAGAAATCTGAGCTAGCTAAAGACCTTGGAGCTTATCAGACGAAAGTAAGACCAGTCGTTCTTGAAGAGGATGATGAAGACCAAGTTAAGTTGACTGACTTGATTCATAGGGAGCACCGAATAAAGAAGGGAAATGATCGTTCTTCAGCTCCATCTGCCACTTTGCCACCTGATCAATCCAAAATGAATGATTAGGTTGTTGCTGAGGTCGACTCCCATCATGCTCAACCCTCGTCTTTAGCTGATCAAGTCTTCCTACAAACCTTCCACCCAGCTGACCAAAGCCATTCTAGCTCTCTAGCTCATCGCGCTGGCAAGGCCCCAACACAATTTTCCATCAAACGACAGATAGTCTTTACTGACTCGGATTCTGATAAAAAGCAAGCCAGTCCTGAAAAAATATCAGCCAACCGGCCTGCTCCTGAAGATAACTTATCTGATCAAGAGACAAATCATGTTGACAAAGTCTCTTTACAGTTGAATCGTCCCTTCTGGCCTTTACCCAATCCTGTCATGGCTCCCATCGTAAGTGGTGCTGAAGCAGGCCTATTGGGAGCTACTGATCAGGAACAAATTCAGGAGCAAACTGCAGCCATACCCCTAGTGGCTGCTCCCGAAACCGTTCTGGTTCCATATTCAGTCCTGACTGACCAACCGCCTCATGATCCAGGGATGACAATACTTCCTACTATGGCCAGCATTCGTGGCTCGGAGGAGACGTTGCCCGACCCCCTCGACATGTTGAAATCCATGTCTGCTGAAAAAGGCTATATTGGTGAGGGTTACTTGACTGACTTCCGGAATGCTAGTGACGCGGAAACAGTCCATGTTATTTATAATAACGGCGTTTATGTATGTCATTTTCATCCTCTTGCTCATTTTTTACACTTCAGGTTTATATATATAACCTTACCCTGTTTCCATTCTTTTTTGTCAAGGCTGTAGAGGATATAACTAAGGCCATGATGGCTCAGAAGAAATAGGCCTCCAAGATCTCTCAATTAATGAAGGAACTTGAGAAAAAAAAGAAGGTGGTCAGTTCTGCCTCAGCTAGCGAATCAAAGCTAAAAACATATTTCGAAGAGAAACTGAGGCAGCGAGATGCAACTGAGGCAGCTTTGAGGAAGTCTGTTGCTGCTGCGGAAACTTAAGCTGATAATGCCACGACCAGCTTGACGGAGCTTGCTGCAAAAAGCACCTAGCTTGAAGCAAATATGGTCAGAGCCGAACAGCGGTGTGCTGAGCTGGAACAAAAGTTATTCCTGGCTGAACAAGTTGCAGCTAATCAGGAGGCAGAAGGTCGAACTGCCAAAGAAGTTATGGCTACCTCCCAACAATCTATGCTTAAAGCCCAACAGAGGTCTGAGGAGGCCAAGCTTCATTATTAAAGGCTGGCCGAAGATCTAAAGCAGTAGAGGGTCAGCGTGGAGGTGCTCTCTCAAGAGGCCAGACTGGCCCTTGAGGTTCAAAGCGTTGATAGCTACAAAAGGTCTCCTGCTTTAGAGGCCGTTATGCTGAGAGAGTTAGAACGTGGGCTCGCTACATCTTGAATGGTCTTTAGGGGTAAGGATAGATCTACTAGAGAGGCTCGCCGCAAATGAGATCGAACGATCAAAAAGCATAAGGCTAAGTCTCTCTGTACAATAAGGAACCAGAGGATGTGATGGAGGGCTTACTGCAAATCTATCGGGAAAGAGCCTCATATCATGCATCTAGAGCTCCCTTCTAAGTCCTCCTTAGTTACCTTTCATGCGGCCGAGGAGCGTGGTTCAATATCTAAGAGCATTGATATTGGACCTTTGCCTGAGGTCGACTATTCTCCCTTCATGGCTGAAGATCGTGAAGATGACATTAGTTGGCCAGATTTTGGAGATATGACCAAGGGCTATGAAGAATAGGATAAACCCCCTAGCACTTCTGGACCTGTTGGCCCCTCCCTTAGGAGCTCCTACAGCCTGATTCTTCCCTCTTCACTGTGCATTATACTACACATCTTGTGAATTTTCCCTGTAACACTGTATGACTGATTCACTCTTTAATGATAAGGATATTCATATATTTCTTTACATGGTTTTTATTTATTTTAATCAACCCCAATCGTTTATCTTATTAACTGATCGTGACTAATCTTGATTGATTAAGTCTTCAATTGATCGAATTCGATTTGACTATTAGCTCGGTTAGCCATCTTTCTTGGCTAAACGATCTCGGCTAAGCTGATTTTTAATCATTTCTAATTCGTTCAGTTATCTTTTTGACTGCTCACCTTCAACCAAGTTGATCCTCTTTTTGATCGGCTGAACTTTAGTCTGGTCAGTTTATGTATTGTTTAGCCTTTTGTTATCCCGATCGGTTATCTGATCAACAGACCGGAACTGGTTTGGCTTGTAGTTGCATTGCATGTTAGTTCAAGTAGTGTCTATTTAACGGACCATTTGCATGGTATCTAATTTATAGACTTTTGTCTTTTATCTGGCAACTAAGTCACTGGGACATCTCCCGGTAGTCTGTTGCTCAAGATTCGTTGCAATGAGAGTTTTCTTATCTCACTAACTTAGCCTTCTAGTTGATTGGTATTCAAGTGTGAGAGTTTGATTACCTCATCCAACTTTCAGCGTATCCCATCAGATATCTAATCACTTGAAGGCGCTCTAACAATGCTTTTAATGCACCCGGTTAGTTTCGGTGAAAGTGCGTTGTCTTTTCAACATACACTTTCGGCCCCATCACTGGGCCCCTCGAGAACCTGTTCGGGGTTTACGAGACTTGCTTCCGTAAGAAAAGCGACGTTAGAACACTTTTTCTTAAACTATGCTCCCCTCGAAGGGTTTTTTATTTATATCTTCAACCAAAACTATAAAAGGCAACAATTGATTAGAGAATAAGGATAAATCTGTAACTACTCTAAACTCATCAGAATATCTAAAAATCCTTGTAAACAATAGAAAGAAAAAATCCTTTAGGGATAGAATATCTTCAAGTACTGGGCGTTGCATTGCCTGGGCAAATCTCCTCCTCCTGGTCGGACAAGGCGATATGCTCCGTGCCCAGCTAGTCCGACCACCTGATAAGGTCCTTCCTATTTATCCGTTAGTGATACGGTCGCCTTATCCCTCATATTTGGGGGATACCCTTCTAAGAACCAGATCTCCAAGTTTGAATTTTCTTTCTCGGATATGCGAGTAGTAGTACCTTGCGACTCTTTGTTGGTAGGCTGCATTCCTTACCCTCGCTATATCCTTTTTTTCTTCCAATTCATCTAGATTCTGTTCTAGGGTCTCTACATTGGTGTCCTGCTGATATAGCTAGACTCTATGGGAAAGGTAAGCTATTTCAACCAGAATGACAACTTCAGTCCCGAATGCCAGAGAATAAGGCGTCTCCCCAGTTGATGTTCTTTGAGTTGTTCGGTATGCCCAGAGTACTTTATGTAATTTATCTGCCCAGTTTCCTTTTTTGCCATCAAGCTTGGCTTTCAAGATGTGTTTGATGATCTTGTTTAGAGCTTTAGTTTGGCCATTGGTCTGAGGATGAGCCGGCGTGGCATAATAGTTTTTAATGTGGTACTTTCAGTATATTTCTCTGAAGTGATCACTATCGAATTAAGTCCCATAATCTGTGATAATTGTGTCTGGGATCCCGAACCGATAAATGATGTTTTTCTTTACAAAGCTGGTGGTGTTAGCTTCGGTTATATGTACCAGTGCTTCTGCCTCAGCCCACTTTGTGAAATAGTCCACTGCCACAACGACATGCTTCACACCTCATTTAGTTGTTGTTGGCATTAGGCCAATCAAATCTAATCCCCACATTGCGAATGGCCATGGTTAAGTCAGGATCTTCAAGTTCTCGGGTGGCTGTTTGATGTCGTTTGCGATTCTTTGACAAGTACCACATTTCTCGGCCACCAATTTGGCATCTTAAAAAAGGGTTGGCCAATAGAAGCCTTGCCTGAGGGTTTTATGAGCTAAACTTTTTCCCCCAGAATGGTTTCCACATATGCCTCTATGTATACTATCCAGAATCTTGCCTCCCTTATCTTGACTAACACATCTCTGTAGGGAATTAGAAAACCCCCTTCTGTAGAGGTCCCCGCCTACTATCGAATACCGGGCTGCCCTGTATCTGATGCGTTTTGCTTCAGCTATGTCTTTGGGAAGCATGCCATCTTCTAGGTACTGCCTGATCAGGGTGATCCAAGTAATCGACCCTTCTTCTACTGCTTCCACTGCTAGTGTTTCTTCTTCTTTAATGCTAGGCTTCTTGAGATGAGCCACTGGAATCATTTTAGACCAGATGCCAGTGGTTGCTAATGCCAGTCTTGACAACGCATCATCTTTCTCATTTTTCTCTCTCGGGATCTGAGTGATTCTATAGTCCTTGAATCTCCCGAGAAATCTCCTGGCTATCTCTAGGTAGGCCTTCATATTAAAATCTTTTGCCTGGTATTCCTCTGAAACCTTGTTAACCACAACCTGCGAGTCATTGAATATTTCCACTTCGTCTGCCCCCAGTGCTGTGCATACTCTGAGTCTTGCTAACAACGCCTCATATTCGACCATGTTATAGGTGGCTTTGAAATCAAATCGCAAGGCACATTCCACCTGATCTCCTTCTGGGGTTGATACTACTATGCCAGCCCCGATGTCGTGCGTGTTTGATGACCAATCAACATGTAACTTCCAACTGAAGATCTTCCTTTCTTTTTCTTCTAGTATTCTGATCACCTCACTATTTGGCTTAGTGAATCAGACCATTAGATCTACTACTGCCTGACCCTTTATTGCTGTCCTTGGCAGATAAGTGATATGGACCTCACTTAGCTCAACCGCCCATTTTGTCAAACTTTCTAACATATCCGACTTGGATAAAATCTGCTTTAACGGACAATCTGTATATACCTCAATCTTGTGGGCTTGAAAATAGGGTCTTAGCCTTCTTGCGGATGTCACTATTGCTAATGCCATTTGCTCGGCTGCCGAGTATCTTGTTTCTGCTGGCAGCAAGGCTTTGCTGGTGTAATACACTAGTTTCTGTGCTCCTTCATCTAGTCTGACTAATACTGACCTTGTGGCTACGGCAGTCAATGACAGGTATAGACACAATGTCTTCCCTTTGAGAGGCTTTAATAGGATAGGAGCCTTGCCCAAGTATTCTTTGATCTTCTGGAACGCCTGTTCACAATCCTCATTCCATTCAACTTCATTGCCTTTCCTTATTGCTTTGAAGAAGGGTAAACATCTATCAGTTGGCTTGCTGATGAATCGGTTTAATGAGGCTAGGCAACCTGTCAACCTTTGGATGTCTTTCAGAGTGACTGAGGACCTAATTTTTTCTAGGGCTTTTATTTTTTCACAGTTAGCTTCGATACCCCTCTGGTACACTTGGAATCCAAGGAATTTTCCCAATGGTACCCCAAAAACACATTTGTTTGGGTTGAGCTTCATCCCATATCATCTCAACATTCCAAATGTTTCCTGGAGGTCGATTGCATGTTGGACAGCCGTGACACTTTTGGTCAACATGTCGTCTATATGGACTTCCATGTTCCTGCCGATCTGTCGGGCAAACATCTTATTTACCAGTCTTTGGTAAGTTACGCCAGCATTTTGTAAACCAAAAGGTATTACCTTGTAGCAATAAAGCCTTTAATCTGTTATGAAAGCGGTCTTTTCTTCATCCGGGCCAATCATCTTGATCTGGTAATAGCCTGAGTATGCATCCATGAAACTCAACAGCTCATGCCCGGCAGTTGCATCAACCAACTGATCTATTCGGGGCAGAGGGAAACTATCTTTCGGGTAAGCTTTTCAGATCTGTGAAATCCACACACATTCTCCACTGCCCATTCTTTTTCTTGACGAGTACCACATTGGCAACCCACTCGGGATACTGAACTTCCCTGATTGATCAAGCTGCCAATAAATTGTGGACCCCTTCTTTAATTGCTTAGCTTCTCTCAGGGTTGAACCTTCACCTTTTCTGTATTACTGGTTTCCGCTCGGGGTCAACAGTTAGGGCGTGAGAGATTATGTTGGCATCGATTCCAGGCATGTCTTCATGTTCCCAAGCAAACACGTCATTGTATTCTTTCAATAGGTTGACTAGTAGATCCTGTACAAGTTCGGTCAGATGTGTCCCAATTTCACTGTTTGTTCAGGATTCTTATCGTCTATAACGACCTCAACGGTCGACTCCCTTTTCTGATCTTTCCCATCTTCTAGAGATGACTCCTTTGAGTCTAGGTCGAACCGAGTTGGCATTTCTGCCTTTTCTTTGCTCTCATCTTCTTCTGAGTATTTCTTTTGCTCGGCGGATTCTATCTACATTCGTCTGGTTCGACTTTTTCTATGTAAACCGCCAGATTGGCTTTCCTCATCCATTCTTGGGATCCTTTCAATATTCCAACCCCAGCTTCAGTCGGGAACTTGATGGTTAGGGCATAGGTTTCCGTAACCGCCTTTGTTTTGTTCAAGAATGGCCTGCCTAGCAAGGCATTGTATGGCCAATTCTCGGTATCAACAACCACAAAGTCAAGCAGTACTGTTTTTTGGCATGGAAAGCTCCCTACTTCGACCTGAAGTTTGACCGTCCCCAGCGATCTCACTTCTGCTCCTTCAAATCCTTTTAGCAGGATTGCTAGTGGTTGCAAATCCTTCCTATGAAGCCCTAACTGATCGAACACCCCGACGCTCAGGATATCCGTTGAGCTCCCATTATCGATCAGTATTCTTCTTACTTCCTGGTGTCCAATACGAATTGTCACGACGATCACGTCATTTGGCTTAACCTCCAATCCGCAAGCGTCAGCTTCGGAGAAAATGATCGAATCCCACCCTTGCTTGAGCTTTTTCTGATCGGGACCTACCGAGTTCACCTCAAAGTTTCTCTGGCCATCTATCGCTTCACAGACTTCTGACATTCTCTCCCTGGTACTTCATCCCGTACATGGGCCCCAAAAATGGTGTTGATAGCTCCAGCATCTGAACTTCCCCTTGGACTACCCTTTCTATTCTGGTCGGGTTTTATGGGATTGTTCTGCCGCCGATCATCATTTCCTTTGAGAACCACATCTTTTAGGTGCCTTTCTCTGATTAACTTTTCAATATAATCCCTTATTTGGTAGCATTTTGAGGTTTCATGACCATTCTCTTGGTGGAAACGGCAATACTTCAAGGTGTCTCTCTAAGCAAACCTGGATTGCTTCGGAGGCTTGTTACCCTTATAGGTCTTGTTACCCTTTTGATCATCTTCTTTCCGGCCTTCCTTACCCTTCCCAAAGTTATTCTTTAGGTCTCTTTTGAGGTTTCCCTTCAAGCCATTATCTTTGGGCTTTTGACTCTCACTTGGTCGGCCGCCATGTATATACTCCCCTCCATAGGCAATTTGCTCTTCTTCTGCCATGGCGTATCCTCCCACATCGTCCAACAAATTAGCATAGGTGATTGGTCCCCTTTGTCTTAAACCGAGTGACAATTGGCTATGCTGCAGGTTGTTGACAAATGCAGCCACCACCTCATCGTCATTAGGGTCCTGCACTTCTGAGACTTCTTACGAAAAAATGGGCTAAGGTAGTCTTTTAAATTCTCGTCCTTTCTTTGCTTTAGGGTTGAGAGAACGGATATCGACTTCCTGCATTGGATATTTCCCATGAACTGCCTCGTGATGGCCTGTATCAATTCCTGGAAGTTCCCGACCGATCCACTTGCAAGGCCACCGAACCATCTGGACCCCTGATGCCCTAGTGTCTGAGGGAACATTCTACACAGGAGTGCATCATCGTAATCGTACTGCTCCATTGCACTTTGATACCTTCTGACGTGCTCTTGGGGGTCTGTGTTGGCCTTAAATTGTTCCACATGCGGCATTCAGAATTTTTTCGAGAAACGAGCATGTCTTATGGGTGCAGTGAATGGACTTTCGGAATTACCAATTAACAAGTTCCCTCGTCCTTGTCTCCGTTGCAGCGCTTCTATCCTTCTTAGCAGAACTTGTCGTTCTCTTTCTAGCTCGCCTCGCTAATCAAACTTTTACAGGATGATGAGACCACAAGGGTCTTTTGAGGCTCGTCCTGTAACTTGGGTGTCTCGAACATTATATCTGGGAGTGGAAGTTGTTTCTCTGTGCCTCCTTGGGGGTTCCTCTCTGTCCATTGAAGGTGAACAAGATCTTCTCCTATGGCTGTCATATCCATTGCCCCGATCATAACTCGCTTCCTGTCTATGATCTCTTGTAACATTGTTATGCGGACGGTGGTGCCTTCTTATCTGGCTGGCTTGGTCCCTATTCCTCTTGTGATCCTGGTTATCTTGGCGATCGTCGCCTTTTTGAAATCACTTCATCTTTTCGTGGCGATTCACCTTATCTTTGCCAGTTTTCTGCAGAGCGTTAGACGTTGGGACTACTATCTCAGATCATATTCTAGGGTCTCGTGCCACCAATGGTGCAGATAACTGGAATTGTGAGGTCAAATTTACAGTAGCAGTTATATTGATTCTGTTAGGATTATGCTCAATAGCAAAAGTGTAATATTGTAATTGACAATCTTTTCATATTAATAAAGTGTTTTCTGATTCTTACAAATACTTATAGCATTTATTAATATAATTGTCAAGGTAAATAATCATAAGGTCAAAAGACTATGAGAAATGAAGAATTGTTCATACATCCAGATATGTGTGAGGTAGACACAATTCTTTAGTTAGTCTTGAATAACGTTCACAACTTAAGTTAAAAGTTGGGCACCTCTATCTTGATAAAGTTGTAGAATTCTTTTACTAGCATTTGAGTGGGATCAAATGAGTTATGATGAGTCTAAAATCATCGAAAGGTTTTCGAGTAAAAGAATCTAGTGCACTAGGTGCATTGAACAGGATCACAATGAAATACTTTATCTAGAACAGTCACTAGATATAAGTCTTTTCATTATTAGGACAATCGGAGAGTCGATCTTAATCCTAAGATAAATGATGGACTTATGGTTGCAAGTGTTATCATTTGAGCTATCAATGAGTACGATTATATAGCATAGTCTATCCTCGATAGTTTGGTGGTATTCATTTGTTAATTGATAGAGGACTTCATTTATAGATATGGACATCGTGGCTCCATTTATTAAATGAGAGTATAATATCATCATATGGATGTTTTGAGGTATTGGATATTAAATCTCAACGTTGAGTTTTCAATAATGATTATTGAAGACATGGCTTTTGGACAAGTCAAAATATCCAAGTTCAAAATGTGGTCATATGAGGAAATATGGTAACTTGGAGAGCTATAGGCGGTCTATGAGCTCTTGGCGATTACTGATATTATTCACGAGGATACACCATCTCCTATAAGATTGTCTAGGGTATGAATGAGAAACATCTCCTTATTCTATCTTTATTTAAGAGTTCAATTTTAGCTCTTTAGTGGAATGAGTTAAAATTAATAGATCGGACCTAAGTGAATCATTTGTTGATTGTGATTAGGTTATGTCTATTGAAGCTTAAATTTAGATAGCCCGCCAAGATCCACAATCCACACGTACTTGCATGCATCACTTGATATATTCTACCGGACCAATTTATGGGTCCATCTAGAATTGCATTTAATATATTAAGAATATAATATGTCTATTATTTATTTAATGGACTGCTCTATTATATTAATATATTAAAAGGAGACATGTGGGCTTATTTCTTTTAGTAAGAATAAGTCTGGTTCACATGTGGACTTTTATTTAAAGTCTAATGGATTAAATAAAATAAGAAAAATAATATTAGGCCCATGTATATGTGGTTTGGGCGGCAAGGCTAATAAAATAGCCCAAGATATTATTTTATTTTATTGTTTTGATTAAATGAAAATTAATTAATTATTTAATTAATTAATAGTTTAAATCAAAATCTTTTCCTGATCAGTAAATAAAATACTATGTGTTGGATTAGGGTTAGAATTCTTTTAAGTGATAGGAGTCCTAATGTGGTAAGGATTAAGTCCACATACACTCCATACCACACAAAGAATTCGGCCACCCTAGTCCTATAAGGGTTAGGATTCTTAAATTGATAGGAATTAGGGAAAAGCACAATTCCTTTTCAAGTAAGGAAATTGGCCAACCCTAGATTTCCTACACAAAGAATCCGGCCAACCCTATTTTGAGAAGGAGAAATTTCGATCACCTTATAAATATAAGGTGATAAATTTCGGCCACCAAGAAGCTTGAGTGAGAGAGATTTTTGTTTGCTTTGAAAAATAAAAATCTTACTCAATACACATAGAATTTCGGCCAAGAGAGAAAAATAAAAATAAATTCTCATTCGATAGTGCACTTGCAAGCCTTTAACATCAAAAGGTTTTGTGCACACTTTCGATTTAGGGTTACGCGAGTTCCAATCATATCGATTGTGAATTCAAAAGTGACCGGAACTATTTTTCTAGGCTCTTGGTGTTTTGGGATTGAAGATCAGGATCAGAAGTTCCATACATCCATTCTCAGGTAAGCAATTCAAAGAAAAAACGGAGACCACGCTCCTAAGTGATTCACGTACGTGCTAGGATTAAAGATCTTGCGGATTACCATCGACGTAAGTCAATCGGATCACGCGACAAGAGGTATTTTACTCTAACCGTATATTTGTGTTTAATTAATTAAAGGGTTAAGGTTCAAATCTTTAGAAAAATTTTAAACTATACAAAAATCTACTTTTCGCCTTCCGCTGCAGTTTTAGTTAATTTTTCCCTACAGATTCTCTGTCTAGCAGCGTCTTCGATGACTCTCCGCAGGGATTCTTGAACTTATCGGAAGACATCTAGGGAGATGCTGGGAACGGTATTTACTGAGGCGGTTATGTCATGTCTGACAGAAGGTGGAGTTCTGGACAGTGGGTCCCCTCTGATGTTTTCTATACCAGCATAGTCGGTATCACAGGGAGTACCAGTCTCGTGCGGGGATCGGCTTCCATCCCTATTATTTTGCCATGTTACCGCTTCACAAGTTTTCGGAGGTTCACCCCCTTCTTCTAGCGTCAATTGTTAACAGTGATTTTTGGATTACCTAAAGTCAATCACGCGTCACACAAAGTATGTAAAGTTTGCAGTTGTATAATGAATCGAAAGAAATAAAAGTTGTGCATGTAGGAAAAAAACGGTTCAATAATGCGACGGAAGCGAAAAATTGGGTGGTATAATTTAAAAATTTTCATTTAAAAGAAAGAACCTTAATCCTAGATTAATTGGCATATAATTTAAAGTATCGTACCTTTTTCTCGTGACGATTGAACTAGCGTCAAACTGAATCCGCAAGATCTTCCAATCCAATCACGAACGTGAATCGCCTAAGAGTGTGGGCTCCCTTTCTTTAATTGTATACCTGAGGATGAAACAAACAAAATCTTTTTTTTGTTAGTCACAATAATCCTCCAAGAGAAAACCCAAGAACGTCCGGTCACTTGTGAATTATTAATCTATTTGATTGAAACTTGCGTGAACCCGATTTGATTTTGTACACAAAATCCTTTTGATGTAAAGGATACTACTGTACTATCGAAAACAAAAACGTTCCCCTTTTCTCTTCTCTTTGGCCGAATTCAATACACAATATCTATGAGTTGGCTGAATTTTTTCTAGAGCAAAAAAAAAAACTACTTTTTTTTTCTCTCAAAATTCTCTAGCTTGGCCGAAATTTTCAACCAAATAATTATATGCTTGGCCGAAATTAATTGGTGTATATATAGGTATACAAATCCTTTCCTAAAGAGGATTTACTTGGTGGTCAAGAATCTTATCTCTAGGTGGATTTACTTGGTGACAAAGAATCCTTTTTCAAAAAAGACTTCTTTTCCACCAAGACTCATAATCCAACTCAAATAGTGTATTTATTCAATAACCAATTATTGAATATAATTAAATTGTGACTAAATCAAAAACTTCCTAATAGAAATCAAATACTTCCTAATTTGACTAGATAAATAAATTCATATTATTTATCTACTTATCAAATATAGTATTTGATACTTATCATATTACCAATAATAATATGACTCGAGGAGACCATCTCCTACTAGGAAAAAGATTTTGACGTTTAATTAAATAAATAATTAATTAATTAATTAATTTTCATTTAATTAAATAATAAAATAAAAACAATATATAAGACTAATAAATAGTCCCTTGCCTCCCAAGCCAATATTGTTTTTTTTTTATTAAATCCATTAGACCTTAATAAAAAGTCCACATGTGAAATAGACCCATTCTTACTAAAAGAAACAAGTTAACATGCCTTAATACAATTCTAGATGGACCCATAAATTGGTCCGGTAGAATATATCAAGTGATCCATACAAGTTCGTGTGAATTGGGGATCTTGGCAGGCTATCTAAATTTAAGCTCCAATAGACAAAACCTAATCACAATCAACAAATGATTCACTTGGGTTCGATCTATTAATTTTAGTTCATTCCACTAAAGAACTAAAATTGAACTCTTAAATAAAGATAGAATAAGTTAATATAGCTCATTCATACCCTATAAAATCTTAATAGAGATAGTGTATCCTCGTAAAGAATACCAGTAATCGCCAAGAGCTCATAGACTGCCTATAGCTCTCCAAGTTACCATATTTACCCATATGACCACATTTTGAACTTGGATATTTTGACTTGTCCAGAAGCCATATTTTAATAGACACTATTGAAAAATTAACGTTAAGATTTAATATCCAATACCTCAAAACATCCATATGATGATATTCTACTCTCATTTAATAAATGGAGCCACGATGTCCATATCTATAAATGAAGTCCTCTATCGATTAACAAATGAATACCACCAAAATATCGAGGATAGACTATGCTATATAATCGTACTCATTGATAGCTCATATGATAACACTTGCAACCATAAGTCCATCATTTATCTCAGGATTGAGATAGACTCTCTGATTGTCTTCAAGTGAAAACTTTTATCCATTGACAGTTCTGGATAAAGTATTTCACTATGATCCTATTCAATGCACCCAGTGCACTAGATTCTTTTGCTCAAATATACCACACTTTGATGATTTTAGACCCATCATAACACATTTGATCCCACTCAAATGCTAGCAAAAGAATCTACAACTTTAACAAGATAAAGGCGCCCAACCTTTATCTTAAGTTGTGAATATTATTCAAGACTAACTAAAGAATTGTGTCTACCTCATACATATCCAGATGTACGAACAATTCTTCTTTTCTCATAGTCTTTTGACCTTATGATTATTTACTTTTGACAATTAAAATAATTAAACTATAAATGCTATAAGATTTGTTAAACTAGAAATCACTTTATTAATATGAAAAGATTGTCAAATACATTATTACACTCTTGCTATTGAGCATAATCCTAACAGTGCAAGCAAGTTTTCACGTGGTAAAACCCCAAGGCGGGGAAACATCCACTGTTGCTGGTGACGGCGAGGAGAAGAATTCACTATGGATAATATGATTACACCTTCAAGCTTACTTGCTCTCTTGAATATCTAATGATTCATGAGCCCTTGTTGGGTGTTTTTAAGGCTTATATATACATGCATAGAACCCTAATTCTTGGAGTACAAGTAAAAGAAAGGTGACAGTGATTTAATGAAGTACAAACAACGCTGACTTATAGGAGTCGTGCTAATCTTCTTTCCTGTCTTGCATCGTTTGTGTTTTAATCACATCAGGTCTTTTGCTTATTCTGGATTCTGATAGCTCTAAGGAAATCTGTTTCCTTATTAGAATATTTTTCATGAGTCTTTATTTGAGGAAGACTCTTCTTGCGTGTTTGAGTCGTGATTCGTTGAATTCAATGTTATCAGCATGTCAAGCATCTAAGAGTATCTAGAAATTGCCCACGTGTCGCTTAGCTGACCATCTCTCTAACCCGATCAGATCTCTTTAACCCCTGACCAAGGACCTACATCCGATCGAATATCTAAACCCAACCGGTTGGGTTTATCTGACCATCTCGGGATTTCCTGATCAAATATTTTGAACCTGATCAATCTAATTATCTTGGTCAGGTTTTTCCCACCCGATCATCTTAGTAACTTTGATCAGTATTTTGAGGTTATTTTCTAGTCATCTTAAGTTGACTTGATTTAGTCGACATTTGTTGACACCCCATTGGTCATCCCCATGTAACACGATGTTTATGCTGACTTGTTATCTTTTCAAATTATACCAATAATAGGTATGATACTTTTATTATATGTTAATTAATCAAGGGTTAAGGTTCTTTCTTTTAAAAAGTAAAATTTTTGAAATATACCAAACCCAATTTTTCTCTTCCACCGAGTGTTTTTCCCTACACTTATTTATTTCCTCAATGAGTTCCGGTTATCTCGGTTACTCATTCATTAATTTTCGAGTTCAAATTAGGTGGTTAGGAAACTTTCTGTGATTTTACAGTACATGGTTTTCCTCCTTGTTTTTAAAGTTGAATCCTGTATTTTTTGTTCAAGTTTTCTTGATGTCTTTTGTGTGTGAGGGAGTCTCGGTTTGTAATCTAGAAATGGATTTAAAATTGGAGTTCAGAGGCCGGAGAACGGTGGAAGAACGCGAAGACGAGAGAGGGGATGAGAAGAACCAAGCAAGAGGGCCAGCTCCTCTCCCCGTGGAGGCGCGTGGACTCCACGGGAAGAGTAGCCTTCTACCCCCTGGGAGCCCACGTGCCTCCACGGGATGGAAGATGTGACCACTCCTGATTGGTTGGTTTTTTTTGTTTTTTAATTCCCTCCTTTAAATTCCAACTTCCCTCTTATTTTCATTCAAGAAGAAAAATTGAAAAACACTGTGAAGAATTTTCTCTCCAATATTTACAACTTTCAAACACCATAACTTTCTCATTCGAAGTCTGAATCGAGTGATTCAAATTGGAGAGTCTTTATATATCAGTTCTCTATCATTTTCCAAGATTTTAGAGTCATTTGATTGAGTTTTTTGGTAGTTACACTCACAAAACCTTGACAGCACAGTTTTTCTTCAAGGTATTGATTTATATTTTGTTCTTGATCTTCAAGTCTTCAATCACCTTGGGTTTTCTTCTCATATATATTTATGTTTGATGTGTTATCATTGATTAGAGAAATGATCTCTAATAAAGCTATTTTGAGCTTCAATTGATTAAAGTGTTGAGTTAGATTTTTGTAAATCTATGTTTTCATATGTTTGAGATGTTGTATTGTGCTAGCTTCAAATCTAGGACTATCTTGTGTGTTTATTGACATGAATTTGTTGTATTGATAGCTTCAAGTCTTCATTTTATGTGCCTAATCCACGCATTTCATATGTACATGAATCATTGAGTGTGATTGCATTGATTTTAGGATTGTAAACTAGAATGCATGTGACATGTGCATAATGATTCAATTCTAGTTTCCATAGTTTATATTGATCATATGTACTATGATGTGTATGTTTTCATCATTTGCATTCACTTAGATGGTTGGAAGTCTCATTTCTTAGAGTGATTCTTTGAATTGAGCATTGGAAGTCACATTTTGGAGAAGAGATCTTCAACTTATGCAATTGGAAGTCTTGAATAGGATCAGGGTGATCCGGATAGTTAAGCATTGGAAGTCTTGTCTAGGATTGGGGTGATCCGAATAGCTAAGCATTGGAAGTCACATTTTGGAGAGGTGATCTTCAATTTGTACATGGAAGTCTCGACTAGGATTAGGGTGATCTGGATAGTTGAGCAAGGGGGCATCTCTTTCATTGTGTAGGGTTGAAGGGTAGATTTCTAGGTGAAGTGGTCACTTGAGAGATTGTATCTTTTTATCTTACTAGTGAAAGGTGTTTGTCGGTGGTTGTGGTATCAACTCGTGGATGTTTCATCTTAGGTGGTTTGACCAAGTAAAAATCATATGTTGATTTTCTCTATCCATATCTCCTTATATTTGTTTATGTGTTGATGTATATCTTGGTTGATATCTTTGTAATAAATAATCATAATTTATCAACTTTGTATAAGTTGGAGATTATGGATAAATTGCATGTTATAATTTGAGTTTGTATCACATACCAATTTGAACAAGTCCTCTGGTTGTAATTTTCAAATGAGAAGATATGAATGGACTTTCTCAGTCTTCCAGACACTAGACACAATTTTAGATCGTGTTCTAGAGCTGATTTATTGTTGTTTGTACGTGCTGCAGAAAGGCTTACCGTATTATCACAGTGCAGGGATTGTAATTTTTGTCTACATCATATCTAGGGTGTATCGATAATGTTTTGGACAGATATCATTCTCGCTAGGACATAATGGCGACCTGATATTGGCTAAGAAACCCATGTCGTCTTCTTCAACCTTTGTAACAATTGGACAATCAACTTTCTAGTCATTAGCATAATCAAAATTTGATTGAACCACCTTGACATTCAAGTTTTATAGAACCCTGGAAGAATACAGAGGAACTATGACAAGATTCACACCGCCATGGTTGCTGCTGCTACCAGATGTAGCGAGTGGGTTTTGGGGAATATATAGCCTTCTTGATTGATGGCGGAGTAAAAGACTCATCAACAAGGGAACCATTGGGAACACACTCATTGCTACCAGTAGCGGATCTATATCTAGGTGAACTCACAGCAGGGCTAAGTGTTGATTTACACTTCTTCCTGAGTGGTGGCCTACATGCCTGATCCATAGTGGAATCGAAGGTGGTGAACATAGATTTGGAGTTAAGTTCATGCAGAGTAACAGACTGATACATCGGTGAAACTGTCGTGCTCATGTGAATAGGTGTACCGATTGATAGAGTTTGATGTACTAGATACGGTCCGATTAACTGTTCAATTTCACTTTCTAACTGTTTGTGAAACACCGACACATAACATTTAGGAATCTCTTTGTTATTCGAAACGAAGATCTGTAAATCTAAGTCATAAACAATTCAACAACGGAGCCATCAATTCTATTACTAATCTTGAAGTCAACTTCATAGCAATTTAAGCGAAACCGACTGCATATCTTCTCTGCCAATATTTTCAAAGTCTCTTTTGTTGTCACTGCTAAAAAGAAAGCAGCTTCAGGGTTAAACTGTCCATCTTCCCACTATCCATCGTAGTTCAATATCAAGAGAACCATATTCCTGCTATATGCAACAGTTGTAATCAGTTCCATCATCAGTGAATGAAAATACATGTCATGAATGTCATTAGAAGTAACCAATTAAATTTCTTCCATGAATAGAAGGACCGTGGAATTAAATTTCGTGTCATGGGAGGATCAATGATTGTAATTGGAGGTCGTGGAATAATATTTCATGTCATGGAAGGATCATGGAATGACATTTCATGTCATGGAACGATCATGGAATGAGATGTCATGTCATGGTAGGATCTTCACATGAAAAAGGATCATGTAATGAAATTTCAAACACGAAGGCTCAATGCTGACAAAACATCCTCTATTAGGGGTACATTGATGCGGGGAATGCCCTAAACCTATACTCTCAAATCAGGACATAAAGACACAGGCCGCGAAGAACAATAAGAAGACCTTTCTCAATCGTTTTCAACATATGTTACATGAATATGAAAGAAATCTATTTACGGTTACAGTTGGAATTCCTAAGAATACATACCTTTTTTGATATTGGAGATGACTGAAACAGATTAGGACCGCTTCTATCACGGCAACAAATCCTGATGGAAGAACATTGGTGGAGATACCATTTTGCGGGTCAATTATTTCCATTGGTTGCCATGTCGAAATTTGGGTTAACTGACTTGAATTGAAAAATATGATGTACAAATCAATTGGAAGACGTTTGCCGCACCAGATTGTATGGATTGCGAATTTAGGTTTGTGAAACTTGCCTTCATCTGAGATACGAATGGGGATTTAGGTTTATGGAAGTTGCCTTCATCTCTGAAAAGAAGGAGAAGAGGGATGGACGTCGTCGTTTTACCAACCTTTGAGGGTCATTTTTGACCTTTTATACCAATAAACACTGACAACTCTATTGAAAATGTTCTGATTCTTGCAGGGGTACACTCGTCATTGAACCCACTAACTCCCATGATCAAATCATTATATTCCATGACCGAATCAGTATATCGATTATAAATGGGTTTTTGGAAAACATGTGGCTATATGTAAAAAGTGTTAAACCAAAGCAGCTATTCTATGGAATTAACCGTTATATATATTAACATATATTTTTATATATATATATATATATATATATATTTAAGATATGTTATACGTATATAAACACACTAAATATAATTATTCGTTTAAAAAAAATTGATTTTCAAAAAACATCTAAAATAAATTAATGTCATCCCTTTATTTACCAAAATGCCACTCATTGAATCGAATGACCGTTTAGTGTCATACTTTTCATCAAAAGTAGTCATTTTAAAACAACGAAATCGTAATCTAATGGTTATTTTGATAGTATGGTACTAAATTAATGGCAACCGGAATAATAACCGCTAAGAAACTATATTTAAAATACTTTTAAGTTGAGACTTGAAGAGATTTGCAAATATCAAACAAAAACCAAATGGTGATCTTTTAGTCATTCAACAACGTCCAATATAATAAATGATATTCATTCGACCTCGTAATGTTCCAATTTAGTATCATTGTATATATTAAAAAAATTACATTATTTGGCCTTTCAATCAAATCAAAATGTGTTTGTCTGAACAAAACCTTACAGGTAAGTGTGGCAATTTTCGACACATGTTAATACCTTGTCATGTTTCATTTTCGTTTCCTTAAGAGGAATAATTTTCCTGTTTCACTTTGTATTGAATCCTGGTGTCGATCTATTAATGGTACAGTTTAATCACACCAAGTAAATTTCTAAGTAAAGGTTGTAAATTTCTAAGTAAAGGTTGTGAATACACATCTTCAACTGACATAAACTGGGTTCAAAAGTTTGATTATACCAAAAATGATTAGACAAATTATTTAAAAATAAATAAATAAATATTTAGACAAATAAATAGATATGATGTAATCTACTTAATTATCTTCTGCTACTACAAGTATTTTTGCATTACGATTATAATTTACAACCAATCACTTAAACTTTAGAGCAAAAAAATTTCAACAATGTGAGGGGGCTACTGGCAGCAGAAACATGTCAAAAATTAATACTTAAAGCTGCAAAGCGTATCCCTAATTTTAATTTCTGCACAACAAATATTTAGACAACCCATGAGTTCAATTCAACGCTCATGGATTGCCTCAGCACAGTGCAGATAAAAAAATCATTTAAAATATAATAAATTTTATAAATAACCCACTTCAAATTTTCCAAACTAACAACTTTCAAGAGAACTCCGCTTACAAATTTGAAGAAAATCAACCCAGAAACTAAGGAGATGGATTTTCGACAAAAAAATAGAAATAAAACCCTAATCGCAGTGTTATTTATATTTCCGCACTTTACACTTGATTTTGTTTGTTTGTTTATGAGGTGAATTTTTAATATTGACTAATCAAGAAAAGTTGGCAATAATCGATTAACAACATATTCACCCCATCTCTGGGTTATTAGACACACGCTTTAGAGTGTATTTTCATTTATATATACTGCTTTTGAGCTATACAATAGTTTTAAAAGTACAATTAACCAAACATATACTGATTAACTTCATAGATGATTATTCTTTCAGCACAGCTAACAGTGATTATTATAAAAGTTATAACAATATCAAACTGGCTCTTAATCTTTTAATAAAAGTTTTATATAAAAAAAATGAGATGAAATGATGAAAATACTGTTCTAACCATTAATTTTGACTAATGGCAAAGGAAATCAGTAAAAAAAAATTGGGCTCTTTGCCAATATTGCCTTTCCTAACGTTTTGTTTCTAGGAAATAGCCTTTGAGTTATAAAGTTGCAAAAGAATGTTTTCTTAATGTTTAGTTTCTAGGAAATAGCCTTTGGATGATAATAATGCTCTCAACAATTAAACCCTATGAAAGGTCAAAATTACCCTCTTTAAATTTCTAAGGACGAAACTACACATACTCTTCTTCTCCTTCACTTGACTGAAGAAAATCACAATCTTCACACCTAACTTCATCTTCTCCATCGTGTTCTCCTGCAAAAAATCTATCCAAATCGCAAACACATTCATCCAAATCCCTTCGTGTTGGAACCCTGTTCACTGGTAACGCAGCGGAAATAGGTTTTAAATAATTTATACAGATCATAAACAATCTGGGACCAGTGAACTTGGGATCGTAATTATTTTTCCGAAACTAATACATACAATATGTAAACACAGGAAATTGTAATCAATATAAAAAAAATTAGAACCTTACCAACGTTTGGAGGCTCCTTCACTTTACGATATGCTCCTGGTCTGTACCACTGATCTTCCTAGTTATTCCCGGAACTGGTAACTGCGTGTGGGGGCATCACGTACTCAGGAACTTTGGAGGATGTAGAGAAAAGAAAAAGAAATAATTTCTTCCAAGAGAAAACAAAACTAGAACAATTCTAGTTCTTTTAAAATATATATATATATATATATATATATATATATATATCAAATATTATTTTAATTCTTTTAATGGTGCAAAGGACGCACCCCTTTTCTTTTTCTCTCTTGCTTCTCACGCACACTTGTTTCGTTTTTTTTCGTTCAAATAAAAAAAAAAAAACTGATGCCTTTTTTTTTCTCTTATCTAATTATATAAAACATATCATTATATATATATATTTAAAACTAGATAATTATCTTTTACCAAATATATCTTTATATATTCAAAAGATAATTAGTATTTAAGTGTCATAGGTAGAGTAGGATTCTAACTCCCACATTGCCCTAGTTGACTTAAACTTAAATACTAGATTTCTCAAAGAATAAAATAATCTAATTATTTTATGTCTTAGTCATGATTTGAACCCGCAACCTCCACTTAATAATTCATAATTATTAATTCATTAATTAAATAATATAATTATTTAATTATTAATATATTAATTAAATAATCTATTATTCAATTAATCCCTAAATGAATACGTGTCACTTTCGTAATACAATTAATTGGACAATTAATTAACCGTGATCCTTGTTACCTAAATCGATCGGGCTAGCAAGGGGACCTAATGGACCCATAGTATTTTGAGCTCCAATAATCCTCGGAATCATTAATTAAATTCTTTAATTAATATTCCTTGATTATTAACTCCAGTGTTATCAACTAAAAACCCGAAGCTGCACTCTCTCAACTGCAGACGTTTTTACACAGACCGATACAACTCGGTGTCCATCGATATAGCTATTACACATGGTGTGATCCTCCACAGTAGTTCATAAATAGAGTTGGGTCATAATGTCCGTTATACCCCTCTAATTATATATATCCTTTAAGTACCATTGATTCTCTAATAGACAATAAATCATATTTCCTCACGGAATTAGGAGAGCGTTCATATTGTCCAAGCCTCGAATCAACCCTTAAGAGAACTACCATCTACTTCTCACAAGAAGGAGTGGATTCCACTATTGTGTACATACCTTCCCAGCCACAAGCCAAACCGCAATCCCAACGTATGGAGTATATTGATCAGGAATTGCATCTGACCTCACCCATGGTAGATCAAAGACCACGATCTAACCTGAAGGCGTCGTTAAGACACTCAGGATTAAGATCACACACAAATAGCCATCATTAGTTGATATATATATGAATCTCATCAGTAAACGGATCTTGGTGAGAGATTCATATAGATCATGGCCCAGTCCTATACGATCACATCATACAAGGTGCCTCCATTCCCATATCTCATATGAATGATTCAGGATAGAATCACCGTACATTACAGAATGGACCGCAGCTATAGATTAACTACAAGTAAAGTACCCAGCTTTATTTGCTATCTATGGATCTCTTACTGTATCCATCCGTATATGACACTGATATACACAGTTCGAGATTACATCCATCAATCTAGGATGTCAATATATGCACAAGTTATAAAATAAACAACACAACAATAATGAATTGAACTTTTCTTTTTTATTTATTTCATAAATCCATTAACAAATTACATCTTTAGGGCATAAAACCCAACACTTCGTCCTCTCCATCGAGCTGTCCACCCCTCAAATCTTGTTCTTTATCTTCTCCACCGCTGAAGACTTGATGACCATAGCCAAAAAAATTTCGCCGACCAGAATCTTGCCGCCGACAGCTCAAAAGTTGTTGTCACCTCCTTCAATCGAGCTTACAAGGTCTCTCACAGTTAATGTAAGTCCCAAAATCACATTGTCAAAATGAAAGTAATGTATTTTGGTTTAGAATTAATATTTGTATCCTTGGTAAAAAAACCAGTATTGATGTTAAACTTTGAAATGTTTTGGGTAGAATGAGGGATTGAGGGTGGTGGATTTGTTGACCATGAATTAAGGTTTGTGTATGTAGCATTGTTAGGTTTAGTTAAACTTTTTGATGAAATGCCTGTTAGGGAGTGAAAAACAATCAAAGACATGGGTTTAGTTATGATTTAATCATATTTGTTCTAAAATAAAAGGGGGTAATGTTTATACTTAGAGATTTTGTTTTTGGTTTTCGTTATACAAAAAGTTTGAGTATATGTTTTTCTACTAACATCATTTATCTAACCAAATGTTTACCTCCCAATTTAACTTTTGCATCAGATTCATTCTTTTGCATTAGATTCTTATTTGGAGATGAAATATGATTTTTGGTTTTCATATGTTTTTGATTGATATGTTTTTGATGATTTTGATGTATCGTAGGAAATTCCTTGAATGAAGGACTGTTCGATTGATTTACTTGTAGTGGCAGGCATAGAAGCAAAACTAATGTGATTTGTGATGATTTTACATGCACTTGATGTTACATGTTACCTAATTGCGGATTCATTTTTAGTCTATGTTGTACTGTTGTGTGGTGCACATTTACATTGATATAATTTGTGGTTATGGAACTATAATTTGTGTTGACTGAAAAAGAATTTTCTTAAATGAATTAGTTTGTGCTTAATCGTTTATTTTGAACTGTAATAGTTCATTAGGTTCCTATTTATACATTGTTCCTATTTAGAGTTTGAATGTGTTGAAGCCCAAGAATTACCCTATAGATCCTGATATGTTTTTTGTTTGATACATTAATTGTTATTTGGAACACATGTTTTGAGTCGGGGTAAGAACTTCTTAAGCCCTGTTATAAATTTTGTGAGCCCTGGAAATGAGTCATGGGCCCGACATAAATGTTTTAAGCCCTGGTATAATATTGTAAGTGACTGATTCTAATACTTCTTTCAGTGTCTAAGGATACGATGTCTGGGATGTTAGTGCAGTGCGGTGAGCATTGGAAGGGTAACCAGTTTACTCGTCCTATTGAGTTTGCATTTTATTTAAACAAAAAAGACAAAGGATCCTATGATGGATTGGTGGAAATGAAATACCAGCGGACAAGGGTTAGTAGAGACAAATTTGAGTTGAAGATAACTTCGCATGTGAAAATGGAGGATGATGCAATTACATTGTCTATTATGAGTGACGATGATGTAGATTTTGTGATGACGCATAAGGAAAAAGTTTGCATTGTAGTTGATGTCGAATTTGTCTACAAATCTGAATATATTGCAGCAAATGAACATGGATTTCGACCTCTTGTAAATCCAACTGTTAATAGCCAAAATTGGCTAAGGACCAAAGGGAAATTTTCCAGTTACTAGACCTGGTTCCATACCCGAAAGTTTCACCTAAAGACCTCTATATCCAGAGCCAAGCTACGATGCCGTCCCAGGCATAAGGGCGGGCTCCAGAAACATCTGGGATAAAACCCGGACCCGAGAACTTCCACCAGGAGACCTGTCTATCCAGAGCCGAACTGCGATACCACCCCAAGAACAAGGGCGAGCTCCGGAAACATCCAAGATAGAACCCGGAATGATCGGGCTTAGCCCGTATCATCAAAACTAGAAGCTCCCCGAAGTCAAGGTCATCTTGCAAATGCTCAAGAAACCCGTCTGTACCTCAATTGACACATAAAAATGTCCCTAGAAGGCCGCGAGGTGAGTCGAAGCCACACCCAGTTTCAAAAGGTCAGTCAAGACCACGCCTAGCTTCGGAAAAGTCAAGAGAAGCCAGATCTGGCTCCAAGCTGGATAAAACTTCTCAGACATCAAGGTCGAAATACTAAACAACCTCCCTGGTTGATGCATCATACCATATTCGTCATGTCCCACGACTCCTATAAGGATCGTACTGGAAGGATACAAGGAATGAATTAAATCGTACCTGGAAGCGTTATCTACATAAGTAATAAAATCCAAAAGGAAACAAGCTGATCTCTACCACGATACTCTCAATTCGGACGTCAATCTAAAAGTCAAATGATTTAACGCAAGAAATCCCGCCCGATAAGGAAGAGACTGAGACAATCACTGAGACAATCAAGGGAGAATCAGTCTGTTGACCTACAAACCATGTATAAATAGAAAAGAAAAGAAACGAAAAAAGAGACTACTATTCGACAGGCATACGACTAGCAATAGATCATTTACCAAAGAAAGTTGAGAGAAACGAGAGAAAAATCTTTGTACTCGTGTACCATGCATGTTAAATAAAAATGTTCTTGTTTATTTATCACTAGATAAACCATTGTGACATATATAAATAATTTCGGCCACCACCTACGTGGTAGTGGTCTCGAGGGCATTAACCGAGATTTCTCATCCCGAGTAAAATTCCCGTTAACACCAACGAATACAACAATCCAATCACGATGTACTGTGTTTCATGTTAAAACTACGAAGCATGTGGTTGTGGATGACAATGATAGTTTTGAAAGCATTGATACTCTTGAAAGCTCTGATAGTTCTAAAACAAGTGATACAGAAGATGACAGTGGTGGTGATGATGGTGGGCAAGCAGCAACAGAAGATGGAATAGAAGAACTAGAGGTGAGTGGAACACCCACCAGTTCTCCACCTTCCACGAACACACGGTGGACAATATGAGGGTCAGAGTTTTACTTAATTAAATCTGTTCGATCAGTGGACATGCTTGAATACTTTACCGACCAAGGTTCATTTTACAAAAGGATAGATGTTCAAGGACAAGCCAACGTTGAAGCGAGCTGTAGGGTTGTATGCATTGGCAGGGAGGTTTGAGTACAGGGTTTCACGATCTTCTAATACACGATTCACTGTATAATGTACACTGATAAGTTGTGGATGGGTTATTCGGGCATGTAAGTCGAATAAGGGGACTTACTAGCATGTTAAGTCCTTTGTAAGTGCCTCACTTTATGATTGGCTTATTTCATTGTCAAAATCACAATTGGGTTTCAATGTGTAAGGGTAGCTTAGGTTCAAAGAGCTTCCATCATCAAATGATGGACATCAAGTGCTTCAAGGAAGGTAATTAACTTGACTTTACTTTTAATTGAAGAGATTTAGTTACACACACTCACTAGGTGCATTAGTTATTATATCTTGTATTGTATTTAAGTTGATAACATGTTTTGCATGTTAATTGTACTTCTCTTTTGTGTGCATTTCACTCACTTCACACTTGCCCAACATTCATGTAAGATAGACATTTTTCTTATGTGTTGAAATGGGACTTTTCCCTTTAGTGCTACATAGACCACTAGGCAAGCACTTGCTTGTATAGCGGCACACAAAGCGGTTTTGTCCAGAAGGCTTATGTTGCCTATACCGTGACCTATGCACTTGCCTGTACAGCATCCCTAACCGCAGTGTTGTCTAGTGTGTGCACTGTTGTGTGTACTGCAGTCTGGACAACTTGCCCGAGCCGTAGTATGCACAGCGATAATGACAGGTTTTTGTTGGCTGGTCTCAAAACGATGTCATTTCAACTAGGGGTTCATATATATAGATTCTTTGCCCTTTTTAGCCTCTTGAGAGCTTCAGATTTCAATTTCACTCCATTAACAGAGCTCAAGAGGGATTTGCAAGAAAAGCCACCAAGATTCAATCTTTCTGGACCAAAACCCAAATACTCATCTTTCATTCATGAATTAAACATCATCTAGCTTAATCTAGGATGAATTCTTGCATGGGTCTGCATCAAAACACATGACTTGGTAAGTAGAACACCATCTCCATTCATTCTAGAAATCTAGCTTAGCAAGATACCTCTGTTATGACTTGTTTGCATCAAGTTTGACTTTTTATCTTTAAGTTGAGATATTTGTGTGTTTGTTTGGATTTGTATTGTGATAGCTATTGCATCTAGGTTTGCAATTGTTTTCAAATAGCTAAGTTGTATGTACGTCATATAACAACATGATATCTAGGATTATTTAACTTACTCATCCATGACTAGATAAGCATTAAATGTGTTGACCTAACATTTATGCATTTAGAATATTCTTAATATTCACTTTAGGTTGCATATCTTTTCTCTTGAGAGTGAAGTCTTGTACGAACCATTGGGTGTATGCAAGTAAGAGCCTAAAATCACTATTAAAGGCATGCGGGTAGCGAAAGTGGATTAGTAATCGATTACGTGTGATGTGGTCAACCTAGGTTGTAATCATTTTTACAAATAGTGGATTTTAAGGTTCGATTGGTGATTGGCCCGTGAGTTTTTACCCTATTGGGGTTTTCTCACGTAAATCAAATCATTGTGTCATTCCTTTTTATTCCACATTTATTTTGTGACAATGATTGATCATGTTAGAGATTAGGGGTTGTGTGATTAATTTTGATAAACCAAAAAGTTGGCAATTAATTTTCGTAAAACCTATTCACCCCCATCTAGGTTAGTTTAAACATTCTTAGAGTATTTTCATCCTTCATTAAGGAGCACACATGTGATAGAAATGACAACTACAACATTGAATTAAAACGTGTCTGTGTGATAGGGATTTGTTTGCAAGTAAATTTGGCGATCCTGGACGCAGCATCCATTCTGAAGATTTAGTTTCTGAGATGAGGGACCAGCATGACATACACCTCTCGTACAACAAAGCCTACATGTTGAAGTAGCATGCTTTGAATCATGTATTCGGTGATTCGTGGGAACCCTTTCAGAGGTTGTCGGCATATTTTTATGTTTTAGAGCAATCAAATCCTGTGACTGTGACTAAGATCAAGACCGACTCGAAAAACCGGTTTAAATATGGATTCAATGCAGTTGGGGCCTCTATAGAGGGGTTCAGTTATATTATTAGGCCGGTTATCGCCATCGATGCTACCCACTTGAAGGCCAGGACCAAGGATGTTTTGTTAGTTGCGGTATGCAAAGATGGAAACGAGATGATGGGTTAGCAAACTCTGAATGCACAGAATCGTGGACTTGGTTTTTGAAGAAACTTCGTAACTTGATTCAGTATCCCGACCGTGTGATGTTAGTTTCGGATCGGCAAAATGGTGTATATTCAATGCAGTGGAAGCCATATTCCAAGATGTAACACATGAGATTTGTGCATACCACTTGGCATAAAATCTTAAAAGATTTTGTAAGCAGAGGGATGATGTGATTTGGCTTTACTACCGTGCTACATATACGTATCGTATCGAGGAGTTTGATTGTGCAATGGCTGAGTTTTAAGAAACCTACGGTAAGGTTTACAAAGAGCTCCTGGGCGCCGGGATAAAGAAGTTTTCACGTCTACATAGCCCTAGAAAGAGGTACTTTTTGATGACCACCAACATTACCGAGTCAATGAATTCTTGTCTACTTGCAGTCCGAAAATTTTCTATCACATCAGTGGCGGAATTTATTACAGATTTGTTGCAAAGGTGGTTCCATAATCGTCGGACAAATACACGTGAAATGTCTATATATTTCACTTTAGGTTGCATATCTCTTCTCTTGAGAGTGAAGTCTTGTATGAACTGTTGGGTGTGTACTAGCAAGAGCCTAAAATCACTATTAAAAGCTTGGTGGTAGCGAAAGTGGATTAGTAACCGATTAGGTGTGATGTGGTCAACCTAGGTTGTAATCGTTTTTACAAATAGTGGATTTTAGGGTTCGATTGGTGATTATGGCCATGAGTTTTTACTCTTTTGAGGTTTTCTCACGTAAGTCAAATTATTGTGTCATTCTTTTTTATTCCGCATTTATTTTTTGACAATGATTGATTGTGTTAGAGATTAGGGGTTGTATGATTAATTTTGATTAACCAAAAAGTTGGCAACTAATTTTGGTAAAACCTATTCACCCGCTCCTCTAGATTAGTTTAAACATTCTTAGAGTATTTTCAATTGGTATCAGAGCGGGTTCCTTGACATAATTAGGAGATCCCTTGCTCTCTAAGAGCGTCTTGCATTAGATTGCATTTTAGTTAGTGTGTCTTGCTTGTCTTGTTTGATTGATTGCATTCATCTTATTCTTACCCAAACACTATGAGTGGAAACTGAGGTGGAAGTGAGGGAGCTTCAAGCACAAGACCCTCTCTACTCACCAGAGTGAACTATGCCTCATGGAAAGGCAAGATGGAACCCTATCTTTGCCAAATAGATGACCGTGCGTGGATGGCAATTGAAGACTGCTACACTCCTCCAACAATGACCGTCGAAGATCGAAGTGAAGTCTTCAAGTGTAAGTCTCAATGGAGCACACAAGAATTTGAAGCATCCAAGTGGAACAACAAGGTAATGCATGCCATCCTTTGCGCCATGGATGACAACCAATACAAGTTGATTCAAACAACTAGGATTGTAAAGAAGGCATGGGAGATTCTAGAAACAGCTCATGAAGGAACCAAAGTAGTCAAGGATTCCAAGCTCCAAGTCCTACAAATGCAATTTGAGATTATTAGGATGGAGGAGCATGAGTGCTTCAACGACTTTCAAGTGAAGTTAATGAACATCGTCAATCAAAGCCATCAACTAGGTAACCCATATTCAGATAAGAGGATCAAGCAAAAGATTATGAGATCACTTCCGGTAAGGTTTGAATCAAAGGTGACGGCACTTGAGGAGAATAGTGACTACAAGAACGTGAAGCCAAGTGAAGTCATTGGAAGGCTTCTAGCTTATGAGTCTAGGTGGGCTCCTACACCTACACCTCCAAAGAAGCAAAAGAGCATAGCCTTGAAGACCTCCAAAGTAGAGAAAGAGGAGGATGACTCAGATGAGGAGATGACTCTAATGGTGAAAAGATTCAAGAAGTTCATCAAGTTTGAAAAGAATGGGTTTAGATCAAAAGGAAAGGAAATGAAGTAGAAGACTTCTTTCAAGAAGTTTGAGCTAAGTCAAGACAAGCCTATAAGGAAAGGGATCCAATATTTTTAATGTGTAGGGTTTGGACACATCTCCACGGATTGTGGCAATTTGAAGAACAAGAAGAAAGGAAAGGCAATGGCCGCCACTTGGAGCGATAGTGATGACTTAGAAGAGGAAGGGGGATCCTCGGATGATGAAGACCATGTGGAAAACTTTATTACCTTTGCATCCTCTCTCAAGAGTAATGAAGTAATAGATGACCAAGAGGAAGACAAACAAGTTGAAGATGACTCAAGTGATGAGAGCTCTTCATCTCATTCTACAAATGGTAATGTAGAAGGCATGAGACCTTGAAGGGTTGATTGAGCATTTTCAAAGCTTAAGATTGAAGATTAAGAAAGAGATTCTAAGGCTAAAAGGAGAGCTCAACTCTCAACCGAAGTAACTCACTTGAATAGAGAAGTTAAGATAGTAAAGAGGAATGAGGCAATGATGGAAAATGAGCTACAAGAAGCAAGAGAAGTTATTGCTAAGATGACTTTAAGCATGAAGAAACTTGACCACATTTTAGGAGTTGGCAAGAAGCCAAGTGATAAGAAAAGTCTTGGTTATGAAGATGACAAGGAGACATCATCCTCAAGCAAGACCGTGTTTGTCAATAGCATGGACATCAAAGAGTCTTCACCCCCACAACATCCTAGGAAAAAAGTTTGAACTAGGAGAGTGCTCAAAAAGTATCCAAGTGAAGAAAACATCTTTGGTACAAGCTCAAACTCAAGCTCAATCCATGAGAGCCTCACAAGCAAGCTTTTCTCAACCCAAATACCATCAAGCCAATAAGCAATAGATGCAAGCTCAACCAAGGAAGCAATCTACACCAACTTAACAACAAAGGAAAAGAGAACTAATCCAACATAAAAGACAAGCTCAAAGGCATGGGGAAAGTCCCCTTGTACTTACAAGGGAATGGTATGTCTTCTTACTTTACTCCCACTTGTCACTTTTGTGGTGTTGATGGTCACATTAGGCCAAATTACTTCAAGTATATTAAAATGTGTAGAATTGAAAGCATGATTGAAAGAAATAGGGCTAAAGCTAATATGCATGCTCCTAGGAAATCTAGATCCAGTATGTATGCTCCTACGAAACTTAGAACAAATAAACCTAAGACCACTAGGAAAGAGAATGTATCACGTAGGTGGATTAGAAGAAATGAATACTTTTGCTATATGGCCCAAATTGCCTTGAAGGCAAATGCTTCTAACACTTGGTATTTGGATAGTGGGTGCTCTAGGCACAAGTTGAGAAACAAGAGTTTTTTTGAGTCTCTTGTCATGGAGGATGGTGGATTTGTCACCATTAGTGATGGATCTAAAAAGAATTTCATAGGAAAGGGAATCATTTCCATTCCCGGCTTACCCTCTTTGTCAAATGCTTTGTTTGTTGATGGCTTGCAAGCCAATCTTATAAGCATTTCTCATCTCAATGATGACGGTTTGTCGGTCTTGTTTAATAAAAATGATTGATCTATTTTGAAGTCAAATGTACAAATCTTGTTAAAAGGAAAAAGATCTAATGACAATTGCTATTGTCTTGAAGCTAGTGTCATCTCTTGCAATGTGTCCAAGAATGAGAAAATTGAGTTATGGCACCAAAGGCTTGGCCACATGACTATCGAGATTTGAGGATCTTAGATAAGTTCAAGGTTGTGTGTGGGCTTCCCAAACTTGGGAAGAGAGTTGATGGTGTTTGTGGACCTTGTCAACAGGGGAGACAAACCAAAAGCATGCACAATAAAGACAAGTATCTCACCACCAATGAGCCATTTGAGCTTCTACATATGGACCTTATGGGTCCCATGCGAACTGAGAGTCTCAGTGGCAAGATATACATTTTTGTTTGTGTTGATGATTTCTCTAGATTTACATGGACATATTTTCTTAGAGAAAAATCTGAAACTTTTGAAAAATTTAAAATGTTTTGCACTAAAATTCAAAATGAGAAAAACTTTCACATTAAAAGCATTAAAAGGATCAGGAGCGATCATGGGAGGGAATTTGAAAATGCTAGTTTTGAAAACTATTGCAATAGTGTTGGCACCTCCCATGAATTTTTGGCACCTAGAACTCCTCAACAAAATAGAGTTATCGAGAGGAAGAATAGGGTCCTTCAAGAGATGGCCATGTGATGTTGCTTAGCAACAATGTGCCTAGGAACCTTTGGGCTGAGGCCGTTAATATAGCTTGCTACATAGGAAATAGAGTTTTTCTAAGGCCCGGTACAAGGCAAACCTCTTATGAGTTGTGGAAGGGTAGAAAGCTAAATGTTAGCTACTTTCACTCATTTGGAAGCAAACGCTACATTCTTAATGACCGAGATCAACTTGGCAAGTTAGATGCCAAGAGTGATGAGGGAATTTTCATTGGCTATGCCTTTAATAGTAAGGCCTATAAAGTGTTTAATTTGAAAACTTAGTGTCATGGAATCATCCAATGTTGTCATAGATGATTGCATGCCTAGAACTAATAACCATGATGAGGAAGTTGATGTGGTTCATGATTCTCCTTTGGAGAAGTATGGTGAGACTTCTATTGATGTGAAGTCAAGTCATGATGAAGAGGTTATTTAACCTCTTGATAGAGATCCACCTTTGGACTCTAATGAACCCGCTCTATGGGTTAGGAAACTCCATGATAAAAATGATATCATTGGAGATGTAAATGAGGGTGTTAGGACTAGGCGTCAAATAACTAATCAAATTAGCTATACTTGCTACACCTCTCAAATAAAACCCAAAAAGGTTGATGAAGCCTTGAATGATGAATTTTCGGTTCTTGCCATGCAAGATGAGCTAAACCAATTTGAAATAAATAAGGTTTGGACTCTAGTTCCTAGACCCGAGAACACTAATGTCATAGGCACTAAATGGGTGTATAGGAAGAAGTCGGACGAGGATGGCAACATTGTGCGTAACAAGGCTAGACTTGTAGCACAAGATACTATCAAATTGAGGTTATCGACTTTAGGGAAACTTTTGCTCCGGTTGCCCGTCTTGAGTCCATAAGGCTTCTCTTGTCCATATCATGTGTGCACAAGTTCAAATTGCACCAAATGGATGTTAAGAGGGCATTCCTCAATGGCTTCTTGCAAGATGAAGTGTTTGTTGAGCAACCCAAGGTGTTTGTGGATCCATACCACCACAATCATGTCTATCGTCTCAAAAAGGCTCTATATGGGTTGAAACAAGCACCAAGGACTTGGTATGAGCACCTCACTCAATTTCTTGTTGACAATGACTACTCTAGAGGTAGTGCTAACAATACCTTATTCATCAAAAGAAACAAAGATGAGTTATTTATAGCTCAAAATCTATGTAGATGATATCATGTTTGGCTCCACCAATAATTTGTTGATGTCATGTCTCATGAATTTGAGATGAGTCTTGTTGGGGAGCTCAATGACTTCATAGGCTTGCAAATCAAGCAATTGCATGATGGGATTTTCATATCTCAAGCTAAGTATGTAAAGAACCTAGTGAAGAAGTTTAGCCTTAAGAATGCCAAACATTGTGACACACCTATGAGTACCACATTGAAACTTAGCAGGGATGCTAGTAGCAAGAGTGTGGACCAAATCTTTTATTGTGGCATGATTGGTAGCTTACTTTACTTGATCGCAAGTAGGCCTGATATAGCTTTTAGTGTGGGTGTATATGCTAGGTACCAAGAGGATCCTAAGGAGTCTCATCTCTCTACTGTGAAGAGAATCATTCGATAATTGAATGAGGCATCCAACTATGGGATATGGTACTCTTTTGACACTAATGCTAGTTTGGTTGGCTTTAGTGATGCAGACTGGGCAGAGAATTATGATGATAGGAAGATTACATCGGGCGATTGCTTCTTCCTAGGAAACAACTTGTTTTCATGGTTTTGCAAGAAGCAAAATTCCATCTCCCTATCCACAACTGAAGCTGAATACATAGCTGCCGGGAGTGCTTGCACGCAACTCCTATGAATGAAACAAATGCTTATGGATTATGGCTTTGATCAAGGTATTCTAACCCTTTATTGTGATAACTTGAGTGCAATTAACATTTCAAAGAATCATGTTCAGCACTCTAGGACTAAGCATAAAGACATTAGGCATCACTTCATTAGAGAGCTAGTTGAAAATAAATGCAATGCACTTGAACATGTTGGCCCAAATGATCATTTGGCAGATCTATTCACAAAAAACCCTTAGACTCAACTGGGTTCAAGTCACATAATAGATCTATTGGGATTTGTCATATGTATTGATGAGTTTTAGTGATTGACCCCATATCGGGAGCTCAAGTAAAGAGAGCGAATTGGCATAAAAATTGCATTGTGCTACATTGATATACTTTATGATCCTTTATTAATTGCTTGAGATGATTGGTTGTACATATGCTTATGTTATTTTCTTAATAAGTGTGAAAATTGCTTTACTAGCAATCCATGTCATAATTATGTTCAAACATGCATTTTTGGACTAGGAGATTTACTTTGGAAGTACATTTTGAATTACCTATAATTGATCTCCATGACATGATGTTTTTTATTAATGACATGCCTTGAGTTAATATGCATGAAAAAAATTTTAATTGTTTAATTATGAATGCAAAAATATGTGTGACAAGTACTGTTGAGACTTCAATCAATAAGGATCTTGTATCCATTCAGCGGATTTTACAATTCAAAGTCTCTTTCTCTTTATTAGTTGAACATGGCTATTATCATACATATATCTTACCCGAAAAAATCAATAAAGGGTGCAAAAGTCGCTCATGTCTTGTTCTGCTTATAAAGTGTTATATAGTTGCTCTTTAACTTGACTTTCATATAAAATCTATATCCTTGCTTGAGATCAAGACAAAGAGTGAAAATTGGTTTGAATTCTTTTGGAAACCCTTGTTGTTTACTTTTGCCAAATACCATTGTTTTGATCTTGAATGCAACATGTCTTGCATGCAAAGCATCGTGTCACACATTTTCATAAAATAAAACTCCTTGAATCTCTCTTACATAATTGAGTTGCTTAAAGTTGCTTATATGATTATACATATGTATTTATGCTATGAGCTCTCTTTGCCAAATGCTTACCTATTAAAGGGGACTCCCTTTCCCTATCTCATGACAAAAAGGGGGAGAAAGGTTGTGAGAAATAGTGGTTTCTTTGGCATCATTTTTAGGGGGAGTTGTGTTTATTCTTTGGGAGGATGAGAGCAATCACTTAGAGGGAGTATTGCATTGCATTGCATGATTACATTATTTGATTGTATTGGTTCAATTTATTAAGGCTATTGCAAATGTTGTTTATGTTGCTTGTGTTAATTGAAAGCACCTCTCTCACACTTGTTCTAGAAGGTATTTTTGTTTGTCTTGTTGACTATGTGTAGGTTGGAATTTTTTCTACAAGCCTTGGATTGACTTGAAGATGTTCAAGACTTAGATTATGCGCCTTATTGTAATGTAGAAATTTTTTCGTTGACCAACCATTGCTTGTATTTGTGAGGTTGCTTTGTGAGTGGTGGTTTTGTCACGAAATAGCCAAAGAGGGAGATTGTAAGTGCCTCACTTTATGATTGGTTTATTTCGTTGATAAAATCACAATTGGGTTTCAATGCATAAGGGTAGCTTAGGTTCAAAGAGCTTCCGTCATCAAATGCTTTTGGACATCAAGTGCTTCAAGGAAGGTAATTAACTTGACTTTACACTTAATTGAAGAGCCTTAGTTGCACTATTAGTTATTATATCTTGCATTGTATTTATTTTGATAACATGTTTTGCATGTTAATTGTGCTTCTCTTTTGTGTGCATTTTGTAATGAAAAACACGCAGCGGAAGCAAAAAATTGGGTTTGTATATTTCAAAAATTTTCCTTTTAAAAGAAAGAACCTTAACCCTGGATTAATTAACATATAATAAAAGTATCATACCTTTTTCACATGACAATTGATATTGCATCGATTTGAATCCGCTTATGTCAAATTAAATCTGCAAGATCTTCCAATCCAATCACGAACATGAATCACCTACTAGTGTGGGCTCCATTTTCTTTGAATTGTAAACCAGAGGATGGAAAAACACACATTTTTCTTTTTTTAGTCACAATAATCCTCCTAGAGATAATAAAGAACGTTTGGTTACTTGTGAATTCTTAATATTTTTAATCAAGAACTCACGTGAACCCTAATTCGATCTTGTGCATAAAGCCTTTTGATGTAAAAGCGTCTAGTGCACTATCGAAAAAAAACGCTCCTTATTCTTCTTCTGTTTTGCCAAATTCTACACCCCTTTCTTGAGTTGAAAGTTTTTTTTTTAATTCAAAAGCAAGAGAATAAAAAAAATTTCTCAAAAATAAAAAAACTTCTTCTTTGATCTCTATATGTCTAAAACGAAATTCCTTGATATATTTATAGGTGATGGCCAAATCCTCACACAAGGAGGATTCATGTCATGTAGTCAGATCCTCACACAAGGAGGATTTCTACCTTGTGGCCAAAACCTCACACAAGGAGGATTTCATTTCACCTAAACCTTAATAACTTAGTAGTTCAAACTTATTCCAACTCATGAGATTATTATCCAATAATAAATTATTGAATATAAATTAAAAATTGTGACTTTATCATTAACTTCCTAATTGATTACCAATTAGAGTTTCGATAGATATCAAATACTTCCTAATTTGACTAGATAAATAAAACTCTTTTTAATTTATCTACTTATCAAATAAAGTATTTGATACTTAACATACTACTAACAATAGTATGACACTAAGAGTCCTTCTCCTAGTATACTGCTATCAATAGTTATGACACTAAGAGTCATTCTCCTAGTAAATTACTTATAATAGTATGACACTAGGAATCATTCTCCTAGTTAGAAAAAGATTTTGACTTTTAATCGAAGAATTAATTAATTTCCATTTGATTAATTAATAAAAAAAAAACAATATATTAAGCTAATATTATTAGCCTTTCCGCCCAAGTATATATATTTGGGTAATATATTGTTTTCCCATTTTATTAAATCCATTGGAATTTAATAAAAAGTCCACATGTGAACTAGACCCATTCTTACTACAAAAGAAACAAGTCCACATGCCTTAAATTAATACATTAAATGTGCAAATTATATTTTTAATGTATTAATGGAAAGCTAAATGCACCCCATTAGAGCTGCCCAAGGATTCCTACATCCATGGCCACCTATTCCAGGTATTTGAAGAGTTACCGTGTGTCTTGATCACACATGACCGCACCTCTCCAAAACTTTTGTATTATGAAATCCTAAAACAATTCTAGATGGACCCATAAATTGGTCCGGTAGAATATATCAAGTGATCCATGGAAGTTCGTGCGGATTGGGGATCTTGGCGGGCTATCTAAATTTAAGCTTCAATAGACATAACCTAATCACAATCAACAAATGATTCACTTAGGTTCAATCTATTAATATTTATTTTAGCTCATTCCACTAAAGAGCTAAAATTGAACTCTTAAATGAAGGTAGAATAAGTTAATATTTCTCATTCGTACCCTAGACAACCTTATTGGAGATAGTGTATCCTCGTGAAAAAAACAAGTAATCGCCAAGAGCACATAGACCGCCTATACCTCCCCTAGTTACCATATTTACTCATATGACCACATTTTGAACTTGGATATTTTGACTTGTCCATAAGCCATGTTTCAATAGACACTACTGAAAACTTAACGTTAAGATTTAATATCCAATACCTCAAAATATCCATATGATGATATTCTACTCACATTTAATAAATGGAACCACAATGTCCATATCTATAAATGAAGTCCTCTATCGATTAACAAATGAATACCACGAAACTACTGAGGATAGACTATGCTATATAATCATACTCATTGATAGCTCAAATGATAACACTTGTAACCATAATAAGTCCATTATTTATCTTAGGATTGAGATAGACTCTCCGATTGTCCTCAAGTGAAAACTTTTATCCAGTGAGGGTTCTGGATAAAGTATTTCACAGTGATCCTATTCAATGCACCTAGTGCACTAGATTCTTTTGTCCAAAGACACTACACTTTGATGATTTTAGACTCATCATAACACATTTGATCCCACTCAAATGCTAACAAAAGAATCTACAACTTTAACAAGGTAAATACGCCCAACCTATATCTTAAGTTGTGAATATTATTCAAGACAAACTAAAGAATTGTGTCTACCTCAAACATATCCAGATATACAAATAATTCTTCATTATTCATAGTCTTTTGACTTTATGATTATTTACTTTTGACAATTGTAATAATTAAACCATAAATTCTATAAGATTTGTTAAACTAGAAATCACTTTATTAATATGAAAAGATTGCCAAACACATTATTACACTCTTGCTATTAAGCATAATCCTAACAATCTCCCACTTGCGCTATAGCAAATGTGTCATATCTCTCATTCCCATATTCTTTAGGTGCCTATCAAAACTCTTATATTGTGGAGCCTTTGTAAAGGGATCCGCTAGATTTTCTACTGACGCGATCTTGGTAATCGTCACGTCACCCCTATGTACAATTTCCCTCAGAAGGTGATACTTCCTTTCAATATGTTTCCCTCTCTTATGACTTCTTGGTTCTCTAGAATTAGCTATTGCTCCACTGTTAACATAGTAGATAGTGATTTGCTTATTGGCATTAGGAACCACTTCCAAGTTAATCAAGAATTCGCAATGCCAAACAACCTCTTTAGCAGTTTCTCATGCAGCAACATACTCAGCTTCCATGGTGGAATCAGCAATACATGATTGCTTGAAACTCCTCTCCTCCAAGAGTAAACACAGATCTTAATATGGATTTCCTAATGTCAGAATCTGATTGGAAATTAGAATCTATATACCCAACGGGAATTAAATCCCCTCCAAAGTATACAAGCATATGATCTCTCGTTCTCATGAGATACTTGAAAATATGCTTGACTTGTCATCCAGTGATTAGGACCAGGTTTCGATTGACACCTGCTAACTATGCCAACAACAAAACAAATATCTTGTCTAGGGCAGAGCATTTCATACATGAGACTTCCAACAAACGAGGCATATGGAACCCTACTCATGATTTGCTCTTCATGCTCATTCTTAGGAACTTGTTCCTTAGAAAGTTTGATTCCATGTCTGAAAGGTAACATACCTTTCTTGGAATCTTGCATGGAGAACCTAGACAAGATTTTATCTATGTATGAAGCTTGGGATAATGTAATCGTTCTATTATTTCTATCCCTTATTACTTGGACACAAAGAATATTACTTGCTTCTCCTAAGTCCTTTATGTCAAATTGTTTTGCTAACCATTCTATTACTGATGTCGATACACCTACATCATTTCCGATGAGAAGTGTATCATCAACGTAAACAACTAGGAAAACCAACTTGTCGCTTTTAATCCTTTTTTATACATAAGGTTCGTCAAGGTTTTGAAATCAAAAACCTTTCACAGCTTGATCGAACATTATGTTCCAGGATCTGGATGCTTGCTGAAGTCCATATATGGATATTTGCAACTTGCATACCCTTTCCTCTTGGCCTTTTTCAACGAATTCTTCTAGTTGCATCATATAGATGCTTTTGTCAAGACTTCTATAAAGGAAAGCTGTCTTGACGTCCATTTTCCAAATCTCTAGGTCTAGAGAGGCTGCAATGGATAAGAGTATCCTTATGGATTTAAGCATGGCCACATGAGAGAAGGTTTCCTCATAATCGATACCTTCCTTCTATGTGTAACCTTTAGCTACCAATCTAGCTTTAATGGTTTCCACCTTACCATCCATACCTTTTTTCCTCTTGTATACCCACTTGCACCCAATGGGTTTTATCCCTTTAGGCAAGTATACAAGTGACCAGGCTTTGTTTGAGTACATAGACTCAATTTGAGATTGCATTACCTTTTGCCAATGGCAACAATCAACATCCTTCATAGCTTCCTTGTACGTGTATGGATCATCGTCGTCTAGGAGATTCTCCATTGATTCTCCTAGACCGATGTATCACTCGGGTTATTTACTAACCCTCCCACTACGACCAGGAATGGTAGGTTGTTGATCTTATGATGGTGCGGAACTTACAATTCGTTTAGGTTGCCAAACCTCTTGTGGAATTGTATCTTCTAAAAGCTCATTCAGGACAATTCTACTCTTAGGCATAAAATTTTTCACTAGTCATTTCCCAGAAATTTAGCATTTGTCAAAATAAATACTTTAAGATCTGAAGGACTATAGAAATAATATCCTTTAGTTCCTTTTGGATACCCTACAAATATGCATGTTTCTGAACGGGACTGCATCTTTTCTGTCTTTTCTTTTAACATGTGCACAGGACATCCAAATATCCTTAGGTGTCATAAACTAGGCTTTCGCCCAGTCCACAACTCATGCGGGGTTTGAGGAACAGACTTAGATGGTACATCGTTTAGAATGTATATAGCAGTTTGTAAAGCATATCCCCCAAAAGAATTAAGAAGTGTTGAATAACTCAACATAAACCTAAACATGTCCAAAAGAGTCATATTTCTCCTTTTTGGCATCCCATTCTGTTGAGGTGTACCTGGCACAGAAAGCTGAGAAATTATCCCATTATAAATAAGATATTGCTGAAACTCACCAGATAGATATTCTCCACTACGATCAGATCTCAAGATTTTTATGTGTTTCTCAAGCTGATTTTCTACATCAGCTTAAAATGCTTTGAACATGTCAAAAACATCTGACTTATATCTCATGAGATACACATAACCAAATCTTGAGTAATCATCCGTGAAAGTGATGAAGTACTTATATCCATATCTAGCTTGAATGGTAATAGGACCACACACATCAGTGTGTATTAATCCTAAACATTCAGTGGCTCTTGTGCCTTTAGTCGTGAATGACCTTTTGGTCATCTTACCTTCCAAACAAGATTCACAAGTTGGTAGATCATCAACCTTTAAGTCACTAAAAGGCACTAACCAATCTTTTAATCCTATCAAGGTTAATCTAACCTAGGCGCAAATGCCATAGGTAAGTTTCATATTTTGATAATTTTATTCTTTTAAATTACGGTACCCCATCAGTCTATCACAACGCATGATGTCGATGAGAGAGAGAGAGAGTTAGTGAGAGAATCTCTAAAGGCCATGTTAGGGAGAAAGATTTTCGGGATAGTTTACATTCAATTTTTGTTGACAACATTAATCCTTGTGTGGATTTAAGTTGTTTATGGGGCATTTTCAAACCTTTTGGGAGAGTTAGGGATGTTTATTTGTCTTCAAATATCAGTTCTTGGAGAGGTAGCTTTGCTTTCATCAGGTTTGAGACTCTTGAGGAAGCAATCAAGGTAGTGAAATCGACAAACGGAATGTTTATTTATGGCTGGTCTATCAGCTCAAATGTTGCTTCGTATGGGTGGATTAATAGAAGATCTACTGCTCGTTATAATCAGAGGATTGATGTTGAAGGGGTTAAGAAGATTGGTGAGGTAGATGGTAAATGAGGGAGTTCTAATCATTATGGAAGTCACGACTTTAGGTCCTATTCGGAGGCGGTGAAAGCTGGTCATAAAAGGGAGATAAATGTGGACGAAAATCTGGTGTTTGGGTCTGAAGTTTGTTGGAAAATGGAGGAGAATGTGCTTTGTATGTCTTAGAGCAGACATCTAAATGATTATGGGTGGTTCTCTAAATGCACAGTGGGTGTTCTTAAGAATTTTTCAAGTGTGTCTAGTGTAAACTATCGTTTGAGCAGTAGAGGTTTTTCTTTTTCTGCTACATATATGGGGATAAACGTGTACTATGGAGTTTCGATTCTGAAGGTGATAAAGTGGGGTTGATGAATAATCATTTTTTTTCTAGGATGATTGCTTCTTGTCCATGGAGAGATGTTCCGAGAATTTCAGTCCTCAAGCCAGGTTGGTATGGATTAATTTTTATGGAATACCGTTACGTTGTTGGAAATCTTCATTCCTCATGAAATTGGGGTGGTTAATTGGTGAACCTCTTCTAATTGATGAGGAAACCTTGCATAGAAGAACATTAGATAGAAGGAGGATGTTAGTTTTGATTCCAAAAAATAACAAGTGCCATTATAAGATAAAGGTTGATAAAGGAATGGGCTCGTTTGTGGCCAAGGTGGAGGAGGATGAGATTCTGGTTGAACATCCTTGGTTGGAACAGATTCTGGGCTTGAAGAAGGTGGCTCCACAGTCGGTGATTCCTCAGTCGAGTCGGTCGTCGAACGATTTGAAACTTCAGGATTTGGACAATGTTGACTCCTCGGCTTTGAAGTTGGACTCCTTGGGTACTGGAGCTGGTGGGCTGTCTTTCAACATGGTAAGAATAAATTCTGATGTGCAGCAGTGTAGGCTTTTTCAGGACAATAATGAGTGTGTAGGGGAGGGATGCAGTGCTCAAAAATTTTCAAACAAAGTTAGTGAGGAGTCTAAAATAGGTAGGTGTTATGCTAGGTGTAATGGTAATGATGGTGAAACCCCCTCGTCACTTTCAGAAACAGCAGTTGTAAGGGAATCTTTTCAAAATTTTGAATTTCAAAAGGTTGAATTTAAAAAGGTTGAGAATTTTGTAAAGGGTGGGCCTGGTGGACTTCAGAAGGATGATGTGCTTGATCTTTCTCAGATGTCAGGCTTTATGGGGCACAATAAAACTCAAAAGTATCAGTTGTTAGAAGGCCCAATAGCAGAGGTTATCGTGAGGCCTATGGGAAGTCTGGATATTGGTTCATTTGAGTAGAAGGAAGGTGAAATTTTAAGCACAAAAGAAATGTTTGGTGGTGGGAATGATGATTTATGTATTAATGGTAGAGAAGGCGTAGAGCTATCTATTTTAGCTCATGCTTCAGCTGGTGTAATTAGAAGCTCAAAGGATCTGATCAAGGAGGCCGTGGACGAAAAGGGTCCGTTTGCTCTAATTTGAAGAATCAGAATTCTAAGTTAAATTCCAAGGAGGTTTGGAACTTGGAGGATGAAGTCGCAAAGGTTCTAAAAAAAGGTTTGGCCATCGGTCTCAACTTCAATGGGAAAAAGAAGGAATTGTTAGATATTATCGCTAAGAGAGACGAGGTGAACGATAATAGGTTCTAGGATTTAGTGAGAAAGTTTGTGCTCAAAAACAAGGCTATAGGGTAACGAGCTTTCTCGTGTTTTATGTGCTATTTTTGGGTTGCTAGCTGCAGTTTTGTGTGGCCTGGAGGTGGTGGGGTGTTTGATGGAGAGTTGGCGGACATTGCTGCTCTGATTTCCTTTGTTGCTTATGTACTATTTATGGTCATTTTGGTTAGGTGTTGGTTTCGTTTTGGTGCTATGTTTCTATGGGCTTCAGCTTGATCTACTGCCGTTTGCCTATGTGTTTGTGTTGTTGATGAATTGATTGGCACATGAATAAAAATTTGTTGTTAAAAAAAATAATTTTATTCTTTTATGATTAGGTTCCATTGATTCCGTGTCTAACAAGTGAGAGATATTTCTATGCAAATAGAATAAACAATTTTCCAATGTACCTTTGCAACCAAATTTGTTATTCTTACAATAATAAAATCTTTATTAAAAGTAACTGAATATCCAAATTTATTTAAACAAGAAACTGAAATTAAATTCTTCTTGAATTGAGGTACATAATAAACGTCTATTAAATCTAAATGCCTACTAGAATCTAAATTAATTCTAATATCTCCCACTGCACAAGCAGACAACAACTCTTCGTTGCCTCAACACAATTTGAATTAATTCTCATTCAGCCTTTTCCTTTCCTGGAACCCCTTTAAGGAATAACAAACATGATTAGTTGCTCCAGAGTCTATGATTTAAGAATCAGTAGAATCTGCCAGAAAGTCTGTTTCAAGATAAATAATATTACCTTCTTCCTTCTTTTTCTAGGACTTTGGACAATTTCTTTTCCAATGTCTCTTTTCACAACAAAGGAAACACTTCCCTTTGATCTTGGTTACTTTCTTGGTCTCCTTCTTGGTAGGCCCAAGTTGCTTTTTCTTCTGTTGTTTCTTGACCTTCTTACGGGTCTTAACAATAGCATCTTTACCAACTGTATGAATCATTTGACCCTCCCTTGCCTTTTACAAAGATCTTTTTAGCGCTTTGGACATCTTGTATCATGCCCAACAAGATGTATTCCTTATTGTTCAAGGTGTTGTCCAACTTGAACTGATCAAAGGAATCTAACAGTGAGTTGACAATCATGTCAATTTTCATCTCATCATCTATCTCAGCATCATTGAGTTCAGCAATGTTGAGATGTGCTACGACCTTCATCATGGGATCTTTCACAGCCTATCCAAGTTTCATCCTAAGATTCATGAAAGCAGTCACTGCCACTCTCTTAGTCGTCCTAGACCTCATAGCAAACATCACCTCTAGAGACATCATTATATCGGCAGCAGAACTCATTCCTTCATGTTGCTGTTGCATCATGTCGGAGATGGTGGTAATACTGTAACATTTACCCATCTCATCTGTGGTCTCCCATTGCTTATATTCATCCCTTTGCTGCTCAGTAGATTCATTAGTAGGAGCAGGTGGTTTAGGGGTAGACAAAACGAACTTATACTTTTCAGATTGCAACAACGGCCCAATTTTCCTTTTCCATGTGACATAATTTTCTCCAGTTAAAGTATTATCTTTCAAGATGTTGACTAGGGATGGGGTCATGTTTTCTAAATAAAATAAAAATTATATAAGTAAACAATCATGATAAAGCACTTTCGAATATTTATTTTGAATTAAATGAAATAATTTAATCGTAAAATTCAACAGCGATCCAACATCCATAAATGTCATGTCTCCGTTAGGAGTTCGCACCATTTACTAGTTGGACTGGGTCCCACCTAATTGTTAACATAACAATCAACGTTTTCCATTTTAGCCTTGCGATTTATATTGACAAGAACTCTTGGGAGGATATCAATAAAACCACATTGAGTGTGTTACCAAGTTATCGACCTTTAATATATTCCCTCATGAAAATCCCTCCTTTGAGAGTAAATATCGCTTAAGTCAATTGTCTAGTATATCCTAGTAAGGAAGTATCTTGCTAAATTCCATTCATGGATACTCCTTGGGGGGTTATCACACAAAACATAAATACCCCTTGGAATTCTAAATGCACCCCATTAGGGCCGCCCAAGGATTCCAACGTCCATGGCCGCCCATTCCAGGTATTTGAAGAGTTACCACATGTCTTGATCACACATAACCACACCTCTCCAAAACTTTTGGATTCCGAAATCCAAAAACAATTCTAGATGGACCCATAAATTGCTCAAGTAGAATATATCAAGTGATCCATGAAAGTTTGTGCGGATGGGGGATCTTGGCTGGCTATCTAAATTTACGCTTCAATAGACATAACCTAATCACAATCAACAAATGATTCACTTAAGTTCAATCTATTAATTTTAGCTCATTCCACTAAATAGCTAAAATTGAACTCTTAAATAAAGATAGAATAAGTTAATAATTCTCATTCGTACCGTAGACAACCTTATTGGAGATAGTGCATCCTCGTGAAAAAAACCAGTAATCACCAAGAGCTCATAGACTATCTATAGCTCTCCTAGTTACCATATTTATTCATATGACCACATTTTGAACTTGGATATTTTGACCTGTCCATAAGCCATGTTTCAATAGCCACTATTGAAAATTTAACGTTAAGATTTAATATCCAATACCTTAAAATATCCATATGATGATATTCTACTCACATTTAATAAATGGAGCCACGATGTCCATATCTATAAATGAAGTCTTTTATCGATTAACAAATGAATACCGCCAAACTATCGACGATAGACTATGCTATATAATCGTACTCATTGATAGCTCAAATGATAACACTTGTAACCATAAGTCCATCATTTATCTCAGGATTGAGATAGACTCTCCGATTGTCCTCAAGTGAAAACGTTTATCAACTGACGGTTCTGGATAAAGTATTTCACAGTGATCCTATTCGATGCACCTAGTGCACTAGATTCTTTTGCCCAAAGACACTACACTTTGATGTCATCATAACACATTTAATTACACTCAAATACTAGCAAAAGAATCTACAGCTTTAATAAGGTAAAGGCTCCTAACCTTTATCTTAAGTTGTGAATATTATTCAAGACTAACTAAAGAATTGTGTATACCTCATACATATCCAGATGTACGAACAATACTTCATTTGTCATAGTCTTTTGCCCTTATGATTATTTACTTTTGACAATTATAATAATTAAACTATAAATGCTATAAGATTTGCTAAACTAGAAATCACTTTATTAATATGAAAAGATTGTCAAATACATTATTACACTCTTGCTATTGAGCATAATCCTAACACATTTCACTCACTTCACACTTGCACAACATTCATGTAAGATAGGCATTTTTCTTGTTTGTTGAAAACGGACTTTTCCCCTTATCGCGGCATAGACTGTTGGGCAAGCACTTGCTTGTACAGAGGCACACTGAGTGGTTTTCTCTAGAAGGCTTATGTTGCATGTACCATGGCCTGTGCACTTGCCTGCACAGCAGCCCCAACCACAGTGTTGTCCGGTGTGTGCACCGTTGTGCGTACCACGGTATGGACAACTTTCCTAAGCCACGGTATACACAGCGGTAATGACGGGTTTTTGTTGGCTGGTCTCAAAACGACGTCATTTCAACTAGGGCTTCATATATGTATATATATCCTTTGACCTTCTTAGCCTCTTGAGAGCTTCATATTTCAATTTAACTCCATTTACAGAGCTCAAGAGTGATTTGCAAGAAAAGCCACCAAGATTCAATCTTTCTTGACCAAAACCCAAATACCCATCTTTCATTCATGAATCAAACATCATCTAGCTTCATCTAGGATGTATTTTTGCATGGGTCCGCATCAAAATACATGACTTGGTAAGTAGAACACCATCTCCATTCATTCTAGTATTCTAGCTTAGCAAGATAGATCTTTTATGACTTGTTTGCATCAAGTTTGAGTTTTTATCTTTAAGTTGATATATTTGTATGCTTGTGGGGTTTTGTATTGTGATAGCTATTGCATCTAGGTTTGCATTTGTTTTCAAATAGCTAAGTTGTATGTATGTCATATAGCAACACGATATCTAGGATTGTTTAACTTACTCATCCATGACTAGATAAGCATTAAATGTGTTGACCTAGCATTTATGCATTTAGAATATTCTTAATATTCACTTTAGGTTGCATATCTCTTCTCTTGAGAGTGAAGTCTTGTATGAACCGTTAGGTGTATACAAGCACGAGCCTGAAATAACTATTACAGGCCCGCTGGTAGCTAAGCGGATTAGTAACCGATTATGTGTGATGTGGTCAACCTAGGTTGTAATCGTTTTTACAAATAGTGGATTTTAGGGTTCGATTGGCAATTAGGCCAATGAGTTTTTACCCTATTAGGATTTTCTCACATAAATCAAATCATTGTGTCATTCCTTTTTATTCCGTATTTATTTTGTGACAATGATTGATTTTGTTAGAGATTAGGGGTTGTGTGATTAATTTTGATTTACCAAAAAGTTGGCAATTAATTTTGGTAAAACCTATTCACCCCCCATCTAGGTTAGTTTAAACATTCTTAGTGTATTTTCATCCTTCGTTAAGGAGCACACATGTGATAGAAATGACAACTACAACATTGAATTAAAACGTGTATGTGTGATAGGGATTTGTTTGTAAGTAAATTTGGCGATCCTGGACGCAACATCCATTTTGAAGATTTAGTTTCTAAGTTGAGGGAGCAGCATGACATACACCTCTCATACAAAAAATCCTACATGTCGAAGGAGCACATTTTGAATCATGTATTCGGTGATCTGTGGGAATCCTTTCAGAGGTTGTCGGCTTATTTTTATGTTTTGGAACAATCGAACCTTGGGACTGTGACTAAGATCAAGACCAACTCAAAAAATTGGTTTAAATATGGATTCATGGTAGTTGGGCCTCTATAGAGGGGTTCAATTATGTTATTAGGCCGGTTATCGCCATCGATGTTACCCACTTGAAGGCCAGGACCAAGGGTGTTTTGTTAGTTGTGGTGTGCAAAGTTGGAAACGAGATGGTTTGTTAGCGAACTCTGAATGCACAGAGTTGTGGAGTTTGTTTTTGAAGAAACTTCATAAATTGATCCAGTATCCCGACCGTGTGATGTTAGTTTTGGATCCGCGTGGAAGCCATATTCTTAGATGCAGCACATGGGATTTGTGTATAACACTTGGCATATAATCTTAAAAGATTTTGTAAGCAGAGGGATGATGTGATTTGGATTTACTACTGTGCTACGTATGCATACTGTATCGAGGAGTTTGACCGTGCAATGGCTGAATTTTAAGAAACCTACAGTAAGGTTTACGAAGAGCTCCTGGGAGCTGTGATAAAGAAGTTTTCATGTCTACATAGCCCTAGAAAGAGGTACTTTTTGATGACCACCAACATTACCGAGTCAATGAATTCTTGTCTACTTGCAGTCCGAAAATTGCCTATCACATCAATGTCGGAATTTATTAGAGATTTGTTGCAAAGGTGGTTCCATAATTGTCGGACAAATGCAAGTGAAATGTCAACATATTTGACAATGTTTGCAGACTAACACATCAAAGATAGGACAAATACATCACAACGGTCTAAGATTCATCTCATTCACTTCAATATATTTAAGGTAGATGACAAATGGAAGGAAACAACCGTCGACCTTGACGAATGTTCTTGCTCATGTCGTGAATGAGATTGAGATGAGTTGCCATGTTCTCACGCAATGCTGGTTGCTAGGTATGCTTCTTGGTCTTTTAACACTGTAGAATGTTTTGAAAGAATTTTTATTTTGAATGCCTTAGATTTATCGGATCATGTTGCCATTAATTTGTGCCAAAATTATTCCATATATAGAAATTAATGAACTGTTGTGGTTCATTTTAATAACTTTAATTGCTAGTTATCGATGTGTTATGTACTAGGTCATAGGTATGTCAATCAACGTACTAGCTTTTGACCTTTACACAATAGGATTTCTTAAACATGCTTACGAAATGAGTGTCAACTTTGTTCGGGATCCAGAATTTTGTGACATTCCTGATGAAATTTGGAATCGTACTGTATTGCCATGGAAGAAAAAGAAGCTATCAGGAAGACCAAAGAAATTGAGGATACCATATGCTGGGAAGAAAACAAAGTTACAATCGTGTTCGAATTATGGACAAAAGGACACAATAAAAAACTTGCCTAAAACCGTCATCTAGCACATGCAAACCAGCCAAAAAATCTTGAACATGTAAGCATTTGTAAGAAAGAAGGACACAATAGACTCAAGTGCCCAGACAAACCAGTTGATCCTACCTTGATTGACATGGGCAAAGCTAAAGACAATGCCACTTTTGAACCTTTCTTGAACCAAGCAGAAGAGAATGCTACTGGAGAACTGATCGCACCAAAATTGTCATATATTTTTGTCCTCATATCCTTATACTTAGTCTCATGTTTAGGTGTTTTTATGTGTCTTATGGCTTTTTTATTGTGTTTTACAGGCAACAGGTGAAATCCCGGTCTTGGAGAAGGAAGTGAAGAATTTAGGCGCAAAGCAAGCCAAATAAAACAAGAAGAATAGATGCAGTGCACTGGTGTGTGCGCGTGTACCCTACCCGCGCAGTCCTCAGCTTCAAACCTTTGCTGGTCCACACCAGCCAACCTACCCATAAACCAGAGATCAAAAGTCACCTAGATTGACCAAGTATCCAGTTTGTTGGTACTACGCGGGTCCCTACCAGTGCAGTTAGCAGCGAACCGATGAATTAAGCAGCTGAAGAGTATATGTGCGGGTCACTTCGCGGGTTTATACCCGCGCACTATGTGCATCAGGTCTGCCATATCACCATTTCAGACCTAGTTTTGGAAACTTTATAAATATATCTTGTTCTTATTTCGAAGGGGGGATCCACACACTATCACCCTCTTCCAAGAACACTCATTTCTCTCCCTTACATAACTAACCACTAACCTAGATCTAGGAATCTCTCCCGCCTATCTAAACCTATCATATATCATTTTCTTCCTTATCTACTCAAGGGCACTTGGAGAGTGGATTCAAGCTTCAAGAATGGAAGTCTCTACATAGGTCTTCTCTATCTCCCTTCTCCTAGTTATTTACTTGTATTTGTCATGAGTAGTTAAATATCCCACTAAGGGATTGATGTGAGCACTTGTGGATGTTGAGCTTTGTAACGAACTTTATCTTTTCTATAAATCTATCAATTATGTTTCATTCATTGTTTTAATTGCTTCCCCTAATTGGTTTGTCATTGATTGTACACTCCTCTCTTTGCTAATTGATTGAGGGAATAAATTGAGTAGTTGACTAGGTATCCATTCTACTTGGGCTTCTTAAGCTCATTTGAATGGAAGGATCAAACAAGAGTACACTCCTCAAGTGAGACCCAGACTTAACAATCTCAATCATTATCTAATCTCAAATGAGTAATCAATTCTATACACTCTAGGTTGATGACTTGTGAGAGGTTAAACACCAATACTATACACTCTAGGTTGGTGATTTTAAAAAGAGATTAATCCCTTAATTTGATAGATGTGCATTCATATAAAATCCTAAGTGAGTGGTCAATCCTATACACTTTAGGTTGATCATTTATGAAGGATAATCTCAAGTGAGTGGCCAATACTATTTACTCTAGGTTGGTCATTTATGAGGGATAAATAATCAACACTGTACACTCTAGGTTGATTACATTAGATTAATGTACACTCATGAGAGTTAGTGATTTTCCCATTATTCACTTGTTGGATCCATCAATACTTTAGTTCTCACTATCATATTTCTTTTTGACATTAGTTGCATGTTAGATTAACTAGCCTAACTATAGTTTGCATTGTATTATTTAACTTTTTAAATCAACCATTGATATTTACTTTTTCATGCTTTGTTTTAGTTTGATAGTAGGTAACTAGTTTTAGCCTTTTGGTTTCCCTTTCCCTCTGGATGATACCCTAGCTTATCGCTATACTTGTTTAGAGCAATTTCAAGCATATAGTTAAGGTCTTTTATAAATTACTTTTGACAGACATTTTATAACAAAAAAAATGTTCTCTTCAAGAACCTTTGTCGAACGAAGGAGAAGACAATACTGCTGAGTGGAAACTGTAGAAAATAGCATGGGAATCCATATGTCATTCGTTGAATCCAAAGAGCCGTACTGCTGAATAACACTTTAGTTGGTTTGCGCATTTATGGTGTTGTATGGTTTGGTGGGAAACATGTTTAGGGAATTTGTATGTGTTTTTGTTTGCAAACATTTTTATTTGTATGTGTTGGTTGCGTTGGTTGGTTGGTTGAACCGAAACAGGTGTATGTATATATGTTGTTTGAAAACAGGTGTTTATTTGTTATTTCACTGCCTTATATTTGTATGTGTTGTTAGTAGTTGGTGTTATTGATTTTGAGCCTAGGTAGTAATACAATTCCCAGGCTTATAAGGTTAAACAATGTTCAATTGATGGTTTAATCACGCGGCACAAGAATAATTCCTAAGCCTAAAATACAATTCCAATGCGTATGAGGTTAAAAAATGTTCAATTGATGGTTTAATCACGCTGATGGGAATAATTCTCTGGCTCAAAAATGAGGTTAAACACTGTTGTCATGGAAGGGTTAAAAACAATTCCCAAGCACAAACCCAGGCTTATGGGGATATTTCCTAGGCCAAAAATTAAAATTCCTAGGCTTATTAGGTTCAACACTATTTTACATACACAGAGGGTCAAACTTAGGATTTTGGGAAAAATTCTCGGGCCTAAAATCACACTTCCCAAGCTTATGAGGTTAAAAACTGTTGTACATGCACAAAGGGTTACACCTAGGCTTATGGGAATAATTCTCTGGCTTATTAAGTTAAACACTTTTGTACATGCACAAATGGTCAAACTCAGGCTTATGTGCAAAGAAATTCTAACAGTGTTTAAGTATTTCTTCTTGTCGTCATGTGATCAGACTATTTTATACCTATTTTAGGTCCCCATTTCCCTCTCGTTTGTTCTCGTTTTTGAGCATATTTTTGTATATAATGTGTGTGTTGAGCCTTGTGTAGGTATATATTGCCTATTTCAAGGTTTTAAGCGTAAAGAACAGTTTGGGAGGCAAAAACGTGCCAAAAAAGGAATAAATTGAAGTATTCAGAGTGTCGCACCTCACCGTTGACATAGACCGCGACGTGATCTAAGCCCAGCCGTGTCCTACGGTTGATCCTTCATCGAACTAGAATGCGACACTAGCCCATGGCAGCATCCCCTCTGATTTCCGGCAGCTTAGGGGACAAAATCGAACTAGGTGCCAATCGGCGGTCAGTTTGGCGGTCACATGACCATTGTTCCAACCGCCGTTTGAAGACATCAGATCCTAGAAGTTTGGTGGTCTGTTCGGCGGTCACACCCTAACTGCCATTTCAAAAGCCTTTTAAAGGTCATAAGAACACATGCTATTTGGCGGTTAGATCAGTTGTCACCCTGACCGCCGATACAACCGCCGATCGACCAGCGAGAGACCAATATTGGGCAAATTTGCTGGGGCAGTTTCATCCTTTCACTACCATTTCCAGCCCTAACCTCCCAACACTATATAAACACCTTTTCCTGTTTTCTCTTCAGACCAGAAATGTTGAGCCTTGTGTAGGCACATATTCCCTATTTCAAGATTTTAAGCGTAAAGAACAGTTTAAGAGGCAAAAATGTGCTAAAACGGAATAAATGGAAGTATTCATAGTGCCGTGCCTCACCGTTGACACAAAACATGGTATGATTGAAGCCCAGCCGTGTCCTACGGTTGATCCATAATCAAACCAAAATGCGACACCAAGCCCATGGCAGAATCCCCTCGGATTTCCAGCAGCTTACGAGACAAAACCGAACCAGGTGCCAATTTGCCGTAAGTTCGGCGATCATATGACCACCGTCCCAACCGTCGTTTGAAGATAGTAGATCCCAAAAGTTTGGCGGTATGTTCGAAGGTCACACCCTGACCGCCGTTTCAACCGCCTTTTAAAGGTCAGAAGAACACATGCTATTTGGCGGTTAGCTCGACTGTCACCCTGACAGCCGATACAACCGCCGATCGACCAGCGAGAGACCAAATTTGGGCGAATTTCAGAGGCGGTTTCATCCTTTCACTACCATTTCCAGCCCTTATCTCCCAACACTATATAAACATATTTTCCTTTGTTCTCTTCAGACCAGAACTGAGCCACACTTCATTTTTTCATCTTCTTCTTTATCAATCAAGAGAGAGAGAAGCTTTCAAGCTTCCATTGAGGTTTTCCTCCATGTAAAGCTCACCACCACCATTTCTACCCATCTTTCCCCACATTTATGAGTAGATTGCAGGAGATTAGGAGTGGTCTTTGGACCAATTTCGGGCAAGCAAATGATGGAGTTCTTGGACGGGATCTTCAAGGGTTGTATCTATTAAACTCAATCTCCATGTATATCTTGTTTTCCATATGTGTAATCCCCATTTGGGAATATTTGTAATCCTACACTTTGGCTATTTATATATGATAATATTTATGTTCATTTAGGTCTTGTTTCATTCTTGCCATGATTGATTATATATCTTATCTTGAAATGCATGTTTATGGATGATTGGAAATTAATGTGTTCATGGCTGGGATTAGGAGTAGATTAATGTAATTTAGGAGTAGTTGTAAGCAAATATCCCATTTGTGAGTATATGTTGATGGATGGTCGAAATTGTATGTTCATGAATGGGTTTGAGTGAATTAGAGTTAGGATTGTGCTTTAGGAGTGGCTCTCTGGGCATTATCTTGGCTAATTAGCTAGGAAGAATGGATGAAACTAATAATTGCCATATTAGAAGAGTTTTGGTTCATTGTTTTTGTTATACATTGGACTTTGGCTACTTCTCACACTAGGGGCTATAGGTGAGTTATGGTTGAAGTTACAATAATTGGGAATTCAGCTATTTCTTGCACTAGGGGCTCTAGGTAAGTTATGGTTTGAGGAACAATTACTCTTTCCACATTCATTAGACTTAACGTTACTATTTTACATTATCATGTTAGTATTGGAGCTCAATTTAGCATTGGTTTGTAGAATTGGTTCACATATGTTGGTTGCGGTTTTGTGTTTGAGAGGCTTTTCAACACACTCTTCAACTGTTAGCTCTATAAATGGGTATAAATTGGATTGAGACAAGAACAAACCCTTAACTTGAATTGGATGTGCTTAATTGATTAACAATCTAATAGATGTGCCTTAGTGTTTTGTGACCTTATTGCCCCTTATATCTCCATTATCTTGCATCTCTCATATCCACCCTTTTATTATTTCTCACTTAATCACCATTCTCCCCCCTCCATATTCTTTTTTTTAATTTCTATATTTGCATTCTTTTCATTTTCCTGCACACAACACAATACAACACACACACACACACACACACACACACACACACACACACACACACACACACACACCATTCTCACCTCATCATTATTCTATTTACATGCTTTCAATAAACACTAAAACTTGACACGGTTGACGAATCACACGTCACTGCGAAATGATACCATCGCTTACCGTTTTATTAGTCTTTTGCTAGTTTAGAGCACATTGTGTAGAAACTTTAATTATAAATAACTTTTTGAATTCGCAATTTGGTAACGACACAAAAAGCGTGTATCATCATGTGTATTATGTGTTAAATACGAAAAAATGGTGTTGAAAATTTGTAGACTTCTTTAATCATACGGATTGTAAAATTTATTGATGTAAAGTCATCAACATGAATAAGTAGTCAACAGTGATCCTTTAAGGTGAACAAATTAATTCCCAGGTTTATATGCATAATTCCCGGGCCTAACATATTTGTACATGTGTATTTCGAGGTTGTATGTAACCACTAATAGCTTCCTATGCTTCTTATGTCGACTTAAACTTCTGGTAAAAAGCTCCCGGAAATCCATCTACTTGTGCTTGGCATTCCGGCCAAGAATAAAACATTTCTATTTTTCTTCCTTGGAAAACAACATCAACTGAATTCTTCCCCATTTCGTATAACACAGCAACACAGTTATTATCTGAAAATAGAAAAAATTTCATTGATTAACACCGAAATATTCTTAAGATCTTAATACTAATGCTTGCTTACCTTCTAATCTAGAGTTGGATAGAAAATAGAAGACAAGATATGAATTAAGTTTGATTAATGCACAATATAGAAGAATGCTTACCTACAGATCTGGACTTGGAGGTAAGGAAGACAGAAGACAAGTGAAGAACACTTATAAAGTGGGTTTTCCATTTGAGAAGAAAAAGAGAAGAAAGAAAGAAAGGGGATTCATTTATAAAGGAAATTTTGGATGGGATCCAGTTGTGGAAATGTGGGATCCAGCTATAGTGATTACACTTGCCACATCATCAATTTGAAATTGTGAACAGAAGATGAACCGCAGTCTGGGTTGTTGTAGGCCTATGAATCAATACACTAAGCCATGGAATAAAGACCGGGCCACTGGTGGATGTAATTTCGAATTAAATATTTTTTTTACAAATTTTTTAATTTTTTTGCAACTGCACGGGATGTTTTCAAAAGGCGTTGTACACCAATCAGACTCTTATTCAGCACTACAAAGCTAATAAAGGAGATTGAGTCAAGCAACTCCAACAAGTTACAAGTTTGTCAAAGAACTCTTAGGCATTTAGTGGTTCATAATTTAAAGGTTTGATTGCTATCTCTAGTGTAATGGGTAGCTACATAAATGTGGGACCGTTCTATGATCTCAAAACTTAACATATATGACTTTGAAGGTTTTACGTTGTTTGCGAAATATGTCTGGTATACTAAAAATTCATTATTAATTTTTTGTTTGTTTAAATGACTGAGAGGGTTTTGTGTTGTTTTCAATATAAGCCTGTGAAATTCCATAGTCACTTATAGTGTAAAATATACCTAAAGGGGGGGGGGGGGGGGGGGGGAATAGGTATAGGCTCAAATTTTAACAGTTCCTTAAAAACACAAGCAATTTAATCACACTTAGAAATTCTTACAAGAAGATTGCTTCAACAAATCAATATGAAATCAATAAAACAAGAAATAAAGCAATACAAGCCAAAACAAGAAAATGAATTAAAATTCTGAAATCAACACAAGAGATTTTTTAACATGGTAAACCTCAAAATGAGGAAACATCCATAGGTTGATACCACAACCACCGGCAAACTATAATTCCCTATGTCGAATAGGAGATACACACTCAAAAGCAATCAACACATGATATACTCTCCAAGCTATCAACTCCTACTCTACCCTCGGGCCTAGTGAATCACTTTGCCTACTTCCTATCCAAGATGTGACTATCACACCTCTAGAAAGCAATTTCCTATCCAAGGCACTCTTGCCTCTAGGAAGATTCCTTGCTTGCCTATCTGGATCCTCCCGATCCTAGATAAGACTCCTTGCTTAGCTATCGGGATCAATAACCTAACCAAGTCTCCTTGCTCAAGTTAAAGCTTCACTCACTTTAACAAGAGACTTCAACCTTTACAAGGCAATGATCTAAGTGAAGTGCACACATGCAATCGTGATGCAATCACAAGCAAATAGAGCAAGTAGATCAAACAAACTCTATGAACATGCAATTAGAAGACTAGATTAAGCTTTCAAAAATCAATCACAAATATATCTAGAAATCTAAGAATGTTTATTAAACAAGAACTAGATTAGAAAAATGAAATCACAATAAAAAATATCCTAGTTCTTAGAACATGTAACTAGACCTAGAAATCAACAATCCATCTCAAGAATACAAAATATTTATAGGATCAAGTTCATGCTTAACAAGTTTTAGGTAAAATATATTCAATTGAAACATCACACAAGCTAAACTTGAAAATCACTCAAACAAACCACAAAGTTGAATCAAAATCATTCTAGACATTTTTCTTAATCAAATAAAAACATTCATGAAGATGATCATAAAAGAAAATTGAAAAGAGAAAGATTCACTTACAGATGATGAACTCACAAACTGAAATCATATAATTGTGAAACATCAAGACATCATTTGACTTTGAAAATAATTGGAGTTTGTTCCTTTTTTCAAGACCAACAATTTTAGCTTTTGAATCCCTCAAATCAGAGTTGAATTGAGAGAGATATCACCCAAACTAAAATAAAAAATACTTTGAAAAGTTCCTGAAATTGTTCTTCACACATTGAAAAAATGAGAGGGAAAACATATTTAAATGGAGGGAGGATGACGTGGAGAGAATGAGGTCTTAGGTGGCAAAGGCCACCATGCCACCTCACTTCCCTAAGAAGGCACGTGGGCATCTTGGGGCAGGAGGTCCTCCTCCTCGAGATGGCCACGCGCCTCCTCGGGGAAGGGTGGCTTGACAGCCTTTGGCCATTGTCACTCCCCTTTGCGCTCCCTTCACGTTTTTCAACTGTTCTTCGGCCTCTGAACTCTGAATTTGAATCCTTTTGTAGATTACAAACCATACCTCCCTCACACACATAGAATAATATGAAACTTAGACCATAACTTATGAATTAGACTTGATACACGAAGACGAAGACAATTCATGCTAAGTAACCGGAAAGTTTCGTAACTTTTTACTCAGAACTTGAAAACTAAAGATTGAGTAACTAAAATGACCGAAACTCAATAATGAATAAAATAAGATCAAATTCAAGTCTGAAGTCTATAAAATATAAACAAACAAACACAAAAACACACAAGTAAGCCATTTCCTACAGATAGTCCTAGAACATGCAATTTTACATAAGTAGTCAATTTAAATCTAATGCATATGCATACTTCAACAACTGTGTAAATGTGTTATACCAATTAAGTGCAACGAAGTAGGGACACAAATGATTGCAATGTGTGTGTGCACACTTATGCCTTACAAGAGGAAGAAGAATCTTGATACCTTAGCATCCGATTAAGCACCAATCCTCTTGAAGACGAACATTGCATGAGAAGTTGTTTTTCTTCTTTGAAACTCATATAAACCATGAACCACCTAAGCGACTAGACATTAAAAAGAAAGAGAGTTTTGTTATGGAATCAAGCCAACACAAATCTAAAAACTAACAATCTCCCCCTTTGGCTATTCCATGGCAAAACCTCAACCTCACCATACAATGATCACTAAAAAATAATCATAGTTGATTGCATTCTCACATCCTCACATTACAAAGAGATCCCTGGACTAAAATGTCATCATGTCCTCATGAGTCTTCAAGAATCTCTTCTTCAAACATCAAAGAACCTGTGAGACAAGCATAATGGAACAAACAAGAAATCTTCTACCAAGAAGACTGGTGAGATATATTCACAAAAATAAGCAATATAAGCAAGAAACAAGACTCCCCCTATCTCATATAAACAAGAATTCTTTTTATCCCCCTTACTAAAAGAATTCTCCCCCTTAAGACAACAAGATTTCTTAAATATTACTCTAAGAGGTACATCACGCATGATCTCCCACACATGGTGAGGAATACATTTCTCCCCCTTTTTGTCAAGGAATAGACAAGAGATGCATGATAAATATATGAGATATTATGCAAACAAGTTGTATGGAGAACTAAGTTAAACAAACTAAGCTCCCCCTTAACATATGATCCACATTATGATCAACAAGTAAACTTGTTCACAAGGGAATCACACAATCACACATATCAAGCAATAAAAGAAATTATATCGTAACTTTTCAAGGTCAAAGAGAGAATCATAGATTTTCATTAATCTCTCAAAAATAATCTCTCATTGCTAATGAATAAAGCACATTAAGCAAAATATGTGTGTGTGTGTGTGTGGAATGCTTCTAGCATATATAAAAGGAGCAATTGTGATATTAACATGCAAACCGCTTCAACACCTATCCATCGAAAGCATTTCCAATCTAGGTCAAACCGATTATCATCCGGAATTTTTTCTTTAAAGAGAATAGATTTCAACATATGAGCGTGTGTGTGGATGTGGCTAGTTTTCCCATTTCTGTTTGTCAACCCGATCAATCACAATTTTCAACAATACTCCTTTAAGCCTTTTTTTATATATATTTTTATAGGCTTTGAATCAAAGAATTTTTTTTATTGATTCTTTTCAACACTTCTTTGATTTTTCTAACATAAATATATACTCTTCATGACGGCTTTCACTCATCACAATGGTGTAGCCCTTTCCTACATTGGGCGGCTTTACAACCAAGGTGTGTAGCCCTTTTAATGAAGGTGCTCGTTGAGTTCTATGTAGTTGCCAAAGCAAAATGGATACTAACCATAGGTCATCAATCATGTACTAAGCAATAAAATTTTAGATGCATCCATAATCTTCACATTTTAAAACTCAACTACTCAAACTTAAACATATAAGAGAAGCATTTGTGCCCTTTTTAAAAACATGATTTTAAAGCTCAAGTGCATGACATAGAAACAATAAAAGTTACTTGCTCATGATCATTACTTTTCAAGTGAGTAGCTCTCAAAGAAATTTATATTCAAAACAAGTTTTGCTTATCAAGCAACTCACAATCACACATAGACATCAATCAACACAAATCATGCCAATGGATCTTCGAAGAGATTTAAATCTTTCTTTGTCCAAAGGCTTTGTACACAAATCCGCAAGTTGATTTTTAGTAGGCATATGCTCAAGAGAAACAATAGAATGTTCAACAAGTCCTCAAATGAAATGATGCCTAATATCTATGTGCTTTGTGCATGAGTGACGAGTAGATTTTTGTGTCGTTGAAAGCTTCGCCAAAATATTTATAATAAAATCAACCTTTCTATAAGGCACAAGTCAAAAGACATTTATAGAAATAAACTAATAGAGCGTGCAAGCAAGGGTATCGTTCCATTGGGATGTGTTTCGTCAACCGTGTCAAGTTTTAGTGTTTATTGAAAGTATGTGAATAGAATGGGGAGGTGGTGAGGATGGTGTTTGTGTGTATTGTGTGTTGTGTGTGTGTAAGAAAATGGAAATGAAAGAATAAAAATAAACAAGAGAATATGGAGAGGTGAGAATGGTGATTAAGTGAGAAATAATAAAAGGGTTGATAGGAGATATGCAAGATAATGGACACATAAGGGGCAATAAGGTCACCAAACACAAAGGCACATCTATTAGATGGTTAAACAATCAAGCACATTCAATTCAAGTAAAAGGTTCATTCTTGCCTCAATCTAGTTTATACCCATTCATAGAGCTAACGGTTGAAAAGTGTGTTGAGAGCCTCTCAAACACGAAACCGCAACCAACATATGTGAACCGATTCTACAAACCAGTGCTAGATTGAGCCCCAATACTAACATGGTAATATAAAATGGCAACGTTAAGTCTAATGAATGTGGAAAGAGTAATTGTTCCTCCAACCATAATTTACCTAGAGCCCCTAGCGCAAGAAATAGCCGAATTCCCAATTATTGTAACTCCAACCACAACTCACCTAGAGCCCCTAGTGTGATAAGTATCCAAAGTCCAATTATTGTATCTCTATTCATAACTCACCTAGAGCCCCTAGCGTGAGAAATAACTAAAGACCAATGTATAACAAAAACAATGAACCAAAACTCTTCTAATATGGCAATTATTAGTTTCATCCATTCTTCCTAGCTAATTAGCCAAGACATTGCTTGGAGAGCCCCCCCTAAAGCACAATCCTAACTCTAATTCAATCAAACCCATCCATACACATGCAATTTTGACCTTCCATCAACATGCACACATAAATGGGATATTTGATTACAACTACTCCTACAATTATATTAATCTACTCCTAATCCCATCCATGAACACATATTAATTTCCAATCTCCATACACAAGCATTCAAGATAAGAGATATAATCAATCATGGCAAGAATGAAACAAAACACAAATGAACATAAAAATCATCATATATAAATAGCCGAAGTATAGGATTACAAATATTCCCAAATGGGGATTACACATAAGGAAAACAAGATATACATGGAGATTGAGTTAATAGATACAACCCTTGAACAAACCCCTCCAAGAGCTCCATCCTTTGCTTGCCCGAAATTTGTCAAAGACCTCTCTAACTCCATGAAATCTACTCACAAATGTGGGGAAAGATGGGTAGAAATGGTGGTGGTGAGCTTCTCTCTCTCTTAATTGATGAAGAATATGAAGTTTGGGTCTGAAAAATTCTGAAGAGAAGAGAGCAAAAGGTGTTTATATAGTGTTCGGAGGTTAGGGCTGGAAATGATGGTGAAAGGACGAAACCACCCTCTGAAAATTCATCAGAAATGGCCTATCGCTGGTCGATTGATGGTTGGATCCGCGGTCGGGTGACCGTCGAATTGACCCCCGAATTACATGTGTTCTTCTAGACAAAAATAGCGGTTGGAACGGCGGTGAGGGTGTGACCGCTGAACTATCCGAAAAACTTCTGGGACCTATTGCCATTGAATGGTGGTCAAAACGGCGGTCGGGATGACTGCCGAACAGACGATCGAAATTCTTCTTTTCTAAACTCGTTCTGTAAGCTGCAGGAAGTCAGAGGGGATTCTGCCACGAACTCAGTGTTGCATTCTGGCTCGGAAACAGATCAACCGTGAGACATGATTGGGCTTAGATCACGTCGCAGTTTGTGTCAACGGTGAGGCGCAGCACTCTAAATACTTCCAATTTATTTTCATTTCGACTTGTTTTGCCTCCAAAACTAATCTTTAAGCTCAAACCATGAATTAGGGAATATGTACCTACACATGGCTCAACAAACACATTATATACAAAATACGCTCGAAAACAAGAACAAACGATAGGCAAAATAGGGACCAAAAATAGGTATAAAATAGTCCGATCAATGAGTGTTGAACAAGATTCTTAAAGATATTAATGGCACTCATATTATCACATTATCCTTTTACCTTGATCTATCTCATAATCCTTGAGTATTTGTTTCACTAAAGAAGTTGGTGCATGCACTTCCGGCCGCAACGTACTTGGCTTCGGAAGAAGAGAGAGACGGAATTTTGTTTCTTACTTTGCCAAGAAACCAAATTATTCCCCAAGTAAAAGCAACCGCCTGATGTGCTTTTACTGTCATCAATGTTTCCCGCCCAATCCGCATCACAATACCAAACAAGAATAACATTAGATCAAAATAATAGAATAAACCAAGATTATGTGATCCTTTTATATACCTAATGATTCTTTTAACGGCCTTCAAGTGAGACTCCTTAGGATTAGCTTGAAATCTAGTACACAATCAAACACTAAAACAAATATCCGGCCTACTAGCCGTTAGGTAGAGTAGACTACCTATCATGCTTCTATAGAGACTTTGGTCAACACTTTTCCCTTTTTCATCTTTGTCACGTTTTAGAGTAGTATTCATGGGTGTTTCAAAATCTTTTCCACTTTCAAGCCCAAACCTCTTAACAAGATTTCTAGCATATTTAGATTGTGTCCACATAATGCCATCACTAGATTATTTCACTTGCATACCAAGAAAGTAATTGAGCTCACCCACCATACTCATTTAAAAATCCATTGACATGACACTCACACACTCATTAACCTTGGTTTTACACGTAGACCCAAAAACAATGTCATCAACATATATTTGTGCAACAAAAATGTCATTATCATGATGCTTGACAAACAAAGCCTATCTATGCCACCTCTCCTATAGTTGTTCTCAATAAGGTAATGAGTCAACCTATCATACCAAAGCTCTAGGGGCTTGCTTAAGGCCATAAAGAGCATTTTTCAACTTATAAACATGATTAGGAGAGTGTGGGTCTACAAAACCCTTAGGTTGTTCAACATACACTTCTTCTTGAAGGTATCCATTGAGAAATACACTTTTGACATCCATTTGAAACAATTTGAACCTTTTAAGACATGCAATGGACAACAAAAGTCTAATGGACTCAATACGTGCAACGGGTGCAAATGTCTCATCAAAAACTACACCCTCAACTTGTGTGTAACCTTGAGCCATTAGCCTAGCTTTATTTCTCACAATCTTGCCACTCTCATCGATCTTATTCCTAAACACCAATTTAGTGCCAATCACATTAATGTCTTTAGGTTTAGGAACTAAGGACCACATTTCATTCCTCTCAAATTGATTTAATTCATCTTGCATAGCCCCAATCCATTATTCAAATGAAGCTTCCAGATTGTGGATTATGCAGCGGAATGAGGTTTTTAAAATTTTAATGCAATCATCAATTAAACCAATTGTACAGTAATAATCGAAAACAATAAGAAAGAGATGAAACTATTTCATACCAACGTTTGCAGGCTCTTTCTTCTTTTCGATTAGCTTCCTGATTTGAACCACAAGATCTTCATGGTTATCTGTAGGATTGGTAACGGCGTGTGGGCACGTCACGGTACTCAGTGACGCGCCCACACGCCGTTACCAATCCTAGAGATATCAATCAAATTTAGATATCAATCAACACCCCATCTAATGATTAATTACACAATTAAATAATCTAATTATTTAATTAACATAATCATTAATATTCATTAATTAAATAATCTCATTATTTAATTAATTCTTGAATAGACACTTGTCACTTTCGTAACACAATTAATTGAACAATCCAATTAATTAACCGTGACCCATGTTACCTTAATCAATCGGGCTAGCAAGGGGACCCAATAGACCAACAGTATTTTGAGCTCCAATAATCCTTAGAAATAATTAATTAAACTCTTTAATTAATATTTCATGATTATTAATTTCAGTGTTATTCCACTAAAAACCTGAAACTGCATTCTCTCAACTGTAGATGTTTTTACACAAACCAATAACTTTCGTTGTCCATCGATATAGCTATTACATATGGTATAATCCTCCATAAGTAGTTCATAATTAGAGCTGGGTCATAATGTCCGTTAAACCCCTCTAATTATATCTTTCAATTAAGTATCATTGTTTCTCTAATAAACAATAAATCCTACATTCCTTACGAAATTAGGAGAGCGCTCATATTGTTGAAGCCCTGAATCAACCCTTAAGGGAACTACTATCTACTTCTCGTAAGAAGGAGTGGATTCCACTATTGTGTACAAAACTTCCCAGCCACAAGTCAAACCACGATTCCAACATACGAAGCATATTGACCGAAAATGTAACTCCGATCTCACCCATGGTATATCAAAAACCATGATCTAACCTGAAGGGGTCGATAAGACAATTAGGATTAAGATCACTCATATATATCCATCATTTGTCGATATATATGAATCTCATCATGTAACGGATCTTATTGAGAGATTCATATAGATCGTGGCGCAGTCCTATATGATCACATCATACAAAGGTGCCTCTATTCTCATATCACAATATGAATGATCCAGGATAAGATCATCGTACATTACGAATGGACCGCAGCTGTAGATTAACCACAAATAAAGTACCCAACTTTATTTGCTACCTACAGACTCTTTAGATTGCTCATTTCAAAATGAATCCACCTGTATATGACAATCATATACTCAATTTGAAATTACATCCGGCAATCTTGGATTTTAAGTACACATGTTATATATATAAATGTATGAGACAATTTGAATGAATAAACTACTTTGTTTATTTATGTTCAATTCACGTTTACAAATTACAAGCTTTAGGGCAAAACCCCCAACAATCTCCCACTTGCACTAAAGCATGTGAGACATGTCTCGTACACCTAGACCCTCTAGGTGATCCGTAAACACATTAGCGGGTAAGGTCTTCGTAAATGTATCAGCATGATTGTCTTGAGATGCTATCTTGGTCACTGTCAAATCTTCACTCTGAACCATCTCTCTGATGAGATGATATTTCCTCTCCATATGCTTTCTACTCTTGTGGCTTCTTGGTTCTTTGGAGTTAGCCACATCACCATAGTTATCACAATAAAGTGCGATGGGCTTATCTAGATCTGGAACAACTTCCAGATCACTCAAGAACTTAAATGTTCAATTGATGGTTTAATCACATCCATGGTTTAATCTACTCCTAATCCCATCCATGAACACATATTAATTTCCAATCTCCATACACAAGCATTCAAGATAAGAGATATAATCAATCATGGCAAGAATGAAACAAAACTCAAATGAACATAAAAATCATCATATATAAATAGCCAAAGTATAGGATTACAAATATTCCCAAATGGGGATTACACATAAGGAAAACAAGATATACATGGAGATTGAGTTAATAGATACAACCCTTGAACAATCCCCTCCAAGAGCTCCATCCTTTGCTTGCCCAAAATTGGTCAAAGACCTCTCTAACTCCATGAAATCTACTCAAAAATGTGGGGAAAGATGGGTAGAAATGGTGGTGGTGAGCTTCTCTCTCTCTTAATTGATGAAGAAGATGAATTTTGGGTCTGAAAAATTTTGAAGAGAAGAGAGCAAAAGGTGTTTATATAGTGTTCGGAGGTTAGGGCTGGAAATGATGGTGAAAGGATGAAACCGCCCTCTGAAAATTCATCAGAAATGGCCTATCGCTGGTCGATTGAAGGTTGGATCGGCGGTCGGGTGACCGTCGAATTGACCCTCGAATTACATGTGTTCTTCTAGACAAAAACGGCGGTTGGAACGGCGGTGAGGGTGTGACCGCTGAACTATCCGAAAAACTTCTGGGACCTATTGCCATGGAACGGTGGTCAAAACGGTGGTCGGGATGACTGCCGAACAGACGGTCGAAATTCTTCTTTTCTGAACTCGTTCTGTAAGCTGCAGGAAGTCAGAGGGGATTCTGCCACGAACTCAGTGTTGCATTCTGGCTCGGAAACAGATCAACCGTGAGACATGATTGGGCTTAGATCACGTCGCAGTTTGTGTCAACGGTGAGGCGCGTTACTCTAAATACTTCCAATTTATTCTCATTTCGACTTGTTTTGCCTCCAAAACTAATCTTTAAGCTCAAACCATGAATTAGGGAATATGTACCTACACATGGCTCAACAAACACATTATATACAAAATACGCTCGAAAACAAGAACAAACGATAGGCAAAATGGGGACCAAAAATAGGTATAAAATAGTCCGATCAATGAGTGTTGAACAAGATTCTTAAAGATATTAATGGCACTCATATTATCACATTATCCTTTTACCTTGATCTATCTCATAATCCTTGAGTATTTGTTTCACCAAAGAAGTTGGTGCATGCACTTCCGGCCGCAACGTACTTGGCTTCGGAAGAAGAGAGAGACGGAATTTTGTTTCTTACTTTGCCAAGAAACCAAATTATTACCCAAGTAAAAGCAACCGTCTGATGTGCTTTTACTGTCGTCAATGTTTCCCGCCCAATCCGCATCACAATAACAAACAAGAATAACATTAGATCAAAATAATAGAATAAACCAAGATTATGTGATCCTTTTATATACCTAATGATTCTTTTAACGGCCTTCAAGTGAGACTCCTTAGGATTAGCTTGAAATCTAGTACACAATCAAACACTAAAACAAATATCCGACCTACTAGCTGTTAGGTAGAGTAGACTACCTATCATGTTTCTATAGAGACTTTGGTCAACACTTTTCCCTTTTTCATCTTTGTCACGTTTTAGAGTAGTATTCATGGGTGTTTCAAAATCTTTTCCACTTTCAAGCCCAAACCTCTTAACAAGATTTCTAGCATATTTAGATTGTGTCCACATAATGCCATCACTAGATTATTTCACTTGCATACCAAGAAAGTAATTGAGCTCACCCACCATACTCATTTCAAATTCAATTGACATGACACTCACACACTCATTAACCTTGGTTTTACACGTAGACCCAAAAATAATGTCATCAACATATATTTGTGCAACAAAAATGTCATTATCATGATGCTTGACAAACAAAGCCTATCTATGCCACCTCTCCTATAGTTGTTCTTAATAAGGTAATGAGTCAACCTATCATACCAAAGCTCTAGGGGCTTGCTTAAGGCCATAAAGAGCATTTTTCAATTTATAAACATGATTAGGAGAGTGTGGGTCTACACAACCCTTAGGTTGTTCAACATACACTTCTTCTTGAAGGTATCCATTGAGAAATACACTTTTGACATCCATTTGAAACAATTTGAACCTTTTAAGACATGCAATGGACAACAAAAGTCTAATGGACTCAAGACGTGCAACGGGTGCAAATGTCTCATCAAAAACTACACCCTCAACTTGTGTGTAACCTTGAGCCACTAGCCTAGCTTTATTTCTTACAATCTTGCCACTTTCATCGGTCTTATTCCTAAACTCCAATTTAGTGCCAATCACATTAATGTCTTTAGGTTTAGGAACTAAGGACCACACTTCATTCCTTTCAAATTGATTTAATTCATCTTGCATAGCTCCAATCCATTATTCAACTAAAGCTTCCAGATTGTGGATTACGTAGTGGAATGAGGTTTTTAAAATTTTAATGCAATCATCAATTAAACCAATTGTACAGTAATAATCGAAAACAATAAGAAAGAGATGAAACTATTTCATACCAACGTTTGCAGGCTCTTTCTTCTTTTCGATTAGCTTCCTGATTTGAACCACAAGATCTTCCTGGCTATCTCTAGGATTGGTAACGGCGTGTGGGCACGTCACGGTACTCAGTGACGCGCCCACACGCCGTTACCAATCCTAGAGATATCAATCAAATTTAGATATCAATCAACACCCCATCTAATGATTAATTACACAATTAAATAATCTAATTATTTAATTAACATAATCATTAATATTCATTAATTAAATAATCTCATTATTTAATTAATTCCTGAATAGACACTTGTCACTTTCGTAACACAATTAATTGGACAATCCAATTAATTAACCGTGACCCATGTTACCTTAATCAATCGGGCTAGCAAGGGGACCCAATAGACCCACAGTATTTTGAGCTCCAATAATCCTTAGAAATAATTAATTAAACTCTTTAATTAATATTTCATGATTATTAATTTCAGTGTTATTCCACTAAAAACCTGAAACTGCATTCTCTCAACTGTAGATGTTTTTACACAAACCAATAACTTTCGTTGTCCATCGATATAGCTATTACATATGGTATAATCCTCCACAGGTTGTTCATAATTAGAGCTGGGTCATAATGTCTGTTGTACCCCTCTAATTATAACTTTTTGTTACGTACAATTGATTCTCTAATGAACAATAAATCCTACATTACTTACAGAATTAGGAGAGCGCTCATATTGTTGAAGCCCTGAATCAACCCTTAAGGGAACTACTATATACTTCTTGTAAGAAGGATTGGATTCCACTATTGTGTACAAACCTTCCCAGCCACAAGCCAAACCGCGATTCCAACATACGAAGCATATTGACCAAGAATGTAACTCCGATCTCACCCATGGTATATCAAAAACCATGATCTAACCTGAAGGGGTCGATAAGACACTTAGGATTAAGATCACTTATATATATCCATCATTTGTCGATATATATGAATCTCATTATGTAACGGATCTTATTGAGAGATTCATATAGATCGTTGCGCAGTCCTATATGATCACATCATACAAAGGTTCCTCTATTCTCATATCACAATATGAATGATCCAGGATAAGATCATCGTACATTAAGAATGGACCGCAGTTGTAGATTAACTACAAATAAAGTACCTAACTTTATTTGCTACCTACGGACTCTTTAGATTGCTCGTTTCAAAATGAATCCATCTGTATATGACAATCATATACTCAATTTGAAATTACATCCGGCAATCTTGGATTTTAAGTACACATGTTATATATATAAATGTATGAGACAATTTGAATGAATAAACTACTTTGTTTATTTATGTTCAATTCACGTTTACAAATTACAAGCTTTAGGGCAAAACCCCCAACAATCTCCCACTTGCACTAAAGCATGTGAGACATGTCTCATACACCTAGACCCTCTAGGTGACCCGTAAACACATTAGCAGGTAAGGTCTTCGTAAATGTATCAGCATGATTGTCTTGAGACGCTATCTTGGTCACGGTCAAATCTTCTCTCTGAACCATCTCTTTGATGAGATGATATTTCCTCTCTATATGCTTTCTACTCTTGTGGCTTCTTGGTTCTTTGGAGTTAGCCACATCACCATAGTTATCACATTAAAGGGCGATGGGCTTATCTAGATCTGGAACAACTTCCAGATCACTCAAGAACTTGTGGAGCCAAACAGCCTCTTTAGCCGCTTCACAAGCGGCTACATAATCGGCTTCCATGGTGGAATCAACAATACAAGATTGCTTAACACTTCTCCACACAATGGCTCCACCACCAAGGGTGAATACTGATCCAGACGTGAATTTCCTATAATCTGTGTCTGACTGAAAATCAGAATTTGTATATCCTAACGGGATCAAATCCTGTATAGAATACACTAGCATATAGTTTCTCGTTCTCCGAAGATACTTGAGAATAGTCTTGACAGCAACCCAATGATCCAATCCTGGGTTGGACTGGTATCTGCTGGCTTCTCCCATTGCGAAGCAGATGTTCGGTCTCATGCATAAAATAGCATACATGAGATTACCTACTACCGAGGCACAGGGAACCCGTCTCATATCCTCAACTTCTTAAGGTGTCTTAGGACACTACTCCTTAGACAAATGAACCCTATGCCTAGAAGGTAAATTACCTTTCTTGGAGTTTTGCATTGAAAAACACACCAGAATCTTGTCGATATACGATGCTTGAGACAATGCTATGAGTTTGTTCTTACGATCCCTTATAAGTTGGATCCATATAACATAACTTGCCTCTCCCAAAATTTTCATTTGGAATTGGCTAGCTAGCCAGCCCTTTACTTTCGATAATACCTCTACATCATTCCCAATGAGTAAGATATCATATACATATAAGACTAAGAAAACTACTTTCTTGTCAATGATGCGCTTGTAGACACAAGGCTCATCAACATTTTGCTCGAAGCCATAGGTTTTTATCACATCATCAAACCTTATGTTCCAAGATCTAGATGCTTGCTTAAGTGCATAAATGGAACTTTGCAACTTGCAAACTTTTTGCTCTTGATCTGGAGACATGAATCCCTTTGGTTGCATCATGTAGATGCTCTCATCAAGATTGTCATTCAAGAATGCAGTCTTGACATCCATTTGCCAAATTTCATAACCAAAATAGGCATCAATGGATAAGAGAATCCTAATAGACTTAAACATGGCTACTGGCGAGAAGGTCTCTTCATAATCGACCCCCTCTTTCTAGGTATAACCCTTGGCCACTAGCCTTGCCTTGAAGGTCTCTACCTTCCCATCTACCCATTTCTTTCTCTTGTAGATCCACTTACACCCTATGAGTTTGACCCCATCCAAAAAGTCAACAAGTTCCCATATGGAGTTAGAGCACATGGACTCCATCTCAAGATTCTTGGCTTTAAGCCACTCTTTTTTGTCAAGATCTTCCATTGCATTATTAAATGTCAATGGATCATCCACACTATCAGTAGAGACAACTTTTCATCCATCACCTATACCTAAATAGCATTCAGGTTGTCTCACAACCCTCTCACTACAACTCTTGTTGACTGAGCACTAGTCGTACCAGGCTCCATTTCATTCACTACAATCTTACTACGAGGTTTATGATCACTAATATTGCTATCCTCAAGCAACGTTGCATTTGTCAATACAAACACTTTGTTCTCTTCAGGACTATAGAAGTATCCACCTCTGGTTTCCTTGAAATATCCTACAAAAAAGCATACCACAGACTTGGGGTCCAGCTTTCCACTTCTGTTCTTCAGCACAAGTACTGGACACCCCCATATGCGGAATTGTCGCAAACTAGCTTTATGACCATTCCACAACTCTAAAGGAGTCTTAGGAACATATTTGGATGGCACTACATTCAAAATGTATGCCGCAGTTTGTAACACATATCCCCAAAAGGAATTTGTTAATGATGAGAAACTAATCATAGATCTCACCATTTCCATTAGGGTTCTATTTCTCCTCTCCACGACACCATTCTGTTGTGGTGTACCAGGACCTGTGAGTTGGGACACTATCCTATACTTGACCAAAAGGTCTTCAAACTCTTAGTCAAAGTACTCACCTCCACGATCTGATCGTAGAGATTTGGTAGTTTTTCCTAACTGGTTCTCAACTTCAGCTCAAAATTCTTTAAACTATTCAAAAGTTTCTGACTTCTGTTGCATTAGGTAGACATATCTGTATCTTGAGTAGTCATCTATAAAGGTGGTAAAATACTCATAACCACCCCTTGCTTTAACATTCATCAGTCCATAGACGTCTGAATGTATAAGCTCTAGTGGTTCTTTAGCTCTAAGCCCTTTTTACTGGAAAAGGTATATTGGCCATTTTACCTTTTAAACAAGATTCGCAGACAGGTATGATGCCAACATTTAACTCACTTAAAGGTTCGCTTTTAACTAGTCTATCTATCTTGTTAAGGTTATTGTGGCCAAGTCTTAGATTCCACAGATATGTTTCATTTTCTGGAGAAATCTTTTGTCGCTTTGTTTTTGGTTTTTCAACTTTAAACATTTCAGTGTTAAGCAGTGTAGCACGTATTGTCGGCCTTAAAACATACAGGTTATTTTCGTTTAATCCTGAAAATATATTCAAACCATTCTTTGCAATAATAACCGACTTATAATAATAGAAACAGAATATAAATGTTCCAACAATTTTGAAACTGAAATCAAATTTTGAGTAAATCCAGGAATTAAAAATACATTATTCAAAACAATGAAACAACTTCCAAAATGTAGTCTAACTACACCCACTGCTCTTGTTGACATGACATCTCCCGACCCAACATGCATAGAGAAGGCTCCCTCCTCAAGTTGTGTCCAAGAATCAGTCCACTGCATAGAAGAACAAACATGGTTAGTGGCCCCCGAATCAACTATCCAAGGTGAAGAATCATCTTCCACTAAACACGACTCTAGAACAAGTAAATCATATTTACCTTTCATTTTCTTCTTCTTGGCAACCTCCTCTAGATACTGAGGATAGTTCCTCTTCTAGTGTCCAACCTTGTCGCAATAGAAACATTTTCCTTTACCTTGGTCGGTGGAGGCGCCCTTCTTCTTGCCTTCAGCTTACCCTTTATCTTCCCAGCAGACCTCTTCCTCTTTTTATTTCTAGAGGAAGATGGTTCGGTAACATTTTGCCTCACCAGTCTTACTTTTGTTATCTTTAGTCAAGGACTCAAAAGTAGTGAGGTCATTGAGCAACTGAGTGAGACTGAACTTTAGCTTGTTCATCTCATAGATACTCTTGAACTGATCGAAACTCTTTAGAAGAGTCGTCAGTATGATGCTCACCTGATTTGGTTGATTAGTGGCCCAGCCATTGATCTTTGCCGTGTTAAAATAGGACATCATGTTCAGAACATGTCCCCGAATAGATGCACCCTCTTTCATCCGAGCAAGTATTGCGGAACGAACAGCTTTGTGCCGCTTTTGCTCAGAGGGCTGCCCGAACATAACCTGCAATGACTCTGTTATTTCAAATGCAGTACCCATTGCTTCCATGCTTAGTGACAAACACATCTGTCATACTGGCTAACAAATATGTTCAGGCTTTCTCATCTGATGAGACCCATTTTGATATGCCTCACTAACAGTTCGTGCTCAATTGGCAGTAGGCGTTGGAGGACATTCCTCCGTAAGCACAAACTTTAGGTTATTGGTGACCAAGATTGCATTTATGTTATGTTTCCATTTAGTGTAGTTATCACCAGTTAATTTGTCATTGGCAAGGATTTGTAACAGTGCAGATGACATGGCTGAAAAAACATAAATTAAGAATTCATTCAATCATACATTCAAAACATGTGCGAATGTTCGGCATAAAATAAAACATGATGCATGAAAATGTTTAATGAACAAGAACAACCCTAACAAAACAATGTTTCTGTGCCACGACAATCCAACATACCACAAATAAGTGCCGCCTTAGGGTCGGTCAAATTCTTGCATGTTGGATCGAGACCTTCTCAATCAAATGATATACCATAATAACTCTTATTCCAATATCATTCAACCATCGTTTATTCAGTCAGGTTTTTAATTAACTATTTTAATTTAAACCTTATAAGTGTAACTCATCATTTCAGATCTCATGAGCTTAACTCGAGAATTGCCGCCTTACGGTTGGTCAATCCTGAAATACCCTCAGAAATCCTGTCCATTTAGAAAGTCAACCTTGGTATTGATTCTTATGGAAACCCTCCTCAAGGAGGACGAAAGCAAAGCCGTCACGAGGCCCCATTCGAATCTCACGGTGTTGAACTAATGATGGAGACCGCGGGATATAATGTCATAATTCCTCTCCCACTCACTATTTTATAATTAGGGTTTTCTATTAATATTGCATCTAATTAAACAAGATTAAATGACTAATTTCAATCTAAACGTCTAGTGCATTAATCACAAATTATTAGAATCCTATTCCAATAACTAATAAACTAATATGATTTTTAACTCTTAAAAATCTAATTCATTAGTGATAATTAGAATCTATGTAAACTATTTACCAAGACTAGAATTATTAAATGTGTATTTACCAAGTTTTAACTATTAAAACTAAACACATTATTAGGTCCAATTATAATTAGTGGCTTAATCGAATTAAACCTAATATTTATAATGAACCCTACTAATCTAATTAATTAATCACTTTAATAGATTAGTAATTAATAATAATTACCAAGTTTTTACTCCTAAAAACTAATCTCAATAACTTATAGCCAATTATGTGAACAACCCGTTTTAATCAAATTAAAAGTAAACACATAATATAAAAGGCTATAATGCATGTATGACATATCAAAATATATATGTGTAGGCACACCTAATCTAAATGATATGTATATGCATGACAATGCTTTAATTATCTCATAATAAAAGCATACATGAGTTGACTGAGTACAATGGGTTATACAACTTAAAAAAAAAAATTACAAAAGTTATCCAAGGCATTCCTTGGTCTTCAAGTAATCTCCAAGATTCTTCAAGTCTTTTGGGTTCTTCTTAATTTGGGCTTTTAACCAAGTCCAACTTGATTAATATATATATTTTTTATGTTATGACCCATCTCATGAATCAAACCTAAAGCCCAAGTGTTACTCTAGCACTTATTCGAGGCCCAAGGTGTACATATATATATATATATATATATATATATAAATCCAACCTAAAATCTTTTTGCAAATTTGGAAACCCTAACATCGTGAATTTTGAAACCCTAGCGCTTTCGCTCATGGCCGATGCACAAACGCGGAACAACTTTGCGCAGCAGCAGGCGTTGCACAATGTTAATTAAGTTAATTATGCGCAGCAAGATTTACTAGCTTTGCACAGCTGTTGCATTGTGTGCATTTGCACATTTGCACACAGCATCACATGCACAGGCACATTTGTGCAACACTTGCACACACTTGCACACGCAACACTTGCACATGCATATTTGTGAGCACAGCTGTTTTGTGCCTTGTGCACATTCGCTGCCGTTTGTGTGTCCATCACACGCCCGACTTCATCGTCTGATTTCTTCATACATATTTTACAGTAAAATACATAATAGAAAAATTACAGCAGAAAAATAAAATAAAATAAATTATTAAAACCCGGAATTAATATCACATTGAAAATTATTACAACCATTAAAACGAACCCTAAACCCATTGTACTATACAATTAACGATCAACCATGTTTATAAAAAAACATCATACAATAATTAGAAAGTGCCTACACATTCATACATGCAATCAAGAGTGATCGAATATGATTATACTGTACAAAAATGGTCTTGATACCATTTTGAAGGTTCCAGATTTTGGATTACGCAGCGGAATGAGGTTTTTAAAATTTCAATGCAATCATCAATTAAACCAATTGTACAGGAATAATCGAAAACAATAAGAAAGAGATGAAACTATTTCATACCAACGTTTGTAGGCTCCTTCTTCTTTTCGATCTGCTTCCTGATTTTAACCACAAGATCTTCTTGGCTATCTCCCGCGATTGGTAACGGTATGTGGGCACGTCACGGTACTCAGGAACAAGAAGAAAAGAAGAAAAATAATTTTTTTTCTTTGGCCGAAAAATACCTAGAACACTTTCTAGGTTTTTTTTTTCTTTTCTCTTCTTTGGTTCTATACGCTCAAAAAATTGACTCTCAATTCTGAACGTATGTTGTGTTGTCTTGTTTCCAAAAACATATATCATATATATATATATATATATATATATAATAAAACTAATTAAATCAAATCATTTAAGATATTTGATAACTTTAAAGATATTAATTTATTTGATCTGATTTGAATTCAAACTCTTTTAAATTCAAATTTAAATATTTAATTTAATGGAAATTAAATAATCAAATTATCTTATCTTCATTCAAAATTAAATATCAATCAACACCCTCCATCTAACGATTAATTACACAATTAAATAATCTAATTATTTAATTAACATAATCATTAATATTCAATAATTAAATAATCTCATTATTCAATTAATTCTCGAATAGAAACGTGTCACTTTCGTTACACAATTAATTGGACAAACCAATTAATTAACCGTGACAAATGTTACCTTAATTAATCTGGCTAGCAAGGGGACCCAATGGACCCACAGTATTTTGAGCTCCAATAATCCTTAGAAATAATTAATTAAACTCTTTAATTAATATTTCATGATTATTAACTTCGGTGTTATACCACTAAAAACCTGAAACTGCATTCTCTCAACTGTAGATGTTTTACACAAACCAATAACTTTCGGTGTCCATCGATATAGCTATTACATATGGTATAATACTCCACAAGTAGTTCATAATTAGAGTTGGGTCATAATGTCCGTTAAACCCCTCTAATTATATATTTCAATTAAGTATCATTGTTTCTCTAATAAACAATAAATCCTACATTCCTTACGAAATTAGGAGAGCGATCATATTGTTGAAGCCCTGAATCAACCCTTAAGGGAACTACTATCTGCTTCTCGTAAGAAGGTGTGGATTCCACTATTGTGTACAAAACTTCCCAGCCACAAGTCAAACTACGATTCCAACATACAAAGCATATTGACCGAAAATGTAACTCCGATCTCACCCATGGTATATCAAAAATCGTGATCTAACCTGAAGGGGTCGATAAGACACTCGGGATTAAGATCACTCATATATATCCATCATTTTTCGATATATATGAATCTCATCATGTAACGTATCTTATTGAGATATTCATATAGATCATGACCCAGTCCTATATGATCACATCATACAAGGTGCCTCCATTTTCATATCACCATATGAATGATCAAGGATAAGATCATTGTCCATGACGGAATGGACCGCAGCTATAGATTAACCATAAATAAAGTACCCAGCTTTATTTGCTATCTACATACTCTTTAGATTGCTCGTTTCAAAATGAATCCATCTGTATATGACAATCATATACTCAGTTTGAAATTACATCCGGGAATCTTGGATGTTAAGTACAAATGTTATATATAAATGTATGAGACAATTTGAATGAATAAACTACTTCTTTTATTTATGTTCAATTCACATTTACAAATTACAAGCTTTAGGACAAAAACTGTTAGGATTATGCTCAATAGCAAGAGTGTAATAATGTATTTGTCAATCTTTTCACATTAATAAAGTGATTTCTAGTTTAACAAATCTAATAGCATTTATAGTTTAATTATTATAATTGTCAAAAGTAAATAATCATAAGGTCAAAAGACTATGAGAAATGAAGAATTGTTCGTACATCTGGATATGTATGAGGTAGACATAATTCTTTAGTTAGTCTAGAATAAACGTTCACAACTTAAGTTAAAGGTTGGGCACCTTTATCTTGATAAAGTTGTAGATTCTTTTGCTAGCGTTTGAGTGGGATCAAATCTGATATGATTAGTCTAAAATCATTAAAGTGTAGTGTCTTTGGGCAAAAGAATCTAGTGCATTAGGTGCATTGAATAGGATCACAGTGAAATATCTTATCCAAAACTGTCAGTGGATAAATGTTTTCACTTGAGGACAATCGAAGAGTATATCTTAATCCTGAGATAAATGATGGACTTATGGTTACAAGTGTTATCATTTGAGGTATCAATGAGTACGATTATATAACATAGTCTATCCTCGACAGTTTGGTGGTATTCGTTTGTCAATCGATAGAGGATTTCATTTATAGATATGGACATCGTGGCTCTATTTATTAAATGTGAGTGGAATATCATCATATGAATATTTTAAGGTATTGGATACTAAATCTGAACGTTAAGCTTTCAATAGTGTCTATTGAAACATGGCTTCTGGACAAGTCAAAATATCCAAGTTTAAAATATGGTCATATGAGTAAATATGGTAACTAGGAGAGCTATAGGCGTACTATGAGCTCTTGGTGATTACTGATATTTTTCACGAGGATACACTATCCCCAATAAGGTTGTCTAGGGTACGAATGAGTAACATTGACTTATTCTATCTTTATTTAAGAGTTCAATTACAGCTCTTTAGTGGAATGAGATAAAATTAATAGATTGAACCTAAGTGAATCATTTGTTGATTGTGATTAGGTTATGTGTATTGAAGCTTAAGTTTAGATAGCCTGCCATGATCCCCAATCCGCACGAACTTGCATGGATCACTTGATATATTCTACCAGACTAATTTATGAGTCCATCTAGAATTATTTTTGGATTTTGGAATCCAAAGGTTTTGGAGAGGTGCGGTCATGTGTGATCAAGACATGCGGTAACTCTTCTGATACCTGGAATAGGTGGTAAAGGATGTGGGAATTCATGGGCGGCCCTTATGATGTGCATTTAGCATTTCATTAATACATTAAGAATATAATTTGCACATTTTAATTAAATGGGCTGTTAAATTATTTTAATGTATTAATAAGGCATGTAGACTTGTTTCTTTTGAAGTAAGAATGGGTCTAGTTCTCATGTGGACTTTTTATTAAAGTCCAATGGATTTAATAAAATGGAAAAACAATATATTACCCAAATATATATACTTGGGCGGCAAGGCTAATAAATTAGCTTAAAATATTTTTTTATTTAATTAATTAATCAAATGGAATTAATTGTTTGGTTAAAAGTTAAAATCTTTTTCTAACTAGGAGAAGGATTCCTAGTGTTATACTATTATAAGTAGTTTACTAGGAGAGTGACTCTTAGTGTCATAACTATTGATAGTAGTATACTAGGAGAAGGACTCTTAGTGTCATACTATTGTTAGTAGTATGTTAAGTATCAAATACTTTATTTGATAAGTAGATAAATTAAAAAGAGTTTTATTTATCTAGTCAAATTAGGAAGTATTTGATATCTATCAAAACTCTAATTGGTAATCAATTAGGAAGTTATTGATAAAGTCACAATTTTTAATTTGTATTCAATAATTTATTATTGGATAATACACTCATGAGTTGGAATAGGTTTGAAATACTAAGTTGATAAGGTTTAGGTGAAATCAAATTCTCATTGTGTGAGGTTTTGGCCACAAGGTAGAAATCCTCCTTGTGTGAGGATTTGACTAAATGACATGAATCCTTCTTGTGTGAGGATTTGGCCATCACCTAAAAATATATCAAGGAATTTTGTTTTTGACATATAGAGTTCAAAGAAGTTTTTTTTTTTTTTGAGAAATTGTTTTATTCTCTTGCCTTTGAATAAAAAAAAATAGTTTCAACTCAAGAAAGAGGTGTAGAATTCGGCCAAAGAGAAGAAGAATAAGGAGAGTTTTATTTTCGATGGTGCACTAGAAGCTTTTACATCAAAAGGCTTTATGCTCAAGATCGAATTAGGGTTCACGTGAGTTCTTGATTAAAAAGATTAAGAATTCACAAGTTACCAAACGTTCTTTATTATCTTTAGAAGGATTATTGTGACTAACGAAAGAAAAAGGTTTATTTTTCCATCCTCACGTTTACAATTCAAAGAAAAGGGAGCCCACACTCCTAGGTGATTCATGTTCGTGGCTGGATTGGAAGATCTTGCGGATTCAATTCGAAGCAAGTAGATTCAATTCAATGCAATATCAATCGTCACATGAAAAAGGTATGCTACTTTTATTATATATTAATTAATCAAGGGTTAAGGTTCTTTCTTTTAAAAAGGAAAATTTATGAAATATACCAAACCTAATTTTTCGCTTGCGTCTCGTGTTTTTCCTTACAATTGGTATCAGAGCCTAGTTGTACCCTTGATTAATTGATGTATTTATACGTGGATCTATTTCTTTTTATTGTAAATATGCATGTTTTAGAAAGAGATGGCACTCTAGGTATTCGCATATATAATTACATGAGAATGTATAGATATATATATATATTTTTTTTTTTATATTATGGTTTGTTATTGTTCGATTTTGGTCCTAGAATTTCAGTGTAATTTCTGTTTAGAGTTGCAACAAGTAGGGCGATCTATCATCGCCATACTTTCCTTCTTGATAGTTGTTAATTTTTTTTTATTATTATATCGTTGTAATAAAAAAAATTGCTGCAATATATTCAAGTTTCAAAAATTCGAAGAATTGAAGAATTGGAAGCAGAAAAAGAAGCAACAGAGGAAGGCCGCGATAGGCAGCCGCGCAAGCCTTCGAGCGCGCACGTGGTGCTGCGCATGGGGCAGCCACGTATGGATTTTGGCGCACAAGAGTTTTGATGGACAGCCACTTGATGACTTGATTGCCAAGTTTGGGTTTCTTATATTTCAAACAAATGTAATTTACTTGCTTTTCTAGGATGGACCATAATTGTGGTATTTTTCGTAAATATTACAATGTTTGTCATTGTTTGATAACATGTCATATAGAATAGGAGTGCCACTCATATATATCTTTTGGTATGTACATGCATTCAATGGTTTCTGTATCTAATTGGCATCTAGATACCTTGGTAAATCATTCTATGGAATTCTATCACACACCTTAAACAATTGAGTGGGAGAAGGTGTTTTGAACACCTATGGCCTCCAAGATAAGTTGAGCTTTATGTTTCGTGTGATAACCCCCCAAGGGGTATCCATGAATAGAATTTAGCAAGATACTTCCTTACAAAGATAGACTAGACAATTGACTCAAACGATATCTACTCTTAAAGGAGGGATTTTCGTTAAGAGATATATTAAAGGTCGATAACTTGGTAACACACTCAATATGGTGTTATTGATATCCTCCCAAGAGTTCTTGTCAATATAAATCGCAAGGCTAAAATTGAAAACTCTAGTTGTTATGTTAACAATTAGGTGGGACTTAGTCCAACTAGTAAATGGTGCGAACTCCCAAAGAAGGCGTGATATTTATGGATGTTGGATCAACGTTGATTTTTATGATTGAATTATTTCATTTAATTCAAGATAAATATTCGAAAGTTCTTTATCATGATTATTTACTTATATAATTTTTGTTTTATTAAGAAATCATAACCCAATCCCTAATCAACATCCTGAAAGATAATACTTTAACTGGTGATAATTATGTCACATGGAAAAGGAAAATTGGGCTGTTGTTACAATCTGAAAAATATAAGTTCGTTTTGTCTACCCCTAAACCACCTGCTCCTACTAATGAATCTACTGAGCAGCAAAGAGACAAGTATAAGCAGTGGGAGACCTCAGATGAGATGGCCAAATGTTATATTATGGCCATCATCTCCGACATGTTGTTGTTGCAACATGAAAGAATAGGGACTGCTGCTGATATAATGATGTCTCTAGAGGAGATGTTTGCTATAAGGTCTAGGACGACTAAGAGAGAGGCAGTGACTGCTTTCATGAATCTTAGGGTGAAACCTGGACAGGCTGTGAAAGATCACATGTTGAAGGTCATAGCACATCTCAACATTGCTGAACTCAATGGTGTTGAGATAAATGGTGAGACGAATATTGACATGATTGTCAACTCACTATCAGATTCCTTTGGTTAGTTCGAGTTGGACTACACCTTGAACAATAAGGAATAAACTTTGCAGGGCCTGATGCAAGATGTTCAAAGCACTGAAAAGATCCTTGTGAAAGGCAAGGGTCAAGAGATTCATGTGGTTGGTAAAGTTGCTACTATTAAGACCCGTAAGAAGGTCAAGAAACAACAGAAGAAAAAGCAACTTGGGCCTACCAAGAAGGAGACAAAGAAAGTAACCAAGATTAAAGGGAAGTGTTTTCTTTAAGGTGAAAAGAACATTGGAAAAGAAATTGCCCAAAGTCTCAGAATAAGATGGAAGAAGGTAATATTAATTATCTTGAAACATGTTTTCTGGCAGATTCTACTGATTCTTGGATTATAGACTCTGGAGCCACTAATCATGTTTGTTATTCCTTATAGGGGTTCCAGGAAAGGAAAAGGCTGAATGAGAATGAATTCAAATTGCGCTTAGGCAACAGAGCGTTGGTGTCTCCCTATGCAGTGAGAGATATTAGAGTTAATTTAGATTCTAGTAGGCATTTAGATTTAATAGACGTGTATTATGTACCTCAATGCAAGAGGAATTTAATTTTAGTTTCTTGTTTAAATAAATTTGGATATTCAGTTACTTTTAATAAAGATTTTATTATTAGTAAGAATGATAAATTTGTTTGCAAAGGTACATTAAAAAACAGATTATTCTATTTGCATAGAAATATCTCTCACTTGTTAGACACGGAATCAACGGAACCTAATCATAAAAGAATAAAAGTATCAAAAGATGAAACTTACCTATGGCATTTGCGCCTAGGTCATATTAACCTTGATATGATTAAAAGATTAGTTAGTGATGGACCTTTAAGTGACTTAAAAATTGATGATCTATCAACTTGTGAATCTTGTATGGAAGGTAAGATGACCAAAAGGTCGTTCACGACCAAAGGCACAAGAGCCACTCAATGTTTGGGATTAATAAACACTGATGTGTGTGGTCCTATGAACATTAAAGCTAGAGGTGGATATGAGTACTTCATTACTTTCATGGATGATTACTCAACATTTGGCTATGTGTATCTCATGAGACATAAGTCAGATGCTTTTGACATGTTTAAAGCATTTAAAGCTGAAGTAGAAAATCAGCTTGAGAAACACATAAAAATCTTGAGGTCTGATCATGGTAGAGAATATCTATCTGGTGCGTTTCACCAATATCTTATTGATAATGGGATTATTTCTCAGCTTTATGCGCCATGTACACCACGACAAAATGGGGTGGCCAAAAGGAGAAATAGGACTCTTTTGGACATGGTTAGGTTTATGTTGAGTTATTCAAACACTTCCTAATTCTTTTTGGGGATATGCTTTACAAACTGCTATGCACATTCTAAACGATGTACCATCCAATTCGGTTCCTCAAACACCGCATGAGTTATGGACTGGGCGAAAGCCTAGTTTACAACACCTAAGGATGTTTGGATGTCCTGCGCACTTGTTAAAAGGAAAGATAGAAACGATGGAGTCCCGTTCAGAAACATGCATATTTGTAGGGTATCCAAAAGGAACCAAAGGATATTATTTCTGTAGTCCTTCAGATCTTAAAGTATTTGTTTCGACAAATGATAAATTTATGGAAAAGGACTATATGAATGATTTTGTGCCTAAAAGTAGAATTGTCCTGAATGAGCTTTCAGGAGATACAATTCCACAAGAGGTTTCATAACCTAGCCCAATTGTAAGTGAAGAGTTACAAGATCAATAACTTACCATTCTTCATCGTAGTGGGAGAGTTAGTAGACAACCTGAGAGATACATCGATCTAGGAGAATAAGTGGAGAATCTCCTGGATGATGATGATCCCTTCACGTACAAGGAAGCTATGGAGGATGCTGATTGTCGCTATTTGTAAAAAGCAATGCAATCTGAAATTGAGTCTATGTACTCAAATAAAGTGTAGTCTCTTGTAGACTTGCCTAAATGGATAAAACCCATTCGGATCAAGTGGGTATACAAGAGGAAAAGAGGTATGGAAGGAAAGGTGGAAACCTTTAAAGCTATAAGGTTACATACAGACAAAAGATATCTATTACGAGGAAACCTTCTCTCATGTGGCCATGCTTAAATCCATTAGGATACTCTTATCCATTGCAGCATATCTTGACTTAGAGATTTGGCAAATGGACAACAAGACAGCTTTCCTTAATGGAAGTCTAGTCGAAAACATTTATATGATGCAACCAGAAGGATTCATTGAAAAAGGCCAAGAGGAAATGGTATGCAAGTTGTAAAGATACATATATGGACTGAAGCAAGCATCCAGATCTTGGAACATAAGGTTCGAGCAAGCTATGAAAAGTTTTGGATTTATTCAAATTCTTGACGAACCCTGTGTATACAAAAGGATTCAAGGTGACAAGTTGGTTTTCCTAGTTCTGTACGTTGATGATATACTACTCATCGAAAATGATATAGGTGTATTGACATCAGTAAAAGAATGGTTAGCAATAGGAGAAGCAAGTTATATTCTTGGTATCCAAGTAACAAGGGATAGAAAGAATAGAACGATTGCATTCTTGTCTAGGTTCTCTATACAATATTCCAAGAATGGTATGTTACCTTTCAGACATGGAATCAAACTTTCTAAGGAACAAGTTCCTAAGAATGAGCATGAAGAGCAATTCATTAGTAGGGTTCCATATGCCTCGGCAGTTGGAAGTCTCATGTATGCAATGATCTGCACTAGACCATATATTTCTTTTGCTATTGGCATAGTTAGCAGGTTTCAATCGAAACCTGGTCCTGATCATTGGATAGCAGTCAAGCATATTTTCAAGTATCTTAGGAGAACGAGAGATCATATGCTTGTTTACTATGGAGGGGATTTAATTCCTGTTGGGTATACAGATTCTGATTTCCTGTCTGATTCTGACTCCAAGAGATCCCCATCAAGATATGTGTTTACTCTTAGAGGAGGGGGAGTCGTATGGAGGAGTATCAAGCAATCCTGTATTGCTGATTCCACCATGGAAGCTAAGCATGTTGTCACATGTGAAGCTACTAAAGAGGTTGTCTGGCTCCCCCAATTCTTGATTGACTTGGAGATGGTTCCTAATGAGAATAAGCAGATCACTATCTAATGTGACAACAGTGGAGCAGTGGCTAATTCAAGAGAACCAAGAAGTCATAAGAGAGGGAAGCATATTAAAATGAAGTATCACCTTCTGAGGGAAATTATGCATAGGGGTGACGTGACCAATACCAAGATCGCATCAGCAGAAAATCTAGCGGATCCCTTTACGAAGGCTCTACCATAAAAAAGTTTTGATGGGAACCTAGAGAACATGGAAATGAGAGATATGACACACTTGCTATAGCGCAAGTGGGAGATTGTTAGGATTATGCTCAATAGCAAGAGTGTAATAATGTAATTGACAATCTTTTCATATTAATAAAGTGATTTCTAGTTGAACAAATCTTATAGCATTTATAGTTTAATTATTATAATTGTGAAAAGTAAATAATCATAATGTCAAAGTATTATGAGAAATGAAGAATTGTTCGTACATCCGGATATGTATGAGGTAGACACAATTCTTTAGTTAGTCTTGAACAATATTCACAACTTAAGACAAAGGTTAGGTGCCTTTACCTTGTTAAAGTTGTAGATTCTTTTGCTAGCATTTGAGTAGGATCAGATGTGTTATGATGAGTCTAAAATCATCAAAGTGTAGTGTCTTTGGGCAAAAGAATCTAGTGCACTAGGTGCATTGAATATGATCATAGTGAAATACTTTATCCAGAACCGTTAGTGGATAAAAGTTTTCACTTGAGGACAATCGGAGAGTCCATATTAATCATGAGATAATTAATAGACTTATGGTTACAAGTGTTATCATTTGAGCTATCAGTGAGTATGATTATATAGCATAGTCTATCCTCGATAGTTTGGTGGTATTCATTTGTTAATCAGTAGAGGACTTCATTTATAGATATGGACACCGTGGCTCCATTTATTAAATGTTAGTAGAATATCATCATATGGATATTTTAAGGTATTGGATATTAAATCTTAACGCTAAGTTTTCAATAGTGTCTATTGAAACATGGCTTCTGGACAAGTCAAAATATCCAAGTTTAAAATATGGTCATATGAGTAAATGTGGTAACTAGGAGAGCTATAGACGGTCTATGAGCTCTTGACGATTACTGATATTTTTCAGGAGGATACACTATCTCTAATAAGGTTGTCTAGGGTACGAATGAATAACATTGACTTATTCTATCTTTTTCAAAGTTCAATTTTAGCTCTTAAGTGGAATTAGTTAAAATTATTAGATTGAACCTAAATGAATCATTTGTTGATTGTGATTAGGTTATGTCTATTGAAGCTTAAATTTAGATAGCCCGCCAAGATCCCCAATCCATATGAACTTGCATGGATCACTTGATATATTCTACCGGACTAATTTATGAGTCCATCTAGAATTGTTTTTGGATTTCGGAATCCAAAAGTTTTGGAGAGATGCGGTCATGTGTGATCAAGACACGTGGTAACTCTTCAAATGCTTGGAATGGGTGGTCAAGGATGTGGGAATTCTTGGGCATCCCTAATTGGGTGCATTTAGCATTCCATTAATACATTAAAAATATAATTTGCACATTTTAATTAAATGGGCTGTTAAATTATATTAATGTATTAATTTAAGGCATGTGGACTTGTTTCTTTTGTAGTAAGAATGGGTCTAGTTCATATGTGGGCTTTTTATTAAAGTCCAATGGATTTAATAAAATGGAAAAACAATATATTACCCAAATATATATACTTGGGTGGCAAGGCTAATAATATTAGTGTAAGGACCTCTATTTTATGATTGGCTTATTTCATGACAAACCACACCACATTGGGGATGATTGTGTAATGGGTAGCTTAGGTCCCTGTCGGCAACCTTCCAAGCATCTCCATGACTTCAGGAGCAAAAGTATACTTACTTGACTTTGTCTCTTGAAGAGTTTAGGTTCACACACACACACACACACACTTCTTGCATGCCTTATTTCATCTTGCATTTGTGTTGTAACTGTTTATTTGTGTGCATCCTTTTCACAATCACATTTGAACTTCATTTCTAGATTTAAGTGCGGTTTTGTGTTATGTCTGCACTTACACGATGGTGTGCTTGTTTAGCAGGATTTGTGACCATAGAGAGGCTTCATTTGTGCTCTCTTGGATTGGTATTTGGTTACATGGTCTTATACCATGAGTTTGGGGATTTTTGTTATTGACCAATTTTGACCTTTGGTCACTCTTTTGGCCATAAATCTTTCTACAGTTATCTAAATCTTGTTTTGTCAATTGGAGTAGAAATAAGATTTCCATACCTTTCCAACAGTATATTATTCGAATGGTTTGGATGTCGTTTAGTTAGGTTTTGAGCCCTTTGTATTCAGGTTTGTGTGCAACTGCACTGGTTTGTGCATGGGTATTACCCTTACAGTTACCCATGCACTGATGATGAGTGCTTTGGGTTTGTGCAACTACACGGGTAGTGCACGGGTCCCTTACCCGTGTAGTTACCTGTGCATTGAGCCTGTTTTGTGCCTAATTTGCCAAAACAACGTAGTTTCATTTAGGGCTTCTTTATATATGTTTCTTTCTTCCTCACTTCGTCCTATGAGCTTAAAAACCAGAATGTAGTGAGAGAAAGAGCTCCCCTAGAGAGAGAAAGCTTCAAACTTTTTTATTTGACTCTCCAAACCCAAAATCCATCTCTATCTTGCATCATTCAACATCATTTGAGCATGGGTCATCATGGTTTCATAACAAAATAAGTTAGAACTCCATGGAATATCATTTACTATTCTACTCACTCTAGATTAGGTATTTATCGCTTGATTAAATACCGTGACTCACTTTATTGCATATTTATATGAGTCAAAATTCCATGATTGGGTTTGTTTGTGATAGCTTGCATTATTAGGTCATTTATGCCTAAATAGCTAATCCATAAATGTTCATGTATGCTTAATTGATCATTATGTTGACTTTATGCATCTAGTCAAGTTCTTGAATATTTATGTGAGTTTTATTGGGTTGTTAGAATTTCTCTACAACCAATTGAGACCTCATGTGTGTACATGTAGGCATTATTTGATAACTAAGATGTTGTATTGCATTATCTACATCTAGTTAAACATTGTATGTTTGGACTAGCATATTTTGTATTGAGCATTCATTGATTGTTCACTTAGACCTATATACTCTTCATAGAGTCAAAGTCTTGTGGCTTTTAGGTGAAGTTGCATAAGCAAGTAAAGTCTTGCAACCAAGGGTGGGTTGGCAAGCATTGGTCAAGTGCCACTGTAAAAAGGCCCGCGGGGTAAAGCAGGAGGTGCTCACGCCAAGAGCAGTGGATCATGGGATATCACTAGGGATTGAACCAAGAGTGGCGAGTGGTAGTGTCCATAGCCTGAGGTTATCGAGAGTGAGAGTCCAAGTATCACTTGAGGGTGTAATATTTACTCATATAGTGGATTTCTGTGATCGTCTGTGGCTAGAAGGATAGCCCGTGGTTTTTCCCTTGTGGAAGGGTTTCCACGTCAAAATCAAGTGTTCTTTATATTTCCGCACTTTTACTTGATTTTGTATATTTGTTTTATTGGGTTATATGTTTAATATTGACTACTCGAAAAAGTTAGGAATAATCGATTAACAACCCATTCACCCCCCTCTAGGTTGTAGACACATGCTTGAGTAGTATTTTCTATTAGCTTAATATATTGTTTTATTTTATTAATTAATCAAATGGAAATTAATTAATTAATTGTTTGATTAAAAGTCAAAATCTTTTTCTAACTAGGAGAAGGATTCCTAGTGTCATACTATTATAAGTAGTTTACTAGGAGAGTGACTCTTAGTGTCATAACTATTGATAGTAGTATACTAGGAGAAGGACTCTTAGTGTCATACTATTGTTAGTAGTATGTTAAGTATCAAATACTTTATTTGATAAGTAGATAAATTAAAAAGAGTTTTATTTATCTAGTTAAATTAGGAAGTTATTGATAAAGTCACAATTTTTAATTTATATTCAATAATTTATTATTGGATAATACACTCATGAGTTGGAATAGGTTTGAAATACTAAGTTGATAAGGTTTAGGTGAAATCAAATTCTCCTTGTGTGAGGTTTTGGCCACAAGGTAGAAATCCTCCTTTTGTGAGGATCTGACTACAAGAGTTGAATCTTCCTTGTGTCAGGATTTGGCCATCACCTATAAATATATCAAGGAATTTCATTTTTGACATATAGAGTTCAAAGAAGATGTTTTTGTTTTTGAGAAATATTTTTTATTCTCTTGCTTTTGAATAAAAAAAACTTCCAACTCAAGAAAGGGGTGTAGAATTCTGCCAAAGAGAAGAAGAATAAGGAGCGTTTTATTTTCTATAGTGCACTTAGAAGCTTTTACATCAAAAGGCTTTATGCACAAGATCGAATTAGGGTTCACGCGAGTTCTTGATTAAAAAGATTAAGAATTCACAAGTGTCCAAACGTTTTTTATTATCTCTAGGAGGATTATTGTGACTAACAAAAGAAAAAGGTTTGTTTTTCCATCCTCAGGTTTACATTTCAAAGAAAAGGGAGCCCACACTCCTAGGTGATTCACGTTCGTGATTGGATCGGAAGATCTTGCAGATTCAATTCGAAGCAAGCGGATTCAGTTCAACGCAATATCAATCTTCACGTGAAAAACATATGATACTTTTATTATATGTTAATTAATCAAGGGTTAAGGTTCTTTCTTTTTAAAAGGAAATTTTTTGAAATATACCAAACCTAATTTTTCGCTTCCGCCCCCTGTTTTGCCTTTAAAAAAACCCCAACATCATCAACTATAGCCTCATTAATATTTTTGGGTTCAATTTGAGAAGTGTAGCAAGCATATGAAATTTGGTTATGTTGGAACCCCGTTCACAGGTAACGCAACGGAAATATGTTTTAAAATTTTTAATACAGATCATAAATGATCTGGAACCAGTGAACTTGAGACCGTAATTATTTTTCCGAAACTAATAATACATACAATATGTAAACTCAGGAAATTGTAATCAATATAAAAATATATTGAACCTTACCAACGTTTGGAGGCTCCTTCACTTTAAGATATGCTCCTGGTCTGTACCACTGATCTTCCTAGCTATATCCCGGAATTGGTAACTACGTGTGGGCGCGTCACGTACTCAGGAACTTAGGAGGATGTAGAGAGAATATGAAGAAACTATTTCTTCCAAAGAGAAAAATAACTAGAACAATTCTAGCTCTTAAAAAAATATTAATAATATATATATATATATATATATATATTTTCAATAGTGCAACAATTGCACAACACCTTTTTCTCTCTTTTTGTTTCTTTCTCACGCACTGCACAAAAAATTGCACACATTTTTTTTACTGTTTCTCTTGTTTTTTAAATATCATGTGTTGATTTTTTTTTTTAAATCAAAATCAATTTTAATCAAAAACCAATTAATCTAATCTTTTAAGATATCAAATATCTATAAAGATATTGATTAATATTTATTTTATTTAATATGATTTGAATTCAAACTATTTAAATTCAAAATTCAAAATATAATTTAATAAAATAAAATAATCATATTATCTTATTTTATTCAAAAACAAATATCAACAAACATCCTCCATTTAGTGATTAATAACATGATTAAATAATCTTATTATTTAATTTAATTAATCACCATTATTCATTAATCAAATAATCTCATTATTCAATTAATTCCCGAATAAATACGTGTCACTTTCGTAACACAATTAATTGGAAAATCCAATTAATTAACCGTGACCCTTGTTACCTAAATCGATCGGGCTAGCAAGGGGACCTAATGGACCCACAGTATTTTGAGCTTCAATAATCATCGGAATCATTAATTAAACTCTTTAATTAATACTCCTTGATTATTAACTCCGGTGTTATTCCACTAAAATCCCGAAGCTGCACTCTCTCAACTGTAGACGTTTTTACATAGACCGATACAACTCGGTGTCCATCGATATAGCAATTACACATGCTGTGATCCTCCACAGTAGTTCATAATTAGAGCTGGATCATAATGTCCGTTATACCCCTTTAATTACATATATCCTTTAAGTACCGTTGATGCTCTAATGGACAATAAATCCTATTTCCTCACGGAATTAGGAGAGCGCTCATATTGTTCATGCCCCGAATCAACCCTTAAGGGAACTACCATCTACTTCTCACAAGAAGGAGTGGATTCCACTATTGTGTACATACCTTCCCAGCCACAAGCCAAACCGCAATCCCAACATACGGAGTATATTGATCAGGAACTGCATCTGACCTCACCCATGGTATATCAAAGACCACGATCTAACCTGAAGGAGTCGATAAGACACTCAGGATTAAGATCACCCACATATAGCCATCATTAGTTGATATATATGAATCTCATCAGTAAACGGATCTTGGTGAGAGATTCATATAGATCATGGCCCAGTCCTATATGATCACATCATACAAGGTGCCTCCATTCCCATATCTCATAAGAATGATTCAGGATAGAATCACTGTACATTATGGAATGGACCGCAGCTATAGATTAACAACAAATAAAGTACCCAGCTTTATTTGCTATCTATGGACTCTTTAGATTGCACGTTTCTTACTGTATCCATCCGTATATGAGACTCATATACACAGTTCGAGATTACATCCGGCAATCTAGGATGTTAATATATGCACAAGTTATAAAATAAACAACACAACAAGAATGAATTGAACTTTTCTTTTTAATTATTTCATAAATCCATTTACAAATTACATCTTTAGGGCATAAACCCCAACAATCTCCTACTTGCACTAAAGCATGTGAGGCATGTCTCGTAATCCTAGACCATCTAGGTGACCCGAAAACACTTTAGCCGGTAAGGTCTTCGTAAATAGATCAGCATGATTGTCTTGTGAGGCTATCTTAGTGACGATCACATCTCCTCTCTGCACTATCTCTGAAATAAGATGATACTTTCTCTCTCTATATGCTTCCCTTTCTTGTGGCTTCTTGGTTCTTTGGAATTAGCCACATCACCACTATTATTATAATAAAGTGTGATGGGCTTATCCAGATCTGGAACAACTGCCAGATCACTCAAGAATTTACGGAGCCAAACAGCCTCTTTAGCAGCTTCACAAGCGGCTACATATTCGGCTTCCATGGTGGAGTCAGCAATGCAAGATTGCTTTATACTTCTCCACACAATGGCTCCACCACATAGGGTGAAAACTGATCCAGACGTGGATTTTCTAGAATCCCTGTCTGACTGAAAATCAGAATCTGTGTATCCTAACCGGATCAAATCCTGTCCGGAATACACTAGCATATAGTTTCTCGTTCTCCGAAGATACTTGAGAATTGTCCTGACAGCAACCCAATGATCCAATCCTGGGTTGGACTAGTACCTGCTGACTACTCCCACTGTATAGCAGATGTCCGGTCTCGTGCATAACATAGCATACATGAGACTACCTACTGCTGATGCATAGGGTACACATCTCATATCCTCAACTTCTTGAGGTGTCTTAGGAAACTGGTCCTTAGACAAGTGAACTCCATGCCTAGAAGGTAAATTACCTTTCTTGGAGTTCTGCATCAAAAATGCATAAGAATCTTGTCGATATACAATGCCTGAGATAGTGCTATGAGTTTGTTCTTACGATCCCTTATAAGTTGGATTCCTAGAACATAACTCGCCTCTTTCAAATCTTTCATTTGGAATTGACTAGCCAGCCAGCCCTTTACATCAGATAACACTCCCACATCATTCCCACTGAGTAGGATGTCGTCCACGTATAGGACTAAGAAAACTACCTTTTTGTCAATGACGCGCTTGTAAACACAAGGCTCATCGACATTCTACTCAAAGCCATAGGTTTTGATCACATCATCAAACCTGATGTTCCAAGATCTAGATGCTTGCTTAAGTCCATATATGGACCTTTGCAACTTGCAAACCTTTTGCTCTTGATCTGGAGACACGAATCCCTCTGGTTGCATCATATAGATGCTCTCGTCAAGATTGCCATTCAAGAATGCAGTCTTGACGTCCATTTGCCAAATTTCATAATCAAAATAGGCAGTAATGGATAAGAGAATCCTAATAGACTTGAACATGGCTACTGGCGAGAAGGTCTCTTCATAATCAACCCCCTATTTCTGGATATAACCCTTAGCCACTAGCCTTGCTTTGAAGGTCTCTACCTTCCCGTCTACTCCTCTCTTTCTCTTGTAGATCCACTTAAATCCTATGGGTTTTACCCCATCCGGTAAGTCTACAAGATCCCAGACTGAGTTAGAGTACATCGACTCCATCTCAAGATTCATGGCTTTAAGCCATTCCTCTTTATCAGGATCTTGTAGGGGAAAATTGCTTAAAACCGCAGCGGAAGGCGAAAAAATAATTTTCGTATAGTTTAAAATTTTTCTAAAGATTTGAACCTTAACCCTTTAATTAATTAAACTCAAATATACTGTTAGAGTTAAATACCTCTTGTCGCATGATCTGATTGACTTACGTCGATGGTAATCCGCAAGATCTTCAATCCTAGCACGTACGTGAATCACCTAGGAGCGTGGTCTCCCTTTTTCTTTGAATTTCTTACCTTAGAATGGATGTATGGAATTTCTGATCTTGATCTTCAATAGTAAAACACCAAGAGCTTAAAAAAATAGTTCCGGTCACTTTTGAATTCACAATCAATATGATTGAAACTCGCGTAACCCTAAATCGAAAGTGTGCACAAAACCTTTTGATGTTAAAGGCTTGTAAGTGCACTATCAAATGAGAACTTATTTTCTTTTTCTCTCTTGGCCGAAAATCTATGTGTATAGAGTAGGATTTTTTATTTTCAAAACAAAGAAAAATCTCTCTCTATTTTGCTTCTTGGTGGCCAAAAATTCATAACCTTATATTTATAGGTTGGCCGAATTTTCTCCTTCACCAAGTAGGGTTGGCCGAATTCATTGAATAGGAAATCTAGGGTTGGTTAATTTCCTTACTTGAAAAGGAATTATCCTTTTCCCTAATTCCTATCAATTCAAGAATCCTAACCCTTGTAGGACTAGTGGTGGCCGAATTCTTCGTATAATAAGGAGTGTATGTGGACTTAATCCTTACCACATTAGGACTCCTATCACTTAAAAGAATTCTAACCCTAATCCAACACATAGTATTTAATTTACTGATCAGGAAAAGATTTTGATTTAAACTATTAATTAATTAAATAATTAATTAATTCCCATTTAATCAAAACAATAAAATAAAATAATATCTTGGGCTATTTTATTTAGCCTTGCCGCCCACACCATATATATATGGGCCCAATATTATTTTTCTTATTTTATTTAATCCATTAGACTTTAAATAAAAGCCCACATGTGAGCCAGACTTATTCTTACTAAAAGAAACAAGCCTACATGTCTCCTTTTAATATATTAATATAATAGTGCAGCCCATTAAAAAAATAAAAGACATATTATATTCTTAATATATTAAATGCAATTCTAGATGGGCCCATAAATTGGTCCGGTAGAATATATCAAGTGATCCATGCAAGTACGTGTGGATTGTGGATCTTGGCAGGCTATCTAAATTTAAGCTTCAATAGACATAACCTAATCACAATCAAAAAATGATTCACTTAGGTCCGATCTATTAATTTTAACTCATTCCACTAAAGAGCTAAAATTGAACTCTTAAATAAAGATAGAATAAGGAGATGTTTCTCATTCATACCCTAGACAATCTTATAGGAGATGGTGTATCCTCGTGAATAATATCAGTAATCGCCAAGAGCTCATAGACCGCCTATAGCTCTCCAAGTTACCATATTTCCTCATATGACCACATTTTGAACTTGGATATTTTGACTTGTCCAGAAGCCATGTCTTCAATAATCAGTATTGAAAACTCAACGTTGAGATTTAATATCCAATACCTCAAAACATCCATATGATGATATTATACTCTCATTTAATAAATGGAGCCACGATGTCCATATCTATAAATGAAGTCCTCTATCAATTAACAAATGAATACCACCAAACTATCGAGGAAAGACTATGCTATATAATCGTACTCATTGATAGCTCAAATGATAACACTTGCAACCATAAGTCCATCATTTATCTCAGGATTTAGTTAGACTCTCCGATTGTCCTGATAATGAAAAGACTTATATCTAGTGACGGTTCTAGATAAAGTATTTTATTGTGATCCAGTTCAATGCACCCAGTGCACTAGATTCTTTTACTGGAAAACCTTTCGATGATTTTAGACTCATCATAACTCATTTGATCCCACTCAAATGCTAGTAAAAGAATTCTACAACTTTATCAAGATAGAGGTGCCCAACCTTTAACTTAAGTTGTGAACGTTATTCAAGACTAACTAAAGAATTGTGTCTACCTCATACATATCCGGATGTACAAACAATTCTTCGTATCTCATAGTCTTTTGACCTTATGATTATTTACCTTGACAATTATAATTATAAATGCTATAAGATTTTGCAGAATTAGAAATCACTTTATTTATATGAAAAGATTGTCAATTACAATATTACACTCTTGCTATTGAGCATAATCCTAACAATCTCCCACTTGCGCTGTAGCAAATGTGTCATATCTCTCATTCCCATGTTCTCTAGGTGCCCATCAAAACTCTTCTGAGGTAGAGCCTTTGTGAAGGGATCTGCTAGATTTTCTGCCGACGCGATTTTGGTAATAGTCACGTCTCCCTTATGAACAATCTCCTTTAAAAGATGATACTTTCTTTCAATGTGTTTTCCTCTCTTATGACTTCTTGGTTCTTTCGAATTAGCCACTGCTCCACTGTTGTCACAGTAGATAGTGATCTGCTTATTCGTGCTAGGAACTACTTCTAAGTCAATCAAGAATTGGCGAAGCCAAACAACCTCCTTGGCAGCTTCGCATGCAGCTACATTCTCTACTTCCATGGTGGAGTCAGCAATACAAGATTGCTTGATACTCCTCCAAATGACTACTCCTCCTCCAAGAGTAAACACATATCCTGATGTGGATTTTCTAGAGTCAGAATCCGATTGGAAATCAGAATCTGTATACCCAATGGGGATTAAATCCCCTCTAGAGTATACAAGCATATTATCTTTCGTTCTCCTAAGATACTGGAAAATATGCTTGACTGCCGTCCAGTGATCAGGACCAGGTTTCGATTGAAACCTGCTAACTATGCCAACATCAAAACAAATATCTGTTCTAGTACAGAGCATTGCATACATGAGACTTCCAACTGCCGAGGCATATGGAATTCTACTCATGAATTGCTCTTCATGCTCATTCTTAGGAACTTGTTCCTTAGAAAGTTTGATTCCATGCCTAAAAGGTAACATACCTTTCTTGGAATCTGGCATGGAAAACCTAGACAAGATTTTGTCTATGTATGAAGCTTGGGATAGTGCAATCGTTTTATTCTTTCTATCCCTTATTACTTGGATACATAGAATAAAACTTGCTTCTCCTAAGTCCTTCATATCAAATTGTTTTGCTAACCATTCTTTTACTGATGTCAATACTCCCACATCGTTTCCAATGAGTAATATATCATCTACGTAAAGAATAAGGAAAACCAACTTGTCACCTTTGATCCTTTTGTATACACAAGATTCTTCAAGGTTCTGTAAAAATCCAAAACCTTTTACAGCTTGGTCGAACCTTTTGTTCCAGGATCTGGATGCTTGCTTTAATCCATAAATTGATTTCTGCAACTTGCATACCTTTTCCATTTGGCCCTTTTCAATGAATCCTTCTGGTTGAATCATATAGATGCTTTCGTCAAGACTTCCATTAAGGAAAGTTGTCTTGACGTCCATTTGCCAAATCTCTAAATCTAAAGATGCTGCAATGGATAAGAGTATCCTAATGGATTTAAGCATGGCCACAGGAGAGAAGGTTTCCTCATAATCGATACCTTCTTTCTGTGTGTAACCTTTAGCTACCAATCTAGCTTTAAAAGTTTCCACCTTTCCATCCATACCTCTTTTCCTCTTGTATACCCACTTGCACCCAATGGGTTTTATCCCTTTAGGCAAGTCTACAAGGGGCCAGACTTTGTTATCGAACATGGATTCAATCTCAGATTGCATTGCCTTTTGCCAATGGTGACAATTAACATCCTCCATCGCTTCCTTGTACGTGTAGGGATCATCATCGTTAGGGAGATTCTCAACAGATTCTCCTAGACCGATGTATCTTTCAGGTTGGGTTCTAACCCTCCCACTACGACAAGGAATGGTAGGTTATTGATTTTGTGTTGGAGTGGAAATTACAATTGGGTTAGGTTGTGAAACCTCTTGTGGAATAGTATCTCCTGACATATCATTCAGGACAATTCTACTTTAGGGAACAAAATCATTCATATAGTCATTTTCCAGAAATGTAGCATTTGTTGAAACAAACACTTTTAGATCTGAAGGACTATAGAAATAATATCCTTTAGTTCCTTTTGGATACCCCACAAATATGCATGTTTTCGAACGGGACTCCATCTTTTCTGTCTTTCCTTTTAACACATGTGCAGGATAACCAAATATCCTTATGTGTTGTAAACTAGCCTTTCGTCCAATCCACAACTCATATGGTGTTCCAGGAACCGACTTCGATGGTACCACGTTTAGAATATATATTGCAGTTTGTAGAGCATATCCCCAAAAAGAAATAGGAAGTGTTGAATAACTCAACATAGACCTAACCATGTTCAAAAGAGTTGTATTTCTCCTTTCTGCTACCCCATTTTGTTGAGGTGTACCTGGTGCAGAAAACTGAGAAACTATCCCATTATCAATAAGATATTGCTGAAACTCACCAGATAGATATTCTCCACCACGATCAGATCTCAAGATTTTTATGCGTTTCTCAAGCTGATTTTCTACTTCAGCTTTGAATGCTTTGAACATGTCAAAAGCATCCGACTTATGTCTCATGAGATACACATAACCAAATCTTAAGTAATCATCTGTGAAGGTGATGAAGTACTCATATCCACCTTTAGCTTGAATGCTCATAGGACCACATACATCAGTGTGTATTAGTCCTAAACATTTAGTGGCTCCTGCACCTTTGGTATTGAATGGCCTTTTGGTCATTTTACCTTCCAAACAAGATTCACAAGTTGGTAGATCATCAACCTTTAAGTCACTTAAAGGTCCGTCACATACCAATCTTTTAATCCTATTAAGGTTAATGTGACCTAGGCGTAAATGCCAAAGGTAGGTTTCATCTTTTGATAATTTTACTCTTTTATGATTAGGTTCTGTTATTTCTGTGTCTAACGAGTGAGAGATATTTCTATGCAAAAAGAATAGACCGTTTTCCAATGTACCTTTGCAAACAATTTTGTCATTCTTACTAATAATAAAAGCTTTATTAAAAGTAACCGAATATCCAAATTTATTTAAACAAGAAACTGAAATTAAATTCTTCTTGAATTGAGGTACATAATAAACGTCTATTAAATCTAAATGCCTACTAGAATCTATAATAACTCTAATATCTCCCACTGCACTTGCAGACACTAACGATCCGTTGCCCAAGCACAAATTGATTTCGTTCTTATTCAACCTTCTCTTTTCTTGGAACCCCTGTAAGGAATAACAAACATGATTAGTGGCTCTAGAGTCTATGATCCAAGAATCTGTAGAATCTGCCAGAAAACATGTTTCAAGATAATTAATATTACCTTCTTCCTTCTTGTTCTGGGACTTTGGGCAATTTCTTTTCCAATGTCCCTTTTCAGCACAAAGGAAGCATTTCCCTTTGATCTTGGTTACTTTCTTGGTTTCCTTCTTGGTAGGCCCAAGTTGCTTTTTCTTCTGTTGTTTCTTGACCTTCTGACGGGTCTTAACAGTAGCAACTTTACCAACCATATGAATCTCTTGACCTTTGCTTTTCACAAGGATCTTTTCAACGCTTTGAACATCTTGCATCAGGCCCTGCAAGGTGTATTCCTTTTTGTTCAAAATGTAGTCCAACTTGAACTGATCAAAGGAATCTGATAGTGAGTTGACAACCATGTCAATTTTGGTCTCACCATCTATCTCAGCGCCATTTAATTCTGCAATATTTAGATGTGCTATGACTTTCATCATGTGATCTATCACAGCCTGTCCAGGTTTCATCCTAAGATTCATAAAAGCAGTCACTGCCTCTCTCTTAGTCGTCCTAGACCTCATAGCAAACATTTCTTCCAGAGACATCATAATATCAGCAGCAGACCCCATTCCTTCATGCTGCTGTTGCAACACGTCGGAGATAGTAGCCATAATGTAACATTTGGCCATATCATCTGAGGTCTTCCACTGCTCATACTCATCTCTTTGCAAAATACTTGATTCATTATTAAGAGCAGGTGGTTTAGGAGTAGTTAGAACAAACTTATGTTTTTCACTTTGCAGCAACAACCCAATTTTCCTTTTCCATGTGACATAATTATCTCCAATTAAAGTGTTATCTTTCAGGATGTTCGTAAGTGATGGGGTCATGATTTCTGAATAAAACAAAAAGCATATATAAGTCAATAATCATGATAAAGCACTTTCGAATATTTATCTTGAATTAATTAAATAACTCAATCGTGAAAAATTCAACGGTGATCCAACACCCATAAATGTTACGCCTCCCTCGGGAGTTCGCACCATTTACTAGTTGGACTAGGTCCCACCTGATTGTTAACATAACAACCAGCGTTTTCAATTTTAGCCTTGCAATTTAATTAACAAGAACTCTCGGGAGGATATTAATAAAATTACATTGAGTGTGTTACCAAGATATCGACCCTCAATTTTCTCTCACGAAAATCCCTCCTCTGGGAGTAGATCTCGTTTGAGTCAATTGTCTAGTCTATCCTTGTAAGGAAGTATTTTGCTAAATTCCATTAATGGACTCCCCTCGGGGGGATTACCAATAAATAATAAAGCTCAACTAACCTTGGGGGCCATAGGTGTTCTAACACACCTTCTCCCACTCAATTATTTAAGGCGTGTGATTAAATTCCAAAGAATGATTTTACCAAGTTATCTAGATGCCAATTAGATACCTAAATCATTCAATGCATGTTCATACCAAAAGAGATATATGAGTGGCACTCCTATTCTATATGACATGTTATCATACAATAACAAATATTGTAATATTTATACATAAAAATAAATAGCCACAATTTTGGTCCATCCTAGAAAAGCATGTAAATTACAATTGTACGGAATACAAAAAACTCCTTTCTTGGCGAACAAGACTTCAAGCGACCATCTCGCGCACGTAACCCGCGCACCAGAAGATCACCAAGCAGCCCATGCGCACGCCTAGCCCATGCAAGGGCATGAGCTACCGCATGGCCAGCCCATGCATGGGTTGCGCGCGCTGCTGCACCGCAACAAGCGCAGCTGCACGCTTGGTTGCGTGCGCGCTTGTTGTCTCGGTGCGCGCAGGTGCCAAGCTCGGTTCCGGATGCTCCAATTTCTTCAAATCTTTGAGTCTTCGAATCTTGAATATATTACAACTTATTTTATACAATAAAATATTGCAGAAATATTTTTTTATTTTTATTTTTTATTTTTTTTATTTAAACTACTGCAGTATTTTTTACAAATAAAAAACTGCACTTATTTTTTAGTACAATAATAAAAAAACTGCACTAAATTTTAATACAATAAAAAACTGCAGTATTTTTACAATAAAATTAATAAGAACTTAGCAACTACCAAGAAGGAATTATGGCGATAATAGACCACCCTTCTTGTTACAATTCCGAAACAAAAATACATTGAAATTCTAGGACCAAAATCGAGCAATAACAATTCACTTTATAACAACATATATAAATCCATACATTCCACATGTAATTATATATGCGAATACCTAGAGTGCCATCTCTTTCTAAAACATGCATAATCACAACAAAAAGAAATAGATTCACGTATATATACGTTAATTAATTAAGGGAACAACCAAGGTTCTGATACCAATTGTAGGGAAAAATTGCTTAAAACCGCAGCGGAAGGAGAAAAAATAATTTTCGTATAGTTTAAAATTTTTCTAAAGATTTGAACCTTAACCCTTTAATTAATTAAACTCAAATATACGGTTAGAGTTAAATACCTCTTGTCGCGTGATCCAATTAACTTACGTCGATGGTAATCCGCAAGATCTTCAATCCTAGCACGTACGTGAATCACCTAGGAGCGTGGTCTCCCTTTTTCTTTGAATTGCTTACCTTAGAATGGATGTATGGAATTTCCGATCTAGATCTTCAATAGTAAAACACCAAGAGCCTAAAAAAATAGTTCCGGTCACTTTTGAATTCACAATCAATATGATTGAAACTCGCGTAACCCTAAATCGAAAGTGTGCACAAAACATTTTGATGTTAAAGGCTTGTAAGTGCACTCTCGAATGAGAACTTATTTTCGTTTTCTCTCTTGGCCGAAAATCTATGTGTATAGAGTAGGATTTTTTATTTTCAAAACAAAGAAAAATCTCTCTCTATTTTGCTTCTTGGTGGCCGAAAATTCATAACCTTATATTTATAGGTTGGCCGAATTTTCTCCTTCACAAAGTAGGGTTGGCCGAATTCATTGAATAGGAAATCTAGGGTTGGTTAATTTCCTTACTTGAAAAGGAATTATCCTTTTCCCTAATTCCTATCAATTCAAGAATCCTAACCCTTGTAGGACTAGTGGTGGCCGAATTCTTTGTATAATAAGGAGTGTATGTGGACTTAATCCTTACCACATTAGGACTCCTATCACTTAAAAGAATTCCAACCCTAATCCAACACATAGTATTTAATTTACTGATCAGGAAAAGATTTTGATTTAAACTAATAATTAATTAAATAATTAATTAATTCCCATTTAATCAAAACAATAAAATAAAATAATATCTTGGGCTATTTTATTTAGCATTGCCGCCCACACCATATATATATGGGCCCAATATTATTTTTCTTATTTTATTTAATCCATTAGACTTTAAATAAAAGCCCACATGTGAACCAGACTTATTCTTACTAAAAGAAACAAGCCTACATGTCTCCTTTTAATATATTAATATAATAGTGCAGCCCATTAAATAAATAATAGACATAATATATTCTTAATATATTAAATGCAATTCTAGATGGACCCATAAATTGGTCCGGTAGAATATATCAAGTGATCCATGCAAGTACGTGTGGATTGTGGATCTTGGCGGGCTATCTAAATTTAAGCTTCAGTAGACATAACCTAATCACAATCAACAAATGATTCACTTAGGTCCGATCTATTAATTTTAACTCATTCCACTAAAGAGCTAAAATTGAACTCTTAAATAAAGATAGAATAAGGAGATGTTTCTCATTCATACCCTAGACAATCTTATAGGAGATGGTGTATCCTCGTGAATAATATCAGTAATCGCCAAGAGCTCATAGACCGCCTATAGCTCTCCAAGTTACCATATTTCCTCATATGACCACATTTTGAACTTGGATATTTTGACTTGTCCAGAAGCCATGTCTTCAATAATCATTATTGAAAACTCAATGTTGAGATTTAATATCCAATACCTCAAAACATCCATATGATGATATTATACTCTCATTTAATAAATGGAGCCACGATGTCCATATTTATAAATGAAGTCCTCTATCGATTAACAAATGAATACCACCAAACTATCGAGGATAGACTATGCTATATAATCGTACTCATTGATAGCTCAAATGATAACACTTGCAATCATAAGTCCATCATTTATCTCAGGATTTAGATAGACTCTCCGATTGTCCTGATAATGAAAAGACTTATATCTAGTGACTGTTCTAGATAAAGTATTTCATTGTGATCCAGTTCAATGCACCCAGTGCACTAGATTCTTTTACTGGAAAACCTTTCGATGATTTTAGACTCATCATAACTCATTTGATCCCACTCAAATGCTACTAAAAGAATTCTACAACTTTATCAAGATAGAGGTGCCCAACCTTTAACTTAAGTTGTGAACGTTATTCAAGACTAACTAAAGAATTGTGTCTACCTCATACATATCCGGATGTACAAACAATTCTTCATATCTCATAGTCTTTTTACCTTATGATTATTTACCTTGACAATTATAATTATAAATGCTATAAGATTTTGCAGAATCAGAAATCACTTTATTTATATGAAAAGATTGTCAATTACAATATTACACTCTTGCTATTGAGCATAATCCTAACAATCTCCCACTTGCGCTGTTGCAAATGTGTCATATCTCTCATTCCCATGTTCTTTAGGTGCCCATCAAAACTCTTCTGAGGTAGAGCCTTTGTGAAGGGATCTGCTAGATTTTTTGCCGATGCGATTTTGGTAATCGTCACGTCTCCCCTATGAACAATCTCCCTTAAAAGATGATACTTTCTTTAAATGTGTTTTCCTCTCTTATGACTTCTTGGTTCTTTCGAATTAGCCACTGCTCCACTGTTGTCACAGTAGATAGTGATCTGCTTATTCGCGCTAGGAACTACTTCTAAGTCAATCAAGAATTGGCGAAGCCAAACAGCCTCCTTGGTAGCTTCACATGCAGCTACATACTCTGCTTCCATGGTGGAGTCAGCAATACAAGATTGCTTGATACTTCTCCAAATGACTGCTCCTCCTCCAAGAGTAAACACAGATCCTGATGTAGATTTTCTAGAGTCAGAATCCGATTGGAAATCAGAATCTGTATACCCAACGGGGATTAAATCCCTTCCAGAGTATACAAGCATATTATCTTTCGTTCTCCTAAGATACTTGAAAATATGCTTGACTGCCGTCCAGTGATCAGGACCAGGTTTCGATTGAAACCTGCTAACTATGCCAACAGCAAAACAAATATCTGGTCTAGTACAGAGCATTGCATACATGAGACTTCCAACTGCCGAGGCATATGGAATTCTACTCATGAATTGCTCTTCATGCTCATTCTTAGGAACTTGTTCCTTAGAAAGTTTGATTCCATGCCTAAAAGGTAACATACCTTTCTTGGAATCTTGCATGGAAAACCTAGACAAGATTTTGTCTATGTATGAAGCTTGGGATAGTGCAATCATTTTATTCTTTCTATCCCTTATTGCTTGGATACCTAGAATAAAACTTGCTTCTCCTAAGTCCTTCACATCAAATTGTTTTGCTAACCATTCTTTTACTGATGTCAATACTCCCACATCGTTTCCAATGAGTAATATATCATCTACGTAAAGAATAAGGAAAACCAACTTGTAACCGTAAGTCCATCAGTGATAGCTCAAATGATAACACTTGCTATATAATCGTACTCATTGATAGCTCAAATGATAACACTTGCAACCATAAGTCCATCATTTATCTCAGGATTTAGATAGACTCTCCGATTGTCCTGATAATGAAATGACTTATATCTAGTGACGGTTCTAGATAAAGTATTTCATTGTGATCCAGTTCAATGCACCCAGTGCACTAGATTCTTTTACTGGAAAACCTTTCGATGATTTTAGACTCATCATAACTCATTTGATCCCATTCAAATGCTAGTAAAAGAATTCTACAACTTTATCAAGATAGAGGTGCCTAACCTTTAACTTAAGTTGTGAACGTTATTCAAGACTAACTAAAGAATTGTGTCTACCTCATACATATCCGGATGTACAAACAATTCTTCACATCTCATAGTCTTTTGACCTTATGATTATTTACCTTGACAATTATAATTATAAATGCTATAAGAATTTGCAGAATCAGAAATCACTTTATTTATATGAAAAGATTGTCAATTACAATATTAAGCTCTTGCTATTGAGCATAATCCTAACAGATCTTCCATTGCATTCTTAAATGTCAATAGATCATCCACACTATCATCAGAGACAACACTTTGTCCCTCACCTATACCTAAATAGCGTTCAGGTTGTCTTACAACCCTCTCACTACGTCTAGGTGATAGTGTATCCTGATCAGGTACCATCTGACTCTCAGATGTTTGTGGATCAACAACTTTTGTTGATAAAGCACTAGTCTCACTAGGCTCCAACTCATTCAATACAATCTTAGAACGAGGTTTATGGTTACTAATATAATTGTCCTCAAGAAACTTGCATTTGTCGATACAAATACTTTGTTACCTTCGGGACTATAGAAGTGTCCACCTCTGGTCTCCTTGGAGTATCCTACAAATAGGCAGACCACAGACTTGGAGTCTAGCTTTCCACTTCTATTTTTCACAACGTTTGTTGGACACCCCCATACGCGGAAATGTCACAAACTAGCTTTACGACCATTCCACAACCCTAGGGAGTCTTAGGAACAGATTTGGATGGCACTACATTCAAAATGTATGCCGCTGTTTGTAACACATATCCCCAAAAGGAATCTGGTAATGATGAGAAACTAATCATAGATCTCACCATTTCCATCAGGGTTCTATTTCTCCTCTACGCTACACCATTTTGCTGAGGTGTACTAGGAGCTGTGAGTTAGGAAACTATCCCATGCTCGACCATGAAGTCTTCAAACTCTTGGTCAAGGTACTCACCTCCACGATCTGATCGTAGTGACTTGATAGTCCTACCTAATTGATTCTCAACTTCAGCTCGGAATTCCTTGAACTTTTCAAATGTTTCCGACTTTCGTTGCATCAGGTAGACATATCCGTATCGTGAGTAGTCATCTATAAAGGTGACATAATACTCATAGCCGCCCCTAGCTCTAACATTCATCGGTCCGCAGACGTCTGTGTGTATGAGTTATAGTAGCTCTATAGCTCTAAGCTCTTTTCCAGTAAAAGGTCTCTTAGTCATCTTACATTCTAAACAGGACTCGCAGACAGGTAAGGTGCCAACCTTTAACTCACTTAAAGGTCCGCTTTTTACTAGTCTGTCTATCCGGTCAAGGTTGATATGACCAAGCCTTAGAAGCTAGAGATACGTGTCATTATCTGGAGAAATCTTATATCGTTTAGCTTTAGTTTTTTCAACCTTAAACATTTCGGTGTTAAGCAGTATAGTATGTATTAACGGTCTTAACACATACAAATTGTTTTCATTAGTTCCTGAACAAATATTCAGACCATTCTTTCCAATAATAACAAACTTATTATTAAAAGAAACAGAATATAATTGTTCTAACAACTTAGAAACGGAAATCAAATTCCGTGTAAATCCAGGAATATAAAAAACATTATTCAATAATAAAAAACTATTATTATTACAAAATTGCAATCTTATTGCTCCCACTGCTTTGGCCGACACGACATCCCCCGACCCCACACACATAGAGAAGGCTCCCTCATCTAGCTGTGTCCAAGAATCAGTCCACTGCAAAGAAGAACAAACATGGTTAGTGGCCCCCGAATCAACAATCCAAGGTGAAGAATCATCTTCCACTAAACAAGATTCAAGAACAAGTAAATCATATTTACCTTTCTTCTTCTTCTTGGCTACCTCCTCTAGGTACTGAGGACAGGTCCTCTTCCAGTGCCCGACCTTGTTACAATGGAAACATTTTCCTTTGTCTTGGTCGGTGGAGGTGCCCTTCTTTTTGCTCTGGGCCTTCTTGGGTTTGGGCTTACCTTTCGCCTTTCCAGCAGACCTCTTCCTCTTCTTATTATTGGAGGAAGATGGTTCGGCAACATTTGCCTCACCGTTCTTACTTTTGCCGTCCTTAGTCAAGAACTCAAAAGTAGCCAGCTCATTGAGCAACTGTGTGAGACTAAACCTTAACTTGTTCATACTGTAGTTGTTCTTAAACTGATCGAAACTCTTCGGAAGAGTCGTCAGTATGATGCTCACTTGACTGGGTTCGTCAATGGCCCCGCCATTGACATCTGCCATGTTGAAGTAGGACATCATGCTCAGGACATGTTCCCGAACTGATGTACCTTCCTTCATGCTAGCGAGCAAAGCGGAACGAACAGCTTCGTGTTGCTTTTGCTCGGAGGGCTGCCCGAACATAGCTTGCAATGACTCCATAATTTCGAATGCTGTAGTCATTGCTTCGTGCTTTGTGACAAGCACGTTTGTCATAGAAGCTAACAGATATGTTCGGGCCTTCTCATCAGATGAGACCCATCGCTGGTATGCCTCACGAACAGTTCGTGTGGCATTGGCAGTAGGCACCGGAGGACATTCCTCCATAAGCACAAACTTGAGGTCTTTGGTGACCAACATTGCAATATTAAGTTTCCACTTAGTGTAGTTATCACCAGTTAATTTGTCGTTTGCAATAATTTGAAGTAATGCAGAAGACATAATTGCTGAAATAAATAAAAAATTCATTCAGTCATTTATTAAAACAAATGCGAGTGCTTTGGCATAAATTAAAACATGATGCGTGAACATGTTTGACGAACTAGAAATATTCAAAAAACAGTTACTATACCATGACAATCCAACATTCCACAAAGAAGTGCCACCTTAAGTTCGGTCAAGTCTTTGCATGTTGGACCGAGACATTCTCAATCAAATGATATTCTAGAATAACTCTTATTCCATATCATTCGACCATCGTTTATTTAGTTAGGTTTTTAATTAACAAAACTTAATCAAAACCTTCGTGAGTGTAACCCACCATTTAAGATCTCACGAGCTTAACTCGAGAATTGCCGCCTTAGGGTCGGTCAATCCCGAAATACCCTCAGAAATCCTATTCGTTAGGAAGTCAACCTTGGTATTGATCTTTGTGGTGTTCCTTAGGGAGGACGAAAGCAAAGCCGTCACGAGGCCCCACTCGGATCTCACTGTGTTGACCTAATGATGGAGACTGTGGGATATATATGTCATATATCCCTCTCCCACTCACTATTTAAAAAATAGGGTTTTCTATTATCCGTTAATGCACCTAGACTCTATTGGATCAAACCGCTAACTTTAATCAAGTTATCTAGCGCATTAACAAATTCATTATTAGAAAAAAAAAATTCTAATTAATTAATGATTTTTAACTATTAAAAATCTAATATATTAATGAATAATCTAAGCTTTTGTAAACTATTTACCAAGCTCGGATTATTATGATAGTGTTTACCAAGTTTTAACTATTAAAACTCTAACACTTTATTCGGTTCATTTATTATTAGGTCATTAATCGTATTAATACTAATTACAATAAATGACCCTATTAATCTAATTTATTAAATACTTTAATAACTAGATTAATATTAATGAGAATTAACAAGTTTTCTAACAATTAAAAAACTAATCTCATTTTCATAGCCAATAATGTATTTACTGATTTTAATCATATTAAAAAAAATACAAAAAAATAGGCTATGATGCATATATGACATATCAAATATATTTGTGTAGGAAAATCTAATCTAAATGACATACGTATGCATGACAATGCTTTTATCATCACATAATATAAAGCATACATGAATTGACCGAGTACTGTGGATTATTTAACCTAAAAAAATAGGAATATAAAATTACAGAAATATCCCCAAGGCATTCCTTGGTCTTGTTGTAATTTTCGAGTCTTCCAGTCTCTTCAGGTCACTCCGATTCATCTCATGAATCAGAAATAGGAAACCCGCACGGAACGCACTAGGCAACACTTGCCAACGGAACCGTGCAAAAAATGTGAACAGTGCCCAACAACGTCCGTGTGAACAGTAACGGTGAACAGTGTGCGTGAACAGTACCTGCCACGCATATTTCCGATTTCGCCCTTTCGACTTCTCGATTTTTCCAGGGCTTCAATATAGGTTACATTTTTTTTAAATACAATAACAGAAAAAGAAAATAAAAAAATTATACAACCCATGAACCCTAAATCCACAGTACCATATAATTAACGATCAATCATGTTTTTGTAAATTAACAAATTTAATATACATACAAAAACAACATACAGTCAATTTAATTAGTGCCTACACAATCATACATACAGGAGCATCGAAAACAATTTCCTATTCCGGAAAAAAAAAATTGGCTCTGATACCAATTGTTGGAACCCCGTTCACTGGTAACGCATCAGAAATATGTTTTAAAATTTGTAATACAAATCATAAATGATCTGGAACCAGTGAACTTGAGACTGTAATTATTTTTCCGGAACTAATAATACATACAATATGTAAACTCAGGAAATTGTAATCAATATAAAAATATATTGAACCTTACCAACGTTTGGAGGCTCATTCACTTTACGATATGCTCCTGGTCTTTACCACTAATCTTCCTAGCTATATCCCGAAACTGGTAACTGCGTGTGGGCGCGTCACGTACTCAGGAACTTAGGAGGATGTAGAGAGAATATGAAGAAACTATTTCTTCCAAAGAGAAAAATAACTAGAACAATTCTAGTTCTTAAAAAAAATTAATAATATATATATATATATTTTCAATAGTGCAACAATTGCACAACACTTTTTTCTCTCTTTTTGTTTCTTTCTCACGCACTACACAAAAAATTGCACACACTTTTTTCTTTTTTTGTGTTTCTCTTGTTTTTTAAATATCATGTGTTGATTTTTTTTTTAAAAATCAAAATCAATTTTAATCAAAAACCAATTAATCTAATCTTTTAAGATATCAAATATATTTAAAAATATTGATTAATATTTATTTTATTTAATATGATTTGAATTCAAACTATTTAAATTCAAAATTCAAAATATAATTTAATAAAATAAAATAATCATATTATCTTATTTTATTCAAAAACAAATATCAACAAACATCCTCCATTTAGGGATTAATAACATGATTAAATAATCTTATTATTTAATGTAATTAATCACCATTATTCATTAATCAAATAATCTCATTATTCAATTAATTCCCGAATAAATACGTGTCACTTTCGTAACACAATTAATTGGAAAATCCAATTAATTAACCGTGACCCTTGTTACCTAAATCGATCGGGCTAGCAAGGGGACCTAATGGACCCACAGTATTTTGAGCTTCAATAATCATCGGAATCATTAATTAAACTCTTTAATTAATATTCCTTGATTATTAACTCCGGTGTTATTCCACTAAAAACCCGAAGCTGCACTCTCTCAACTGTAGACGCTTTTACACAGACCGATACAACTCGGTGTCCATCGATATAGCTATTACACATGTTGTGGTCCTCCACAGTAGTTCATAATTAGAGCTGGGTTATAATGTCCATTATACCCCTCTAATTACATATATCCTTTAAGTATCGTTGATTCTCTAATGGACAATAAATCCTATTTCCTCGTGGAATTAGGAGAGCGCTCATATTGTTCATGCCCTGAATCAACCCTTAAGGGAACTACCATCTACTTCTCACAAGAAGGGGTGGATTCCACTATTGTGTACATACCTTCCAAGCCACAAGCCAACCCGCAATCCCAACATACGGAGTATATTGATCAGGAACAGCATCTGACCTCACCCATGGTATATCAAAGACCACGATCTAACCTGAAGGAGTCGATAAGACACTCAGGGTTAAGATCACCCACATATAGCCATCATTAGTTGATATATATGAATCTCATCAGTAAACGGATCTTGGTAAGAGATTCATATAGATCATGGCCCAGTCCTATATGATCACATCATACAAGGTGCCTCCATTCCCATATCTCATAAGAATGATTCAGGATAGAATCACTGTACATTACGGAATGGACCGCAGCTATAGATTAACCACAAATAAAGTACCCAGCTTTATTTGCTATCTATGGACTCTTTAGATTGCACGTCTCTTATTGTATCCATCCGTATATGACACTCATATACACAGTTCAAGATTACATCCAGCAATCTAGGATGTTAATATATGCACAAGTTATAAAATAAACAACACAACAAGAATGAATTGAACTTTTCTTTTTAATTATTTCATAAATCCATTTACAAATTACATCTTTAGGGCATAAACCCCAACAGGTTAGCTAGTTGGTTTCTAGTTCGAACCCCTTCATTCAAATTACCTATGATGACTTCTTGATAGTGAATGTTTCTAAGTCTAGGGTTTGAAAGTTCAACTACTTGGTCATTTTGTTGATTATCATTTAGAGCATTTTCTAACCCTTGACTTTCTACTTCAACACCACTATCATTTTCATCATTATGACTAGACTCACTATGTGAATCTTTACTAGCTTCAAAACTAGTCACATCAATAGGTGTCTTAGTGTCATTCAAAAGATTTTCTTTAGGTTCATTAACACTTTTATCATCAAACAAGTCAAGCATGCTAAGATCATCTATCTTCACATTAATAGACTCCATAATAGTCTTGGTTTTCAAATTAAAAACCCTATAAGCATGACAATTATTAGCATACCCAAGAAAGAGACCAACATCACTTTAAGCATCAAACTTTCCTAAGTGATCTCTATCATTCTAAATAAAACACTTACTTACAAAAATATGAAAGTAACTCACATTAGGCTTCTTGCCCTTCCAAAGCTCGTAGGAAGTTTGTTTTGTACCAGGCCTTCTAACCCAAAGGTTCCTAAGGACTTTCTTGCTATTGAGCATGACCCTAGCCATCTCTTGCAAGACACAGTTCTTCCTCTCAACAACACCATTTTGTTGAGGAGTTCTAGAAGCCGAGAACTCATGAGATATCCCTAAGCCATCACAAAACTCACTAAATTTGGCATTTTCAAATTCACTTCCATGATCACTCCTAATGCGACATATTTTTTAATTCTAAGACCTTTTTCATTCTGAACTTAATTAGAAAATTTCTTGAAGTAATCGAAAGTTCTGGTCTTGTTCCTAAAAAAATAAACCCAAGCTAACCTAGAGAAGTTATCAACGCATACAAAAATCTATTTCTTGCCATGTGCACTAGTTCTAAGGGCTTTCTTGGTAGCTATATAAGTGCTCTTTTTATGAGACACTTTGGTTTGTTTACCTAGTTGACAAGGTTCACAAACACCATCTTGCTTCCTACCAAGACTAGGTAGACCTCTAACAATGCTATATTTTTCAAGCTTATTTAAATCCTTAAAGTTCATGTGGCCTAACCTTTGATGCCACAAATCAAGCTTGTTACACTCATGTGCCATATTGCAAGTTAGAGGATCTATCTCTAGGCAATAGCAATTATCTAAAGATCTTTTGACTTTTAAACAACTTTGCCCTTTTTATCATTTATAGTGTACACATCCTTGTTAAAACTAACTTCTTCAAATATTTCACACAAGTGAGTAATGCTTATCAAGTTAGCTTGTAGACCATCTACATAGAAGGTGTTTCTAAGTTTAGGCAATCCGGGGATACAAATTGCTCCCTTGCCAAGAACTTGCTTTTTGGTGCCATCACCAAAAGTAACCCATCCACCATCCTTCATAACAAGATTCTTAAAGAACTCTTTGTTACCGGTCATATTCCTAGAGCATCCGATATCTAGGTACCAACAATAGGATGAGTTGGCTCTAAGAGCATATTGAGCAACAAAACATTGTGTTGTGTCTTTCCTAACCAATACTTTCTTAACAAGTTTCTCACTCTTACGTCTAATAACATACTTTGACTTGTTATTATGCACATTGACTCTATTAGTTACATTTTCAAAGAAATGAAACAAAGCATTATCAACTTTCTTATGCATAGTAGAGTGAGGCACAACACAAGATTTCACAAGCAAGTTATCAACAACTTTCTTCTCAATATGCTTTTCCAAGGTCTTCCTAGGTCTAGTTCTGAATTCAAACATGGATGATTGCCTAGGACCATTCAACAAAGACATATCATGAAAATCATTGGCATATTTTCACTTGCAAATGTATTCAAAACATCTAGGTCTTATATGCCCTACCATGTTGTAGTAATGAAAAATAGGTACGAATTTGAGAAGTTTACCATTAGCTTGAGCATCCAAAGCATTTTGCCTTCTAACATTTTTACCTTTTTGGTGTGAAACTCTTGATGCTTTGCCTTTTACATTTGAGGAAGATGAATATTGTCTTTGGCCTTGTTGAATCTTTTCTTTGACATTCATTGTTGATATTGAGGCCCCTCTGGTAGCATCCATTACTTTACCGTAAGAGAGTGTACCTACATTCAATTTACTACTTGCTTTGACAAAAGTAGATTTGTTAGTTGAAGGAGTAATCTTTTCATTAACATATCATAAACCTCTTTTGTCACTTGGATGCTTTCCAATCTTAATGAGAGTTTCAACTTTGTTAGAACTAGATGACATCTTGTTTATCACCTTATTAGCCTTATTAAGCTTGTCATTAAGTACTTTCTCTTGATTCTCATGCTCACTAAGTTTGAGAGCTCAAGGTCAGTGCGCGGGTACTGTGCAGGTAGAGGACCTATGTACAGCTCGCACACTAGAGACCTTTAGGAGGGTCACTCTTCACGCTAAGGAAAAGCACACCAACGTCCAGGCATGAACATTTCCGAACAAATATCAGGAAATGAATTACATATAGCACAACCACACTTAGAACTAACACAAGGAGCATGTGTGTGAAGTGTAAAGAAGGAAACACATATAAAAGATTGAATCACAAATGCAAGATGTGTAAGACATGCATGATAGTGTGTGTGTGTGTGCTACTAGTCTCTTCAAAAAAGAGTTAAGCAAGTGATATACCTTTAAAGTGTTGTTGAGCTCGAGGATGTCATCTAAGCTTGATCACGAACAATGAGACATAACTACCCTTACAAGCAAATCAACATATGGTTTGTCAATGAAATGAGCCAATTAAAAAGTGAGGAACTTACAATCTCCCCCTTTGGCTATTTCTTGACAAAACCACCACTCACAAATTAGCCTCACAAAAAAAAATTAAAAATAAGAGGTCAACAAAAGTTTCTACATTGCAATAAGCCCTATAATCTAAGTCTTGAACATCTTCAAGTCAATCCAAGGCTTGTAGAAACATTCAATCTACACACAATCAACCGAACAGTACCTTCCAAGACCAAGTGTGTTTGAGGTGCTTTAAAAAAAATAATAATTGCAATAGCTAGCGAATTAAATCAATACAATCAAATAATTTAATAATGTCATGCTATGCAATGCAACATACTCTCCCTCAAAGATTACAACAACTCTCCCAAAGAATAAACTCCCCCTAAATAGTCAATCTCCCCTAATATGCAACTCCCCTTAAACATCACACTACAACCCTTTTTTGTCATGAGATAGGCAAAGGAGTATCCCCTAAAATGGTAAGCACTTGGCAATGAGAGCTTATGGCACAACAACATGTGCATAATCAAATAAGCAAACTTATGCAACCCAATGAAGTACGAGAGATTAAAAGAGTTTTATTTCATGAAAATTTCGTGAAAGCATGATTTGTTAGGATTATGCTCAATAACAAGAGTGTAATATTGTATTTGACAATCTTTTCATATTAATAAAGTGATTTCTGTTTTAACAAATCTGATAGCATTTATATTTTTGTTATTATAATTGTCAAAAATAAATAATCATAAGGTCAAAAGACTATGAGAAAAGAAGAATTGTTTGTACATCTGGATATGTATAAGGTTGACACAATTCTTTAGTAGTCTTGAATAATGTTCACAACTTAAGATAAAGGTTGGGCACCTTTATCTTGTTAAAGTTGTAGATTCTTTTGCTAGCATTGGAGTGGGATCAAATGTGTTATGATGAGTCTAAAATCAACAAAGAGGTTTTGAGAAAAAGAATCTAGTGCACTAGGTGTATTGTACAGGATCACAATGAAATACTTTATCTAACAACAGTCAGTGGATAAAAGTTTTCATTATGAGGACAATCGGAGAATCTATCTTAATCCTGAGATAAATGATGGACTTATGGTTGCAAGTGTTATTATTTGAGCTATCAATGAGTACGATTATATAGCATAGTCTATCCTCGATAGTTTGGTGGTATTCATTTGTTAATCGGTAGAGGACTTCATTTATAGAAATGGACATCGTGTCTCCGTTTATTAGATGAGAGTATAATATGATCATATGGATGTTTTGAGGTATTGGATATTACATCTTAACGTTGAGTTTTCGATAGCGTCTACTGAAATATGGCTTCTGAACAAGTCAAAAATATCCAAGTTCAAAACGTGGTCATATGAGCAAATATGGTAACTAGGAGAGCTATAGGCGGTCTATGAGCTCTTGGTGATTACTAATATTATTCAAGAGGATACATTATCTCCAATAAGATTGTCTAGGGTATGAATGAGAAACATATACTTATTCTATCTTTATTTAAGAGTTCAATTTTAGTTCTTTAGTGGAATGAACTAAAATTAATAGATCGGACCTAAGTGAATCATTTGTTGATTGTGATTAGGTTATGTCTATTGGAGCTTAAATTTAGATAGCCTGCCAAGATCCTCAATCCACACGGACTTGCATGGATCAATTGATATATTCTACCAGACTAATTATGGGTCCATCTAGAATTGTATTAAGGCATGTGGACTTGTTTCTTTTAGTAAGAATGGGTATAGTTCACATGTTGGCCTTTCATTTAGGTCCAATGGATTTAATAAAATAGGAAAAACAATATATATGCCTATATATGGACTTGGGCGACAAGGCTAAATATAATAGCCTATTATATTGTTTTTTTTTATTATGTAATTAAATGGAAATTAATTAATTGATTGATTAATTATTTAATTAAGAATCAAAATCTTTTTATGACTTGGAAATATGTTTCTTAGTATTATACTATTGTTGGTAGTATAATAAATATTAAAGACTTTATTTGGCAAGTAGATAAATAAAAAAAGGGAAGTTTTTTTATCTAGTCAAATTAGGAAGTTTTTGATATAGTCACAAATACACTAAAGAGCTGGATTAGGGTTTGAATTCAAAATGATTGATAAGAGTCTTTTATGGAAATACAAATCCTTTTTGGTAGAGGATTTCGGTCATGACCTAAAAGAGTATCAAGGATTTCGGCCAACCCTAAAATAAAAGGAAAGGGATTTTTGGCCAACCCTAAATAGTTTAGGGAAAGAATTTCGGCCACTATATATAACATAGAGTGAAATTCGGCCAAAACCCTAAGGCTTGTTTGAGAGTTATTTTTCTTTCGGTTGAAAAATAGAATCTGTCTCTTAGACTAATGTGACAATTCGGCCAGGAGGAAAAGAGAGAATAGAACGTTTTATTTTGATAGTGCACTAATAGCTTTTACATCAAAAGGCTTTGTGCATAATTTCGAATTAGGTTCACGCGAATTTAGATCAACAGATTGAGAATTCAAAAGTGACCGGAACGTTCTTTGTTATCTCTTGGAAGTTTTTGTGACTAACGAAATTTTTTTTTGTTATCCATCCTTCGGTACACAATTGAAAGAAAGAAAGACCACGCTCCTAGGTGATTCACGTTTGTGATTGGATTGGAAATTCTTGTGGAATATCACTGACGCAACTTCAAATCGTGTTCACGCTACAAAGGTATGATATGCTTTTTATATATCAATTAATCAAAGGGCTAAGGTCTTCTTCTTTAAAGGATTTTTAAAAAAAAATTCCCAATCCAGTTTTTCGCTTCTGCCGCTTGATTTTCCTTATAATTGGTATCAGATCCTGGTTGTACCCTTGATTATTTGATGTATATATATCGTGAATATATTTCTTTAATTGTGATTATGCATGTTTTAAAAAGAGATGGCACTCTTGGTATTCTCATACATAATTACATTGGAATGTATGGATTTATATATGTTTTTATAAAGTGATTTGTTATTGCTCAATTTTTGTCATAGAATTTCAATGTATTTTTTGGTTCGGGATTGTAACAAGAAGGGTGGTCTTTTATCGCCATATTTCCTTCTTGGTAGTTGCTAAGTTTTTTTTATTTTACTATTGTAATAAAAAAAACTGCAGTACTTTATTTTCTAAAATTCTGCTGCAATATATTCAAGTATCAAAGATTCGAAGATTTGAAGAATTGGAAGCAACCGGAACAAGTTTGGTAACGTGTGCGCCATAGCGACAATCGTGCGCGCAGATTAGCACGCAACTATGGATGCTATTGGCTGCGTATGGCAGCCCTTTATGCGGTTGTGGGGTGCGCACACCCATAGGAGGTAGCCAAAGGGGTGCGCAAATGGACGATGGCCGCATGAAGATTTGTTCACCAAGAAAGGAGTTTTTGTATTCCAAACAAATGTAACTTACTTGCTTTTCTAGAATGGACTAAAATTGTAGCTATTTTTTTTTTCGTAGATATTACAATATTTGTTTTTGTATGATAACATGTCATATAGAATGATTTAGGTATCTGAATTGGCATATAGATAACTTGGTAAATCATTCTAAGGAATTTAATCACACACCTTAAACAATTGAGTGGGAGAAGGTGTTTTGAACACCTATGGCCTCCAAGTTTAGTTGAGCTTTATGATTCGTGTGATAACCCCCCAAGGGGTATCCATGAATGGAATTTAGCAAGATACTTCCTTACAAGGATAGACTAGACAATTGACTCAAGCGATATCTACTCTCAAAAGAGGGATTTTTGTTAAGAAATAAATTGAAGGTCAATAACTTGGTAACACACTCAATGTGATTTTATTGATATCCTCCCAAGAGTTCTTGTTAATACAAATCACAAGACTAAATTGAAAGCGCTGATTGTTATGTTAACAATTAGGTAGGACCTAGTCCAACTAGTAAATGGTGCGAAATCCCAAAGGAGGCGTGACATTTATGGGCGTTGGATCACCGTCGAATTTTACGATTGAATTATTGTATTTAATTCAAGATAAATATTCGAAAGTGCTTTATCATGATTTTTTACTTTTATAATTGTTGTTTTATTCAGAAATCGTGATCCCATCCCTAATCAACATCCTAAAAGATAATACTTTAACCGGTGATAATTACGTCACATGGAAAAGGAAAATTGGGTTGTTGTTGCAATTAGAAAGCATAAAGTCGTTTTGTCTACCCATAAACTACCTGCTCCTACTGATAAATCTACTGAGGTTCAAAGAGACGAGTATATTAAGTGGGAGACCTCAGATGAGATGGCTAAATATTATAATATAGCCACCATCTCCGACATGTTGCAACAGAAACATTAAGGAATGAGTATTGTTGCTGATATAATGATGTCTCTAGAGGAGATGTTTGCTATGAGGTCCATGACGACTAAGAGAGAGGCAGTGACCACTTTCATGAATCTTAGGATAAAACCTGGACAGGCTGTGAAAGATCACATGATGAAAAACATAGCACATCTCAAAATTGTTGAACTCAATGGCGCTAAGATAGATGTTGAGACAAAAATTGACATGATTGTCAACTCACTATCAGATTCCTTTGATCGTTTCAAGTTGGACTACACCTTGAACAATAAGGAATACACCTTGCAGGGCCTGATGCAAGATGTTCAAAGCGTTGAGAAGATCCTTGTGAAAGGCAAGGGTCAAGGGATTCATAAGGTTGGTAAAGTTGCTACTTTTAAGACCCGTAAAAATGTCAAGAAACAATAGAAGAAGAAGCAACTTAGGCCTACCAAAAAGGGGTTTCAGGAAAGGAAAAGACTGAATGAGAATGAGTTCAAATTGTGTTTAAGCAACGGAGCGTTGGTGTCTGCAATGGGAGATATTAGAATAAATTTAGATTTTAGTAGGCATTTAGATTTGATAGACGTTTATTATGTACCTCAATTCAAGATGAATTTAATTTTAGTTTCTTGTTTAAATAAATTGGGATATTCAGTTACTTTTAATAAAAGTTGTATTATTAGTAAGAATGACAAATTTGTTTGCAAAGGTACATTGGAACATGGCTTATTCTATTTGCATAGAAATAACTCTCTCTTGTGAGATACGGAATCAACGGAACCTAATCATAAAAGAATAAAATTATCAAAAGATGAAACTTACCTATGGCATTTGCGCTTAGGTCATATTAACCTTGATAGGATTAAAAGATTGGTTAGTGATGAACCTTTAAGTGACTTAAAGGTTGATGATCTACCAACTTGTGAATCTTGTCTGGAAGGTAAGATGACAAAAAGATCATTCACGACCAAAGACACAAGAGCCACTAAATGTTTAGGATTAATACACACTGATGTATGTGGTCCTATGAACATTCAAGCTAGAGGTGGATATGAGTACTTCATCACTTTCCCGGATGATTACTCGAGATTTGGCTATATGCATCTCGTGAGATATAAGTTGGACGCTTTTGACATGTTCAAAGCATACAAGCTGAAGTAGAAAATTCGCTTGAGAAACACATAAAAATCTTGAGTTCTGATCGTGGTGGAGAATATCTATCTAGTGAGTTTAAGCAATATCTTATTGATTATAGGATTGTTTCTAAGTTATATGTGCCAGGTACACCTTAACAAAATGGGGTGGCAGAAATGAGAAATAGAACTCTTTTGGACATGGTTAGGTCTATGTTGAGTTATTCAACGTTTCCTATTTCTTTTGAAGGATTTGCTCTACAAACTGCAATATACAGTCTAAACAATGTACCATCTAAGTCAATTCCTGAAACACCGCATGAGTTATGGATTGGGTGAAAGCCTAGTTTACAACACTTAAGGATATTTTGTTGTCATGCGCATGTGTTAAAAGGAAAGACAGAAAAGATGGAGTCTCGTTCAAGAACATGTATATTTGTGGGGTATCCAAAAGGAACAAAAGGATATTATTTCTACATTCCTTCAGACCTTAAAATATTTGTTTCGACAAATGCTAAATTTCTGGAAAAGGACTATATGAATGATTTTATACCTAAAAGTAGAATTGTCCTAAATGAAATGTCAAGAGATACAATTCCACAAGAGGTTACACAATCCAGCCTAATTGTAAGTTCCACACCATCACAAAATCAATAATTTTCCATTCCTAGTTGTAGTGGGATGGTTAGTAGACAACCAGAGAGATACATCGGTCTAGGAGAATCAATGGAGAATCTCCCAGACGACGATGATCCCTACACGTATAAGGACACAATGGAAGATGTTGATTGTCGCAATTGTCAAAAGGCAATGCAATCTGAGAATGAATCCATGTTCAATAACAAAGTCTGGTCCCTTGTAGACTTGCCTAAATGGATAAAACCCATTGGGTGCAAGTGGATATATAAGAGGAAAAGAGGTATGGATGGAAAGGTGGAAACCTTCAAAGCTAGAGTAGTAACTAAAGGTTACACAAAGAAAGAAGGTATCGATTACAAGGAAACCTTCTCTCATGTGGCCATGCTTCCATAAGGATACTCTTATGCATTGCAGCATCTTTAGATCCAGAGATTTGGCAAATGGACGTCAAGACAGCTTTACTTTAAGGAAGTCTTGACGAAAGCATCTATATGATGTAACCAGAAGGATTCATTGAAAAAGGCCAAGAGGAAAAGGTATGCAAGTTGCAAAAATCCATATATGGATTAAAGCAAGCATTTTGATCCTGGAACATAAGGTTCGATCAAGCTATGAAAGGTTTTGGATGTGTTCAGAACATTGACGAACCTTGTGTATACAAAAGGATTAAAGGCGATAAGTTGGTTTTCCTAATTCTTTATGTTGATGATATACTACTCATTAGAAATGATGTAGGTGTATTGAAATCTGTAAAAGAATGGTTAGCAAAATAATTTGATATGAAGGACTTAGGAGAATCAAGTTATATTCTTGGTATCCAAATGATAAGGGATAGAAAAAATAGAACGATTGAACTATCCCAAGCTTCATACATAGAAAAAATCTTGTCTGGATTTTCCATGCAAGATTCCAAGAAAGGTATGTTACCTTTCAGACATGGAATCAAACTTTCAAAGGAATAAATTTTTTAAGAATGAGCATGAAGAGCAATTCATGAGTAGTATTCCATATGCCTCGGCAGTTGGAAGTCTCATGTAAGCAATGCTCTGCACTAGACCAGATATTTGTTTTGTTGTTGGCATAGTTAGCAGGTTTAAATCGAAACCTGGTCCTGATCACTGGACGATAGTCAAGCATATTTTCAAGTATCTCAAGAGAACAAGAGATAATATGCTTATATACTCTGTAGGGGATTTAATTCCCGTTGGGTATACGGATTCTGATTTCTAGTCGGATTCTAACTCCAAAAATTCCACATCGGGATCTGTGTTTACTCTTGGAGAAGGAGTAGTCATATGGAGGAGTATCAAGCAATCCTGTATTGCTGACTCCACCATGGAAGCTGAGTATGTTGCTGCATGTGAGGCTACCAAGAACGCTGTATGTGGAGCAGTGGCTAATTCGAGAGTACCAAGAATTCGTAAGAGAGGAAAACATATTGAAAGGAAGTATCATCTTTTAAGGGAGATTGTTCATAGGGAAGACTTAACGGTTTTCAAAATCGCATCAGCAGAAAATCTAGCAGATCCCTTCACAAAGGCTCTACCTCAGAAGAGTTTTGATGGGTACCTAGAGAATAGGGGAATAAGAGATATGACACATTTACTATAGCGCAAGTGGGAGATTATTAGGATTATGCTCAATAGCAAATGTGTAATATTGTATTTGACAATCTTTTCATATTAATAAAGTGATTTCTGTTTTAACAAATCTTATAGCATTTATAGTTTTTTTATTATAACTGTCAAAATTAAATAATCATAAGGTCAAAAGACTATGAGAAAAGAAGAATTGTTAGTACATCTGGATATGTATGAGGTAGACACAATTCTTTAGTTAGTCTTGAATAATGTTCACAACTTAAGGTAAAGGTTGGGCACCTTTAACTTGTCAAAGTTGTAGATTCTTTTGCTAGCATTTGAGTGGGATCAAATGTGTTATGATGAGTCTAAAATCATCAAAGAGGTTTTGAGCAAAAGAATCTAGTGCACTAGGTGCATTGAACTGGATCACAATGAAATACTTTATCTAACAACACTCAGTGGATAAAAGTTTTCATTATGAGGACAATCAAATAATCTATCTTAATCCTGAGATAAATGATGGACTTATGGTTGTTAGTGTTATCATTTGAGCTATCAATGAGTACGATTATATAGCATAGTCTATCCTTGATAGTTTGATGGTATTCCTTTGTTAATCGATAGAGGACTTCATTTATAGAAATGGACATCGTGGCTCCGTTTATTAAATGAGAGTATAATATTATCCTATGGATGTTTTGAGGTATTGGATATTAAATCTTAATGTTGAGTTTTCAATAGCGTCTATTGAAATATGGCTTCTGGACAAGTCAAAATATCAAAGTTCAAAACGTGGTCATATGAGCAAATATGGTAACTATGAGAGCTATAAGCGGTCTATGAGCTCTTGTAGATTACTAATATTATTCATGAGGATACATTATCTCCATTAAGATTGTCTAGGGTATGAATGAGAAACATATAATTATTCTATCTTTATTTAAGAGTTCAATTTTAGTTCTTTAGTGGAATGAACTAAAATTAATAGATCGGACCTATGTGAATCATTTGTTAATTGTGATTAGGTTATGTCTATTGGAGCTTAAATTTAGATAGCCCGCCAAGATCTCCTATCCACACGGACTTGCATGGATCACTTGATATATTCTACCGGACTAATTATGGGTCCATCTAGAATTGTATTAAGGCATGTGGACGTGTTTCTTTTAGTAAGAATGGGTATAGTTCACATGTGGGCCATTTATTAAGGTCCAATGGATTTAATAAAATAGGAAAAATAATATATATGCCCATATATGGACTTGGGCGACAAGGCTAAATATAATAGCCTATTATATTGTTTTTTATTTTATTGTTTAATTAAATGTAAATTAATTAATTGATTGATTAATTATTTAATTAAGAATCAAAATCTTTTTATGACTAGGAAATATCTTTCTTAGTATTATACTATTGTTGGTAGTATAATAAATATTAAAGACTTTATTTGGCAAGTAGATAAATAAAAAAGGGCATTTTTTTTATCTAGTCAAATTATGAAGTTTTTGATATCTTCACAAATACACTAAAGAGCTGGATTAGTGTTTGAATTCAAAAAGATTGATAGGAGTCTTTTATGGATATACAAATCCTTTTTGGTGGAGGATTTCTATCATGATCTAAAAGACTATCAAGGAATTCGGCCAACCCTAAAATAAAAGGAAAGGGATTTTCGGCCAACCCTGAATAGTTTAGGGAAAGAATTTCAGCCACTATATATAAACATATAGTGAAATTCGGCCAAAACCCTAAACCTTGTTTGAGAGTTATTTTTCTTTAGCTTGAAAAATAGAATCCATCTCTTAAACTAGTGTGAGAATTCGACCAAGAGGAAAAGAGAGAAGAGAACGTGTTATTTCGATAGTGCACTAATAGCTTTTATATCAAAAGGCTTTGTGCATAATTTCGAATTAGGTTCACGCGAATTTCGATCAAGAGATTGAGAATTCAAAAGTGACCGGAACGTTCTTTGTTATCTCTTGAAAGTTTTTGTGACTAACGAAAAAGAAATTTTTTTTTGTTATCCATCCTTTGGTACACAATTGAAAGAAAGGGAGACCACGCTCCTAGGAGATTAACGTTCGTGATTGGATCATTGACGCAACTTCAAATCTGGTTCACACTACAAAGGTACGATATGCTTTTTATATATAAATTAATCAAAGGGTTAAGGTCTTCTTCTTTAAAGGAATTGTTTTTTTAAATATCCCAATCAAGTTTTTCGCTTCTGCCACTTGATTTTCCTCACAATTGGCATCAGATCATGGTTGTACCCTTGATTATTTGATGTATATATATACGTGAATCTATTTCTTTAATTGTGATTATGCATGTTTTAGAAAGAGATGGCACTCTAGGTATTCTCATAAATAATTACATTGGAATGTATGGATTTATATATGTTTTTATAAAGTGATTTTTTGTTGCTCAATTTTTGTCATAGAATTTCAATGTATTTTTTGGTTCAGGATTGTAAAAAGAAGGGTGGTCTATTATAGCCATAATTCCTTCTTGGTAGTTGTTAAGTTTTTTTATTTTACTATTGTAATAAAAAAAACTGCAGTAATTTATATTTAAAATTATGCTGTAATATATTCAAGTATTGAAGATTCGAAGATTTGAAGAATTGGAAGCAACCGGAACAATTTTGGTACCATGCGCGCCATAGCGACAATCATGCGCGCAGATTAGCACACAACTACGAATGTTGTGCTATGGGCTGCGCACGGCAGCCCTATGGATGCTATTGGCTGCGTATGGCAGCCCTTTATGCGGTTGTGGGGTGCGCACACCCATAGGAGGTAGCCAAGGGGGTGCATAAACGGACGATGGCCACATGAAGATTTGTTCACCAAGAAAGGAGTTTTTGTATTCCAAACAAATGTAACTTACTTGCTTTTCTAGGATGGACCAAAATTGTAGCTATTTATTTATTTTCGTAAATATTACAATATTTGTTTTTGTATGATAACATGTCATATAGAATAGGAGTGCCACTCATATATCTCTTTTGGTATAAACATGCATTGAATTATTTAGGTATCTAAATTGGCTTTTAGATAACTTGGTAAATCATTCTCTGGAATTTAATCACACACCTTAAACAATTAAGTGGGAGAAGGTGCTTTGAACACCTATGACCTCAAAGTTTAGTTGAACTTTACGTTTCATGTGATAACCCCCCAAGGGGTATCCATGGAATTTAGCAAGATACTTCCTTGCAAGGATAGACTAGACAATTGACTCAAGCGATATCTACTCTTAAAGGAGCGATTTTTGTGAAGGAATATATTGAAGGTCAGTAACTTGGTAACACACTCAATGTGGTTTTATTGATATCCTCCCAAGAGTTCTTGTTAATATAAATCACAAGGCTAAATTGAAAACACTGGTTGTTATGTTAACAATTAGGTGGGACCTAGTCCAACTAGTAAATAGTGCGAACTCTCAAAGAAGGCGTGACATTTATGGGCATTGGATCACTGTTGAATTTTACGATTGAATTATTGTATTGAATTCAAGATAAATATTTAAAGTGCTTTATCATGATTGTTTACTTATATAATTTTTGTTTTATTAAGAAATCATGATCCCATCCCTAATCAACATCCTAAAAGATAATACTTTAACTGGTGATAATTACGTCACATGGAAAAGGAAAATTGGGTTGTTGTTGCAATCTGAAAAGCATAAAGTCATTTTGTCTACCCCTAAACTACCTGCTCCTACTGATGAATCTACTGAGATTCAAAGAGACGAGTAAAAGAAGTGGGAGACCTCAGATGAGATGGCTAAATATTATATTATGGCCACCATCTCCTACGTGTTGCAACAAAAACATGAAGGAATGAGTATTGTTGCTGATATAATGATGTCTCTAGAGGAGATGTTTCCTATGAGGTCCAAGACGACTAAGAGAGAGGCAGTGACCACTTTCATGAATCTTAGGATGAAACCTGGATAGGTTGTCCCCGTGTTGTCTATGACTCAAGCCTCCCTATCCACGCAACGGTTAGTTCCATTGTTCATGGCGATTCTTGGAGTTGGCCGGCTGCTATGTCCATTGATCTTTTTGAAATTAGAAGTCGTATGCCTTCCTACAATCCTAACTCCAATGTGAATGATAGAGCTTACTGGCTTCCTTCCTCCAATGGTAATTATTCTGCCTCCTCTGCTTTGGCTTCTTTTAGAACCCCTCATCCGTTTGTTCCTTGGTTTAAGCTAGTTTGGTTCCCCCAAAATATTCCTAGAATGAGTTTTAACCTATGGGTGGCAATTAGAGGTAGGCTCTCTACTCGGGATCGCATCCATAAATATGACCCTATGGCGGTTACTACTTGTGTTCTTTGCAACACCCACCCGGAGTCTCATGCCCACCTTTTTTTTGAGTGTTTATTCAGTAGAGCCATTTGGACTTATCTTATGAATATTTGTGGGTCTCCTTGGAATGGCCTTTGTTGGAATGCTTTCCATTGACTGGGCTTCCACTCATTGGAGAGGGAACTCTCCTGCTATTGTTGCTAACAAGCTTTGTCTTGGGGTTACGTTTATCATATTTGGAGAGAGCGAAACTGTCGCATTTTTGAAGGCACTCAAAAGGCTAGTTTGGTTGTTGCTCGCTCCATTATTGACACCATTCGCTGCCGGCTGTCCTCTTTCAATTTAAAGAACCACCCTATCATTGCCTTGAATTGGAATGTCAACTCTAGTTGATTTGCTGTCTTGCTCTTGTCTTGTCTTGCTCGTTTGTTAGAGCTATTTTGAGCCTTTGTTTAACTCTTGCTTTACTTCTTGGGGTATGCCCCTTGTATTTTGTACATTCTTTCTCTCTTTCTATGATACTATTTACTTACTCGAAAAAAAAAAAAAACCTGGACAGGCTGTGAAAGATCACATGATGAAAAACATAGCACATCTTAACATTGTTGAACTGAATGGCGCTGAGATAGATGATGAGACAAAAATTGACATGATTGTCAACTCACTATCAGATTCCTTTGATCAGTTCAAGTTGGACTACACGTTGAAAAATAAGGAATACACCTTGCAGGGTCTGATGCAAGATGTTCAAAGCATTGAGAAGATCCTTGTGAAAGGCAAGGGTGAAGAGATTCATACAGTTGGAAAAGTTGCAACTGTTAAGACCCGTAAAAAGGTCAAGAAACAATATAAGAAGAAGCAACTTGGGCCTACCAAGAAGGGGTTCCAGGATAGGAAAAGACTGAATGAGAATGAATTCAAATTGTGTTTAAGCAATGGAGCGTTGGTGTCTGCAGTGGGAGATATTAGAATTAATTTAGATTTTAGTAGGCATTTAGATTTCATAGACGTTTATTATGTACCTCAATTCAAGAATAATTTAATTTTAGTTTCTTGCTTAAATAAATTTGGATATTCAGTTACTTTTAATTAAAGTTGTATTATTAGTAAGAATGACAAATTTGTTTGCAAAGGTACATTGGAAAATGGCTTATTCTAGTTGCATAGACATAACTCTCTCTTGTTAGACACGGAATCAACGGAACCGAATCATAAAAGAATAAAATTATCAAAAGATGAAACTTACCTATGGCATTTGCGCTTAGGTCATATTAACCTTGATAGGATTAAAAGATTGGTTAGTGATGGACCTTTAAGTCACTTAAAGGTTGATGATCTACCAACTTGTGAATCTTGTCTGGAAGGTAAGAAGACAAAAAGTTTGTTCACGACAAAAGATACTAGAGCAACTAATTGTTTAGGAATAATACACACTGATGTATGTGGTCCTATGAACATTCAAGCTAGAGGTGGATATGAGTACTTCATCACTTTCACGGATGATTACTTGAGATTTGGCTATGTGTATCTCATGAGATATAAGTCGGATGCTTTTGACATGTTCAAAGCATACAAAGCTGAAGTAGAAAATCAGCTTGAGAAACACATAAAAATCTTGAGATCTGATCGTGGTGGAGAATATCTATCTAGTGAGTTTAAGCAATATCTTATTGATAATGGGATTGTTTCTCAGTTATTTATGCCAGGTACACCTTAACAGAATGGGGTGGTAGAAACGAGAAATATAACTCTTTTGGACATTGTTAGGTCTATGTTGAGTTATTCAACACTTCCTATTTCTTTTTGAGGATATGCTCTACAAACTGCAATATACAGTCTAAATGATGTACCATCTAAGTCAGTTCCTGAAACACCGCATGAGTTATGGATTGGGTGAAAGCCTAGTTTACAACACTTAAGGATATTTTGTTGTCATGCGCATGTGTTAAAAGGAAAGACAGAAAAGATGGAGTCTCGTTCAAGAACATGTATATTTGTGGGGTATCCAAAAAAAACAAAAGGATATTATTTCTACAGTCCTTCAGACCTTAAAATATTTGTTTCGACAAATGCAAAATTTCTAGAAAAGGATTATATGAATGATTTTATACCTAAAAGTAAAATTGTCCAGAATGAAATTCAAGAGATACAATTCCACAAGACGTTACACAATCCAGTCCAATTGTAAGTTCCACACCATCACAAAATCAACAATCTTCCATTCCTCTTTGTAGTGGGATGGTTAGTAGACAATCTGAGAGATACATCGGTCTAGGAGAATCAGTGGAGAATCTCCCAGACGACGATGGTCCTTACACGTGTTAGGAAACAATGGAAGATGTTGATTGTCTCCATTGTCAAAAGGCAATGCAATCTGAGATTGAATCCATGTTCAATAACAAAGTCTTGTCCCTTATAGACTTGCCAAAAGGGATAAAACCCATTGGGTGCAAATGGATATACAAGAGGAAAAGAGGTATGGATGGAAAGGTGGAAACCTTCAAAGCTAGATTAGTAACTAAAGGTTACACACAGAAAGAAGGTATCGATTACGAGGAAACCTTCTCTCCTGTGGCCATGCTTAAATCCATAAGGATACTCTTATCCATTGCAGCATCTTTAGATCTAGAGATTTGGCAAATGGCCATCAAGACAGCTTTCCTTAATGGAAGTCTTGACGAAAGCATCTATATGATGTAACCAGAAGGATTCATTGAAAAAGGCCAAGAGGAAAAGGTATGCAAGTTGCAAAAATCCATATATGGATTAAAGCAAGCATCCTGATCCTGGAACATAAGGTTCGATTAAGCTATGAAAGGTTTTGGATGTGTTCAGAACATTGACGAACCTTGTGTATACAAAAGGATTAAAGGCGATAAGTTGGTTTTCCTAATTCTTTATGTTGATGATATACTACTCATTAGAAATGATGTAGGTGTATTGAAATCTGTAAAAGAATGGTTAGCAAAATAATTTGATATAAAGGACTTAGAAGAATCAAGTTATATTCTTGGTATCCAAGTGATAAGGGATAGAAAAAATAGAACGATTGAACTATCCCAAGCTTCATACATAGAAAAAATCTTGTCTGGATTTTCCATGCAAGATTCCAAGAAAGGTATGTTACCTTTCAGACATGGAATCAAACTTTCAAAGGAATAAATTTCTAAGAATAAGCATGAAGAGCAATTCATGAGTAGTATTCCATATGCCTCGGTAGTTGGAAGTCTCATGTATGCAATACTCTACACTAGACCAGATATTTGTTTTGTTGTGGGCATAGTTAGCAAGTTTCAATCGAAACCTGGTCCTGATCACTGGACGATAGTCAAGCATATTTTCAAGTATCTCAAGAGAACAAGAGATAATATGCTTATATACTCTGAAGGGGATTTAATTCCCATTGGGTATACATATTCTGATTTCTAGTCGGATTCTAACTCCGAAAAATCCACATCAGGATCTGTGTTTACTCTTGGAAGAGGAGCAGTCATATGAAGCAGTATCAAGCAATCCTGTATTGCTGACTCCACCATGGAAGCTGAGTATGTTGCTGCATGCGAGGCTGCCAAAGAGGCTGTTTGGCTCTACCAATTGTTAATTGATTTGGAAGATCACTATGTACTGTGACAACAGTGGAGCAGTGGCTAATTCGAGAGAACCAAGAAGTCGTAAGAGAGGAAAACACATTGAAAGGAAGTATCATCTTTTAAGGGAGATTGTTCATAGGGGAGACTTGACGATTAGCAAAATCGCGACAGCAGAAAATCTAGCAGATCTCTTCATAAAGGCTCTACCTCAGAAGAGTTTTGATGGGAACCTAGAGAACTAGGGAATAAGAGATATGACACATTTGCTATAGTGCAAGTGGGAGATTGTTAGGATTATGCTCAATAGCAAATGTGTAATATTGTATTTGACAATCTTTTCATATTAATAAAGTGATTTCTGTTTTAACAAATCTTATAGCATTTATAGTTTTGTTATTATAACTGTCAAAAGTAAATAATCATAAGGTCAAAAGACTATGAGAAAATAAGAATTGTTAGTACATCTGGATATGTATGAGGTAGACACAATTCTTTAGTTAGTCTTGAATAATGTTCACAACTTAAGGTAAAGGTTGGGTACCTTTAACTTGTCAAAGTTGTAGATTTTTTGCTAGCATTTGAGTGGGATCGAATGTGTTATGATGAGTCTAAAATCATCAAAGAGGTTTTGAGCAAAAGAACCTAGTGCACTAGATGCATTGAACATGATCACAATGAAATACTTTATCTAACAACAGTCAGTGAATAAAAGTTTTCATTATGAGGAAAATCAAAGAATCTATCTTAATCTTGAGATAAATGATGGACTTATGGTTGTAAGTGTTGTCATTTGAGCTATCAATGAGTACGATTATATAGCATAGTCTATCCTTGATAGTTTGGTGGTATTCCTTTGTTAATCGATAGAGGACTTCATTTATAGAAATGGTACGATATACTTTTTATATATCAATTAAGGTCTTCTCCTTTAAATTAATTTTTTTTTTGAAAATATACCAATCAAGTTTTTCGCTTCTGCCGCTTGTTTTTCCTTACATGCTTTGCATACAAGACAAGTTGTATTCAAGATCAAAAATCATGGTATTTGCCAAAGCAAACAACAAAGGTTTCCAAAAGAATTCAAACCAATTTAAAGCATGTCATTCAAAGAAACATTATGTCATGGAGATCAATCATAGGTCATTCAAAATGTATTCCCAAAGTAAATTTTCCTATTCCAAAAATGCATGTTTGATCATAAATAAGACATGGAATGCAAATAGAGCAAAGTTGCACACTTGTTAAAAAATCATATACACATATGTACAACCAATCATCTCAAGCAATTAATAAAGAAGCATAAAGATTATCAATGAGCACAATGTATTATTATGCCAATTTGCTCTTTTTGCGTGAGCTCCCTATAAAGGGGTCAATCACTAAAAAGTTAAAGACCTATGACAAATCCCAATAGACCCACTAAGTTTTTTAAACCTATTTGAGTCTAATGGTGACATGTTATCACAATAGCATGAGGTTTCATCTTTTCTGATCCACTTAGGTGACACATTTTCAATCCTAGTGGTCTTAAAAACATTTGCTCTAAATTTCCTAGGAGCATGCATTTTAGCTCTAGCCCTATTCTTTACAATCATGCTTCTAGTTCTACACATTTTAATAAACTTGAAGCAATTTGGTCTGATATGATCATCAACACCACAAAAATGACATGTATGAATGAAGTAAGAGGTCATACCATTCCTTTGTGAGTGCAAAGGGGCTTTCCCATGTTTTTGAGTTTGCCTTTGGTGTTGGATTGGTTCTCTCTTCCTTTGTTGTTGAGTTAGAGAAGATTGCTTCCGCGGTTGAACTTGCATGGATTGCTTCTTGGCTTTGTGGTATTTGGGTTGTGAAAGGCTTGCTTAATGTGCTCTCATTGGTTGAGCTTGAGCTTGACTCCTTGGTGCCACCTTAAGTTGGACATTTTTATAGCACTCTCATAGTTCAATTTTCTTCCTAGGATGTTAGGGAGGAGGAGGCTCTTTGATGTCCATGCTCTTGACAAACACCGTCTTGCTTAAAGTTAAGGTCTCCTTGTTGTCATCTTCAAACCCTAGACCTCTCTTGTCACTTGGCTTCTTGCCAACTCCCAACATATGGTCAAGCTTCTTCATGCTTGAAGTTATCTTAGCAAGAGTTTCTTTTGCTTCTTCAAGCTCCTTCTACATCAAAGCTTCATTTCTTTTAGCTATCTTCACTTCTTCATTCAAGTCAATCACCTTTGTTGATAGCTTGAGGTTCTCTTCCTTTAGTCTTCGAACCTCTCTCTTCATCTTCAACCTTGAGCTTTAAAAGTGCTCAATGAACCCTTCAAGGTCCATACCTTATACATTTTCATTTGTAGAGTGAGATGAAGAGCTCTCATCACTTGATTAATACATCACATTGTTTCTCTTCCTCTTAGTAATCTATTTCTTCCTTACTCTTGAGAGAGGATGCAAAGGCAATAAAATTTGCCACATGGTCTTCATCATCCGAGGATCCTCCTTCCTCTTCCAAGTCATCACTATAGCTCCATGTGGTAGCCAATGCTTTTACTTTCTTTTTCTTCTTCAAATTAGCACACTCAGGAGCAATGTGACCATATCCACTACACTCAAAGCATTGAATGCCCTTTTTGGAGTCTTTCTCTTGGGTTTTATCCATCTTCTTGAAAGGAGTCTTTTTCTTCAAATCTTGACCTCTGAATCTAAGGCCTTCCTTTTCAAACTTCAAGAACTTCTTGAACCTTGTGACCATGAGAGCCATCTCCTTATCCGAGTCTTTCTACTCCTTCTCAGCCTTGGAGGTCTTCAAAGTAATGCTCTTTTGCTTCTTTAGAGTTGTAGGTGTAGGAGTCCACCTAGACTCATATGCTAGAAGTCTTCCAATAACTTCACTTGGCTTCATGTTCTTGTAGTCACTATTCTCTTTAGGTGCCATCACCTTTGACTCAAATCTTGCCAGAAGGGACCTCATAATCTTTTGCTTAATCCTCCTATCCGAATAAGGGTCACCGAGTTAATGGCTTTGATTGACTATGTCCATCAACTTCACTTGAAAGTCGTTGCAACATTCATCCTCATCCATCTTAATGGTCTCAAATTGCATTTGAAGGACTTAGAGCTTGGAGTCCATGACTACTTCGGTTCCTTCATGAGCCGTCTCTAGAATCTCCCATGCCTCCTTAGCATTCCTAGTTGTTTGAATCAACTTGTATTGGTTGTCATCCATGGCGCACAAAATGGCATGGATTGCCTTGTTGTTCAACTTGGAAGCTTCAAATTCTTGTGTGCTCTATTGAGACTTAGGCTTAGAGACTTCACTACCATCATCGGCGGTCATTGTTGGAGGAGTCTACCCATCTTCAATTGCCATCCATTCACGGTCTTCCATTTGGCAAAGGTATGACTCCATCATGCCTTTCCATGAGGTGTAATTGTCACTTTTGAGCAAATGTGGTCTTATGCTCAATGCTCCCTCTTTACTCACTCCAATTTAACTCATAGTGTTTGGGTCAATGTATGCAAATGAAATGCATAAATTGCAAGACACACAAAACAAGAGCTTGGATCACCTAATTATGTCTAGGAACCCGTTCTGATACCAATTGAGAATAACTCAAGCGTGTGTCTAATTAACCTAGAGGGGGATGAAAAGGTTTTAACTATATTAATTACCAACTTTTCGACTTAATCAAAATTAATCACTCAATCCCTAAGTATCAATGTGAGCAATCATTGTCATAAGAAGTGCGGAAAATAAAATAAACACACAATGATTTGTTTTACGTGAGAAAACCCAAACGTGGTAAAAACTCACGGGCTTAAAAGCCACTCGAACCCTCAAATCCACTATTTGCAAATACGATTACAACCTAGGTTGACAACATCACACCTAATCAGTTACTAATCCGTCTTTGCTACCCGCAGGCCTTTAATAGTGATTTTAGGTTCTTGCTTGTACACTACCAACGGTACATAAAAGACTCCATTCTCAATAGAAATGATATGGAACCTAATGTGAATATGAAAATATTATAACTGCACAAATGCTAGGTCAACACATTTGATGCTTATCTAGGAATTAATGATGACATTTAAAACATTCATAGATATCATATTGCTATATGGCATGCATACAACTTAGCTATATAAAACAAAGAGCATTCCTAGATGCAATAGCTATCACAATACAACAAACCAACATACAAAAACCTCAACTCGTAATTCGAATCCTAGTATAAATGCAAACAAGTCATAAAAGAGGTTTCTTGTTAAGGAAGAACAAGAACATAGATGAAAATGATGTTCTACTTACCATGTCAACTATGTAGATGAAGACCCATGCATAGAAACATCCTAGATAAAGCTAGATGATGCTTGATTTATGAATGAATGATGGGTGTTTGAGTTTTGGTTAAGTTAAATGTAATCTTGCTAACTTTCCTTATAAGTCACTCTTGAGCTCTTTAAAGATGAAGTAAGAATGAATTCTTAAGCTCTAGGGATGAAATGGGAGAGAAAAAAACACATATATAGAAGCCCTAGACAAAACCACGTAGTTTTGGGAAAGTTTGCAAAAAGATAAAGCAAAACTAACGTAGTGCGCGGGTCCATGTCCGCGGGTAGGGTACCCGCGCATAAGCAAATATGGGAAAAATTACCCTCAGGGCACGGGTACTGCATGGATAAGATACTTGTGCACAACCCATGCAAAAACAGACTCGAGAAACTAAAAGTCAGTACTCGGGTACTTGGGCAGGTAGAGGTCCCGCGCATAACCCGCACACTTGAGAAATCTGAGAATACCCATCCTCAGTGCACGGGTACTGCAAGGGTAGGGTACTCGTGCACCACCCATGCAGAAACAAACCCGAGAGAACTCAAGGTCAGTGCGCGAGTAGAGGACCCGTGCACAACCCGCACACTAGAGACCTTTATGAGGGTCACTCTTCGAGCTTAGGAAAATCACACCAACGTGCGAGCGCGGACGTTTTCGAACAATTATTAGGAAAAGAATTCCTCATAGCACAACCATACTTAGAACTAACACAAGAAGCATGTGTGTGAAGTGTAAAGAAGAACACACACATAAAAGATTGAATCACAAATGCAAGATGTGTAAGATATGCATGATAGTGTGTGTGTGCTACTAGTCTCTTCAAAAGAGAGTTAAACAATTGATATACCTTTAAAGTGCTCTTGAGCTTGAGGATGTCATCTAAGCTTGATCACGAACAATGAGACATAACTACCCTTACAAGCAAATCCACACGTGGTTTGTCAACGAAATGAGCCAATCAAAAAGTGAGGAACTTACAACACTTCTTTGATTTTTCTAACAAAAACATATACTCTTCATAAGGGCTTTCACTCATCACAATTGTGTAGCCTTTTCCTACATTGGGCGGCTGCATAACCAAGGTGTGTAACCCTTTTCATGAAGGTGCTCGTTGAGTTCTATGTAGTTGCTGAAGCAAAATGGATACTAACCATAGGTCATCTTTAATGTACTAGTCATAGGACTTCAAGGTGTATCCACAACTTACATATATTCAAACTCAACTTACTTAACAAAACATACAACAGAAGCAATGTGCATTTTTGAAAACCAAGTTTTATGGTTTACAAGCACATGATCTAAAAGCAATGCAAAGAGACTTACTTAAGATCATTACTTCTCAAGAGAGTAGCTTTCAAAGAATATGAAGCTTATATTTTTCAAAACTACGCCATTCAACATTCAAACATATAATTCACACATCATGATTAAGATAAATGTGAACAACATCACTAAAAGATCTTAAAAGAGCAAATGTCAATGAGAATAATAAGAACACTATACTAGTTCTCTAATATGACATGCTTCATGATGAAACACAAATAGTGAGTTGAGAGATGAAAATCCAAGTAAGCATGCTTTAGGATATGGAAATACCTTTGCAAGCCTTTTCCATCAAATGCAACACCTTTTCCCTTTTTATGAGCTCTCTTGGCTTGTTTGTCCTCATGACAACAAGTTGTTGGTGTTTCATCCCAAGAGAATAAAAGCATAGCATTTCAACTTAAAACATATTAAATTGAATTTCTCGAAAAGTCACAACAAAATCATCACCATATAGATTTCAACAATGCAACTTCTCCAAAGTTAATCAATAGATTTAGAGTATTATAACAAATTTTATGAGATAGTTAAGTTCATATCAAATTATAGAGATATAAAGCTAGCAAGCTAAATTCTTTACAACTTGACACTAATCTTAAAGCTAACTCACATGTGCAACTTACACTAATGGTAAGAGCACTCACCCTTGACCCATTTGGTCCTGGGTGAACTTACACAAAAATTCTGACCATCCTTGACTTTAATGTTGAACCTAGAGTAGAGATTTTCAACAATTTGATTCATAAGAATATCATTGATACTCATCTCCTCAACATTATTAGCAACACATGCTTAGTCAAGATTCTCACTACCAATAAACCTCTTCATCCAATTCTTTCTAACATGCATTTTAGAAACATCATGCTTTTCAACATCTAAAGCCTTAGCATGCTTGAATTGAAGTTCAATCTCTTTATCTCTAGATGCATTTCCTATTTTCCAAAATTCAATTTATTTATAGCACTTGGGCTTGATATGGCATATAGTATTGCAAAAATAACTAATAGGAATAAAAGGTGAGATTGTACCTTCCGGAATTGAAGAAGTATTAGTGATCAAGTCTAAATTGATCATCCTCAGGGAAAACTTCTTCTTCTTTGCTTTTGTCACTAACATTATTTTCAAGCTTATCGATAAAATTGTTAGTAGACAATGACATGAAAAACAAGAAGACTCTTTTCCACAAATAGCTTGGACACTATTCCATGCCTCTTTTTCCATATTAGTATTTCAATTAAGAGAAAGGTGTTTAAAACTTACACCACTATGTATGACAAAAAGATCTAAAAGTTTCAACTTCTCTAAATAAACCTCATTCATAACTCATTAAAAATTTGGTTTAGGAGAAACTATTCCATCACATTTAAGACTTGGAGAAGTGAAACCTTTCTTAACAACCAACCAAGCTTGCTCATCACTAGACTTAATATAGTCTTTCACGAGCACCTTTTACAAAACATATATATTTTTTAAACAAATAATGGAGGACAATCATGACTAGAAAACGTTAGCAATTCACCGTGAATGCATCCTGGATCTCGTTAATTGCTTCTAATGACCCACTTTGATACCAATTGAAAATATACAAACGCTGTTAAATTGCCTTAAGCTAACCTAGAGGGGGGGGGGGGTGAATAGGTTTTTACACCTTTTTGAATTCCTTGAAAACAAACAAATATTTGTCTCTCTAGCTAGCTTGAATCACAACACTTTAGATACAAAGTATATGTAGACAATCAATGTATTATCAATCAAAGCATTGTCAATCAAGCTTGCAAGTTGCTAGTGAAAGAATTATAATAAAACTAAAAACAAAGATACTTGTATTCTCAAAAGTGTTCAATATGTACAAGTACTTAATCATAGATGATTACATACAAATAAATCAAATTACAAATAAATGATATTTACAACTTTGATCAAATGAAGTGCTTGCATCTCACACTTTACAACAATCTTGTTTACAAAAATATCTAGAAATGAAGCTTGACAAACACGATACAAACATACAAATACAAGTATAACAGAGAGATAGAAAGAATTGACACAAGGATTTTTTTTACATGGTAAAATCCCCTAAGAGGAAACATCCACGGGTTGAGTACAACCATCAGACACTTTTATTATTTGAAAGTAGACAAGATATTCCTCAAAAGTGACCAATAAATGACACACTCTATATTGGACTCGACGTCTACCCAATCCCTATTGGTAGATTGAAAATTTCTCAAAAGTGATTAACAAATGACTCACTTTCTATTAGACTCAACTTCTACACAACACCATTAAGAAGTTGGAAATTTCTGAAGAATGCCCAACAAATGATACACTTTCTATTAGACTCCATCGCATCTTAATATCCTATGTCTACCAATAAAAATTATGCTTTCTATCCAAGGTACCCATGCCTCTAGAAAGTCTCCCATGCTTGATTATCCGGAACACATGTCCTAACCAAGACTCCTTGGTTGACTATCCGGACAGCATGTCCTAGCTAAGACTTCATGCCTTCTACATAGAAGGGACTTCCTAAGTGTGATCAATGAATGCAAAACGCAAACTAGCACTCAACATAGAATATGAGATCAATACATTCTATGGGAACAAGACATATGCATGCAAGTATATAAATAAAAAATTTCTAGTTACTAACATGAATAAATTTTAGAACATGTGAAAATACCTAAACACATTAAAGTCCTAAAATCATTCATGTGACAAAACCTTAAATTAATCATATACATTAAGCACATATTCAAGATTTTAGTAACAAACAAAAACATGATAGATTCACACAAATATGATTAATGAATATTCTAGCAAATATTTAGAGCATGTATTTATGGACAAGTCAATTAAATCCTAATTAGCTCTAAATATGAAATCAAATGTGATAATCCTAATTATGTTCAATTAATGAGTCCTAGCACATGAAAAGGCTATCAATCATGAAAATAAAGTCAATCAAAGAATATATATCCCTAGATAATAATCAAATCACAATACAACTCACAAACATGTTAAAACATAGAATTACAGAAAACTAGTTCACATTCAAGTCTCTAATTAGACAAGATTAAACTATTAATTGAAGATCTACTTCTCAAATACATTTTTCCAAGTAACACATACATATAGAAGAAGAAAACACAAGGTAATTGAAGACTTTGAAGATCAAAACACAAAGATTAGAACAATACCTTGTAATCTGATGCAGTTTCAGTTTTGACTATAATACCATCACAAAACTTGAATAAATGACAGCAAAGTTACTTGGAGAAGGTAGGGGACTTCAATACAAAGATTCTCCAACTTGGATCACTCAAATCAGAGTTGATTTGAGAAAGTTATGGTGTTTGGAAGATGAGAAAAGTTTGAGAGAAAATTCTGCACAAATTTTCTAAGTTTTCTTATTGGATGAAAAGTGAGAGTGAAAGTGAATTTAAATGAGAGGGTGAGAGAGAAAATGAGGAGGACCAATGGCCACATGCCACTTCAGCTCTCTGAGGAGGCACATGGCCATCTCGGGGGCAGGAGGCCCTCCTCCCCGAGATGGCCACGTGCCTCCTCAGGGATAGGTGGCAGTGGCATTTGGCCACTTGCATCCTCCCTTGCGCACCTTCGTGTTCTTTGACTGTTCTCCGGCATTCAAACTTTGTATTTGACTCCTTTTTTGGATTACAAACCGGTACTCTCTCACGCACATGGAAGGCTATGAAACTTAGACCAGAAATTATGAATTCAACTTGATACACGAAGACGAAGACAATGCTTTGTAAGTGACCAGAAAGTTTCGTAACTTTTTACTCGGAACTTTAAAACTTATGAATGAGTAACTGAAATGATCCAAACTCAATGAGAAATAATGTAAGACCAAATTCAAGTCCGAAGTCCATAAAACATAAAGAAAAAAACACATGAACACATGAGAATGCAATTCCCTAGATATATTCCTAGAACATGCAATTTACAAAACTTGTCAATTTAAAGCTAATGCATGAGCATTCAATATCAAGTGTGTGAATGTGTTATACAAGTTGAGCACAATGATGCAGTGACACATATGGATGCAATGTGTGTGTGCGCCTAAGCCTTGTAAGAGAAATGAGATCTAAATATACCTTTGTTGAGCAATGAAGCATATTTCTCTTTGAAGGCTCAAACTTGCTTGATAAGTTGCCAAATCTTCTTTGAAGCTTGAATTATCATCAATCTAAGACAACTAATCAATACAAGTGAAACACTATTTTGATATGGAATTAATGCCAACATGACTCATAAACCTAACAATCAAGCACAATATAAGCACAAAGTGGTTTATTCAAAAATAAGAGTTGTCACAAGAGTAGATTGCATGATTACAAACCTAGATCCCTCAAAAAGGTGGGTTAGTTTCACATGATATCTAGTAAAGCATATGCAAAGAGAAAGGAAAAGAGTAAACCCATGAAAGTCTTATTGGTTTACAAGGTTGAATCAAGCCTTTCTTCAATGCTATACAACATAAGAGGATCAATAGTAGCTCTCAAGAAGTGATTTAACTACTAACAAGTAATCTAAAGTGATTCTAAACTAAAGGTCGAAGCTTTTTGAGCTAATGATATAGAATATCTATGATATGGATGAATAATGGAGTTTTCAATCTAGCTCTCTATTAATTACAAGAGAAAAGGGTGTATTTATAGATTAGGTTAGAAAAAGGGAGTGGAAATCTCGTAAATATCCTCGGCGAGTTCGGCGCGACTTCCGTCCGTGGGTTTATTCCCACGGGGACATCCCGTAAAGAATTCCTAGAAACTTGGCACTACTTTTGATCCCCTGCTTCACTGCTTATTTCACAGGGACTGAAGTCGCAAGACTTTATGCTATTTTACTTTGGCTTCGTTATTACTGCTTCATTCCCATGGACCAGGGAGTTAGAACTCGTGGTATCTTCTTGATATTTTTGTGCGGCTTTATTCTCGTGGTTCATTCCCGCGGACTAGCGAGTTAGAACTCTTGGTATCTTCTTGGTATTCTACATGGATTTTGTGTACGGTTTTAACCCGCATTCTAGGCCCATGACTTCTTGCCTGCAGTCGCCTTCTCTTTTGCACTTATGCCCTCTTTTGGCCTTGTAAGTTCCTCATATTTTGATTGGCTCATTTTGTTGACAAACCACATTTGGGATTTGCTTGTGAGGGTAGATTAGGCCTCCGTGTTTGCGATCAAGCTTCGATGACATCCTCAAGCTTAGGATTACTTAAAAGGTATATCACTTGTGCTTAGCTCTCCTTGAAGAGAATTAGTTGCACACACACTTTCATATGCATTTCCATATCTCTTGCATGTGTGTTTATTTGATTGCATATTTGTGTTTACTACACATTTATTGTATGATCATTGATTGTGCATTTGTTTGTTAGTCTTAAGTGTGATTTTGTGTTTATTTTGATCATTTCCTACCATGTGTTTGGATACGTTCGCGCTCACACGTTGGAGTGCTTTGTTTTAGCGTGTTGATCATCCGATGAAGATTCACCCCTGTTGGGAATTGACAGTTGGCCTAACCGCCGATCCAATCGCCGTTTGACACCTGATGGTCCTGGTGTCATTCTGCGGTTGATTCGACGGCTGGTCTAACCGCCGATCAAACCACCGTTTTTGCTTCAGAATGTTGTGTTTTCTAGATGCAATTTGGTGGTTCATTAGGTGGCCGGACTGACCACCGAACCAAACCGCAGAATCATACTTGCTATTCTGTGAACAATTCAGCAGTTGATTCGGTGATTGGCCTAACAGCCGAATGGTCATTTAGGTCAATTTTGTTTTTTCACCTGCAACTCGTGTTTTCCCAAATAAATACATCTTCTTCTTCCCCATTTCATCTAAGTATTTCAGAATTTATATCTAGTGAGAGGAAGTGATTTCTTTGTGAGAGAGACTCGGAAAAACCAATCTTTACTTAACCAAACTCATACCAATATGCATCTAGCATCATCCAAGCATCATCTCATCACGGGTCTTCTTGTTTTCTTTGATTAGGTATGTTAAACATGTTCTAGAATTCCATGCTTTTCTTTTACATTGATGTTTGCCTAGGTTTAGCATATATTTGTTGATTAAATGCATGATTCCTTGCTTTATGTTGATTTTAACATGATTGAGTCACTTTGTGTTGGTTGAGATTGTTGTTCTTTGATAGCTAGCATTAAGGACCATTTTACCCTCTATCTAAATCTTCTTACTTTGCATTTAGATAGTAATATCTAGGATTGTTGTTTACTGACATCTTAAATTCCTAGGTAAGAATTTATTGTAGCCTAGCATTAATTGCATGTTAGAATATTTATACATATTCACATAGGTTGTTTAATCTCTTCATTGATTGTTAAGCTTTGTGACTAAGTTGATTAATGCACAAGGTAGTTGGTATAAGATCACTATTAAAGGCCCGTTGGGTAGAGTGAAAGGGTTAGTGACCAAGAATGGTGTGACTTGAGGTCAACCTTGGTTGTAAACTTTTATTCAAATAGTGGATTTGAGGATCGTGTGCTGCTAGAAGGATAGCCCGTGAGTTTTGCCCAGTTGGAGGGTTTCTCACGTAAAACAACTTATGTGTTTTTATTGTTTTCCACATTGAAAAATACAAACACGGTTAATTTGCCTTAAGCTAACCTAGAGGGGGGATGAATAGGTTACAACACCTTTTTCGCTCCCTTGAAACAAACACAAGTTTGTCCCTCTAAGTAGCTTGTCTCACACTCCAAATACAATCACAAGCAATATCAATTCAAATAAAGATACTCTTGTTCAAACAAAGTCAACTCCAACATATACAAAAACGATATACATTGTATATCAATTACAAAGATGTCAACTAGATATATATATATATATATATATATATATCAACACATATACAAATAAAGAAGATAGGGATAAAGAAAATCAACACATGATTTTTACGTGGTAAAACCTCCTAAGAGGAAACATCCATGGGTTGATACCACAACCACCGGCAAACAAATCCACTAGTAAGATAAAAAGATACAATCTCTCAAGTGACCACATCACCTAGAAATCTACCCTTCCACCCTACACAATGAATGAGATGCCCCTTTGCTCAACTATCAGGATCACCCAAATCCTAGTCGAGACTTCCATGCACAAGTTGAAGATCCCCTCTCCAAACATGTGAGTTCTGCTGCTTGACTATCCGGATCACCCCAATCCTAGCCAAGTCTTACATGCACAAGTTGAAGATCCCCTCTCCAAACATGTGACTTCCACCGCTTAGCTATCCAAGTCACTCCGACTCTAGCTAAGACTTACAATGCACAAGTTGAAGATCCCCTCTCCAAACATGTGACTTCCCCCGCTTAGCTATCCAAGTCACTCTGACTCTAGCTAAGACTTACAATGCACAATCTAAAGAATCACTCTAAGGAATGTGACTTCCGGCCTTTTGCAAGGTAAATGATCTAAGTGAATGCAAATGATACAAACACACACAACATAGTATATATGATCAATATGTCCTAAACTAGAAATGAACAATTAAGCACATATCATATGTTGTCTCGTTTACAATCCTAAAAACAATGTAATCACACTCAATGATTCATGTACATTTGAGATGTGTGGATTAGACACAAAACATGAAGAACTAGATATTTGTCATCAAAAGAACAAGTCAATAGTATCTAGATTCTTGTAACATGAACAAACAATCTAGAGCATGTGAAACACCTAACACATACCAAAATCAAGGTTATGTTCAATCACATAAAAATGCTAAAATTAATTTGATAAAATCAAAGTTGAAACTCTAGCAAAATCATAGAACTTAGATTCTCAAGATAATCAATTAAATCTAATCAAGTTCTAAATCGTCAACCAAATCTGGTATTTCAATCAATCTTCAATTCATATGATCTAGCATATGGAAAGACTATCAATCAACAAAATCAAGTCAATAAACACACAAGATAAACCTAGATTTAAAGATAGCACAATATAACATCTCAAACATGTGTAAACATAGATTTGTAAAAACCTAAATCAACGTGTTAATCAATTGAAGCTCAAACTAGCACTATTAGAGATCATTTATTTAATCAATGATAACACATCAAACATACATATATATGAGAAGAAAACCCAAGGCAATTAAAGACTTGAAGATCAAGAACAAAATAGAAATCAATACCTTGAATGAAAAACGTGCAGATTCGTTTTTGTGCATAGACCTACCAGAAAACTCAATCTATTGACTCCAAAATCTTATGGAAATGATAGAGGACTGGTAGACAAAGATTATCCAATTCGAATCACTCAAAACGGACTCCAAATGAGAAAGTTATGGTGTTTGGACGATGAGAAAACTTGGAGAGAAACTTCTGCACTTGTGTTTTTCAAATTTTCTTCTTCTATGAAATGAGAGGGAACAAGGGAATTTAAAGGAGGGAAGCAAGGCAAATAAAACCAACCAATGGAGGGCTGCCATGCTGGATCTCCATGGAGGCACGTGGGCCCCACGGGACCAGCATCCCTCCATTCCCGTGGAGGCCGCGCGCCTCCACGGGAAGGAGGTGATTGGCACCCCTCATCCCTCTTGCGCACCCTTTCTGTTTCAATCATATCTTTGGCCTCTGAACTCTGATTTTGAATCCGTTTTTGGATTATGAACCAAGACTCCCTGATGTACAAAAGTCATCAATACATCTTTACCGAAAAATATGGAATTCAACTTAGAAATCAAGGACGAAAATCATGTACGATAAAATCACGGAAAGTTTCTTAACCACCTAATTTGAACTTGAAACTCAATGAATGAGTAACAAAATTAATTGGAACTCATTTAGAAATTATATAAGCTAAAAATCAAGCTCATTAACATATAAACACAAACCAATAGACACATGAACACACAAGTATGCTATTTCTTAGAACTAGTCCTACACTACAAGAAAAAAGCTTATCCACCATGATATGTAAAGCAGTGGTGGAAAGTTGCATTTTTCGACAACGGGCATTGCCCGTGGTAGATATCGTAACTACCATAGGCAATGCCCGTTGTAGATGACGTAACTACCACTGGCAATGCCCATGGTGGATACCCTGATTTATTTAAAAAAAAGTAATTAATTCGTTTATTAAAGTATACAATTATCTAAAAAATGATGGAAGATAAAACAAATTTTAAAATCTAAATTGTATAATGAAATTGATAAAATGTAAAACTATATACATAATAAAAATAGTGACACAAATTAAACAATCACTCAAATCCTATTTAAAAATACTCATGTCCTATCGTTTGTTTCACCCAAAAAATTTAATCTTTATGACATCTAGTTGTATGCGGGGTGACATTCTTCTTTACCAATCTTTTTTCTCGTGCCTCCAAATATTTTTTTATCAATAACAGAGTTGTCATATTTTTGATCCACCTACAAAGAACAATATCTTATATAACTAGCGTCAATGTGTTTAAATAACTACTCATAATTAGCGTCCCCATCAAATACATTAATAACTAGAAAGAAATGAATCTAAAGATTATATAAAGTAAACATTTTTTCTAATAGTAAAAAAATGTTTATAGATATATAAGCAATGTGAAGATATAATATTTTACCTGAAGTAGTTAGAGACATCGTCTTCTGAAAAAGTTCTTTCAGCTGGAAATGTAAGATATATCTATCGGGATCCACTAACAATTGGACCAGGGTCACTTCTCTAATTCCTATTGTCCATGTATTTCGATGCATCTTCTGTGAAAATCACAACATGTTGTCCATGAGGTCTGCTAGGAGAAAGTATATCTGTTAGTTACCGATACGAAACACGACTCATGGCTAAAGAAATTCATTCAATATCAACACATTACCACAACTAGGCTCTTTTTGCTTTAAGGACATAGCAAACAATAATGCATTCATGACTAAAGAAATCAATGTTAGTACATTGCCATTACAACAATGACAAGGTCTTTGATGTTCAAAAACTTTTCAAAGTCCCAATATTAAAAACACTTATTTAAGCACCAATTTACACAAGCCCTATGGTACAACGAGTGTGTAAAAATCAATTTCTAATTATATCAAGTGCGAAAAACAGTCCCAATATACATAAAGAGTAGTGAACCAAAATTGTATCAAGTGTGTAAAAATTAGTTGGGTCAAAAACTTAAATAGCACTTTTTTGGGTGGGTTTTGTGCAAACAACACCACATTAATAAGTCTTGTTTTAATAGCACTAAATATTGAATTCGGACAAAAATACCCTCATATCAGGGCACATCTGATTTTTAAAATTTACTGTTAACTTTTCATGTTTCCAATTTATTTACTTCATTGACTATGGAAAGATAATCACTCCAACGAGATTGACATCGACGAACCAACAGTGACGAGAAACCCATTGACGGCGACGACCAGTACGACACCGGCAGACAACCGTGAAAACTTCGACGGTAGCTGTTAGACTCCGGTGACACGTAGCTTCAAGATCTTGTCGATAGAAACCGGCTTTGATTTGAGGTAATTTCGTTTGGGTTTTTTTTTTTCAAATTTGATATAGTTGATTTTTATTTTTATTTTGTTGATTTCAATTTAGTTTTTTGTGAATTTGATTTCAGTGGTCATGTTTTGTTGTTTGAATATGAGTTGTGGTGTTACTGATTTCGATTTTGTTGTTTTGTTTTGAATTTGTTCTACTGTTTGGTAGATTTAGGTAGTTTGGGTTTGGTTGATTTCGATTTTGTTGTTTGATGTGGTGTTGGTGGGTTAGGGTTTTTCAATTAGGAGAAGATGATGAATTTGCAGGCTCATGTGGTGAATTTGTGGAATGTGTAGATATGTGATGTTGTCTGCTTTTGATTTTCTTTTAGGGTGGGGTTGCTCTGTTTTGGCAGTAGTCATCGATTTCAATCATTTCTTCTTTTGCTTTTTGGGTATGCTGCTTTGTGAGTCTCCATACCAGGAAATGACTTCCAATTTCTTTAATTTTATTAAGAGAGTAAGTGGTTCCCACCAGTAGTGTAGCTTTATGTTTAATAGAGAGTTCCAAATTTTGTTTTGCTGAGTACTACTCAAGCTTCCAAAAGTCAATTTTCTGAATCTATCTTAGCAATTTACTTTGCTTTATGGCAGCATCTGCTCCACTGCAAAATCAGATTTTGCTTCTGATGTGTAACATATGCAATTAGTTTCTCCCATGATCCCTTAGTTTGTTAATCATTCTCCTCTATCCACCGACCCCATTTGCTTTGACAACTTCCACGATTAGAATATTTTACATGCCATATTTTTCATATATAAACTCTTTTAAGTTTTAGAAATTTATAGTGCTATAGAACTTTAAACCTTCAGGCTGCCTCATCATCACTTGATTTATGCAGCTGTATGAAGATTTCGTATGTAGGATTAAATTGTTGAATATATTTACTTGCATTGTTTTTTTGTCACTACTCATGCAATGAAAATGACATCATATAATATAGTTGATTCCGATGAATGTTGGAGGCGGTCATTGGTTAATGGCTAGAGTGGAGCTAACACTACGATCCATCCGTTTGTATGATCCAGGGCAGTAGGAGGTTCAATACGAAATCCGGAATCAACAAGTTGCTTGTTTACGGTATTCTCTGCCTTTGATGCTGAATCAAATGGGTTTTTACAAAAAAAAGGCGGGGGAAGAACACAACGATGTCTCCGGAACCGTTTCATATGGTTGTAGTAAGCAAACATAACATTCCCCAATAGAAAACTGGGTAAATAGCACAACGTTAATGATTATATACGGTATTGAAATCCTTATTCTGTTTATAAGGTCATTAACAGTTTCTTAACGTCTTTATAGTGGAAATTGTGGAGCACACACATTAGCTTTGATTGAGCATACTGTGGCAAAGAGAAAGAAGTTCAATTGGACTGATGACCAAATGCCACACATGCGACAGAAAATGGATGTGGAGGTATTTTCAAACTCCTCCATTGTTGAAGACCAGTGAAGTATGTTATGTATGGATGAACTTTTGAATGGTTATTGCAAATGTTATTATGGATGGATTTTTTGTTGATTATGAATGTTAATACACCAAATCATGGATGGAATTTTTGTTGATTATGAATGTTATTGAACGGAATTAGGGATGGATTTTGAATGGTTATATTGACAGTTGATTACATTTATATTGAATTATGGATGGACTTCCAGTAAGTCTTGAATTACGATACTTATTAACTATATTCGAGACTTACTAGGTAATTTCGAGACTTATTAGAACATGTAGGTTTACACGAGATTTATTAGGTTCATTCGACACTTATTTCAGCATTTCAAAACTTATTGGAAAACATTTGTGACTTATTAACAGTATATTCGAGATTTATTATAACAATGCGTGACTTATCTAAATTAGTTCGAGACTTACTGATAAGTAATGACATCGTCCATTATATGATATCAGTATTATAACTCGATCCATTGTCCTACAAACAAATAACACTATCAAATTATTCACCATATGAAAACTATATAAATAGGTCTCGAAAGTGATATAAATAATTCCCGAATGTGATATAAATAAGTCTCGATATTGATTTATATAAGTCCCGAAACTGATATAAATAAGTCCCGACAGTTAAATAATTAATTATTCACCATAAGAAAACTAGTCAAATAATAACATTAATTCAGATTCATCCCAGTAAGTCTCGAATTAATGGGTTTAAGTCTCGAATTTAATATACATAAGTCACGATAATTATATAAATAATTCTCGAAAGTGATATAAATAAGTCTCGAATGTGATATAAATAAGTCTCGATATTGATTTAAATAAGTCCCGAAACGGATATAAATAAGTCCCAACAATTACATAATTAATTATTCACCATATGAAAACTAGTCAAACAATAACATTAATTCGGATTCATCCCAGTAAGTCTCGAATTAATGCAATTAAGTCTCGAATTTAATATACATAAGTCACGATAATTATATAAATAATTCTCGAAAGTGATATAAATAAGTCTCGCTATTGATTTAAATAAGTCCCGAAACTGATATAAATAAGTCCCGACAATTAAATAATTAATTATTCACTATATGAAAACTAGTCAAACAATAACATTAATTCTGATTCATCCCAGTAAGTCTCAAATTAATTGCAATAAGTCTCGAATTAATGGAATTAAGTCTCGAATTGAATATACATAAGTCTCGAAAGTCTTGACATTCAAATTTCATAGTGTTAGGTGTACTGGAACCCATGGTGCTCATGTCGCCAAACGAAAATGACTCTGATCCAGGGATAACCCATGTTGTTGGATTGTTCGAACTAGAAATGTTATGCTCTCCTTCCACACGTCTTCCCGATGCATGATGTTGTTTAGGACCATAACAAATATCAAAGCGATCGTCTAACTGCGGTTCCAAGTCACGGTCAAAATGAGGTACGGTATGAGGTGCATCAAGATCAACTGCGTCGTACGAATCATGGACAACATTTTATCAGATTGCTGTGTTTCTACGGGATTTTGATTGATTTGAATGTCACCACCCATGACTAGTTCCTCGTATCTTCTTTCAACAAGGGTAACACACACTTTCGGAATTACCTTGTCTTCCCTTAGTAGAAACTGAACGTCATCATCATCCGCTATCATAGTGCGACATGTACTGTCTGGACCAACATATATTGATTCTATGTCAATTTCATATCTGTTCGGATCATGTTTGACAATGGCCTTCACAACCCCTAGCAGCTCTTCATATGTCAAATTCTTCCGAACATTTACACCTTTATTAATGGCGCCGACATATCTTTGGCTTCCATCCGGTAGTTCATTCCATCGTCCATTATATGATATCAATATTCTAACTCGATCCATTGTCCTACAAACAAATAACACTATCAAATCAAATTACTCACCATATGAAAACTAGTCAAACAATAAAAGTAATTCGGATTCATCCCAGTAAATCTCGAATTAATGGAATTAAGTCTCGAATTTAATATATATAAGTCTCGATAATGATATAAATAAGTCTCGAATGTGATACAAAAAAGTTTCGAATGTGAAATAAATAAGTCTCGATAACGATATAAATAAGTCTCGATGCGGATATAAATAAGTCTCGTATGTGATATAAATAAGTTCCAAATAAATAAGTCTCGATACTATTAAAAATAAGTCTCTAAAATGATCTAAATAAGTCTAGACAATTAAATAATTAATTAAGTCCCGATACGAATATAAATAAGTCTCGAAAATGATATAAATAAGTCTAGACAATTAAATAATTAATTATTCACTATATGAAAACTAGTCAAACAAACAACAATAACAATAGTTCATCCCAATAAGTCTCGAATTTAATATAAATAAGTCTCGATAATGATAAATAAGTCTCGAAAGTGATTAAAAAACTCTCAAAAGTAAATAAGTCCAGAATGTGCTATACATAAGTCTCGACAATTAAATAATTAAGTCTCGAAACGTATATAAATAAGTCTCGAAAATAATATAAATAAGTCTCGAAAAGATTACAATTATGTCTCGAACCGAATACACTTATGTGTCGAAATCATGACTTATTTTCTGGAAAACCAGTTTTCCAGAAAAGACGGAGTTTTCGAGAAAAGACAAAGTTTTCCACAAAACCAGATCGAAATGGAGAATTAGCTTCAGTTCAACATATACATCTAACAAATTGAAAGTGAAAGTTTCCATACCACAACTGAAATGGAGGAAATTTACCTTATCAACTCTCCCAATCTTCAAACCTTGGCATAAACTTATTGGATCTACTCTTTCAAACCTGGGCATTCATCAATTTTGACAGATTACCTTGTGAATGAATGAAAAATTATGGAAAAGTGACTGGATGTTGCTTTGTACAGTAAGAACAAATGAATGGAGAGAAAATGATAAGTAGAAGAACGGTTGAAAGAAGAGAAAAAATAGAGAAATTTTGAAAATGATAAGTAAAAGTTTTAAAAGTAAAAGGAGGGGCATTTTCGTCAGCTCACCCTTTTAGGTGCTAACAAAACAAGATTTATTATAGTAGTGCTAGTTGCACAACTCAACTTCCAAATGGTGCTATTTAGAACCATTCCCTCAAATTAGTTTCTAATAAAATCTTCTCGAGAATTCTAGTTTTCTCTCTAAAATATTTTCTCTCACTTTCTTAGTTGAATTTTCCTGAGAAAATTATTGATTTCAAGAGTGCTTAGATTTTCCATAAGAAAAAAAAAAGTGCCTAGATTTTTTAGAGTTGTGTCCAACACCCCCAAGTCAATATTGAACATGACACACGCCATCTACAAATCATAGATAGTGTTACTTTGGGTTTTGTGAAAACCTCTAATTTTCAGTTTGTGATTTTTAAAGATGCTCAAGCAACTTAAACAAATGTTAAGAAACAAGAACTAAATTTGGGTGACAATCTTTAAATTCTTGTAAACAATCCAATGTAGAGGTTTAGTGTAATCCAGGCTTCATTCTTAGATGTATCAATATGTGTGTAAAAACATCCATTTGAATTCAATGAATAACCATGAACCTCAGTTTTAGAATTCCAGTATGTACGCAATCCAAAGTTCTAATCAAATAAGGAAGTCTTTAATATAATCACAAATAAACTTATGAGTTTGATTAGGGTTAGGATTCTTGAGGATATAGGAATTTGGGTAAAGCACAAATCCTCTTGAAGTGAGGAATTCGGCCAACCCTAGAATTCCTATTAAGAGAATTCGGCCAACCCTAATTAAATTAGCAATAGAATTCGGCCACCCTTTATATATGATGGGATAAAATTCGGCCAAGTGAATTCTTCTTGCTAGAGAGATTTTTCTTTTGCTTAAAAAAAGGTTTTTTTTTTTAGAGAAAGAATTTTTTATTCTCTTGTTTAAAAAAAAAATTCCAACTCTAGAACATAGTGAAAATTCGGCCAAGAGGAAGAGAGAAAGATAGTTCTAAATTCGATAGTGCACTTACAAGCCTTTACATAAAAAGGTTTTGTGCACACTTTCGATTTAGGTTCACACGAGTTTCAATCATAATGATTGTGAATTTAAAAGTGACCGGAACGATCTTTTTAGGCTCTTGGTGATTTTGCGATTAACGATCAGGAAAGAAAATTTCGTTTTTCCATTCTCAGGTAAGCAATTCAAAGAATAGGGAGACCACGCTCCTAGGTGATTCACGTTCGTGATCGGATTGGAAGATCTTGCAAATTACCATCGTCGCTAAGCCAATCGGATCACGCTACAAGAGGTATGATATCTTTTGAATATATGTATGTTTAATTAATTAAAGGGTTAAGGTTCAAATATTGGAAAATTTTTAAACTGTACTAAATTCGTTTTTAGTCTCGCTTCTGCTGCGTTTTTCTTATTTTTCCCTACAATTTGTATCAGAGTCAGGTTATACCCTTGAATTAATTAACGTATGTATACGTGAATCTATTTCTTTTTATTATGATTATGCATGTTTTAGAAAGAGATGACACTCTAGGTATTCTCATATATAATTACATGTGGCATGTATGGATTTATATATGTTATTATAAAGTGAATTGTTATTGCTCGATTTTGGTCCTAGAATTTCAATGTATTTTTTTTTCGGAATTGTAACAAGAAGGATGGCCTATTATCGTCATAAGTTTGTTCTTGGTAGTTGTTACATTCTCTATTTTGTTATTGTATTAAAAAATACTGCAGTTTTTTTTTTGTATAAAATAGTGCAGTTTTTCTTGTGTAAAAATTACTGCAGTGAATTAAAAATAAATTACTGCAGTAATTTATTGTGTAAAATCTGCTGTAATACATTCAAGTTTCGAAGATTCGAAAAGTTGAAGAATTAGAAGCGGAAGAGGAAGCAATCAGAACAAGCTTGGTACCGTGCGCACCATGGCAACAAGCGTGCCTGAACGTTAGCGCGTAGCTATGCTTGTTAGGTGCATGGGCTGCACACGGCAGCCACTTATGTGTCATGGGCTACGCATGACAGTCCTTTGGGCATAATGGGCTGCGCATGGTGGCCCTTTATCGACCCAAGGGGTGTGAACGCCCAAAGGTGGCAACCGAGAGGTGAGGGAGCGGATGATGGCCGCTTGAAAACTTGTTCGCCAAGAAAGAATATTTTGTATTCCAAATAAATGTAATTTACTTGCTTTTCTAGGATGGACCAAAATTGTAGCTATTTATATTTCCGTACATATTACAATATTTGTTGTTGTATGATAACATGCCACATAGAATAGGAGTGCCACTCATATATCTCTTTTGGTATGAACATGCATTGAATGATTTAGGTATCTAATTGGCATCTAGATAACTTGGTAAAATCATTCTATGGAATTTAATCACATGCCTTAAATAATTGAGTGGGAGAAGGTATGTTAGAACACCTATGGCCTCCAAGGTTAGTTGAGCTTTATTATTTATTGGTAATCCCCCCGAGGGGCTGCCATAAATGGAATTTAGCAAAATACTTCCTTACAAGGATAGATTAGTCATTTGACTTAAACGAAATCTACTCCCAGAGGAGGGATTTTCGTGAGAGAAAATTGAGGGTCGATATCTTGGTAACACACTCAATGTGATTTTATTAATATCCTCCCGAGAGTTCTAGTTAATAAAATTGCAAGGCTAAAATTGAAAACGCTGGTTGTTATGTTAACAATTAGGTGGGACCTATTCCAACTGGTAAATGCTACGTACTCACAGAGGAGGCGTAACGTTTATGAGTGTTGGATCACCATTGAATTTTTATGATTGAATTATTTATTTAATTCAAAATAAATATTTAAAAAGTGCTTTATCATGATTATTTGCTCATATATAATTTTGTTTTATATAGAAATCATGACTCCATCACTTATGAACATCCTGAAAGATAACACTTTAATTGGAGATAATTATGTCACATGGAAAAGGAAAATTGGGTTCTTGCTGCAAAGTGAAAAGCCTAAGTTTGTTCTAACTACTCCTAAACTACCCCTTCCTAATAATGAATCTAATATTTTACAAAGAGATGAGTATGAGCAATGGAAGACTTCAGATGATATGGCCAAACGTTACATTATGACCACTATCTCCGACGTGTTGCAACAGCAACATGAAGGAATGGAGTCTGCTGCTGATATAATGATGTCTCTGGAAAAGATGTTTGCTATGAGGTCTAGGTCGACTAAGAGAGAGGCAGTGACTGCTTTTATGAATCTTAGGATAAAACCTGGACAGGCTGTGAAAGATCACATGATGAAAGTCATAGGATATCTCAATGTTGCAGAACTTAATGGTGTTGAGATAGATGGTGAGACGAAAATTGACATGATTGTCAACTCACTATCGGATTCCTTTGATCAGTTCAAGTTGGACTACACCTTGAACAATAAGGAATACACCTTGCAAGGCCTGATGCAAGATGTTCAAAGCGCTGCAAAGATCCTTGTGAAAAACAAAGGTCAAGAGATTCATTCAGTTGGTAAAGTTGCTACTGTTAAGATCCGTTAGAAGGTCAAGAAACAATAGAAGAAAAAGCAACTTGGGCCTACCAAGAAGGAAACCAAGAAAGTAACCAAGATCAAAGGGAAATGCTTCCTTTGTGGTGAAAATGGACATTGGAAAAGAAATTGCCCAAACTCCCAGAATAAGAAGGAAGAAGGTAATATTAATTATCTTGAAACATGTTTTCTGGCAGATTCTATAGATTCTTGGATCATAGACTCTGGAGCCACTAATCATGTTTGTAATTCCTTACAGGGGTTCTAAGAAATAAGAAGGCTGAATAAACATAAAATCAACTTGCGATTGGGCAACGGAACGTTAGTGTCTGCAAGTACTGTGGGAGATATTAGAGTTATTTTAGATTCTAGTAGGCATTTAGATTTAATAGACGTTTACTAAGTACCTCAATTCAAGAGGAAGTTAATTTCAGTTTCTTGTTTAAATAAATTTGGATATTCGGTTACTTTTAATAAAGCTTTTACTATTAGTAAGAATGACAAAATTATTTGCAAAGGTACATTGGAAAACGGTATATTCTTTATGCATAGAAATATCTCTCACTAGTTAGACACAGAATTAACGGAACCTAATCATAAAAGAGTAAAATTATCAAAAGATGAAACCTACCTTTGGCATTTACGCCTAGGTCATATTAACCTTAATAAGATTAAGAGATTGGTATGTGACAGACCTTTAAGTGACTTAAAGGTTGATGATCTACCAACTTGTGAATCTTGTTTGGAAGGTAAAATGACCAAAAGGCCATTCACAACCAAAGGTGCAAGAGCCACTGAATGTTTAGGATGAATACACACTGATGTATGTGGTCCTATGAGCATTCAGGCTAGATGTGGATATGAGTAGTTCATCACCTTCACAGATGATTACTCGAGATTTGGCTATGTATATCTCATGAGACATAAGTCGGATGCTATTGACATGTTCAAAGCATTGAAGGCTGAAGTAGAAAATCAACTTGAGAAACACATAAAAATCTTAAGATCTGATCGTGGTGGAGAATATCTATCTGGTGAGTTTCATCAATATCTTATTGATAATGGGATAGTTTCTCAGTTTTTTGCACCAGGTACACCTCAACAAAATGGGGTGGTAGAAAGGAGAAATAAAACTCTTTTAGACATGGTTAGGTCAATGTTGAGTTATTCAACGCTTCCTATTTCTTTTTGGGGATATGCTCTACAAACTGCAATAGACATTATAAACTCTGTACCATCTAAGTCAGTTCCTGAAACACCATATGAGTTGTGGACTAGGCGAAAGCCTAGTTTATAACACTTGAGGATATTTGATTGTCCTGCACATATGTTAAAAGGAAAGACAGAACAGATGGAGTCCAGTTCGGAAACATGTATATTTGTGGGGTATCCAAAAGGAACTAAATGATATTATTTCTATAGTCCTTCAGATCTAAAAGTATTTGTTTCAACAAATGCATCATTTCTAGAAAAGGACTATATGAATAATTTTGTGCCTAGGAGTAGAATTGTCCTGAATGAGATGTCAAGAGATACAATTCCACAAGAGGTCTTACAACCTAGCCCAACTGTAAGTTCCACTCCTATAACAACCTGAGAGATACATCAGTCTGGGAGAATCAGTGGAGAATCTCACGGACGACGATGATTCCTACACTTATAAGGAAGCAATGGAGGATGTTGATTGTCGTCATTGGCAAAAGGCAATGCAATCTGAGATTGAATCCATGTTCGATAACAAATTCTGGTCCCTTGTAGACTTGCCTAAAGGGATAAATCCATTGGGTGCAAGTGGGTATACAAGAGGAAAAGAGGTATGGATGGAAATGTGGAAACTTTTAAAGCTAGATTGGTAGCTAAAGATTACACACAGAAAGAAGGTATCGATTACGAGGAAACCTTCTCTTCTGTGGCCATGCTTAAATCCATTAGGATACTCGTATCCATTGCAGCATCTTTAGATCTAGAGATTTGGCAAATGGACGTCAAGACAGCTTTCCTTAATGGAAATCTTGACGAAAGCATCTATATGATGCAACCAGAAGGATTCATTGAAAAGGGCCAAATGGAAAAGGTATGCAAGTTGTAGAAATCCATATATGGATTAAAACAGGCATCCAGATCCTGGAACATAAGGTTCGATCAAGCTGTGAAGTGTTTTGGATTTATTCAGAATCCTGACGAACCTTGTGTATATAAAAGGATAAAGGGCAGCAAGTTGGTTTTTCTAATTCTTTATGTTGATGATATACTACTCATTGGAAACGATGTAGGTGTATTGACATCAGTAAAAGAATGGTTAGCAAAACAATTTGATATGAAGGACTTAGGAGAAGCTAGTTTTATTCTAAGTATCCAAAAAATAAGGGATAGAAAGAATAAAATAATTGCATTATCCCAAGCTTCATACATAGACAAAATATTGTCTAGGTTTTCCATGCAAAATTCCAAGAAAGGTATGTTACCTTTCATACATGGAATCAAACTTTCTAAGGAACAAGTTCCTAAGTATCAACATGAAGAGCAATTCATGAGTAGAGTTCCATATGCCTCTGCAGTTGGAAGTCTCATGTATGCAATGCTCTACACTAGACCAGACAGTTGTTTTGCTATTGGCATAGTTAGCAGGTTTCAATCGAAACCTGGTCCTGATCACTGGACGGCAGTCAGGCATATTTTCAAGTATCTCATGAGAACAAGAGATTATATGCTTCAATACTCTAGAGGGGATTTAATTCCCATTGGGTATACAAATTCTGATTTCCAGTCGGATTTGGACTCCAGAAAATCCACATTATTATCTGTGTTTACTACAGGAGGAGGAACAGTCATATGGACGAGTATCAAGCAATCCTGTATTGCTGATTCCACCATGGAAGCTGAGTATGTTGTTGCATGCGAAGCTGCCAAAAAGGCTGTTTGGCTCCGCCAATTCTTGATTGACTTGGAAATAGTTCCAAATGAGAATAAGCAGATCACTATTTACGCTGACAACGGTGGACATTTGCTAATTTGAGAGAAACAAGAAGTCATAAGAGAGGTAAATACATTGAAAGAAAGTATCATCTTTTAAGGGAGATTGTGCATAGGGGTGTCGTGTCAATTACCAAAAGCACGTCAGCAGAAAATCTAGCGGATCCTTTCACAAATGCCCTACCTCAGAAGAGTTTTGATGGGCACCTAGAGAACATGGGAATGAAAGATATGACACACTTGCTATAGCGCAAGTGGGAGATTATTAGGATTATGCTCAATAGCAAGAGTGTAATATTGTAATTGACAATATTTTCATATTAATAAAGTGATTTCTGGTTTTCCAAAATCTTATAGCATTTATAATGATAATTGTCAAAGTAAATAATCATAAGGTCAAAAGACTATGAGAAAGGAAGAATTGTTCATACATCTGGATATGTATAAGGTAGGCACAATTCTTTAGATAGTCTTGAATAAATGTTCACAACTTAAGTTAAAGGTTGAACACCTTTATCTTGATAAAGTTGTAGAATTCTTTTGCTAGCGTTTGAGTAGGATCAAATAAGTTATGATGAGTCTAAAATAATCGAAAGGGTCTTCGAGGAAAAGAATCTAGTGCACTGGGTGCTTTGAACAGGATAACAATGAAATACTTTATCTAGAACCGTTAGTAGATACAAGTCTTTGCATTATGAGGACAATCAGAGAGTCTATCTTAATCCTGAGATAAATGATGGACTTATGATTGCAAGTGTTATCATTTGAGCTATCAATGAGTACGATTATATAGAATAGTATATCCTCGATAGTTTGGTGGTATTCATTTGTTAATCGATAGAGGACTTCATTTATAGATATGAACATCGTGGCTCAATTTATTGAATGAGAGTATAATATTATCATATCGAGATTTTGAGGTATTAGATATTAAATCTCAACGTTGAGTTTTCGATAATGTCTATTGAAAACATGGCTTCTGGACAAGTCAAAATATCCAAGTTCAAAACGTGGTCACATGAGTAAATATGGTAACTAGGAGAGCTATAGGCGGTCTATGAGCTCTTGGCGATTACTGATATTATACACAAGGATACATATCTCCAATAAGATTGTCTAGGGTATGAATGAGAAACATTTTCTTATTCTATCTTTATTTAAGAATTCAATTTTAGCTCTTTAGTGGAATGGGCCAAGATTAATAGATCGGACCTAAGTGAATCATTTGTTGATTGTGATTAGGTTATGTCTATTGAAGCTTAAATTTAGATAGCCCGCCAAGATTCCCAATCCACACGGACTTGCATGGATCACTTGATATATTCTACCGGACTAATTTATGGGTCCATCTAGAATTGTATTTAATATATTAAGAATATAATTTGCACATTATTTATTTATCGGGCTGCTCAAATTATATTAATATATTAATGGGAGGCATGTGGGCTTGTTTCTTTTAGTAAGAATAGCCCTGGTTCACTTGTGGGCTTTTATTTAAAGTCTGAATGGATTAAATAAAATAAGAAAATAATATTTGACTCATATTTTTTGTATGTGGGAGGCAAAGCTATAATAATAGCCTAAAATATTATTTTATTTTATTGTTTGATTAAATGAAAATTAATTAATTGATTAATTATTTATTTAATTAAAAAATCAAAATCTTTTTCTGACTAGGAATTATGTTTCCTAGTAGTATACTATTATAGTAGTATAATAAATATAAAAGACTTAATTTGGTAAGTAGATAAATAAAGAATTTATTTATCTAATCGAATAAGGAAGTCTTTAATATAATCACAAATACACTTACGAGTTGGATTAGGGTTAGAATTCTTGAGTTGATAGGAATTTGGGTAAAGCACAAATCCTCTTGAAGTGAGGAATTCGGCCAACCCTAGAATTCCTATTAAGAGAATTCGACCAACCCTAATTAATTTAGCAATAGAATTCGGCCACCCTATATGCATGATGGGATAAAATTCGGCCAAGTGAATTCTTCTTGCTAGAGAGATTTTTCTTTTACTAAAAAAAAGGTTTTTTTTTTAGAGAAAGAATATTTTATTATCTTGTTTTAAAAAAAAATTCCAACTCTAGAACATAGTGAAAATTCGGCCAAGAGGAAGAGAGAAAGATAGTTCTAAATTCGATAGTGCACTTGCAAACCTTCACATAAAAAGGTTTTGTGCACACTTTTGATTCAGGTTCACGCTAGTTTCAATCATTACGATTGTGAATTCAAAAGTGACAGGAACGATCTTTCTAGGTTCTTGGAGTTTTTGTGATTAACGATCAAGAAAGAAGATTTCGTTTTTCCATTCTCAGGTACGCAATTCAAAGAATAGGGAGACCACGCTCCTAGGTGATTCATGTTCGTGGTCGGATTGGAAGATCTTGCGGATTACCATCGACGCTAAGTCAATCGGATCATGCGACAAGAGGTATGATATCATTTGAATATATGTATGTTTAATTAATTAAAGGGGTTAAGGTTCAAATATTGGAAAATTTTTAAACTATACTAAATTTGTTTTTAGTCTCGCTTCTGCTGCGTTTTTCATATTTTTCCCTATAGTCCAACTGGTAAATGGTACGTACTCCTAGAGGAGGCGTAACGTTTATGGGTGTTGGATCACCGTTGAACTTTTATGGTTGAATTATTTATTTAATTCAAGATAAATATTTAAAAGTGCTTTATCATGATTATTTACTCATATATAGTTTTGTTTTATTCAGAAATCATGACTCCATCACTTATGAACATCCTGAAAGATAACACTTTAACTGGAGATAATTATGTCACATGAAAAAGGAAAATTGGGTTGTTGCCGCAAAGTGAAAAGCATAAGTTTGTTCTGACTACTCCTAAACCACCCCTTCCTATTAATGAATCTAATATTTTGCAAAGAGATGAGTATGAGCAATTGAAGACTTCTGATGATATGGCCAAATGTTACCTTATGGCCACTATCTCCGACGTGTCGCAATAGCGGCATGAAGGAATAGAGTCTACTGCGGATATAATGATGTCTCTTGAAGAGATGTTTGCTATGAGGTCTAGGTCGACTAAGAGAGAGGCAGTGATAGCTTTTATGAATCTTAGGATGAAACCTGGACAGGCTGTGAAAGATCACATGATGAAAGTCATAGCACATCTCAATGTTGCAGAACTTAATGGTGCTGAGATAGATGGTGAGACGAAAATTGACATGATTGTCAACTCACTATCGGATTCCTCTGATCAGTTCAAGTTTGACTACACCTTGAACAATAAGGAATACACCTAGCAAGGCCTGATGCAAGATGTTCAATGCACTGAAAAGATCCTTGTGATAAATAAAGGTCAAAAGATTCATTCGGTTGATAAAGTTGCTACTATTAAGACCCGTCAAACGGTCAGGAAAAAACAGAAGAAAAAGCAACTTGGGCCTACCAAGAAGGAAACCAAGAAAATAACCAAGCTCAAAGGGAAATGCTTCCTTTATGGTGAAAAGAGACATTAGAAAAGAAATTGCCCAAAGTCTCAGAATAAGAAGGAAAAAGGTAATATTAATTATCTTGAAACATGTTTTCTGGCAGGTTCTACAGATTCTTGGATCATAGACTCTGGAGCCACTAATCATGTTTGTAATTCCTTACAGGGGTTCCAAGAAAGGAGAAGCCTGAATAAAGATGAAATCAACTTACGCTTGGGCAACAGAACGTTAGTGTCTGCAAGTACTGTGGGAGATATTAGAGTTATTTTAGATTCTAGTAGGCCTTTAGATTTAATAGACGTTTATTATGTACCTCAATTCAAGAGGAATTTAATTTCAGCTTCTTGTTTAAATAAATTTGGATATTGGGTTACTTTTAATAAAGCTTTTATTATTAGTAAGAATGACAAAATTATTTGCAAAGAAACATTGGAAAACGGAACCTAATCATAAAAGAGTAAAATTATCAAAAAATGAAACCTACCTTTGGCCTTTACGCCTAGGTCATATTAACCTTAATAGGATTAAAATATTGGTATGTGATGGACCTTTAAGTGACTTAAAGGTTGATGATCTACCAACTTATGAATCTTGTTTGGAATGTACAATGACCAAAAGGCCGTTCACAACCAAAGGTGCAAGAGCCACTGAATGTTTAGGATTAATACACACTGATGTATGTGGTCCTATGAGCATTCAGGCTAGAGGTGGATATGAGTAGTTCATCACCTTCACAGATGATTACTCGAGATTTGGCTATGTGTATCTCATGAGACATAAGTCGGATGCTTTTGACATGTTCAAAGCATTCAAGGTTGAAGTAGAAAATCAACCTGAGAAACACATAAAAATCTTGAGATCTGGTCGTGGTGGAGAATATCTATCTGGTGAGTTTCAGCAATATCTTATTGATAAGGGGATAGTTTCTTAGTTTTCTGCACCAGGTACACCTCAACAAAATGGGGTGGCAGAAAGGAGAAATAAAACTCTTTTAGACATGGTTAGGTCGATGTTGAGTTATTCAACGCTTACTATTTCTTTTTGGGGATATGCTCTACAAACTGCAATATACATTATCAACTCTGTACCATCTAAGTCGGTTCCTGAAACACCATATGAGTTATGGACTAGGCGAAAGCCTAGTTTACAACACTTGAGGATATTTGATTGTCCTGCACATGTATTAAAAGGAAAGACAGAAAAGATGGAGTCTCGTTCGGAAACATGTATATTTGTGGGGTATCCAAAAGGAACTAAAGGATATTATTTCTATAGTCCTTCAAATCTAAAAGTATTTGTTTCAACAAATGCTTCATTTCTAGAAAGGGACTATATGAATAATTTTGTGCCTAGGAGTAGAATTGTCCTGAATGAGATGTCAGGAGATACAATTCCACAAGAGGTCTTACAACCTAGCCCAACTGTAAGTTCCACTCCTATACAAAATCCACAACCTACTATTCCTCGTCGTAGTGGGATGATTAGTAAACAACCCGAGAGATATATCGGTCTGGGAGAATCAGTGGAGAATCTCCCGGACGATGATGATCCCTACACTTATATGAAAGCAATGGAGGATGTTGATTATCGTCATTGGCAAAAGGCAATGCAATATGAGATTGAATCCATGTTCGATAACAAAGTTTGGTCCCTTGTAGACTTGCCTAAAGGGATAAAACCCATTGAGTGCAAGTGGGTATACAAGAGGAAAAGAGGTATGGATGGAAAGGTGGAAACTTTTAAAGCTAGATTGGTAGCTAAATGTTACACACAGAAAGAAGGTATCGATTATGAGGAAACCTTCTCTCATATGGCCATGCTTAAATCCATTAGGATACTCTTATCCATTGCAGCATCTTTAGATCTAGAGATTTGGCAAATGGACGTCAAGACAGCTTTCCTTAAACGAAATCTTGACGAAAGCATCTATATAATGCAAGCATCTATATAATCTTGACAAGAGATTATATGCTTGTATACTCTAGACGGGATTTAATTCCCATTGGGTATCCAAAATCTGATTTCCAGTTGGATTCTGACTCCAAAAAATCCACATCAGGATCTGTGTTTACTATTGGAGGAGGAGCAGTCATATGGAGGAGTATCAAGCAATCTTGTGTTGCTGATTCCACCATGGAAGCTAAGTATGTTGCTGCATGCGAAGCTGCCAAAGAGGCTGTTTGGCTCCGCCAATTCTTGATTGACTTGGAAATAGTTCCTAATGCGAAAAAGCAGATCACTATTTGCTGTGACAACAGTGGAGCAGTGGCTAATTTGAGAGAACCAAGAAGTCATAAGAGAGGTAAACACATTGAAAGGAAGTATCATCTTTTGAGGGAGATTGTGCGTAGGGATGACATGACAATTACCAAAATCGCGTCAGCAGAAAATCTAGCGGTTCCTTTCACAAAGGCTCTACCTCATAAGAGTTTTGATGGGCACCTAGAGAACATGGGAATGAGAGATATGACACACTTGCTATAGCGCAAATGGGAGATTGTTAGGATTATGCTCAATAGCAAGAGTGTAATATTGTAATTGACAATCTTTTCATATTTTTTTTTGGTAAGTAAATAGTATCATAGAAAGAGAGAAAGAATGTACAAAATACAAGGGGCATACCCCAGGAAGCAAATCAAGAGCTAAACAAAGGCTCAAAACAGCTATAACAAATGAGCAAGACAAGACAAGAGCAAGACAGCAAATCAACTAGAGTTGACATTCCAATTCAAGGCAATGATAGGGTGGTTCTTTAAATTGAAAGAGGATAGCCGGCAGCGAATGGTGTCAATAATGGAACAAGCAACAGCCAAACTAGTCTTTTGAGTGCCTTCAAAAATGCGACAGTTTCGCTTTCTCCAAATATGATAAACCGTAACCCCAAGACAAAGCTTGTTAGCAACAATAGCAGGAGAGTTCCCTCTCCAATGAGTGGAAGCCCTGTCAATGAAAGCATTCCAACAAAGGCCATTCCAAGGAGACCCACAAATATTCATAAGCTGAGTCCAAATGGCTCTATTGAATAAACACTCAAAAAAAGGTGGGCATGAGACTCCGGGTGGGTGTTGCAAAGGACACAAGTAGCAACCGCCATAGGGTCATATTTATGGATGCGATCCTGAGTAAAGAGCCTGCCTCTAATTGCCACCCATAGGATAAAACTCATTCTAGGAATATTTTGGGGGAACCAAACCAGCTTAAACCAAGGAACAAACGGATGAGGGGTTCTAAGAGAAGCCAAAGCAGAGGAGGCAGAATAAGTACCATTGGATGAAGGAAGCCAGCAAGCTCTATCATTCACATTAGAGTTAGGATTGTAGGAAGGCATACGACTTCTAATTTCAAAAAAGATCAATGGACATAGCAGCCGGCCAACTCCAAGAATCGCCATGAACAATGGAACTAACCGTTGCGTGGATAGGGAGGCCTGAGTCATAGATAACACGGGGGCTCCATTTCGAAAGAAGAGGACCATCCGGGTGCCAATTGTCAAACCATAAGGAGGTGCTAGAACCATTACCAATGTAGTGTTGAATAAGGAGGCGAACAAGAGGCCGAAGATGGAGGAGTTTTCTCCAATTCCAAGAGCAAGTACATGGAGTGTTAGCCTCCCAAAGATTAGAGCCCTTAAGGTGGTAGGCTTTGATCCAAGAAGACCATAGGTTATTTGTGCCATAACTCAAAATCCAAATATGCTTAATCATGAGAGCTTTGTTCCAAGAGGATAGGTTCTTGATGCCAAGACCTCCCTCTTTCTTAGGGAGACAAATATCTGACCAGCATATCTTTGCACCCTTGCTATCGCCTTCAATTCCTCTCCACAAAAAGCTTCTAAATTTCTGCTCAATAATATTCAAAACTTTTTTAGGGAGGCAAAGATAACTAGCCTAAAATACTTGTAAACTAGTCAAAACCGAGACAATAAGTTGCAAGCGATCAACATAAGAGAGGCCTCGGTTCAGCCAAGAAGCAAGTCTTCCCGAGACTCTGTCCATAAGGGGGAGCAATCACGAAGGCGTAATCTATAAGAGATGATAGGTATGCCAAGATAACGAATGGGGAGAGAACCAACCGTATAACCAAAAAGGTTGATAAGCTGCTGGTTGATGGTATAAGAAAACCCGGAAGTGAAGATGTTGCTCTTAGGATGATTAGCATGGAGGACTGATAACAAGGAGAACTCATCAAGCGTTGCCTTAACAACACGTGCTGATGAAAGAGAGCCATGGCATAACATAATAAGGTCATCGACAAAACAAAGGTGGGAAAGCTTAATCTTGTCACACCTCCAATGAAACTTGAAACTAGGAGAGTCCTCAATGCGCCTGGCCAGAATTTTTGAAAGAACTTCCATAGCAATAACAAACAGGTAGGGTGACATGGGATCCCCTTGGCGAAGGCCTCTCTTTCTGGAAAAAAAACCAGCAAGCTCCCCATTGATAGAGATAGAGAACTTGGGGGTAGTTAGGCAAGCTTTGATCCACATAATGACTTTAGGAGGGAAGTGAAAGGCAGCAAGGGTTTCAAGTAAGAATCCCCAATCCACCATGTCAAAAGCCTTCATTAAATCCACTTTAAGAGCCAACCTAGGGCACCTAGCATCTTTGTGGTAGTTCCTCATAAGCTCTTGCACAAGAAGAATGTTATCACCAATACACCTACCAGCCACAAAAGCCGATTGAGAAGGGTTGATTATATCCGGAAGGCAAGGCTTGATCCTATTCGCAATTATCTTGGCAATGATCTTATAGAGTGTGTTGCAACAAGAGATAGGTCTGAAGTCCTTCATCTTAGAAGGGTTAGGGACTTTAGGGACCAAAGCAATGATAGTAGCATTGAGTTCCTTGAGCAATAGACCAGACCCAAAGAACTCTTGGACATCACTAATGACATCTTCACTAACAATGTCCCATGTTATCTTGAAAAAGTGAGCATTGAAACCATCTGGGCCCGGAGCCTTGTTTGGGTGGAGGGAGAAGCAAACTTCCTGAATCTCATTATCAGTGACATCTCTACCCATGAAATCAGCTTGCCCATTGGAAATGAACTTATCAATAATATTGCTCAAAGTAGTACCAATTCCATGACTAACGAGCCTCGAGTAACCAAGAATAGTCTGAAAATGACGAATAGCCTCTTTCTTGACCAGAATATCACCTTCAATCAAGGAACCATCATCTCCGATAATAGTGTGGATCTTGCTTCTATTACGCTTACCATTGATGGCTTTGAAGAAATAAGAGGAGTTGCGGTCACCAGCCTTAAGCCATTGGATTCTAGATTTTTGCCTTAGTAGGTCCTCTTCAGATTTAAGTGTTGTAGTATAACAGCTTATAAGCTCTTTTTCTCGAATTCTGAGATTAGAATCAAGGGGCTGCTGGTCAAGGAGGTGTTGACAATCATCAAGGGCAGCCTTGGCTTCAATCGATTTAATTGTCAAGTCTCCCACCTTGTCATTATTGAGGGTTTTAAGAACCTTCTTTAGATTTCAAAGCTTAGAGCAAAGCTTGTACTGCATGGTGCCATGAACTTGCTCCCGCCAACACCTATCAACCAAGGGGAGGAAATCTGCTCTATCAGTTAGAAAATTAAAAATTTTGAAAGGGCGATTTTTCTTAATACCTTGCAACTCAAGTTTAACTATGGAGGGACAATGATCTGAAATGCTAGGTGGAAGGAAAATCGCTTCAGAATTCTCAAACTTTAGAAGCCAATCATTATTGACAAGAACTCTATCCAATTTCTTAGAGATACAACCGTTGCTTCTCTTGTTGCACCAAGTATGAAGAAAACCTGAGAAACGAAGATCATCGAGCTCCAAAGATTGAAGACAGTCATTGAACTCCTCCACAGCACCCGAAATTCTGGAGCAGCCCCCAATTCATTCACCCACACTCCTAGAGACATTGAAATCACCAAGCACAATCCAAGGAGAACCATGCTGACTTGAACACATACTTTGCCAAAAAGCCTTCCTTAATCTATCATCATTAGAGCCATAAACAAAGGAGATTCGAAACTGGTCATTAATGTCCAAAATACAAGCATTACAATGGATGATCTGATTGGTTTCACTAATTTTAGTGATATTGAGAATTCTAGGATCCCAACCAACCCAAATTCTTCTAGGGCTATGACTATTATAATTATCTATCATATCCCAATCTTTGAAAACGGAATTGGCAATAAGAGTCTTCTTGTTAATTCTCACTCTTGTCTCAATTAAACAAACTAGACTGATATTATAGTCGAGCAACAACTTCCTAACTTCTGATTGTTTAGGGGTGGAATTCAGACCCCTAGTGTTCCAACATGCTAGATTAATCATCGAGAGGTTGAAAAGGCATTACCTTAGCTTACGAGCTATTAACCTTGCCTTTCTTAGCAGTCTGTTTCTTCTTATTCTTCTTGCTAGAGGATTCGATAGGGCTGGAGAGCCCTTTAACAGTCACCCCATCAATGTTTTTTATTTTTGAGTGCCATAGAGAGTGGTCCGGAGAGGCCGTAGTAGGAGAATAAACATTAGTACATTAGTCATTGCACTGGTCCGGAGAGGCCATAGAAGGAGGATCAACATCATTACATTGGTCATTGCTCTGGTCAATGCATTGGTTATTATGGTTATCACCTTCCTCAACAAGATAATGATAATCTTTTCATATTAATAAAGTGATTTCTGGTTTTACAAAATCTTATAGCATTTATAATGATAATTGTCAAAGTAAATAATCATAACGTCAAAAGACTATGAGCAATGAAGAATTGTTCGTACATCTGGATATGTATGAGGTAGACACAATTCTTTAGTTAGTCCTGAATAAATGTTCACAACTTAAGTTAAAGGTTGGGCACTTTATCTTGATAAAGTTGTAGAATTCTTTTGCTGGCATTTGAGTAGGATCAAATGAGTTATGATGAGTCTAAAATAATCGAAAGGGTTTTTGAGTAAAAGAATATAGTGCACTGGGTGCATTGAACATGATCACAATGAAATACTTTATCTAGAACCGTCAGTAGATACAAGTCTAATGATGGACTTATGATTGCAAGTGTTATCATTTGAGCTATCAATGAGTACGATTATATAGCATAGTCTATCCTCGATAGTTTGGTGGTATTCATTTGTTAATCGATAGAGGACTTCATTTATAGATATGGACATCGTGGCTTAATTTATTGAATGAGAGTATAATATTATCATATGGATATTTTGAGGTATTAGATATTAAATCTCAACGTTGAGTTTTCGATAATGTCTATTGAAAACATGGCTTCTGGACAAGTCAAAATATCCAAGTTCAAAACGTGGTCATATGAGTAAATATGGTAACTAGGAGAGCTATAGGCGGTCTATGAGCTCATGGCGATTACTGATATTATACACGAGGATACACTATCTCCAATAAGATTGTCTAGGGTATGAATGAGAAATATCTTCTTATTCTATCTTTATTTAAGAGTTCAGTTTTAGCTCTTTAGTGAAATGAGCTAAAGTTAATAGATCAGACATAAGTTAATCATTTGTTGATTGTGATTAGGTTATGTTTATTTAAGCTTAAATTTAGATAGCCCGTCAAGATTCTCAATCCACACGGACTTGCATGGATCACTTGATATATTCTACTGGACTAATTTATGGGTCCATCTAGAATTGTATTTAATATATTAAGAATATAATTTGCACATTATTTATTTAATGGGCTGCTCAAATTATATTAATATATTAATGAGAGGCATGTGGGCTTGTTTCTTTTAGTAAGAATGAGTCTGGTTCACATGTGGGCTTTTATTTAAAGCCTGAATTGATTAAATAAAATAAGAAAATTGGCCCATATTTTTTGTGTGTGGGCGGCAAGGCTATAATAATAGCCTAAAATATTATTTTATTTTATTGTTTGATTAAATAGAAATTAATTAATTATTTAATTAAAAATCAAAATCTTTTTCTGACTAGGAATTATGTTTCCTAGTAGTATACTATTATAGTAGTATAATAAATATAAAAGACTTAATTTGGCAAGTAGATAAATAAAGAATTTATTTATTTAATCAAATAAGGAAGTCTTTAATCACAAATACACTTATGAGTTAGATTAGGGTTAGGATTCTTGAGTTGATAGGAATTTGGATAAAGCACAAATCCTCTTGAAGTGAGGAATTCGGCCAACCCTAATTAAATGAGCAATAGAATTCGGCCACCCTAAATATATGATGAGATTAAATTCGGCCAGGTGAATGCTTCTTGCTGGAGAGATTTTTCTTATGCTTAAAAAAAATCCAACTCTAGAACATAGTAAAATTTCGGCGAAAAGGAAGAACGAAAAATAGTTCTAAATTCGATAATGCACTTGCAAGCCTTTACATAAAAAGGTTTTGTGCACACTTTCGATTTAGGTTAACGCGAGTTTCAATCATAACAATTGTGAATTCAAAAGTGACCGGAACGATCTTTCTAGGCTCTTGGAGTTTTTGTGATTAACGATCAGAAAAGAAGATTTCGTTTTTCCATTCTCAGGTACGCAATTCAAAGAATAGGGAGACCACGCTCCTTGGTGATTCACGTTCATGATCGGATTGGAAGTTCTTGCGGATTACCATCGACGCTAAATCAATCGGATCACGCGACAAGAGGTATGATATCTTTTGCATATATGTATGTTTAATTAATTAAAGGGTTAATGTTCAAATATTGGAAAATTTTTAAACTATACTAAATTCGTTTTTAGTCTCGCTTCTGCTGCGTTTTTCGTATGTTTCCCTACAAGATCAACAAATCGTTTAACGTTCTTTGGTAGCCCAAGTGGCTAGCAAAGCTTACGTGATCTCAAGGTATCTTTTTCTCTTTTCCTTTTGGCTTCATTTTATGTCAAAAAGGGGGAGAAATATGATATTGTGTTAGCATATCTTGTTTTTGTATTTGTCAAGTATTGAACTTCATATGGTATGTAATATCTTGGATGAGATATCTTTGATGGATATGCATGTTTTTATGGGGAGCATACATGTACCCATATTTAACTTAATTTTCATATTCCATATTGAAGTTAAATGATATATTCTTGTTAAGTATATTGCCATATATTCTCTTGTATATTCTTGTTCTTCAAGTTTATTTCAGGTAATATCAAGAGAAGCTCACATGAAGAAGTTCAAGACTTGTTGAAGATTAGTCTAGGTGTATTAACTAATTGTAATGTGAGGGTGAGTTTTGTGAGCAATCTTCAGGTTGTATGTTTTAGTATCTTGTATAGGTGTTTTGACATAGAATTTTCCAAAGAGGAAGATTGTTAGGATTTTGAGTTACGTTGACATTATTCTATATCAAAATGACATTTCTTTTGTATTGTTTAGTTTTCTAGGATTCACGGTTTATCAAGCTTCAAGGAAGTTGGTCAACTCTTCAAGCAAAGTGAAGCCTTTATGAGGAGAAAGCGTTATTGTCTACAAAGGTAATTTAAGACATCTATCCTCTTACAAGGCGTTAAGGCACACACACACACATTGCATCTATATGTTTCCATGCATCATTGTGCTCAATTGGTATAACACATTCACACACATGATATTGAAATCTCATGCATTAGACTTAAATTGACAAATTGTGTAAATTGCATGTTCTAGGACTATATCTAGGAAATGGCATTCTTATGTGTTCATGTGTTTGTTTGGTTATGTTTTAAGGACTTCGGACTTGAATTTGATCTTATATTATTCCTTATTGAGTTCTGGTCATTTTGATTACTCATTCATTAGTTTTCAAGTTCAGAGTAAAAAGTTACGAAACTTTCTTATCACTTACCATGCATTGTCTTTGTCTTCATGTATCGAGTTTATTTCTTATTTTCTGGTCAATGTTTCATATTTTTCCATGTGTGTGAGAGAGTCCCCATTTTTAATTCGAAACCGGATTGGAATTCGAAGTTCGGAGGCCGGAGAAAGGTCGAAAAAGGCGAAGGTGGTTTAGGGAGGAAGCAAATGGCCAAAGGCTTTTTGCCACCCATCCCAGAGGAGGCGCGTGGCCATCTCGGGGAGGAGGGCCTCCTGCCCCCGAGATCGCCACTTGCCTCCTCAGGGAGCGGAGGTGGCACGTGGCCATTGGCTGCCCCATTCCTCTCTTCCCCTCTTTTTTAAATATCGCCTTCCCTCTCATTTTCGAATTTGAAGAGGATGTAGTGTAGAAAAAGTTCTAGATTTTCTTCTCAACTTTGAATCACCATATCTCTCTCACATCTTATCTGATTTGAGTGATTCAAGTTGGAGAAGTTTCATCTTGAAGTCCTCCATCATCTCCAAGAAACCTTGAAGTCTTTTTTTCAAGTCTTTTAGTGTACTACACCAGTTTCGTGACTGCACACGAATTAACAAGGTTAGTCGATTATCTGTTGTGATTTATACTTTTAAATGTTCATTTACCTTGGGTATTCTTTCTATTTTAATCTATGTGACTTGAAAAAATATTGATGAGTGATAGAACTTCAATTATAAGCTAGATTTGTTTAATTACAGACTTGATTGTGGTCTAGGTGTTCTTAAATCTAGTTTTTCACATGTTTATGAGTTGTATTGTGACTAACTTATTATCTAGGGTTATTTGTGCTTTGATTGACTTTATTTTCATGATTAATAGCCTTTTCATATACTAGGACCTTTTAGTTAAATATATCTAGAATTCGCACATTTGATTTTATATTTAGAGTCTATTAGGATTTAATTGATTATTTTGTGAATATATGTTCTAAATGATTGCTAGAGATTTGATTGATAATATCTTGTGTTTCTAGCATTTTTGTTTTAGTTCTAAAGTCTTGGATACATGCTTCATGAATATGTTTATTTCTAGCTTTAGTGACATGAATAAAATCTAGGATTAAAGTGTGCTTTTGGAAATTTTGCATGCTCTAGGTTTTTGTTCATGTATAAGATCTAGACAATCTTGTTTTGTAAACTTTGTTGCCTATGCCTAGATCTTCATGAGGTGTACCTAATCCATACATTCATATGCTCATGCACCAATTTGGGTGGTGTCATTTTTGGATTATAAACTAGAAAAATATACTTTGTGTGCTTATTGATTATTTCTAGATTCCATAGGATGTATTGATCATATATTTTATGTTGCATGTGTTTGCATAATTTGCATTACACTTAGTTCATTTGCCTTGCAAAAGGTGGAAGTCTTGGCTAGGAGTGTGAGGCTCCAGAGAGTCAAGCAAGGAGTCTTGGTTAGGACAAGTGGTCCGGATAGTCAAGTAAGGGAGACTTTCCTAGAGGCAAGAGTGCCTTGGATAGAAAGTAGACTATATTATTGGTTAACCCATGATATTGAGTTGACATGGTGTCCAATAGAGAGTGTGTCATTTGTTGATCACTCTTAAGGAATTTCCAACCTCTCAATGGTGTTGTGTAGAAGTGGAGTCCAATATAGAGTGTGTCATTTGTTGGTCACTTTTGAGGAATGCCCTATCTACTTTCTAATAATAAAAGTACCCGATAGTTGTATTCAACCCGTGGATGTTTCCTCTCCGGAGGTTTTACCAGTAAAAAATAATGTGTCAAATGTCACTATCTCTATCTCTTTATATTTGTATGTATGATCAAATATATCTTGTTTAAGATCTTCATTTCTTCACATCTTTGTAAACAAGATTTTTGTTGAGAAAGAGATGCACACATTATTTGTTGAATCAACATTTGTCGCTTGTATCTTTGTAAGTGTTTGAACATTGTATCTTGTGATATTCTATATCAAGTTGTAAAGTTTCACTTAGTGAATTTACATTGTATTATTCAAAGTACAACTTATGGAATTTTCTTTGCATTGAATATATTTGTTTACAAGATACATTGTTTCTTGTTATATGTTTTCTAGACTGAGGGTCATGAATTGATCGTAAATAACAACCATGTTAAAGGTTAATTTGTACACTCACCAAGGTTTTGACAAATCTCGAAGGAGTTTTAAAAAATAGAGTTTCAACCTATTCAACCCCCCCCCCCCTCCTAGGTTGTTTAGTATAACCTTGTAGGTATTTTCAGTAGGAATTTGGTGCAAGTTAGATATCAGTGTTGGAAAGCATGAAGTTCGTACGGAAACAGGCTAAAACCACTAAAGAATTGAAGCTTCAGTTCGCAGGTACTGCACGAGTACCTTACTCGTGCACTACCCGCACACTAGGAGAAGGAATTTGAAGATTGCCCAGTGTGCAGGTCTTCACTTGCGCACTAACCGCGTAGTGGACGATTAGTCCTTGATATTGCCTAGAATGCGGGTACTACTCGGGTCCCTTCCAGCACACTACCAGTGCAAACCCCAGTGACCAAAATGTAGATTTGAAGGACAAGGGTACTACACAGGTCACTGGATAGGTACGGCGCACTACATTCGGCAGAAGTCGCCACATCATCATTTTAGACCTATTTCGGGAATCCTATACATAGATTCGTGTCTAACTTCATCCACACACCCACACACATATTTCTCTCACTTTTCTCTCTCTAGATCTAGGAATCATTTTCTCCTAATACATCCAAAAACCGACACATCATATCTTTAATTTCTACTCAACAAGAGCACTAAGAGATTGGAATTGAAGCTTCAAGGAAGGAGAATCTCTTCATGGGTATATTCTCACTATCTTCTCTTAGTTTATGCTTTGTAATGATTATGAGTAGCTAAATCCCCACTAAGGGGTTGATGTGATTCATTTGTGAACCTTGGGCATTGTATTGAACTCTATCTTTATTTTAAATCTATCAAATATGTTTTATTCTTTGGTTTAATTGATTTCAAGAATTGACTTGTCTTAGTTTGCATATTACTCTCTTTATAAGTTGTTTGAGAAATTACTTGAGTAGATTAACTAGGTATACACTCTACTTGGTTTCTATAAGCTCTATTAAATGGAAGGATTTCACAAGATTACACTCCTCAAGTGGAATCCGAACTTTATAATCTCAATTTCTATCTAATCTCAAATGGGTAATCAATTCTTTACACTCTAGGTTGATAACTTGTGAGAGATTAAGCACCAATACTATACACTCTAGATTGGTGACATTACAAAGAGATTAGTCCCTTATTTGATAGATGTGCATTCATGTAAAATCTCTTATGGGTGTTCAATACTATACACTCTAGATTGGAGACTCAATAGGGATATACAACCAATTCTATGCACTCTAGATTGGTTACAATAGATTGATGTACGGTCATGCGAATTCTTGATTTGCCCATTGTTGCTGATTGGATCCATCAATTGCTTAGTTCCATTATCATTCATTCATACATTTATACTAACTTAGTCGCATTTAGTTTAACTTAGTCTAATTAGTTTAATAGTGGGCTTAGTTTTTTTAGATAATCAATTTCTAAACCATTCTATCACTTTCCTTTTATCACATTTTACTTATATTGCATTTTTAGTATTAAAGTTCAATTTGTCATAGCTATCCGATCGATCCATGTGGATGATACCTCACTTGCCATTGTACTCATTTTGGAAGAGTTTAAGCACACTTGAGGTTTTTATAAATTCTTTTGACGGACAATTTTTATACCAAAAATGGCACCAGTCAAAATGGCGCCGCTGCCGGGGATCGGCATATTTAGTTGCGATTAGATTTAGCTTTAGTGCAGTTTATTTATTGTTTTAGTTTGTTTAGTGTCTTAATTGTTTGTAACTGATAGTGAATAGGATAGGTTAATTGGTGGATATATCAACCCTGATTATCTAGATCTTTGATTGTAATTAATCGATCTCACCATTATCCCCACTCTCTGCATAGTATAGGTGAAGAACTTTTGTGGGAACTTGTTTGGTTTTGTTCCAACGGCCAATTCTTAATTATGAATACAATCGGTCCGAAATAGTGAGAACGGTTCTCTAAAGAAGCCATTTATACATTGCCTAATACATTTTAGTGGCTCTATCAATTCCTTAGTTTCTCTTAATTGATTAATCTATTTACTTATCTAGATAGTTAAGTCTTGTATTTTTCATATCATCAATTTTGTTGCTCTCTAGTTATCTTGTTATCTTGCTATCTTGTGTATGTTTGTTGGTTTTCCTAACGAACCACTATCTTTCCAATCTATGATTTACATTTATGCTATTATTGTAGTATTAACTAAGACTAGTTAATCATTTCAACAATCAATCTTAATCCCTGTGGAATGATCCATTGCTTTCTACTTTACTAATTTCACTATTTGTTTGGTTGCAAGTGTTTAGAAATCTGTTTTGAAAATCAATTTAAATTTCATTTTTGACAAGTGTTTAGAAAACAAAAACGGCCGAGTCAATGTGTGCTGCGTAGAATTTACACAACGATGTAGGGACACAAATGTATGATATGTGTGTTTGTGCACCTATAGCAGTGAAAGAGGTTAAAGACTCAATTTTACCTTAACTTGACATTGAAGCATCACCTCTTGAAGACTTGCTCAGAAAGTCACAATTCTTCCTTGAAGCTCGGAATCAGACGAACCATTTACGCAACTAAACCATTACAAGCAAAGAGCATTTTGATACGGAATTTTGCTAACACAAAACATAAACATGGTGTGTGTTATACAAATTTCAAACAACAATCCAGAGACACATGTGCATGAAATATGTGTGTGCGCGCCTACGCCTTACAAGAGGAGAAAGAATCTCGATACCTAAGCAACCAATAAGCAATATTCTCTTGAAAGAGAATTTGCATAAGAAGTTGCTATCCACCTTTGAAGCTCAAACCAAACACGAACCACCTAAACAAATAATCAATATAAACAAAGAGTGTTTTGTTATAGAACTAAGCCAGCAAAAAGCTAGAACCCAACAGGGCCCCTAGTTAGAACATATTTCAGATCCTTCCTCATCAGAAAAGAAGCAACAAAATACCCATCCTCAAGATCAGTTAGCTACCATTGACCAATAAAGGTCCATATCTGCTTTAGCTTCGAAAGCATAAAATTCAAGGTGTGAGAGCGACCCATATTCTTCAAAATCATGGCTTTAGACCAAGGCTTGAATTTCATCATAGGACCATTAGGGCCACCAGTGACTGTAATGTCTCCTTGCCCAAGCTTTAGCTTCTCTTTTTTCTCACCAAATTTCGCTCAAGAAATAGGATTAGACATGTTCAGGAGTTTGGATTTAAAGCTTCCCTTATATTCTCTCTCAATAACTCAGTTGTAGCTTGATTTCTATCAAGAACATCATCCTCAGATTGAGCTCATTTCGAAAACCCAAATTTTCTATTTCATCATCCACCTTGCTCATTGTTTTTTATGTTGAGCCGAGAAGACAAAAACATCAGCCATTTCCTTCATTCCTTCCTCTAAAAACTGCTGAAAATCGATTTCCAAAGAGATTTCCAATGAAAATATTGCGGCGCGTGCACTCACTTGCTCAAAAATACCTAACTCTAAACATATATCAAGTGCATTCAAGTGGCTAAAATATATGCGCCCATGACCACTGCTAAGTATAGTTTTTCACTTGACGAAAAAAAGTTACTTTTTTATATATACAATAATAGAAGTTGTTTTTTATATTTGAAAGGTACAATAATAGAAGTTACTTACCGATATTAGCAAAGTAGAAAGTAGGAAATAAAAATTAGAAATACATGATGGGTTTGTTTATGTTCCTTGATTTGTTCTTTATAATAATTTAAAGTAAACTTGTTTAAACTTTGGTATTATTCAATCAAATTGATAATAATAAAAATAAATTGAATTAAACTTACACGTGAAAAAACTTGATTACAAGATGAGGTTGAGGTTGACTTATGGTATATGCCTTACACCTACATCATAATCGAGGTTGTGGGTTCAAATTATATCGACCTCTCAAAACCCCGAATTATTTGCAATTATTAAAAAAAACAATGATTGAATTAGTTAGTCGTCGTTATTCAATTCCCAATAACCAACTAATGGAATATTGATGCGGCGCCCGTAGGTGATCAAGCCCTGTTGATTCTGGGATACCCAGGACTATGAACACATTGCTAACTCGTTGATTTACATGAATACCGAGAGAGCAAACACAAGAAATTTCATAACAGAAATTTTATTAATCAACTCAACTCCACCATCAAATGGCTACAAAGCTCTCTTATATAGGAGCAGGAAAATTACATAAAATGATGCAGCGCCAATGTTCCAATTATGTTGATTCGAAGAATACCCAGGACTTGGAACAATTTGCTAACTTGTTGATTCAATAGAATACCAAGAAGCAAACAAAATAAGTTTAGAAAACTAAAATTTATTGATCAAATCAAGTCTGCCTAGAAATGGCTTACAGGCACCAATATATAGGAGAGGAAAAACTTATAAAAGGAAACAAATAAATCACAAATTAAATCACTAAAAATATGCCTCCAATGCATCTCAATGATTTGGTTAAATCACAAGAATCAAGCTTCTGGTTTCACCAAGATTCTTGCAAAACTCCTAGATTTTCAGAGAACTAGAATTCTCTACAATGTTGATGATCCAATAGCTTGCATCAAATTTCTACATGAAATCTAAAGCAATAATGTTTGCTTGATCTCCATCAATCCCCCCATGGTGGAGGAAATTCGCCCTCAAATTTGCAACGTCCAAATCATCATCGAAGTTATCACCTTTGTAAGGAATAAGATGTTTGACATTAAACACATCCGCAGTACGAATATGACTTGGAAGTTTCAGTCGAAAAGCATTTGGGTTTATATTTTCCTCAATCTCCAACGGGCGAAGTTTCCTAGCTGAAAGTTTTGTTGTATTCTCTCGTTGGAAATCTCTCCTTAGTTAGAACAGCCCAAACATAATCTCCAACTTTAAATTCTTCAGCATGAAGATTTTTGTCTGCATCAGTTTTATACGTTGCACTAGACTTTGTTAAAGATTGATAAGTTTCTCCATGAATTTGCTCAAGTTGCTTGATAAAGTCTGCTACCTTTCCTCCATTTCGAACCATTTCAGGTACCGGTGCCAAATCAATCGGGGCTCGCGGATTGTATCCATAATTGATTTGGAAGGGACTGAGACCCGTGGTGCGTTTTACAGCTGAATTATATGCAAAATCAACTTGATACAACTTTTGATCCCAAGACTTCAAATTATCACCAACTAAGCTGCGGAGATAGTTTCCCAACGATCGATTTACCACTTCAGTTTAGCCATCTGTTTGGGGATGATGCGCACTACTAAAATTCAATCTAGTATTGGTTAGCTTCCATAAGATTCTCCAGAAGTGGCTAAGGAATCACGTGTCACGTTCAAAGACAATGCATTTGGGCAATCCATGCAAACAGTATACTTCTTTGAAGTATAAAAAGACCACATTAAGAGAATTCGTCGTACGTTTGCAAGCAATAAAATGGGCCATTTTGAAGAAGCGATCTACTACCACAAAAATGGAATTCATTACCCTCTGACTACGTGGCAAACCCAACACAAAATCCATGCTAATATCGGTCCAAGGATGTTTTGGTATTGGCAACGGCATGTACAATCCAGCATTAGTGGCAATACCTTTTGAAAATTGACAAGTACATAATATCTCGACAAACTGATTGACATCACGCCTCATAGTTGGCCAAAAATATGAATTTACTGCAAGCTGTAACGTCTTGCCATGACCCATATGGCCTTCATTGTGGAGCTTCTTGATAATATTTAAACGAATACTACACTCTTGTATGCAAAGCTGGTTTCCTATGGATATGAATCCATCATGAATATGGAAGTCTGATTGCAACCCTGCATCAATGTCATTAAAGATAGAAGAAAAGTATGGGTCAGTAGCATACAGCTTTCGGAAAGATTCAAACCCCATCACTTGAGTACGCAAAAATGTTAAGAATGAGGAACGACGACTGAGAGCATCTGCAACTTTGTTCGACTCTCCTGAAGTGTGCTTTAGGACAAATGTAAATTGTTACAGGTATACTGACCATTCTACATGCTAATGGGACAGCTATTCTTGACTACCCAAGTGTTTCAGAGCTGCGTGATCAGAGAACAATATGAATTCTTTATGAACCAAGTAATGTCTCCAATGCTTGAGGGCTTGAACTACATCATATGTGTTATAACGTAGTTAGAGCCATTCAGCTTTTCAATGAAGTATGCTATCGGGTGTCCTTGTTGGCTCAGAATAGCCCCAATGCCAACCTTAGAAGCATCACAATGAAGCTCGAAAGTGAGAGAAAAATCCGGTAACACCAAAATTGGGGTTGTTGTCAACTTCTTTTTGATCACCTCAAAAGCTTTCGTTGCCTCCTCTGTCCATATGAATTAACCTGCCTTGATGCAATTTGTTATAGGTGCCATGATGGTGCTTAAATGTGGGATAAAACGCCTATAGAATGATGTAGGGCCACGAAAACTTCTTACTGCAAACAATAAAGATGGCTAGGGCCAATTTTTGATAGCTTCTACTTTAGGTTCATCCACTAATATACCCTCTTTTGAAATCACATAGCTAAGAAACAACACTTTATCTGTTAAGAAAGTGCATTTGTTGGTAGCTGCAAATAAGCTTGCACTTCTCACGGCTGTTAAGACACCCCTCAAATGTTGCAAGTGCAGTTCGTGGCTTATGCTATAAATTTAGATATCGTCAAAATAAACAACAATGAATTTTCCAATAAAATGAGGAAGAACCTGGTTCATAACCCGCAGGAAGGTACTACGTGCATTTGAGAGACCGAATATCAACACAATCCATTCATATAGTCCCACTCGAGTTTTAAATGATGTCTTCCATTCATCTCCAGGCTTAATTCAGATTTGATGATAAACACTCTTCAAGTCTAGTTTGGAAAAGATTTTTGCTCCACTCAGTTGATCCAACAAGTCATCGAGTCGAGGGGTAGGGAAACGATATCGAACTATAATTTTGTCTATCGCCTGACTGTCAACACACATCCTCCATGTACAATCTTTTTTTGGTGCCAATAACTCAGGCACTGCACAGGGCTCAAGCTCTCCCTTATAAAGCCTTTCTCAAATAGCTCTTCTACTTGTCGCCTTAGCTCCTTATGTTCTTTCGGGCTCATTGTTGGGTTTTTGAGATTAGTATTGGCATAATTCTATATAAAAATAGACATTTTCTTTGTATTGATTAGTTGTCTATGGTTTGTGGATGATTAAGCTTCAAGGATGATTGGACAACATTCAAGAAAAGTGGGCTACAAGAGGAACAATGCTAAATTGCTTAGCAAAATGTATATCGAGACCTCTTTCCTCTTGCAAGGCCTAGGCACACACATACATTGTATTCATATGTGTCCCTGCATTGTTGTACAAAATTTGTTTTAACACAATACACACACTTATACGAGTATGCGCATGCGCATGCATTAGATTTAAAATTGACAGCTTTTGTAAATTGCATGTTCTAAGACTATCTCTAGGAAATTGCATACTCGTGTGTTCTTATGTTTATATGTTTATATTTGTGTGATATTGAACTTGAATTTGAGCTTGCATTATTCCTCATTGAGTTCCGGTCATTTCGGTTACTCATTCATTAAGTTTCAAATTCAAAATAGGAAGTTACGAAACGTTCCGTGTTTTAATCTTACTTGGTTTTCACCATTGAGTTTTAAGTTGAATTCCATATTTTTTGTGAAAGTTTTAGTGATGTCCTTGTGTATGAGAGAGTTTTGGTTTGTAATTTGAAGACGAATTCAAATTCGGAGTTCAGAGGCCGGAGAACGGTCAAATAACGCGAAGGTGCGCGAGGGGAGGAGAGGAACCAAGCAAGATGGCCAAGCTCCTCTCCCCGTGGAGGCGCGTGGCCTCCACGGGAAGAGCAGCCCTCTGCCCCCATGGAGCCCACGTACCTCCAAGGGATGGCTGAGTTGGCCACTCTTGATTGGTTGCTTCCTTAGTCTTTTAATTCCCTCATATATATTTCATTTTCCCTCTCATTTCATTCTAAGAAGAAAAAACTTGAAAATCTAGTGCAGAATTTTTCTCTCCAATTTTCCTATCTTCCAAACATCATAACTTTCTCATTCGGAGTCTGAATCGAGTTATTCAAATTGGAGATTTTTCATATATCTGTCCTCTATCATTTCTACAAGAGTTTGGAGTCAACATATTGATTTTTTTGTATATTCACTCACAAAAACGAAGCTGCACGTTTTTCACTTAAGGTATTGATTTCTCTCTTGAGATCTTCAAGTCTTCAATCACCTTTGGTTTTCTTCTTCAATATATGTATGTTTGATGTGTAATCATTGATTAGAGTAATTAACTCATAGAAAGCTAGATTTAGCTTCAATTGACATACATGTTGAGTTAGATTTTTCAAATCTATGTTTTCACATGTTTGTAGAGTTGTATTGTGCTAGCTTCAAATCTAGGACTATTTTGTGTGTTTATTGACATCTTCTCTATGATAAATAATCCTCTCATTTGTTAGGTTGCTTTAATAAAAATATTTGTTGAAATAGCATACTTTTTTTTTAACAGCTAAATTTTATTGGAAAGCCAAGGAGGCTAAAAAAACATACCACACAACAAGAACTCTGCCAACGCAGAAAAAGCAAAACCAGAACCGACTCAAACGGAACCAAGGTACCAAACCCACCGAAATACAACGACGAAAACAAAGTCTAAAACCCACGATGCCAGCAAGAGAACAGCAGGAACAGAGGGCCATAGTTAGGTGTCTCCCCACTGGATGAAATCCCCAGCTGAACTTGAACCCAACTTGGCCAAATTGTCCGCAAAGGAATTCGAGGCCCTTGAAGCGTAAGAAACAACAGTGCCGCTGAGAAGTTCCAGGTAGCTGCGGATGTTGTACACCATATCAACTTGATTCAGGCATCCAAACCCTTCTTCATTAATCCAAGAAGCCGCGGTCTTTGAATCGGTGACAATGATGATATCCCGCCCCCCAGAGCCGAATTTGAGGCACAATGCTGAGTAGCCTTCTCGATGGCCATTAGTTCAGCCACATTTGAGTCCTGAATTCCCACAAACAAGGAAAACATACACAGAACTTTACCATTGCTATCTCTCAACACGCCCTAAATACCAGCCGGGCCTAGTTTGCCGCGAGCCGATCCGTCAACGTTGAACTTGAACCCATTGTTACCAGGAGGAGTCCAGTCTTCCACTTTGTTCTGTTTGACCTCCTGATTATCTACGCATCTGTCTTTAACATCCAGCAGAATGTAGGTGATGGGATCAACTGACCCCTTGCCATAAAATTTGAACCACCATGCGACCTTTACTTTCACAGAGTCAGCAACTAGGCTGACTATGGCATCATCATTGTTGAATACCTTCCGGTTTCTAGCCTCCCAAATTGACCAGGTCACTGCAAAAAACAGAGTTTTCCAAGCTCTAATATGGCAGGTTGAAGGACTTAAAGCTTCCCATCCCCCCGCCCAATCTGAGATGCTGTTAGTGGAACAACTCAGCACTCCCCACCATGACATACACAAGGTCCAAAGCCTCCAAGCCCAGTTACAATGTAGGAAAAGGTGGTTAATCTTTTCAGCCTCCATCTTGCACAAAGGACATAACAGATTATCATTCTGAAGCATACCACACCTGGACAGATTGTCTCTCACCAAAGTTCTCTCTTTGAGGAGCTGCCACACAAATATCTCCACCTTAGGCGGGCATAAACCTTGCCAATTGAAATTATTCAGCCAAGGAATCCTTGGAATTGTTTCTTCCATGGCTCTACAAAAAGAGCCCACAGTATAGATACCTTTTGGGTTAAAAGACCAAGCCAAAGCATCAATTGTGGACCTGCGAATTTTAATGCAATCTAAGAAAGAAGTAAAACAATTCCATTGATTCTCTTCCCATCCAAACAAGCTCCTTCTCAACGAGATTTTCCAGACCCATTTTGACCCCTCCCATTCTCCAAAACAACTGACAGGACCATCCTTCACAGTGGATAAAGCGAAAATCCTGGGAAACGACTGTTTTAGGGAAATGGAATCAACCCGGATGTCCTCCCAAAAGGTAACCCTTCCGCCATTGCCTAAGACCGGCCTTAGACCTTCCGTGAGCACCTTTTTAGTTCTGGAACCTAACTTGTAAAGGCTTGCTACCGCCTTAATAAAGAAGGAAGGGTATTTGGCCTCTTGCCAATTCCAAATCAAGCAAGCTACATCCACGCCATACCTCGCACAAATTACCTTTTTCCAGAGTGACGCCTCTTCATTACCGAATCTCCAAATCCACTTTGCGATCAGCCCTTTGTTTTTATCCTCCACTCTCCCAATCCCAAGGCCACCAATAACCTTGCTTCTATAAACCGTCTCACAATTTACCGCATGCATTTTTCTCTTTTCCTCTCCATCCCCCAAAAAAAAACCCCGTTGTAATTTCTCGATCTTTTGAGCAATCCCCTTTGGGATTTTGAAAACAGACATATAATACGTAGGTATGCTGGCAATGACTGACTTAATCAAAACTAACCGTCCACCTTTCGAAAGAAACTTGCATTTCCATGGAGCTAATCTTCTCTCAATCCTTTCCACCAACGGCCTCCAAAAAGCCTTTGTGCCCGGTCTAGCACCCAGGGGGAGACCTAAATAAGATATAGGGAGATCAGCTGCCTTACACCTCAGAGACGTAGCCCAAACATCATCCAATACAACCTTCTTACACACTCTAACAACACATGACTTATGAAAGTTGACTTTTAGGCCTGAAGCCAACTCAAAGCATCTCAAGATTCTCTTCACATTCAGGAGAACCTCAACCTCGGCTTTCAAGAACAAAATGGTGTCGTCCGCAAACTGAAGATGCGATACGTTCACCCTCGTACCACCGAACTCCTCCCCTTTCACTAAATCTAGATTGGTAGCTTTAAGGAACAAGCAACTAAGCCCTTCTACAACAATGTTAAATAGAAAAGGAGATAAGGGGTCACCTTGTCTTAGCCCCCTATCCATACCAAATTGAGAAGTAGGGCTCTCATTAACCAACACTGATACTAACAGAGATGAAATACAACTACGCATCCACCCTTTCCACTTATCACCGAAACCCATGTAAGTCATCATAGAATCCAAAAAATCATGATCCACACTGTCATAGGCCTTTTCAAAGTCCAACTTCACTAAGAGACCCCCTTCATTATCCTTTTTCCATTTGTCAATGATTTCCTCTGCAATCACAAAACTATCGATAATCTGTCTCCCTTCTATGAACGCCATTTGGAACTCGCCAATAATCGATTGCATAACTCTCTTGATTCAATTAGCTAGGACTTTAGCTAAAATCTTATACATAGACCCTACCAAACTAATAGGTCTAAAATCCCCCACTGATACCGAATTGTTGAACTTTGGGATAAGAGCTAAAAAAGTATTGTTTAAATCCTTCACAATAGACCCATCCTTGTGAAATTCTTGAATAAAGCTCATGAAATCCTCTCTAATCACTTCCCAATGAGTTTTGACGAACAACAAATTAATGCCATCCAGGGCCGGCGCCTTGTTGCCATCACAACTACACAAAGCGTCCCAAACTTCCTCCCTAGTAAAAACCTCCTCTAACATCTCCCTCTCCTGGCAAGAGAGCCTCTTACGGCAAACATCTTTTAAGGAAGGCCTCATCCATTCCACCTTGCTAAAATGTTTTTGAAAGAAGTTAAAAAGCCCATGTTTTACCTGGTGCGGATCTGTGAGAGTAACTCCCCCAACATTTAACTCGCCAATATAGTTGCGTCTTCTTCTCCCGTTCGCAACTAAGTGGAAGAATCTTGTGTTCCTATCACCCTCCTTTAGCCAATTAATTCGAGATTTCTGTCCCCAGACTAGTTCATCCCGCCTCAATCCTTTCCAAACCTCAGCCAATAAGGATGCACGTTTTTGTCTCAGAGATTCTGACCAACCTTCACCAGCCGCAATCTTGTCTGTTTCAGCTAGACGTTCCTCCAGCTTCTTCAAGGAAAAAACGTCCTTCTTAGAGTGAGTAATCCATCTCTTTAATCTGACTTTAGTCATTTTAACTTTAGCTGACAGAGAGGCTCCTTCGTTGCCTTTATTAGGACATCGTTTCCACCCTTCCAAAGCATCCCTCATCATATTATTGTCCTCCAACCAATAGTTAAAAAAATGAAAAGGAGTAGGCCCCCAATCCTCCTTAGGATTGCCTAACAAGATCGGGCAATGATCAGAAATGCTTCTCGGCAGCCCTTTCAACACCAAGTTTGGAAACCAAGATAGCAATATTGGAGAGATGAGAAAGCAATCTAACCTTGCCCAAGCCGCCCTCTCTCTCGAATTCGTCCAAGTGAAGGTCGTTCCACTCATAGGAAGGTCCACGACTTTAGCACTAAGGATGAAGGAGTTGAAGTTCCTTATCGAAGCCAGATTACAGCACAGTCCAATTCTCTCTGAAGGATCGCAAACTGTGTTAAAGTCTCCTCCAATACACCAAGGAATCTTGAAAGAATATACGGCATTGACTATGAAGTTCCACAGATCCTTTCTCTCACTTTCTGTCGTTGCTGCGTACACATTGCATAACGCCACTTCTTTGTTCAAAGCGACCCACTCCCCAATTAGAATAATGCACCTAGAATTGGAGATACAAGCTGTTACATTAAAGTGGTCCTCATTCCACAGAGTAAGCAAACCGCCTGAGGAACCAACCGCGTTAACAGTAACTCCTTTTTTGAGCGTAGAACCACCAAGAGAATGCAGCACCCTGTTGTCAATTTGTCCCAGTTTTATTTCTTGTAAAAAAAGAACAGAAGGTTTGATAGATTCAACCAAGCTTTTTACTACCCGCATTTTCTCTCTCTTCCCCAAGCCTCTAATATTCCAAGACAATATCATCATCAACCAATTTTAATCCCACTGGAAGACAAGCAAAGATAACACTAGTGGGGAATGTCTGACCTTGATATTTTGGCTGCATCTTCTAACTCTCTACTGCAAATCTCTTCAAAAATCTCCCTTTCATTTTCTCCAAACTCGAAACCGAGCGCCGCCCATGTCTCAATAACTTTGGCAACCTCTTCGGCTAAACACCAAGACTGCTTATTACCACTTCCATTGAGACTTATAGCTCCTGGATGGGATTGACTTGTCTGCCGTGACAGGGCTTGATTCCCTGCTGAAGTTTTAGTCAAGCCACCATTCTCTACCCCAGTCTCTACAACTTTTGCAATCTCATCCTCCAGGCACCACTCAAGCCTTTTACCCTCAACATCCACGATATCCACGCGTTTCTGAGGTTGAGCCAACTTTTTTAAGTCAAGTTTCCTAGTCGACCTTGTCCTCATGCCATGCCTTTTAGTGAGAGGACGCTTCTTTGAGCCTTCTCTTCTTATATTAGAACATGGAGAATACCATTTTGCTGCTTCACCCACATTTATCGCAGAGGTCCGACATATTCTTGTTTCCCCTTCTCTCGTCGTCTCTCTCTCTTGACCCGAACTCACCCCATCTGAGTTGATATCACTTTTATCCTCAGCTTCAATTATGAGATCCAAACCCACATCACCTTTATACATGCTTCCTGTTATATCGTTACTTTCCCTGAGAGGAGCATTCCTATGTTCTGACATAAGGCCCATGAGATGTCCCTCTGAATCATTCCGAATTGGGCCTAGTACAACTGAAAGGCTTCCAGGGCCCAGCCCTACTGTAGTAATTGGTCCTGCCCCATGTTGTAACCACTCCATACCTTTAGAGCTTTCACCCCCACCCTTGTTTCCAGAGAAGTTTGGACCCCCAGCAAATATCTGGTCAGAAGAAGACATACTGTCATAATCAGAACTTTCCAAGACCCAATGTCCAGATTTCCTCTTTTCCAAGTTTAAGGATCCTTGGCCTACTACATTGGGTTGTGGTATAGTTTTTGATTTTGGAGAATAAATTAGCTTCCCTTTGTCTTTGGACCCAAGAAAGGTGTCAGCCTTATGTCCCATCTTCTACTTGGTAATGCAAAGATTGCTTCTCCCTTCGACATCTCTTTTTCCTGCCATCACCTTAACCTCCCTTTTCGACGTCTTAACCTGATGAGTGGGCTACCCATGGGTGGTCTTTTCGCTCTGCACAAAGTTGTAAGTTGCTAGTTTTTCCTCGATCAAGCCAGCTGAATTAACCATAACCGGAGATGAATTCAAATTTGAATTTTCTATGCCTGAATAAGACTTCAGACCCAAAAAATTCATCAACCACGGTAAGTTAACCGGGACGGCATCTTCATCAATCATGATGTCAAACGAGTTCATCTCTTCCATAACAGCATACTTGATTGATGATTTACGGCTTGATTGAATCTTAGTGATTATCTTGTGATTCTAAGCTCTAATATTTTGCTAGAAATTCATTTTCAAATTTATCAAGTTGGTTCTAGCATTTTTATGTGATTGAACATAATCTAGGTTTTTGTATGTGTTAGGTGTTTCACATACTCTAGATTGTTTGTTCATGTTAAAAGTTCTAGATAAAATTGATTTGTGCATTCATTGCTAAAAATATAGTTCTTCATGTTTTGTGCCTAATCCACACATTTCATATGTACATGCATCATTAGTGTGATTGCGTCATTTTTAGGATTGCAAACTAGAATACATGTGACATATGTATATTGATCCAATTCTAGTTTTCATAGGATATATTGATCATATATACTATGTTGTGTGTGTTTGCATCATTTGCATTCACTTAGATCACATGCCTTGTGAAGAGGTTGGAAGTCTCATTTCTTAGAGTGATTCTTTGATTTGAGCATTGGAAGTCTTGGCTAGAGACGTGAGGTCTTGGATAGCTAAGCATTGAAAGTCTTGGCTAGGATTGGGGTGACCCGGATAGCTAAGTGTGGAAGTCTCATATTGGAGAGTGATTCTTCGATTTGAGCATGAAAGTCACATTTTGGAGAGTGATTCTTCGATTTGTGCATGGAAGTCTTGACTAGGATCGGGGTGATCCGGATAGTTAAGCAATGAGGCATCTCTTTCATTGTGTAGGGGTTGAATGGTAGATTTCTAGGTGAAATGGTCACTTGAGAGATTGTATCTTTTTATCTTACTAGTGAAAGGTGTTTTCCGGTGGTTGTGGAATCAACCCGTGGATGTTTCCTCTTCGGAGGTTTTACCACGTGAAAATAATGTGTTGATTTTCTTTATCCTTATCTCTTGATATTTGTGTATGTGTTGATATATATCTTGTTTGATATCTTAAATTAAATCGATAATGCTTGTCCTTGTCTTTTAAAGTGTGATATAAGCTAATTAGAGGGACAAACTTTTGTTTGTTTCAAGGGAATGAAAAAGGTGTAATAACTTATTCACCCCCCCCCCCCCCCCCCCCCCCCCCCCCTATAAGCTAATTAGAGGGACAAACTTTTGTTTGTTTCAAGGGATATTCCCCCCCCCCCCCCCCCCCCCCCCCCCACTTTCTAGGTTAGCTTACGGCAAATTAACCGTGTTTGTATTTTTCACTCATGCCATAATGTGGACGATTCGGTAGAGCTGAACCAGGGAACAAATCAGTTTGGTGCTGGACATCCCTAAGCGGTGGCAATCCTTGAGTCAACTCGCTAGGAAATATGTCTCGAAACTCCTCTAATAGTGGTTTGACAGTCTCAGGTACATCAACATTATTAGTCTCCTCACTGCTTAAGAGAACATACAGCACTTTTGTCTAACCAACAGCTTCTGCAAATTGATTTTTGCTCAATAAATTTTGGAACTCTATGGTGTTTTTGAGGGGAACTCCTTACTAGGCAGAAGAACAATTTTTGATTGTTAAGAGAGGAAACTGTAAGTGTTCTTTTTTCCATCATATACGGCTCCTCTATCAAACTGCCAAGACCTTCCCAACAACATATGACAGGAATCCATTGTAACCACATCACACCAAATACTGTCTCTATATTTAGTTCCAATGGAAATTGAAACTAAGCAGCGTTTAGAAACTGTGACCTCATTACCTTTCTTTGGCCAAGACAACTTGTATGGATTTTGGTGGGGTTCTGTCTTCAAGTTCAGCTTGGCCACTGCTTCTTCAGAGATCACATTCTCACAGCTGTCGGAGTCAATCACCAATCGACAAACTTTCCCCCCAATTGTGCAGGTAGTTCGAAAACTATTGTGTCTCAACCATTGTGCATCATTCTCCCCTTTTGGAGTAAAGCAAATCTTTCGAACTACCAACATTGTGCCAAAATCTCCTTCAACGAGTTCCTCTACCGGTTGTATAGTATCAACATCCTGCTCTTTATCTTCCATATCATATACTTGATCATCATTCTCAATAAATAACCCTTTTCCATAATTCCTCTTTTTGTGCATTCTAACATGCGGTGCCCTATCTCCCCACAAGTGAAACAACGTACTCCTGAACTCACCGTTGAATTTTTGTTGGCCTAACTATTCCCAGTAATCTGTGGATTTAAGTTGCTAATATTTCGAGTATGGGGTGGAGCAGTCTCAACATTACGACCATTACCACATATATTTCTAAAGGCATCACTGGAGTGACGATCCAATTGCTTCTCCAATTGTAACGGTCGATGATGCGCTTCAGCTACAGAATAAAGGTCAAACAAATACAATGTGTCTTGAAATTGAACACGTAAGCCACCTATATAACGAGCCACCATATGCTCTTTAGTCTTGGCCAAGTCATTCCTGGCCATCAACCAATGAAACTCGGTTGTATACTCATCTACAGACCGATTTCCTTGCCTCAAGTTTTGCAATTGTTGATACAATAGCCTAGAGTAATTATGTGGCAAGAATGAGGCATGCATGTGCTTTTTCAATCTCTCCCAAGAATCAATTTTCCTTTTCCTCTGTCTGACCCTGGTGAGTTTGGTCAATTGCCACCAAGCAGCTGCTCTACTGCAAAATCTAGTAGCCACCAAAGACACCTTCTTGTTCTCAGGCACTTCTTTAAACTCCAAAATCTCATCAACAGTACAAACCCAATCCAAAAATTCTTCTGGCTGACCAATTCCTTGAAACTCCGGAACATCGATCCTAAGACCCGACTCCCATCGTCGATCTTGGACGGGTCTATCTCTTTAGCTTCGCCCTCTTAACGGATTTTCAAAACTCTATGTTCCTTCATCATCCGTAGAAGGAATAGTTAAAGGAGAGCTTCGGTCTCCCATTGTGTCCATCCTTTGGCTCAAAACCTCCAATTTTTCAGCTAATTGGGTTACAATTTCAGCAGTTGAGTGTCTTCAGCATCTCGATTTTGAACCTGTCATCTGGGTGGCATAGTGCAAAGCAGTTTAAAGTGAAGTTTGATGTTATGTGTGGGTGAAACTGGTACATATAAATGATTTTGGCTTTGGTAAGAGAGCAGTTGAATAAGGTGGTTGTCGGCAGTGTTGAGAATTTTGGGTTGATTTAGTTTATTATTATTATTATTTTTTTTTTTTGTAAAATTGGATATTGGTTGAATTCGGTGGGTGAGGTTTATGGTGTATGATATTGAGTAGGACTTGTCGGCATGATGGGTAGCTGTGTATGGATTAAGTGGTGAAGATGCAGAATCGTTTTGGATCTAATAACAAAATGATGCAGCGCCAATGTTCGATTTCTGTTGATTCGAAGAATACCCAGGATTTGGAACAATTTGCTAGTTTGTTGATTCAATAAAATACCAAGAAACAAACAAAATAAGTTTAGATAACTGAAATTTATTTATCAAATCACGTCTGTCCAGAAATGTCTTACAAGCTCCAATATATAGGAGAGGAAAAACTTCTAAAAGGAAACAAATAAATCACAAATTAAATCACTAAAAATATGCCTCCAATGCATCCCAGTGATTTGGTTAAGTCATAAGAATCAAGCTTCTATTTTCACCAAGATTCTTGCAAAACTCCCAGATTTTCAAAGAACTAGAATTCTATAGACCGTTGATGATTCAATAGCTTGCATCAAATTTCTCCATGAAATCTAAAGCAATAATGTTTGCTTGATCTCCATCAAATATGCTCAAGTGGTTCCAATACTTACTAGGTAATTATTTAGTAAGAACTGATGAAGGTAAACCACGTGATAGTTTGAATTTAAATTATCAAAGATAATGATAATTAGGTTAAGTTCAAACGGGTCAGATAAAGGGAATAAATGGATAAATAGGATAAATTTGAATATCATAATCCATCTAGATTCTGGAACCTATAAATAACAAATTGTTCTATTCATTCAAATCATTCCATCTGAGTTTATTACAAAACCAATGAGTTTATTAAAGAGAGTTTCTTTAGTTTTGCTTTTAGTGGTCTTTTCTGATGACAGCAAATTGCACGATGAACTGAGGAAACTTTCCGGATTCCAGAATTTGTGATTGTTCTCCAACCAGTGATACAACCAACAGACGATCCCGCTTCCGCTGCGCAATTTGGATTTCCAACGGTAAACGGTATGGATTCGAAATTTACTCCGATTATTTATTGATTTAATAATAATTGAAAATCAACACCAACCAATTAATTTTTTTAAGGAAATATAAAATTGTCAAGTCTTAAATATTTTTATTAGATGAGTTGATTCATATTTATTGAATAATAAAAAGAATTACTATTTCATAGTAAATTCTAAAGTTAAAATTGTATTTGATTAAAAGTTATATTAATAAGTCAATATTATAAAAAAAAAAAGAGTCAATATTATTTGAACAAAGTTTTTACAAAATTTACCAATTCAAAACCAACAAACAATCACAACTCCATAATTGTAATTATTAGTGTTATTTTAAGTGTCAACCCATCTTTAACAAAAATAGTCAAAAAGCTTGCTGACAAACTTCAATTATGTGCACTGTTAGACCTAACCATTTATGCTTATCCCAGAAAAGTATAACAACTAAAGTGCCATTGAAATCAAAGCAATTGATTTTGTTACGAGGGAAACATAAACCTTCGTACCACTTCAAGAGATCATCAAATGATCAAGACAGTAAAATTAATATAATTAACTAATGGTTATTAAAGGGATCATACCACTTATACATGAAATAAAACAAGTGATACACCCTTCACAACCGCACCATGAAGTTGTAGACCGCACCATTGAAGTTGTAGATTCAGGTCTTATCCCCACCCCAAACCCCAAATTATCGGTAATTGTTAAAAATAAAGGGATAATACTACTTGTATTATAATAAGATTATGGGCTTGATAACAACAGTTAATTGGTGTGAAAAATATATTTGCAATTCATTTTTTTCAAAACTTAATATATGCGTAACCGCTCTTGTTTGAGCGGTTAAACATTTCCTTTTCACTTCCTTTTCACATATGTGAAAGGGTTCGGGGTTGTGACCTTGCAAGGCATTATATTTACATGTACTATTATTTATAATACATAAATAAATAAAAACTTAATATATCAAACACTTGTGCCATTATAACATTTTTTTCCACTTAAATGTAAACATAAAGAAGAGTGAAGAAAAAGCATCCATTTACTCCTAAATATGCAGATCTTTGTGTATCAAAAGGGAGAAATTTTGCAGTTAAGAATTTGATTGTTGTGCCATGCCATCACCGTTTTCGGCCTGAAACAGTCTTCTTGACAGCACCCACAGATACTAGAAACTGATCAAGGGATGATAAGGTTTTCATGTCGTCTGGAGGAAAATAACTAGCAGCCTTTCCCATAAGTGATGTGAAGAGAAGAGAGAGCGAAGGCCGAGTAACGTAACGCTCACCCAAAAGATCGTCTAGAAAACCAAATGCAGCTAAGAAATCGGACCTGCTTGCATTTATCGGAGCAGCAAAATGAGCTGGGATTACTCTCATGAATCTCCAGTCCCGGGCAATACGATCAATCCAGTCCCTGACCTGAATTTTCCAAGAAGCAAGTGAAATTGTTAAATGTTATGTCATTTATCATAATGATATCAAAATCCCCATGATTTGTTGTGTATTCATGCAATGCATAACTTACACTCTCACACATCAATGCTACTGTAAAAACATTGATACAATCATCTAAACTACCACTAAATAACTTCATTTGTTGTTGATTAGACCAGTTGAGCAAAGAGGAGCAAAATCCAAATATTTAATATCAAGGAAAGCAAATTTAGCATCAGAATGGCTTTGTTACCTTCTCAGGAACTTTGCTGAAGACTAGTGTCTTTACGATGGGTGAAACGATCAGCTTTTGAGACATCTGAGCAAAGCTAGCATTGGGTTCCAACAGATTGGAGGGACCAAGGAACAAGATTTGAAGAACCATTCTTTCCCACCCTTTAATATTCAATTTTTAGCATCAGCATCTACTCAAATTCATTAACCAAATAATTATAAAAGAGTAATGAGGTGTTTCCAGAGAGTGATCGACGACTAACCTTTTTGGCGGTTAATTTTGTTGTCAACTACAATTTCCTGAGGAACTTCCTTGCCCTTACTAAGAAGCTTTACTGCTAATCCGTTCTTTGCTGATGCTAATAAGGACTCTTTGCTTATACATTCTGGTGGCTTTCTAGGGACAAAAATCACAGCGTCTGTAACCAGTAGTGTTCTTGAACGCTTGTGATAGAAAGCAACCTCTACATATGGTCCGATTCCTGAAATAATTCAGTAGCAAGTGAGTTCAAAATGTCACATCTTACTGAAGTTTGAGGCAAGGCAAGTGCAGTTCATTTACCAACTTCCGGTGAACTTAAAACTTTTTGTTCAATCTCATCAGCCCATGGAGTTGAAAAATCCTCATCTTTCAAAGTTTTAGCACGAAAAATCCCAAAAAACTCAAGCGGCAAATTCAAGGGCCAACTCCACTGTCTTGGTGCCACCCACATCTGAGCTCTTGGAAACTTTCGCGAGAATGGGCCAACAAAAATTTTATGTTCATAAGCAAATGTAGGCAGGACGATGTACTCTACTGGAGCGCCCAACTCCTTTACAAGCTGGTAAAAGATGAGTAAATTCACTAGTTAAAATAGAGAAGTTCAAAAAGTTGCAAAACATGCTGAAATTGTAGAGGTCAAAGACGTGGAAGAAGATATTACATGAGAAAATTCTGGTGAATATAGACAATTTTCTCTCCATGAAAAGTTTCTCTTTAACAACTTAGAAGAGACCAACTTTTGAGCTGCATTTTGGATATCATTTTTTTTTATTTGGGAATAAAACAATAGATGCAGTATTTCATTCTATATGCAAGTAAATTTGTGATGACTAGCAAATGATAACTAAATAAGTGATACCATCTTGCGAAAATGATTTTCGTTCGAGGGAGACAAGATCCCTATGAATGGATGTCTAATTTATGCTTTAGATGCAGGCATGATAGCTGAAACCAATTATTTTATTCACTGCATTAGGCCATTTTATTGGCATCTTCTTACCTTCAAGAAAACCTTTCATCAAATCCTTTATAAGGCACAGTGTCAAATTTTCAGGCTGTCCTTCAAAATTAGACCCGTATAAATCAAAATGGGTGTTTGAAACCAGAAGGTGGTAAACAGCCCAACAAGGAAAAACCAAAGTAACAGGAATGGTCATAAACCTTATAAAGGCCTTACGATAATGAAGTCTCAATAAATAATAATTAGATTTCTAGACAGCATAACAATCAAATTATAGAGAAACAAAGTAAAAAATCCCATATGCGGAGTTCATATGTCGCCAAATTGTCTTACTTAGCATCAGTAATTCAGTATTCAAAGAGTAAAATTGAAAAAATAAAATAAAAAACAAGTAGAACCTGAATGCACTCCTTTGTTGGAGCAATAGGTGCATGGACCCATAATCCTCCAGATTTGAGCTTGATGACAGTCATCCGGATGTTGGTGGAGACACTGCTGAATCCTAACGCTTGCTCTTGTTCGAAAAGCCATATGCAGCCTTTCACAGCCTAAAGAGGAAACAAGAACAGGGAGGGACATTTCAGTGTAAGAAAAGCAGCACTTCCAGCTACAAGTCACTCTGACATATGTCAATTTTCATCTTATAGTGCCAAACAATTTGCTATCAATTCAAAGATTAGAATTCTTTTAACATCTTGACTCAACATTAATACCTTAACACATAATAAATTTGCTCCTACAGAACCAAAAGCTAAAAGCTGAAAGCTAGCCATATACACAATCAATAGTTCAATACTGATAATTTCTCTATATAACATTTGAGTGCATCTCTCAAACTGAAGATTTGCAGATTGACAATGTTCTTGGACATGCAGAGAAGTAAGCCATATTTATCAAACTTAAATGAATCAAACATGCAATTTTCTTGAAAAAGAAATCCACAACCAAATTTAACATCATCAAAATTTTATAAAAAAAAGATAAAGAAGCTAACCTCAGTCCTAGTGGTCCGCCTATTGAGAAAAGGACCAAGAGGAAATGGAAACCCAGTAAAGTTAAGATAAAACCTGCCACTATCAGTATCACTGGTACTGCTTGTTGTTATGCCATTACCAGTTGAAGCAACCACCAAACTTGGCAAGTCTCTCTTTTCTCTCTTTTGGCTTCTGGGTTTCAACTGTAAAGACTGACCCTTCAAGGACCCACCAAGGAAACTTGAGTTTTGGTCTCTTGCAGAAACTGGGTTCTGCAGAATTGTTGATTTTGGAGAAGAAACAGCCATGGCTGCCACCATTTTTGAGTACTCTCTTATTTACCATTAAAAACATCAACCAGAATATTATTTAGCGTTAACGAGGACCCAGTGATTGAAATTCCAGGCTATATTTTTGACACGTGGAGGCTTTTGTTGGATTGTCCTACATGGATTTTCTCTGGATTTTATAGGATTATTGGGGAAAAAGGAACACTACCCAATATTATAGGACAGTTGAATCTTTAGATAAAAAAAATAAACAGAACTAAAAAAGAAAATGGAAGTTTCTTAAGTGTCCAATAGTTAAATTCTTTACTGCTCAGGTTTGAAAATTAAAAGAAATCACCTTTCATTGGGAAGTGAATAAAAAGGATAAAGTTAATAAACATTTAGGCAGTAACATTCCCAATTTCTTTTTTTAATAAACATTTTAATCATAAATAAGTATGTTTATACATTTACTTAGGACAATAACATCACACCACGTGGTTAGAGCCTTTTTATATAAATTATATAATTGAATAACATGAACCTGTTGAAGCAAAAGTCTAGAAACTAAAGCTTGTGTAGTAGGCTATTGTGTCAATTTAGAGGTTGGGTGAGCAGAAAATTTTGCTTATTCGGGGACAACTCCAAGAGAAAAACAGACACAGACCAATGCATCAGGAAAGAAACAGAAGTAATCATATAAGCAAAAGCATAAGCCATTAGAGTCCATTTTTGGGTAACAAATGATTGACTAAACTAGGTGGGTTGAAAGTACCCAATTAATAAGTGCATTTAAAAAAGCTTCCTCACCTCCTTATTTGTTTAAGAAGAACCAATTTGAATACTCAACAATAATTTTCATATTGTTGTAAAAGAATGATAATAAATTACAAAGAAATAAAGTGAAACTGAGATGAGAGAAGAGAGATATACAAGAGAGAGAGATATGCTTTGTATGATTATAAGAGAGCTTTAGTTCAACCAAAAAAGCAATTTAGAGAGAGTATATATATATATATATATATATATATATATATATATATATAGAGGCAAACTCACCGCTTCTCATGTATTACAAACCTTAGTAATTAAGTTAAGTATAAGACTTTATTCTTCTCCACATGTGTTATCAAGTGGGCAAGTGGGCATCAAGTGCACACAGACAAGTGGCGGGGATTCACATCATTTATAACACTCCCAACAGAACAAAAACCTCGGCAAACAATATATAAAATTATCTTATGGATCTTGTAGTGTTGGATGTTCTCAAAACTATCTCATTAAAATCCTTGTCAGGAAAACCGGTAGGATAAAACAAAATCGAATGGAAAAAGAGTATAGTTCACATATGTCCAGAATTATTGTTTTCTTCAAAACATTTCTCACATTTATACTTTGCTAGGGTAAAACCCAATGGGATAAAAACATGAGTAAAGATATTCATTGATCTATCAGATCAAAGTAATATTTATGATGATCTTATGGATCAATGTAACATATATACAATGATTAGCAAGATCAAAGTAATACTTACAATGATATTCTTGATCAAGACAACATATATACGATGATATACTGGATTAATGTAATAAATATGATGATCTTATGGATTAAAAGATTTTTGAGTGTGTTTAGAGAATTACCTCATTAAAATCTTATCAGGAAAACCCAATGGGACGAAAATCTAATTGAAAGGAAAAAGAGTAAAATACACATATGCCCAAATATAATTAATATACTTCATTTGATATGCTCCCCCTCATGAGACGCTCATTTGATAAAAATTCTTTTGAAGCAATCTTCTAGATTGCTAAGCTGGCGTATATAGATGTTTATTTCATGAAATAACATCATAAATGATTGGAGGGGATTATAAGCAAAGACTTGCTTTATGGAATAATATTCATATGGAATATTTTCAGAATATTTTCAACATATTATGATTAATGGACAAGCATTCCATTTGATCTATGTTCTATCTTCAGGTCAAGACAATATTTTCTTTCTCATTTCCTTATAAAAGAAACATGAGTATATAATATGATTATTATATCCTTATCTTAACGGATATTAACTGAGACGGTTATACCACATTCGTTCATATTTTTTTAATTCATATAAAGATTTTTGTATCTTTATCAAAAACTGATTACGAGATCTCAATTTACATGCTTCTAGCATTTTAAATCCTTCAGGGTTTATAAATATCTGCATTGAGCGAATCATATAGATAAATTATTACTACGTCTAGAAGACGCATTTCAAGTCATTCAAAGGCAGTCAAATTTATCAAAAATCGGAATGTAATCGTATTCATCAGTAATGAATACAAAGTTTTTGTAAGAAACCTTATCCTACGAGTTGTGCCTCATATCTCATGATCTTGTTTTTCTCATTACGTTTTTGTATAAAGACCCATTAGTATCCAACTGGTTTGACATCTCCAGGTGTCTGGAGTACTATTAGTCTAAACACTTTATATTTAGTTTTTGAAGTCAATTCTTCTTGAATTGCTTCTTTTCATGTCTTTTATCAACAATCATTGACATTATGAATATCATAATTATCATTTATAATTTCACTAGCGCTACTATGTATAAAAATACATCATCAATGATTATTTCCTTATGATTCCACATTTTTCTCATACGATTTATAGAAATTTTCTCAATTTCTATACTCTTGTATCTCTGTTGAGATTACTTCCATTTTAATGGATTTAGTCATTTCATAGACTTATATGATTTATAGAATTTCTCTCAATTTCTATATTCTTATTATTCATAGTCTCAATGTGACATTAATAAAGTTACATGCCTTTGATCTAAGCAGATTTTTTTTTATATTCTGCTTGAATAATATCAAGTATCATTGATACATAATTTTGTATTTTTTGATAACAATATCGTGGCTCTTCTAGAGCTTTCTATCATATATGTTGGACATGATATAATATTACCATTTGCTCTGAGCAAAGTCAAATTCATAAAATATTTCTGACTCCACGGAATTGTACGAGTCATTGCACTATTGGCAAGATATATTTTTTCTTTTAGGAATTTTATGGACATTATTTTTAATGCAATTTTATATCTCATCTTAAATAATAACTTTTTTCAATAGGTTTATTCTATATATCTTTTCTCTTATCATTTACAAACATCCACTCCTAGGCTATATTTTGATATCTCATGAATATAAATATATCCAAATTTACTCTCTTGATATTGCACCTTCAAGAGCAAGTATAAAATAGATAAAATATCCTTTACAATCTCATTATTCATGATATTAGGATCCTAAATACTTTTTATGATACTCGCAACATCCTGCTAGATGTGTAAATCTTTTTTCTCAAATGAAAGATATGTTAAGATCTTAAAACTCTTTTATAATACTCACAACATCCTGCTAGATGCGTAGATCATTTTTCTCAAATGATTGACACATTATGATCTTAAATCTCTTTTATGATACTCACAACATCCTGCTGGATGTGTAGATCATTTTTCTCAAATGAATGATACATTAGGATCTTAAATCTTCTTTTATGATACGTTAGGATCTTAAATCCTTTTTTATGATACTCACAACATCCTATTGGATGTGCAGATCATTTTTCTCAAATGAATGATATGTAAACATATCACTTCATCTATATATATATATATATATATATATATATTGATTTTTGGAACTTCCGGTTCGACAGTGAACTGTAAGTTCATATACAAAATTCAAAAAAACTTCAGATTCTGAATGGATTTGAAACCTCAGGTTCCAAATAATGAAGTATGGCATTCATGTATATAACACTGGATCCAGAACTTTAAGTTCTCATCGGTTTTCAAAACCGTGCCAACTTAAATATCATAAATCTAGAAACTGTAAGTTTTGTTGAGTCGGTCTAGCCGATCTCATATATTGAGTATAATTAAAGAATACAAATATTTAAAGAACATAATAAATCAGGGGCGTAATCTCACGTGTATGTTGCATATAAATAAATGTGAATATTTAAAGGACATAATAAATAAATCCAGAACTATAAATAGGTTCTGTCGACAGAGAGTCCTGTCGACACAACCGTAGCCAGTCTCTGTTGACACAGCTGTAGTCAGTCTTATACATTACGTATAATAAATAAATACGAATATTTAAAAAGCATAATAATTAAATCCATAACTATAATAGGTTCTGTCGATAGATACTGCTGTCGACACAACCGTAACCAGTCTCTGTTGACACAGTTGTAGCCAGTCTTATATATTACGTATAATAAATAAATACGAATATTTAAAAAGCATAATAATTAAATCCATAACTATAATAGGTTCTGTCGACACAACCGTAGCCAATCTCTGTCGATACAACCGCAGTCAGTCTTATATATTACGTATAATAAATAAATACGAATATTTAAAAAGCATAATAATTAAATCCATAACTATAATAGGTTCTGTCGACACAACCGTAGCCAGTCTCTGTCGACACAACCGCAGCCAGTCTTATATATTGCGTATAATAAATAAATACAAATATTTAAACAATTACATGAGGGTAAGCTCACCTGATATGTGAATAAAATAAATATGAATATTTAAACAATTCTAGGAGGCTAAACTCAACTGATATGTGCATAAACATAAATGCGAATATTTAAACAATTCTAGGAGGCTAAGCTCATCTGATATGTACATAAAAATAAATGCGAGTATTTAAACAACATAAATACATTCATAACTATATGTAGGATCCATTGATGGCATAAACCATCTTGTATACAAATTTATAAATAGATCCAGAATATTGAGACGTAAGTAAATTACCCATCATGAGATCCTTTTTACTTACATGCAATCGTGCTGATAACATGTTGTAAAAGAATGATAATAAATAAAAAAGAAATAAAGTGAAACTGAGATGAGAGAAGAGAGAGATACACAAGAGAGATGAAATAACAAATAAATAAAGTAAGACAAGAGAGAGAAACAAGAGAGAGAGAGAGAGATATGCTCTGTATGATTATAAGAGAGCTTTGAACGCGTAATATTTTATGTGTCGTGACATGCACTATTCAAACAAATTTATAAGATCACAAGATGCACTCGAACAAGTATAAAACTAGTATGTGGCAAGTATGAGTATCGTTCCTCAGAGATTGAGCAATAGTTATGAGTAAATCAATGCTTTAGTTAAAAATGCAAGAAAAGTAAATTAATATGAATTTGGAGAAGAAATAAAACTAAAATGTAAACTAAGCTAAAATACACTAAAATGTACTATTCTAAACATGTATGGATATGTGATATGTAGATTAAGGAATTGATGAATTCAACTAGCAAATAATGGGTAAAGAATGAACTCACAATGATTGTCATTAACTAATGTAATCACTCTAGGATGTATAGGAGTGACTATTTACCACTTGTGAATGCCCAAACCATCATGTATAGCATTGGCCACCCACAATTGGTTATAGAATGAAAGAACATCTATCTCATAAGGGACATATCTCTTTGTTAAAAATCACCAACCCATCAGGTATAGGTTGATGCTTAATCTATCACATGCAAACAATCATAGGATGTATAGTCTTGATTACCCATGAAAGATTAGGATTAGGTGAGATTAATAATCCGGATATTACTTGGGTCATGTACCCTTGTTCAATCGTCCTATTCAATTGAGCTTAGAGGGCCAAGCATCATGTATACTTGATTCTCTACACACATAGTTTCTCAAACAACTCATGAAGAGAGTTATGTACAATCAAACACAAATTGCTTTTGAAATCAAATAAAACATTGAATAGAACAAATGAGATATATTTTTAATAGAAGATATTGAGTTCATTACAAATACCCATATTTACAAGTGAATCACATCAATCCCCTAATGTGATTTAGCTACTCATAACAAATGGAATACAAGAAAGGACCCATGTAGAACATATGTTCTTGTCAGTAGCCAATGATGGAGATGATAATGGGTTTTTGGTGAGAAAGGTTTTTGGGATTTAGAGAGAGAAAGAATGAATGGAATGGTGTATGGTCGTGGGATCTCCCCCTTTGAAAATGAGAATTGAAAACTATTTATACTTCTTTCAAAAACTAGACCAAAATGTTGATATGGCGAGCTGGGTTTCCCGTATAGCATGGGTAGGTTACCCGTGCAGTCTTCATTTCCCTTCAGATTTGTACAATGTGCATGGGTAAGTGCATGGGTGGATGACCCGTGCACCACTCGTGGCCTTGCTCCCTGGTCTGGTGAACTGCACGGGTGGGTGCACGGGTGTTACCCGTGCAATTACCCGTGCAGTTTGGTCTTCTCAAAATCCACCTTCCAGTACACGGGTGACTGCACGGGTATATCACTGGTATGCTACCCGTGCACTTTTGCTTCCTTCACTTCATTTGTGCACTAATTGGTCTATTTTGCCTCCCTTCATGCCTTTTACCTAATGTCTGCAATAAAAACCAAACGAGCCATAAATACACATAAAAACGCTCAAGAACAAAACAAAGACAAAGGATATTAGGGCCAAAATGTATAACATTTTTGGCTCAATCAAGCTTCAACTCAACCAAAAATAAAACAATTTAGAGAGAGCACCATATATATAGAAAAACTCACCACTTCTCAAGTATTACAAACCTTAGTCATTAAGTTAAGTATAAGACTTTATTTTTCTCCACATGTGTGATCAAGTGGGCAAGTAGGCATTAAGTGCACAAAGGCAAGTGGTGGGGATCCACATCATTTATAACACATATCAATATTGTAGGCCCAAACAAAAACCGGCAAATTACAAGTTGATAAACATACAATGTAAGGAAGATTTCTAGATATAAAAGGAAACCAGAAAAAAAATTCTCATATTACCAATTATGAGACCGTATGCAATATATGTAATCAACATAACTAAAAATACACTAAGAGTGATAAAACTAACCTTGAGGGGGGGGGGGGGGGGTGAATAGGTTTTAGTTAAATTAAATGCCATCTTTTTGATTAATCAAAATTAAACAACACAACCCCTAATCTCTAACACAATCAATCATTGCCATAATAAAATGCGGAATAAACAAAATGACACGATGATATGATTTACGTGAGAAACCCTCCAACTAGGTAAAAACTCACGGGCCTAATCGCCAATCGAACCCTCAAATCCACTATTTGCATAAACGATTACAACCTAGGTTGACCACATCACACCTAATTGGTTACTAATCCGTTCTTGCTACCCGCATGCCTTTAATAGTGATTTTAGGCTCTTGCTTGTATACTACCCAAGGCAAATACAAGACTTAACTCTTAAATGAAGAGATAAGAAACCTAAAGTGAATATGATGATATTCTAAATGCACAAAATGCAAGGTCAACACATTTAATGCTTATCTAGTCATGTATGAGTGCTTCAAACATTCCTAGATATCATGTTGCTATATGACACACATATAACCTAGCCATATGAAATCAAAGCATTCCTAGATGCAATAGCTATCACAATACAACAACCCAAACATCAACAAAAATCTTTATTTATAATGAAAAATTATAAACTAGATGCATAAGAAGCATAAAAGAGATTTCTTGTTCAGCAAGAACACAAAGATGGATGAGAGTGGTGTTCTACTTACCAAGTAAGCTATGTTGATGAAGACCCATGCTTAGAAACATCCTAGATGAAGCTAGATGATGATAGAACCATGAATGAATGATGCGTGATTGGGTTTTGCACAATAAAAATGGTTTCTTGCTACCTTTTCTTGCAAGACACTCTTGAGCTCTAAAAGAAATGAAAGAGAATATGTTCTGAAGCTCTAAAGAGGCAAGGAAGAGGAAAGGGCATGTATATATCAACCCCTAGATGAAATGACACCGTTTTGAAAACAGTAACAAAATCCCGTCATTACCGCTGTGCGTACCGCGGCTCGGGCAAGTTGTCCAGACCGCGGTACACGCAGCAGTGTGCCTACTGGACAACATCGCGGTTGGGACCGCTGTGCGTACAATGCACAGGCCGCGGTCTAGGCAGCAGGGGCCGACTGAAGTTTACCGTTTCACAGACCGGTGGGCGTACATGTGTACAGGATGCGGTCCAGGCAGCATGAGCCGACTGAAGATTACCGCTCTGTATGTCGCGGTTCAGGCAGTGCTTGCCAAGCGGTCTAGGCCGCGGAAATAGAAGAAACCCTATTTTCTAAGCAGACTTAACACACAAGGTGATGTGTAATATGTGCAAGTGTGGAGTGTGAAAAGTGACATACAATGCATCATTCAATTGTATGTAAACACGAATTTAATGCATGCAAGTGAGTGTGTGCAACTATATCCCTTCAAGTAGAAGTAGAGTCAAGTAATCTACCTTCCTTGAAGCACTTGGAGTCAAATGGAAGATCTTCAATTCCTAATCTACCCTTTTACAAAGATTAACCCCAATGGTGATTTTGTCAACGAAATAAGCCAATCATAAAGTGAGGCACTTACAATCTCCCCCTTTGGTTATTTCGTGACAAAACCATCACTCACAAAGCAACCTCACAAAAATAACAAATTGGTCAACAAAAGTTTCTACATTACAATAAAGCCTATAGTCTAAGTCTTGAACATCTTCAAGTCAATCCAAAGCTTGTAGAACCATCCAACCTACACATAATCAACAAAACAAACAAGAATACCTTTTAAGATCAAGTGTGTGTGAGGTGCTTTCAATAACCATAACCAACTACAAACAACATTATTTGCAATAGCCTTAACAAAATACAATCAAATAATGTAATCATGCTATGCAATGCAATACTCCCCCTACATGATAGCTCTCAACTCCCCCTAAACAAGATACTGCTAGTCCACTAAAGCTCACAACTCTTCTCCCCATTTTTGTCATGAGATAGGCAAAGGGAGTCCCCCTCAATGGGTAAGCTTTTGGCAAAGAGAGCTTATAGCACACAACATATTCAAGTTCATATAAGCAACTTTATGCAACTTAATTAAGAAGGAGAGAATCAAGGAGTTTTATTTGATGAAACATGTGTGATACGATGCTTGGCAAGCAAGACATGTTGTACTCAAGTTCAAAAACAATGGTATTTGGCAAAGCAAACAACAAAGGTTTCCAAGAGAATTCAAACCAATTTTCACCCTTTGTCATGATTTCAAGCAATGATATAGATTGTGTATACGAAAGTCAGTTTAAAGAGCAACTATATCAAACTTTATAAGCGAAACAAGACATGAGCGACTTTTTGCACCCTATTTGATTTTTCCGGGTAAGATACCCGTATGATAGTAGCCTTGTTCAACGAATAAATAGAGAGAGAAGACTAAATTTGGATGAGACATCCTTATTTATTGAATAGACACATGGTCCTTATTTTGTTTTAGTCTTCTCATTTGCTTATGCATACAGTTTTGCATTCATGTTTAAGCAATAAAAAATACGTCTTCATGCATATCAACTTAAAGCATGTCATTAATAAAAACATCATGTCATGGAGATCAATTATAGGTCATTCAAATTGTACTTCCAAAGTAAATCTCCTAGTCCAAAAATGCATGTTTGAACATAAATATAACATGGATTGCAAGAAAAACAATTTTCACACTTGTTATACCTAAAATGTCCAGTACATACGCCATGTCAGCAACGTTGACAAGTCAAAGATAAATCTGTTAGTTACACATCTTGGAAACATAGTTGACAAGTCAAGGGTTCCGATAGTCAAAACCACTGGTTTGTTGGGCCACCTTATAGGTTGCTAAAAGACGTTTTCAGTCGTGGGTCAGCCAGTTATAGACCCTAATACCGTGATACAGGCCCTAATGTTGCCTTAGGTTCATAACAATTCACCCAAGTCCCTCGGGACTCATATATCACATAACTTCTCATCTAAGTAAACGAGAATTAAGGAGAACCGTTCGTACCACCTTGAAAGGCGTGTACATGGACAGTGTCAGCACCGCTGGCTTTAGGGACACGCGTCAAACATACATAGGGTTACCCACTTCAACACTCAATGTAAAAGCACGAACCTGGACCAATGCATCAAGGGGGCTTGTGTCATGGCTGTCAGAACCAATACTTGAGTGCTGGTTGGCATTCACGCAACCTGGCCTATAAATAGATAAATGATCCTCATAAACGAGGAGAGAAAAAAGAGAGAGGAAGCATTTTTTGGGAGGAATCTAACATCTCTCTAGATCAAGATTAACCCCAGCAAAACGGAGTATAAACGTTGTCCACAGGCAGCGCTCTGCCTACTCTTCCTATTACCGAAACCAACCAATTTCACTCAGGACTACCTCGTCCTAACATACATTTCCTTTTCTTTTCATTGACGATTCAACGATTGCCCACATGGCAATGTTAAATCTTTGACTTTAGTGTTAGCAAATTCTACCCGTTAACATTTGGCGCTAGAAGGAGGGGGTCTGATTTCATACTTTCAAAAAGAAATGACCTTGGGATTTAAGTCATGACTCCACCGGAAAAAACAACCGGGGAACCTTCAAATTTCTTGGAAGGTGCCCCTGACCCGGATGAACAAATCCAAAACCCACCTACACCACAAATCACTCATAGTCTTACCTTTCAGGCTTCACCGGAATTGACAAACCAAGCTATGTAGGAAGCAGGGGTGTGTTTACAAAAATTCTTAGAAATAATAGGCGCGAGAGTGACACCCACGGCTCCTTTTGTCCCGGCCACGGAGACAGGGGGAATCGTTCCCCAGAGCCAGGGGGTGGTGGTGACACCAGACACCCAACTTGAAAATCAGCATCCAAAACTGAAATCAAAGATGGTGAGAGGGGAGCCAAGCAAGACATACCAACTGTCCGACATTGAGAGCTCATATTCGGCAGGGTCCGAAAAACGGAGCCGACATAAACGTTCAGAAGCAATTAGTAGTGATAGTAGTGGTTCCAAGGGTCGATATCGTGGAGGGAAAATGAGAAGGCGAAGGTCGAAAAGATCGAGTACCCCTCCTCCAGCGAAACACATATCCAGCCGAGGGAATGATAACCTGACTACCCGAAGGAGACTGAACTTCGGAGCAAATCTCGTCGAGGAGACTCCGAATCCTAATCCTATGATGGGGGAAATTCAACGTTTGCGGGATGACATGGAGAGACTCCAGGTCAACGGACATAGGGCACAACGCACTAGCTCTTACCACGGGGTGAGTCAGAGTCCATTTGCGCTCGAAATCACAGATAAAGCTTTCCCACGTAATTTCAGAATGCTGACGATCGATCTGTATACGGAGGACAAAGACCCAAGAGAACATGTAAGTCGTTTCCTCACCTTAATGGCGACTCAAACTGAAGACGATAGGATCCTATGTCGAGCCTTACCAATAACCTTCAGAGATCTTGCATCAAGTTGGTTCAATCAGTTGCCGAGTAACAGCATTAGCAGCTTCGACCAACTGGATAGAGCATTTGCACAACAATTCATGGGAAGTCTACAGCGCAAGAAGTCACTTTCTCATTTATCTTCTTTGAAACAAGGAAAGAATGAAACCATCAGAGAGTATTTGTCAAGGTTCAACAAAGAAGCCGTCAGAGTAGAGGATTTCAACGATATAGCTGCTATTAATGCGTTCACTAACGGTCTACAGAGTGGCATTTTCTCATTCTAGCTTAGGCGTGAGAGGCCCCGTACTTATCCCCAGTTGGTAGAAGTAGCAGCAGAGTATGCGGGGGCGGAAGAAGAAGAAATGGCCCAAGGAGGAAACTTTGTACACGGTCAACGTCCCGAGCAAGGCCAAGATAAGGATCGAACGGAGTCAAGAAGTCGACCCGAGTCAAGGAGTCGACCTGAGCCAAGGAGTCGACCTGAGTCAAGGGATGATCGAGGAAAAAGAAAGAATCATGTGGCTGAAAATCGAGTCGTGAGAAGGAAGTTCATAGGGAGATACGCAAATTATACACCTTTGAATCAAGACACAGTTGAAGTGTTCGCAGTGGCACAGGAGAAAGGATTAGTCAGGTGGCTGGGAAAGATGGCTACCCCCCCCCCCCCCCCCCAAATAGAAGAAATACAGACCTTTACTGTCGTTTTCATAAAGACCACGGGCACGATACGTCAAAATGTTTCCAGTTAAGAGATCATATCGAAAACCTCATTCGGGATGGCCACCTCAAAGAATACGTTCTCAAAAGAGATGTGGGAAAAACTACGGGGCCTGAGAGACCGGCAGAACTGGAAAGAGAGAAGGATCAACATAGTCTATCACCGGAAAAGAAAAATTCTCCAAGAGCGAGCCCGATACATACGATATTCGGAGGACCTAACACGGGGGTTAGCAACAGTGATCGAAGAACCGAGATCAGGGACCTTTCGGTTCGTAGACCCGAAGAAGTTAACATTACCGAAAGGGTGCAGAAGAAACTCAAGGAAGGTTGGGAAAAAATCTCTTTCAGACCCGAAGATGTGGAAGGAGGCAATGCCAAACCTAATGATGCAATAGTAGTGGAACTTCAAATAGGTCATAGAGAGGTACGAAGAGTTATGATCGACAACGGGAGTTCGGCAGATATTCTCAATCAGTCAGTAATCCATCAGCTAGGGTTCAATATTAATGATTTAGAGCCTTTTGACACACCACTCAGGGCGTTTGGTGGTTCAGAAGTTCGTCCATTCGGCACAATACGATTGCCAGTAACGATTGGGTCAAAACCGACCTATAAAACAGTGCTAGTAGAATTTGTGGTAGTGGACATGAAACAGTGGCCCTACAACGCCTTAATGGGTGGACCATTCCTCAACCATATTCGAGCCGTCACAGCTACTTATTGCCTCAAAGTAAAATTCCCAACCGAAAATGGAACCGGAGAAGTCAGTGGATGCCAAGAGACAGGGCGAAAGGTAAATCTCTCCGTTTTCAGGGACCAACAGCCCAATAAGGTATACCAAGTCAGGATCATTAGTAGGAATGAAAAGAAGAAAATTGCTGTTAGAAGTGCCGAAGAGAAAGCATTCATAGCAGAAGCAACTGCGGAAGCCCCTCGAGAATTTTCTCTCGATCCTAGAGAGCATACCGCACGGGAGAACGAGGGTGGGATAGAGCCGACAGACGAAGTCCTCTTAGTCCCCGGGGACCTCACCAAGGTGGTAAGAATTGGTTCGAAACTCAATCCCAAAATAAAACAAGAAATTATGGAACTATTGCAGGAGCATACAGACATTTTCGCTTGGAGTCACAAAGACATGCCTGGGATAGACCCGAGGGTAATATCACATAGTCTTTCAGTCGAGAAGGATGCCAAGCCAGTGGTACAGAGAAGACGTTGCTTCAATGCAGAGAGAAATGCAGCCATAAGAGAAGAGGTAAAGAAACTTCTTGCCGCGGGATCCATCCGAGAAGCCACTTACCCAAAATGGATCGCAAATGTGGTACTTGTGAAAAAGAAGAATAGCACTTGGAGAATGTGTGTCGACTTTACCGATTTAAACAAAGCCTGCCCGAAGGATGGTTTCCCTCTACCTAGGATAGATCGCCTGGTAGATGCTACGGTAGGTCATGAGTTACTTAGCTTCATGGATGCATACTCAGGGTATAATCAAATCAAAATGCATGGGCCAGACGAGGAAAAAACGACGTTCATAACCGACCAAGGGTTATATTGTTACATTGTCATGCCTTTTGGGTTGAAAAATGCAGGAGCAACGTACCAAAGGTTGGTTAATCAGATGTTTGCGGATCAAATCGGCCGAACAATGGAAGTGTATGTCGACGATATGCTGACCAAGAGCCTAACCGCCGAGGGGCATGCGAAAGCTTTAGAAGAAACATTCACAGTCCTCAGGAAATACGGAATGAAGCTGAACCCAACCAAATGCATCTTTGGGGTAGCCTCGGGAAACTTCCTCGGCTTTGTCGTTCACCAACGGGGGATAGAAGCAAATCCTGAGAAGATAAACGCTCTGCTAAAAATGACATCCCCAGGAACATTGAAGGAATTGCAACGCCTGACCGGGTGTCTCGCTGCCCTGAACAGGTTTATCTCTAAATCTACAGATAAATGTTTTCCTTTCTTTAAAGCTTTGAAAAAAGAGAGAGAGGTAGAGTGGAACCAAGAATGCGAGGTGGCATTCCAACAGTTAAAAAATTACCTCGGAAGTACCCCTGTACTCTCAAAGCCAAATACGGGAGACCTTTTGTACCTCTACTTATCGGTCTCTTCCGTAGCCACAAGTTCCATTTTGATCCGAGAGGAAGACGGGACCCAAAAACCGGTATATTACACTAGCAGGGCTTTACTCAGTCCCGAGACCCGATATCCTGAGGCAGAAAAAGTCGCATTGGCTTTGATTGTATCAGCCAGAAAGTTACGCCCGTATTTCCAAGCCCATAGCATTACAGTCCTAACAAACTGCCCTCTAAGGCAAGTCTTGCAGAAGCCCGAGCTATCAGGGAGATTGACCAAGTGGGCGATCGAACTTAGCGAGTTTGATATTGAATTTAAGCCTCGGTCAGCTATCAAAGGACAGGCAGTGGCGGACTTCATAGCAGAATTTTCTGAACCATCAATACAAATCGAGGACATGGATACAGATGGAGAACAGAACAAATATAAATGGAAGCTACATGTTGACGGAGCGTCTAATACACACGGGAGCGGAGCCGGGATAGTTATAAGCACGCCTGAGGAAGATAAAATCGAATGCGCACTCAGGTATGATTTTAGGGCTACCAATAACCAGGCCGAGTATGAAGCTCTGCTAGCAGGACTAAGGGTAGCCACGGCACTTGGGGCTGATGCTATTGATATTTATAGTGATTCACAGTTGGTTGTGAACCAAGTGTCGGGAGAATACGAGGCGAAAGAAGAGGCAATGATAGCATACCTGAGTAAAACGAGGAGAGCACTGCAACGGTTTACGAGTTTTAGAATTACTCATATCCCGAGGGACCAGAACAGCCATGCCGATGCTCTGTCAAAATTAGCTTCGGCAACAAACGCAATCATGTGCAAAACAATCCCGGTAGCACACTTGACAAAACCTAGTATCTTGGAAGATGAGGAAATCGATTCAGGGGTAAATGAGATTGAAAGTGCCGAAGATACATGGATGACCCCCATTCAGAAGTATCTCGAGATAGGCATATTACCCGATGATCGCATCGAAGCGAAGAAACTGAAGTATCGATCATCTCGGTATTCACTGTATCACGGGGTATTATACAGAAGAGGTTTCTCAATGGTCCTCCAGCGGTGTATTGGGCCGTACGAAGCTATGATAGTGTTGACAGATATTCATGCAGGAGTATGTGGAAATCACACGGGTTCACAGAGTTTAGCACACAAAGTTTTGAGGCAAGGTTATTATTGGCCAAATGTATTTGAGGATGCGAAGAAAATAGCCGGCCAATGCGACAAGTGCCAAAGGATCGCCAACCACATTCGTCAACCCCCTGAGCTTTTGAAGTCTCTAATAGCGGCCTGGCCATTCTCGCAATGGGGTCTAGATTTCTTAGAGCCCATGCCAACCGCAACAAAGGGACAAGCTAAATTCGCCATTGTAGCAGTAGACTACTTTACCAAGTGGGTCGAGGCGATACCTCTAAAGCATATCACTGAGGAAAACATAACTAATTTTGTTCAAAATTCCCTTATCTACAGGTTTGGGGTCCCGAATATGATTGTCACAGACAATGGTACTCAGTTCGATAGCAAGAATTTCAGAAATTTCTGTGCGAAATGGCACATCACAAATGTTTTTGCTACGCCACCACACCCACAAACAAATGGGCAAGTAGAAGCTATGAACAAAATCATAAAACACAATATCAAGGCTAAGCTGGATGTCAAGAAAGGATACTAGGCCGACTCCCTTCCAGAGGTTCTGTGGGCTTATCGTACAACTGCTAGAAGGTCGACCGGGGAAACACCTTTCGTAATGGCTTTCGGAGCAGAAGCAGTGATCCCGATCGAGATACAGGTAATGTCACCCCGGGTCCAAATGTACGATCCCGAGTCGAATGCAGAGTCAATGATTGCCAGCCTAGAGGAACTCGAAAAAAGGCGCGATACCGCACATATAAGGGTTGTGGCCTACCAGCAGCGGGTGGCCCGATACTACAACAGCAAAGTCTGAGAAAAGAGATTCCAGATTAACGACTTAGTTCTACGAAGGGTGATGCCAAACACAAAGGACCGAGCAGCTGGAACTCTCGGGGACAAATGGGAAGGTCCTTACCAAGTCGTAGGGATCGCTGGTCACGGAGCTTATCGTATTTCACGACCAGGGGGTGGTAACATCATCCGACCATGGAACGCACAGTATTTGAAATTGTATTATCCCTAGCCGAAATGTAGGGGGACCGGGTATGAATCCCTTTTTGTAGGTAGAATCCACGAGACCCGAAGAGTCTCTTTATGGGTGGAATGCCGTGGGACCAAATCCTTTTTTTGTAACACCTGATGGTTATCAATAAAATACAAATATCGTAAAGACTTGCTATATTTACAATGATCCGATTAAACATCCCCATAATAAAATGGAAGATAAGGACACCCCGAGGCAATGATCCGATTAAACATCCCCATAATAAAATAGAGGATGAGGACACCCAAGGCAATGATCGATTAAACATCCCCATAATAAAATGGAGGATGAGGACATCTCGAGGCACGATCCGATTAAACATCCCCATAATAACATGGAGGATGAGGACAATCCCGAGGCATAATCCGATTAAACATCCCCATAATAACATGGAGGATGAGGACAATCCCGAGGCATAATCCGATTAAACATCCTGATAATAAAATGGAGGCTGAGGACATCTCGAGGCAATGATCCGATTAAACATCCCTGTAATAAAATGGAGGCTGAGGACATCTCGAGGCAATGATCCGATTAAACATCCCTGTAATAAAATGGAGGATGAGGACATCCCAATGCATGATCGGAGTAAACATCCACATAGTAAAATGAAGGATGAGGACGACTCAAGACACGGTCCGATTAAACATCCCTATAATAACATGGAGGATGAGGACAATCCCGAGGCATGATCCGATTAAACATCGTTGTAATAAAATGAAGGATGAGGACATCCCAATGCATGATCGGAGTAAACATCCACATAGTAAAATGGAGGATGAGGACGACTCAAGACACGATCCGATTAAACATCCCCATAATAACATGGAGGATGAGGACAATCCCGAGGCATAATCCGATTAAACATCCCGATAATAAAATGGAGGCTGAGGATATGGATGACCCCCAAGGAATAAATTAAAAGCCTCCATAGAGGGTAGAGCAAATATCCGGATAAATATGAGTAAATAAAATTCATAAGAGATAAAGTAAGAAAACTAATGTTGATAATCCAAGTACAAAGATATTATTTATTTATAGCGTAAAACGTTTACATTCTCGGGTAAAAAAAAAAAATAATAATAATAATAATTGAGAAAGCAAATGTCTCAATCATCAACTTTCTTCCTCTTCTTCCTCCTCCTCCTCATCGTCGTCATCCTCAGTATCCTCGGCCTCATCATGCTCTTCTCTTTCAGCATCTTCACCTTCTTCCTTATCTTCACCACTGTCGTCAGGAAGATCGGGCCCAAGGTCCTCGATTGGGTCAAGCCAAGGGGAACTCGGGCGGGGAGTGCCATAGACCTTGCGGGGGTTAGCAGCGAGGTCAATATGCATCGGCAACACTTCCAAACCCTTGTGGGTCCTATCTTTTTTCCATTCCTCCACCTGCTCCTCTAAGTGTTTTTCTGCGCTACGAAGAGTATGGTCAAGAGAGCTATTGACAGCGGTAGCAATTGCATCATCTCCCCGTTTTAACAAGAAATCTCGACATTTAATAACCCCTTCCGCAAAATCAGCGTGAAGAAAGGCGTCAAAAGCGGGGGATTGCTTGAATAAATCTACGGCCCGAATCTCCACCTCCCTTCTGACTTGTGTTAGGTTCTCAGTATATTCTTTAAGTTGCAACTCAAGAAGATCGATCTTCGACTGTGCAGCCTCAAATGCTTTAGAAGCTTTGTCACGATCTTCCAATGCGACCCAGAGGTCATCCTTAGTCTGGGAAAGCTCTTCCTGTAAGTTCCTCTTGTCAGTTAGCACTTGATTATTTTCAACGGTCAAAGTAGCCACTCGACCCGACAGATCATTCCGCTCACGAGTGACTTGTTAGCACCTCTGTATCAACTGCCAATAAGAACAAATACAATTTGAGGGTCAATAGAGAATATATATATATATATATATAAAAATCTTACCGTGCTGTAAAAGTAAGCACTTGTTTTTGCTTGCTCTGTCAAAGTCATCTGCCCAAAACTCTGGAGGTTGTCTGGGGGAGCGAACGTTTGAGAACCAGAGGAAAAAAGATTTATAATAGCACCAGAAGTCGAGAAATCGATATCCATTGGGAGGACTTGAGTTGAAGCCTGGGCCATAACCTCTGCATGCGAGCTCCCAAAGGCATGTACAGCGGAATCCTTCGCTACCGATGAAAACTCAATAACCGCCATGTTGTCAAAGGTTGGCTGGTTTTTATCATTATTATAAAAATCTAGTCGATCCCTGACATCACTCGTTCTCCCTGACTCTTGATTTGTTCCAGAAGGGGTCAGCGAGGATGATTCCTGGGTATGCGTTGCTTGTGCCAACGGCTTGGAAACCTGAGAGGTCCCAAAGTCTCTTCGGGGGGGGGGGCGGAATTTGAAGAAGCGCTCGAGGGGCTTTCCTTTTGCCCATTTGGGAACCAGTCACGACATTCACGGTTTTCCTTTTCCTTTTTCTAGATGCCTCAGCCATGTCAGTTGCGGTCACTCCCCCTGACCCATTGGGAGTCGCACTCTTTCCCGAGGCTCGTGTACGCTTTACTAGGTAACCACAGATCGGATCAATGCTCCTCACTGAAAATAATGATAATAAGGGATGTAGTTAAGTGTATATATATATAATAAATACATAAATAATAAATAAATAAATAAAAGAGCTACAAACAAGAGGAAAGGCTCACAGTGAGAGGAAACACTTCCTAAGGTCGGAATCAGACAATATTCTTGCAGCTTCGGCTCGGTCACGAGGGAACTGAATCGACGGGTTTCCATTTTGGTTTGCACAGCCTTAGCGATCTGTTTTTTCTCATTTTCAGAAAGATCCGGGGGATCATTGTATGTCACTGAAAGAACGAATTCGTTAGAACTATAGTAGATACGGGTCCATGAGAGTTGCCAAGAATGTCTACCTGCTTCACAGAAGTGACGAGGCACCGACAAGGTAACGTCCGGATTGTCGGCTCTGACCGTTCGACCCCAGTTCCCGCGGACAAAGAACCAGCTCCCTTTCCAAAATTTGTTGGAAGAAGATATCTCCCAAATAATACCCGTCTTTTTCTCTTTATCTTCCATGGGGAGATCGAGATCACCAACCATTCTCTTGCCATTTTCTCCGATTGGCATCCATTTGTTGGGTTTAGGGGAAGCTATAAAATAAGAGCCTGGCTCACCAAAAGAAGGGCGCACTATACAACAGTGTTTCAGTTCATTAACTGTTGGCTCAGCCTCGTTCTCCTTCATCCAAAGACAATAAAGACCAAGCAAATTTCGATACCCATTGGGCGTCAATTGCATTGGAGCCAACTTCACGGATGCCAAGAATCTCGCGATAAAAGCGGGAAAAGGTAGAGATACCCCACATGCCAACATATATCCATAGATGGCAACGCAACCCTCAGGAGGGTTCCAGGCGGCCCGTGTGCCAGTAAGGATTAGATCTATGTCCCTTGGGATTTTGAAGTAGGTCCGATATTCCTCCAAATGATCCTCGGTAACCTCGTTTTCGACAAAATCCACGAACGAAGGGTGCATATTAGAGAACTTCCATCGGCACTTCTCATTGTCTTCCACATCATAAGGCACTGATATTTGAGCCGGTACCAATGACGGACCTCTAGGGTTTTTCGGTGCCATGTCCTGAGAGAGATCTGTGGTTGAAGATACTAGAGAATCTGGAGAATCAAAATCCCGTTTAGGGTAATCCTTGATTAGAGTCTAAAACAAACACCAAAATTAAAGATTTGTCCAAAAAAAAAAAATTTAATATTAATAATAAATAAATTCGATACCTGCAAGGAGTGTGAGGCCAAGGTATACATTTATTTATATATATATATATATATATATATATATATATGTATGTATATGATCTGATTTGGTGTGAAAATCAAGATGATAATCTTGTAATTCACCGGCACACACAAAATCTTCATCCAAATTGTTATCTCTTCCTTAAATATACATACTTAAAAAAATAAAAAAAAATAAAAAAAGGAAGAAAAATTCTATACATGCAAGGGGTTTGAGGCAAAGGCACACGAAGTTTTCATTCAATCTTGATCTTTTTCTTTATTTCTTCCTTATATACATTAAAAATAAAAAATAAAAATGCAGAAGAAAAATTTGGTACATTGAATAGAAGTAAAGCAAGCGACAGATATATATATATATATATATATATATATATCAAGCAAAGATATATATATATATATATATATATATATATATATATAATTGATCTGTGACGAAAGTCAATAGTCAAGATTATTGTTGGTTTACCCAGATTGTTTTTCTTCCTTGTATATATATATAATCGTGATGGTTCAGCCAGATCGTTTTTTCTTCCTCGTGTATATATATATATATATATATATATATATATATATAAAAGTAATGCAAAAATAAAAAGAAGATCAATATTTTAAGAAACATACCAGATTTCCAGCTTGAAGATCTTTGGAGTTCGGCCAAGTGATGAAAGAAAGAAGGAGAATGTGAAGCTTTCCGGCGGAATTGGCGACCAAGAAACTCGGATTTCTGGAAATCTCTAAGAAAGGGAAGAGTTTTCTTCTCTTAGGGTTTTTGAAAATCGAAATAAGCAAGAACTGGACAATAGCGGGAAAAACCCTCACTATTTATATATCACCAAGGCTCCTCTTATCAGCCGTTAGATTGGATTCGAAATCTGACGGTCCCAAATTTGATGGGAATAACGCTCATCATTACATGCAACAGCTGTTACCACATCTCGAAGGATAGTTACACGACACCTGGACCATACCTCATGTCGCAATAAATACACGTCTTGGGAAGCCAACGAGCCATATGTAATGTCGGCCTCAGGCCCAAAGAATAGTTTCGGTCGGTCCCTAGGTACAAGCGTGGTTAGGACTCGGAATATTTTATCCTTTGGGAATACCAAATTCGATCAGTCCTATGTACCAATTTCGATCGGTCCCTAAGTACCAAGTTGAGTCGGTCGCTAGAGACAAGCGTGACTAAGGGCTCAAAATAGTTTATCTTTCGATTGAACCCAAAAAAAAAAACAAAAAAAAAAACAAAAAAAACAAAAAAAAAAACAAAAAAAAACAAAAACAAAACATGTAATGTCGGCGTCGGGCCCAAGGAACAGTTTCGGTCAGTCCCAAGGACCAAGGTCAATTGGTCCCTAGGGACAAGCGTGACTTATGACTCGAAATATTTTATCCTTTGGGAATACCAATTTCGATCGGTCCCTCAATTTGAGTCAGTCCCTGGAGATAAGCATGTCTCAGGACTGGAAATAGTATGTCCTTTGTAAATCGCGAGACCCGTCCGTAGTATCAGCCTCCGTCCAAAGTACTATTTCGATCAGTCCCATGTACCAATTTCGATCGGTCCCCAAGTACCAAGTTGAGTCGGTCCCTAGAGACAAGCGTGACTAAGGGCTCAAAATAGTTTATCTTTCGATTGAACCCAAAAATAATAATAATAATAATAATAATAATAATAATAATAATTATAATAATAATATATATAAAATAAAAAATAAAAAATAAACATGTAATGTCGGCGTCGGGCCCAAGGAACAGTTTCGATCGGTCCCAAGGACCAAGGTCAATCGGTCCCTAGGGACAAGCGTGACTTATGACTCGAAATATTTTATCCTTTGGGAATACCGATTTCGATCGGTCCCTAGGTACCAGTTTGAGTCAGTCCCTAGAGACAAGCATGTCTCGGGACTCGAAATAGTATGTCCTTTGTAAATCGCGAGACCAGTCCGTAGTATCAGCGTCCGTCCAAAGTACTATTTCGATCAGTCCCATGTACCAATTTCGATCGGTCCCCAAGTACCAAGTTGAGTCGGTCCCTAGAGACAAGCGTGACTAAGGGCTCAAAATAGTTTATCTTTCGATTGAACCAAAGAATAAAAAAAAAATTATAAAAAAAAAAAAACCTATAATGTCAGCCTCAGGCCTAAAGAACCGTTTAGGTCGGTCCCTAGGGACAAACGTGACTTAGAACTCAAAATATTTTATCCTTTGGGAAACCACAAAACTTCAATATCGTCAAGCGTCGGTCCCGGGGAATAAATGTTATTCGGGACGCAGAATATTTACCTCTCGGGATGAAAAAAATTCTCTTTCGCCTCCCTAGAGCTAGGGGGTGAATGTTATACCTAAAATTTCCAGTACATACGCCATGTCAGCAACGTTGACAAGTCAAAGATAAATCTGTTAGTTACACATCTTGGAAACATAGTTGACAAGTCAAGGGTTCCCATAGTCAAAACCACTGGTTTGTTGGGCCACCTTATGGGTTGCTAAAAGACGTTTTCAATCGTGGGTCAGCCAGTTATAGACCCTAATACCATGATACAGGCCCTAATGTTGCCTCAGGTTCATAACAATTCACCCAAGTCCCTCGGGACTCATAAATCACATAACTTCTCATCTAAGTAAACGAGAATTAAGGAGAACCGTTCGTACCACCTTGAAAGGCGTGTACATGGACAGTGTCAGCACCGCTGGCTATAGGGACACGCGTCAAACATACATAGGGTTACCCACTTCGACACTCAATGTAAAAGCATGAACCTGGACCAATGCATCAAGGGGGCTTGTGTCATGGCTGTCAGAACCAATACTTGAGTGCTGGTTGGCATTCACGCAACCTGGCCTATAAATAGATAAATGATCCTCATAAACGAGGAGAGAAAAAAGAGAGAGGAAGCATTTTTTGGGAGGAATCTAACATCTCTCTAGATCAAGATTAACCCCAGCAAAACGGAGTATAAACGTTGTCCACAGGCAGCGCTCTGCCTACTCTTCCTATTACCGAAACCAACCAATTTCACTCAAGGACTACCTCGTCCTAACATACATTTCCTTTTCTTTTCATTGACTATTCAACGATTGCCCACATGGCAATGTTAATCTTTGACCTTAGTGTTAGCAAATTCTACCCGTTAACAACACTTATTTAGTAAAAAAAACATAATCATATGCACAACCGATCATCTGAAGCAATTAATGAAGGAGCATAAAATATATCAATGTAGCACAATGCACTTTTATACCAATTTGCTCTCTTTGCTTGAGCTCCCCATATGGGGTCAAGACATACCATTTCAAGCCAAATGACAAATCCCAATAGACTTACTAAGGTTGCCAAATCTAATGGTGTCTAAGGGCTTTGTAAATAAGTCCGCTAGTTGGTCATTAGTTCCCACATGCTCCAATGCAATAGTTTTGCTCTCAACTAGCTCTCTAATGAAATGATGTCTAATGTCAATGTGCTTTGTCCTAGAATGTTGGACGGGATTCCTTGAAATGTTGATGGCACTCATGTTGTCACAAAACAAAGTAAGAGTGCATTGCTCTAAGCCATAGTCGGCTAGCATTTGCTTCATCCACAACAATTGGGTACAAGCACTACCGGCGGCTATATATTCTGCCTCAGCCGTGAATAGGGAAATTGAGTTTTGCTTCTTGCAAAACCAAGACACCAAGTTGTTGCCTAGGAAAAAACAACCACCCGATGTACTCTTCCTATCATCACAATTCCCCGCCCAATCGGCATCACTAAATCCAACAAGATTTGGATTAGTGTCAAAGGAGTACCATATCCCATGATTGGAGGTACCATTCATAAATCGAATGATCCTCTTCACCGCAACAAGGTGAGATTCTTTGGGATTGGCTTGGTACCTAGCACAAACACCCATACTAAAGGAGATATCGGGCCTACTTGCGGTCAAGTATAGCAAACTACCTATTATGCCACGATACAAGCTTTGATCAACACTTTTACCACTAGTATCTTTGCTTAGCTTCAAAGTGGTACTCATGGGTGTGTCACAATGTTTGGCATTGTCAAGACCAAACTTCTTCACTAGGCTTTTGGCATACTTAGCTTGGGATATGAAAATCCCATCATGCATTTGCTTAATTTGCAAGCCTAGGAAGTAATTTAGTTCACCAACCATGCTCATTTCAAATTACAGAGACATGACATCAACAAATTGTCTCACTTTTGACTCATTGGTGGAACCAAATACAATATCATTAACATAAATTTGAGCTATGAAAAGCTCATCTTTGTTGCATTTGATGAACAAGGTCTTGTCAACACTACCTCTTGAGTAGCCATTGTCAACAAGATAAATAGTGAGGCGCTCATACCAAGCCCTGGGTGCTTGTTTCAACCCATAAAGTGCCTTTTTGAGGCGATAGACATGATTGGGGTGGTGTGGATCCACAAACCCCTTGGGTTGTTCAACAAACACTTCCTCATGCAAGAAGCCATTGAGGAAGGCACTTTTAACATCCATTTGGTGTAGTTTGAACTTATACACACAAGAAATGGACAAGATAAGCCTTATAGACTCAAGACGGGCAACGGGAGCAAAAGTCTCCTCAAAGTCAATACCCTCAATTTGAGAGTATCCTTGTGCCACAAGCCTAGCCTTGTTGCGCACAATGTTGCCATCCTCATCCGACTTGTTCCTATAAACCCATTTGGTGCCTATGACATTAGTATCCTTGGGTCTAGGAACTAGAGTCCAAACCTCATTTCTTTCAAAATGGTTTAGCTCTTCTTGCATGGCAAGAACCCAAAACTCATCATTCAAGGCTTCATCAACCTTTTTGGGTTCAACTTGAGAGGTGTAACAAGTATAGCTAATTTGATTAGCTATTTGACGCCTAGTCCTAACACCTTCATTCACATCTTCAAGAATGTCATTCTTGTTATGGAGATGTCTAACCCATGGAGCGGGTTCTTTAGAGCCCAAAAAAGGATCTCTATCAAGAGGTTGATCATTCTCTTCACTATGACTTGACTTCATATCACTTGAAGTGTCACCACACACCTTCAAAGGAAGGTTACCATTCTCACAAACATCCTCTTCATGGTCAACATTTTTGGGCCTACAATCATCGATGACAACATTTGATGATTCCATGACATTTCGAGTTTTTAGATTGAAAACTCTATAGGCCTTGCTATTGAGTGAATATCCAATGAAAATACCATCATCACTCTTGGCATCAAACTTGCCAAGTTGATCACGGTCATTAAGAATATAGCACTTACTACCAAAGATATGGAAATAGCTAACATTGGGTTTTCTTCCCTTCCATAACTCATAGGATGTTTGTTTGGTCCCGGGTCTAAGGAACACTCTATTCCCTATATAACAAGCCGTATTGACGGCTTCGGCCCATAAATTCCTAGGAACCTTGTTGCTAAGCAACATCACCCGAGACATCTCTTGTAAAACCCTATTCTTCCTTTCCACAACTCTATTTTGTTGGGGAGTTCTAGGAGCCGAGAATTCATGGGAAATACCTAGACCATTACAGAAACTCTCAAAGCTACTATTCTCAAATTCTTTCCCATGATCACTTCTAATTCTCTTAATGCTCCTAATGTGAGAATTTTTCTCATTTTGGATTTTGACACATAGCATTTTGAATTTCTCAAAAGCTTCGGACTTCTCTCTAAGGAAGTAAGTCCATATGAACCTAGAGAAGTCATCAACCACTACAAGGATATACCTTTTACCACCTAGACTCTCGGTTTGCATGGGACCCATGAGGTCCATATGAATGAGTTCCAATGGCTCCTTAGTACACAGGAATTTTCCTTTCTTGTGCACACTTTTAGTTTGCTTCCCTTGTTGACAAGGTCCACAAACTCCCTCAAACCTCTTCCCAAGCTTGGGAAGGCCTCTCACAACATTCAACCTCTCCAGGCTTTCAAGTCACCATAATTCATGTGGCCAAATCTTTGATGCCACAACTCAACTTGCTCACAACTAGACAAGTTACAAGAGATGTTACTAGACTCAAGACAATAACAATTGTCACTTGATCTCTTGCCTTTTAAAAGCACTTGCCCATTTTCCTTAAGAATAGAGCAATCAACTTTGCCAAACATAACCGAAAGCCCTTCATCACTTAAATGTGATATACTAATGAGATTGGCTTGCAAGCCATCTACATATAGAGCATTGAGCAAGGAGGGCAAACCGGGAATAGATATATTACCTTTCCCTATGACCTTTTTCCTTGAACCATCACCAAAGGTGACAAATCCACCATCCTCCATCACAAGAGTCTCAAAGAAACTCTTGTTTCCGGTCATGTGCCTAGAACACCCACTATTAAGGTACCAAGTGTTGGAGGCCTTGGCTTTCAAAGCCACTTGAGCCACATAGCAAAAATATTAATTTTTTTTCTAGTCTACCTAAGAGCAACATTATCAATCCTATGAGCCTTTGGTTCATTTGCTTTAAGTTCCCTAGGTGCATGCTTTTTGGCTCTTCTAAGAATATTTTTCTCAATCATGTTCTCAAATCTACACAATTTGATATATTTAAAGCAATTAGGCCTTATATGGCCTTCAATACCACAATAATAACAAGTCGGAGTAAAGTAGGAATTCATACCATAGCCTTGTGCAACCATTTGAGGTTTCCTTCTCCTTTGAGTAGTCCTTTGATGTTGAACAAACTCTCTCCTTTGTGGTTGAGCCAAAGTAGCATGTCTTCCTTGTTGAGCATACATGATCCTTGATTGTGGAGGAGGGATCCTTTCATGTGGAGGTCTTGATTGAACTGCTCTAACTTGTTGTGGTTGAGCCCTTGTTGGAATCTTGGCTTGAGTATGTTTTGAGGATTCTCCAATTTCAATCCTTCTTGTAACTTGTTATGGGACTTTGACTTCTTCAACTTCTTGACTCTTGACGAAAGTAGTCTTTTTCAAAGATGTAGTACTCACATCTTCCTCATATCCCAAACCCCTCTTGTCACTAGGGCTCTTTCCAATTGATAGCATCTTGTCAAGCTTCTCGGTTCCAGAGGTCATCTTGGCAATTACAACTTTTGCCTCTTCAAGCTCCTTCCTTAAGCATTCTTCACTTTTCTTGACCACAACAAGTTCCAACTTCAAGCTCTCTTCCCTTTCTCTTGTTCTTTTCACTTCTTCACTTAAGTGAATCATCTTGGAGGTTACTTCAATGTTCTTCCTTTTCAACTCTTGAATCTCTTTTTTCTTCTTAGCTCTAGAACTTTTGAAGTATTCCATGGAGTCTTCATAGTCCATCTCCTTATCGAATTCATGCTTGGACTCGGATGAAGTACTCACATTACTTGAGTCATCATCTTCTTCTTCTAGCTTATTATTCTTCTCTTCTTGGTCACTCATAACTTTTTTGCTATTATGAGATGATGAGAAGGCAATGAAGTTTGCAACTTGGTCTTCATCGTCCGAACACTTTTCTTCCTCCTCTAAGTCTTCGCTATCACTCCAAGTAGCCGCCATCGCCTTTCCTTTCTTCTTCTTCTTTAATTTGGCACATTCGGGGGCAATGTGACCATACCCACTTCACTCATAGCATTGAATACTCTTCTTGGAGTCCTTCTCTTCACTTTTCTCAACCTTTTTAAAAGGAGTCTTCTTCTTCACAAATTTCCCTTGGAGCCCATCCCCTTCTTCTCAAACTTCATGAATTGCTTGAACCTCTTCACCATAAGAGCTATTTCTTAATCCGAATCTTCTTCCTCCCTTTCTTCCTTGGAGGTCTTCAATGCAATGCTCTTTTGCTTCTTTTGAGGTGCTGTTGAAGTAGGGGCTCTTCTTGACTCAAAGGCCAACAACTTGCCAATTATCTCACTTGGCTTCATCTTCTTATATTCGTTATTCTCCTCAATAGCGGTCACCTTTGCATCAAATCTCTTCGGGAGAGACCTCATAATCTTTTGGTTTATCCTTTTATCCGTATATGGATCGCCTAATTGATGACTTTGGTTGACGATATCCATTAGCTTCACTTGGAAGTCATTGAAGCACTTGTGATCTTCCATCTTCAAGGACTCAAATTGAGTTTGAAGGACTTGTAGTTTGGAGTCTTTCACTACATCGGTTCCTTCATGTGCCATCTCCAATATTGTCCATGCTTCATGTGCATTCCTTGTGGTTTGGATTAGCTTGTGTTGATTCTCATCCACCGCACACAAGATTGCATGCATGGCCTTGTTGTTCAATTTGGAGGCTTCAAAGTCTTTAGTATCCCATTCCGACTTAGGCTTGGGCACGATGCTTTCATCTTCGAGAGTCTTGGTAGGTGATGTGTAACCATCCTCAATCACCATCCACACTCGATCGTCAATTTGGCATAGGTAGGATTCCCTTTTTCCTTTCCATGATGAGTAATTAACCCCCGTTAGAAGTGGAGGTCTTGAACTCGATGCTCCCTCTCGCTTATATGCGTTTCCACTTATGGTGTTTAAGGGTAAATGAGATGAATGCAATCAATCAACAAAAAGAAAAAGGAAAACAAGCAAGACACACTAACCAAAAAAAAATCTAATGCAAAACACTCTTAGAGAGCAACGGATCTCCTAATTATGTTAAGAAACCCGCTCTGATACCAATTGAAAATACACTAAGAGTGATAAAACTAACCTAGAGGGGGGGTGAACAGGTTTTAGTTAAATTAAATGCCATCTTTTTGATTAATCAAAATTAAACAACACAACCCCTAATCTCTAACACAATCAATCATTGTCATAATAAAATGCGGAATAAACAAAATGACACAATGATATGATTTACGTGAGAAACCCTCCAACTGGGTAAAAACTCACTGGCCTAATCGCCAATCGAACCCTCAAATCCACTATTTGCATAAACGATTACAACCTAGGTTGACCACATCACACCTAATTGGTTACTAATCCGTTCTTGCTACCCGCAGGCCTTTAATAGTGATTTTAGGCTCTTGCTTGTATACTACCCAAGGCAAATACAAGACTTAACTCTTAAATGAAGAGATAAGAAACCTAAAGTGAATATGATGATATTCTAAATGTACAAAATGCAAGGTCAACACATTTAATGCTTATCTAGTCATGTATGAGTGCTTCAAATATTCCTAGATATCATGTTGCTATATGACACATATATAACCTAGCCATATGAAATCAAAGCATTCCTAGATGCAATAGCTATCACAATACAACAACCCAAACATCAACAAATATCTCTATTTATAATGAAAAATTATAAACTAGATGCATAAGAAACATAAAAGAGATTTCTTGTTCAGCAAGAACACAAAGATGGATGAGAGTGGTGTTCTACTTACCAAGTAAGCTATGTTGATGAAGACCCATGCTTAGAAACATCCTAGATGAAGCTAGATGATGATAGAACCATGAATGAATGATGGGTGATTGGGTTTTGCACAATAAAAATGGTTTCTTGCTACCTTTTATTGCAAGACACTCTTGAGCTCTAAAAGGAATGAAAAAGAATAAGTTCTGAAGCTCTAAAGAGGCAAGGAAGAGGAAAGGGCATGTATATATCAAGCCCTAGATGAAATGACACCGTTTTGAAAACAGTAACAAAATCCCGTCATTACCGCTGTGCGTACCGCGGCTCGGGCAAGTTGTCCAGACCGCGGTACACGCAGCAGTGTGCCTACTGGACAACATCGCGGTTGGGACCGCTGTGCGTACAATGCACATGCCGCGGTCTAGGCAGCAGGGGCCGACTGAAGTTTACCGTTTCACAGACCGGTGGGCGTACATGTGTACAGGACGAGGTCCAGGCAGCATGAGCCGACTGAAGATTACCGCTCTGTATGTCGCGGTTCAGGCAGTGCTTGCCAAGCGGTCAAGGCCGCGGAAATAGAAGAAACCCTATTTTCTAAGCAGACTTAACACACAAGGTGATGTGCAATATGTGCAAGTGTGGAGTGTGAAAAGTGACATACAATGCATCATTCAATTGTATGTAAACACGAATTTAATGCATGCAAGTAAGTGTGTGCAACTATATCCCTTCAAGTAGAAGTAGAGTCAAGTAATCTACCTTCCTTGAAGCACTTGGAGTCAAATGGAAGATCTTCAATTCCTAATCTACCCTTTTACAAAGATTAATCCCAATTGTGATTTTGTCAACGAAATAAGCCAATCATAAAGTGAGGCACTTACAATAACAAATCGAGTTCAGAAGCACTCTCTGGGAGATTCAATTGCATTGTTCAATATCGTTAGACAACATAGAGTTTAGGATCATTGATATTGCAGTGTTCCATAAATGATTAAACACATGAATCAGGAAACCTCTTCAAAAGACTGAAAACCACTCGTTAATCAGTAGTGTAAAATTAGGCTTGATTGCCTTGATTTTATTAATCTATATACTAACATATATATATATATATATATATATATATATATATATATACAATCAGTCAAGGACTACAGCCGTGCAAAACTATACAAGGAATCTCATCCCTCTAACCTAGGAAATCACATCCCACTAATCTAGGAAACAAAATAGGAAAGGCAATAAAGCTACAATAAAGGAGAGTAAAAGTAGACTATAATCTCTAGAAATCAGCATAATAACTAACAAACCCACCCCTCCCCCCTTTCCCCCTCCCAAGCTGGGTTGTAGATGTTGATCAATCCCAACTTGACACTTAACTCTTCAAATCCGTTCCGAGATAGTGCCTTAGTTAATATGTCTGCTGCTTGCTGGTATTTTTTTTTTTTATGAAATTAAACTGACCTAAGGGGAAATAGCATCACAAGTGATCATATGCTGAAAAACCCCTAGGCAGTATCCAGAAATATATTAATAAAGAAAAATAGTAACAAAAGTAATAGCAATACATCACAAACCAGAGGACGCATCCCCAAAATAACTAGAGGCACACAACCAGGGATGGAAATTTGACCCGCACCTGCGGGAAACCCCCCGAACTCGACCCTGTAGAGTCGGGTTTGGGTGGTGAATTTACGACCCGTAAACCCGCGAATCCGTTTCAAGAAAAACCCGGCGGGTTTGGATGCGGGTGTGGGTTGGAAAAACGAACCCGCGGGTGAACCCGCAAACCCGTATAAATAAAATTGATTTAATAATTATTATTTAAAATATAATAAATTTAAACTCCAATGGAAACATTTTAACTATAAAAAGAGTAAAATATAAAAATTTCACTAATTCTAAATTTAATAATTACAATTCTCAACTTTCATTTATATATAACTAATGGTAGAACCTTGCACTCTTGTTTTTTCAATGTGAGACTTTTGAAAGTCCCACATTGAAAAAACAAGAGTGCAAGTTTCCAACATTAGCTATATATATAAAATGTGTTTTGCCTCTTGTCTCAACTAAGAAACACACATGAAATGAGTTGAAAATTTTACTTTATTAAGTATTTTTAATTTTTAAAATCATAATATTTCATATATTTAAATAATATAAAAATATTATTAAAAAAAATTTTTGCTGGTTTGCAGATGGGGGTGTGGGTGACCCCAAAACCCGCAGGTGTGGGATACAGAAAGTTTCACGGGTGCGGATTTGGATTTTACAAAATTCGCCCGAACCCGACCCGTTGCCATCCCTACACGCAAGCCACACAAGAAAAACAAAGCTACAAAAACCTAAACGATTCTCTACCCATACAGTCATTACCAACAAGCGAAGAACAAAACGAAGGAGTGGAAGACCACCAGGAATCAGAAGAAAGACTCAAAGCGTGTTTAGAGAGAGCATCCACCACCTGATTACCTTCCCTGAATATATGAGAAATCTGGAACTCCATCACCTTCCCTGAATATATGAGAAACCTGGAACTCCATATGCTAGATCTGATGAATGCAGCGCTGCCAAGCTTGACGAACACGCTAAATAACCTGATTAGACCTAATCGAAAAAAGCTGCACAACATAAGAAGAATCACTCTCGAGCCAGATCCTATGCCAACCTAAATTCCAAGCATAATTGATGGCTAAAGAAGCTGCAAGGATCTCAGCCTCAAAAGTAAAAACTTGATCAAGGGCTATGTAGGACAATTATAGAATTTCAGCTTCCAACTTCTCTTTAATAAAATGTATGTCTATCTCGATGTGTTTGGTCCAATCATGATGAACCAGATTCTTAGCAATGTTTATTGTAGCTTGATTATCACATAACATGTTTATAGGCTTCTCCATAGGCACCCTAAGTTCGGTCAAAAGGTTTTTGATCCAAAGCCCCTCACATATTCCTTGTGCCATAGCACGAAATTCTGCTTCAGCACTACTCCTAGCCATAACCGATTGTTTTTTGCTTCGCCATGTGGTTAAATTCTCCCAAACAACCGTACAATACCTAGATGTAGACCTCTTATCTGTGATAAATCCTGCACAGTCAGCATCTAAGTATATAGTTACTTCCTTCTTTGCTGTTTTTTTGAAAAACAGTCCTTTTCCAGGTGTGAATTTCAGGTATCGTAGGATTCTTTGTACATCTGTCATGTGTTCCTCAGTAGGATTGTTCATGAATTGACTTACTGCACTTACTGGAAAAGTGATATCCAGCCTAGTGTGTGAGATAAATGAGCTTTCCCACCAGCCGTTGGTATTTTCCTTTGTCTACTGGTGCACTCCCAGTGTCAGCTCCAAGTTTCATGGTTGTATCCATAGGAGTTTCAACCGGCTTATAGTTGAGCATTCATGTTTCATGCAGTAGGTCCAACACATATTTTTGCTATGAAATCATAATACCATTTTTTGACCGAGCCACCTAAATACCAAGAAAGTACCTAAGATGTCCCAAGTCCTTGATTTCGAATTCCTTAACTAACCAGCCTTTTATTCTTGGTATTTCGTCAAGAAAATTTCATGTTAAGATGATATTGTCTACATAGATAATCAAAATTGCTCGCTACCCTTTCTGAGAGTATTTGATGAACATGGGGTGATCCGATTGACTTTGGAAATACTCATGTTTCTTTAACACACAAGTGAATCTCTCAAACCAGGCCCTAGGAGACTATTTGAGGTCATATAGTGGTTTTTTGAGTCTGCATACTTTATTAATAGTAACAGCTGTCTCTAGTCCAGGTGGTACCTCCATATAGACCTTTTCTGTCAAATCCCAGTTCAGGAAAGCGTTCTTCACGTCCGATTGATGCAATGGCCAGTCGAGATTGGTAGCAAGAGATAGAAAGACCCGAATAGTGTTCAATTTTGCCACACGTGCGAAACTCTCCTGATAGTCAATTTCGAATGACTGTGTGAACCCTTTTGCCACAAACTTTGCATTGAGTCTTTCAAAACTTCCATCAACTCGTGTTTTGACTGTAAATACCCACTTGCATCCCACATGATTCTTTCCTTTTGCCAAATCCGTTAGTTCCCAAGTCCCATTCTTCTCCAAGGCTTGAACTTCAATTATAACGGCTTTCTTCCATTCAGGGTTTTTTAGAGCCTCCTGAATATTATTTGGAATTGGAATATCAGCAAGTCTGGTAACAATTGTCCAGAGCTGAGGTGAGAGTCTTTCATTTGAAACATAATTGCTTAAGGGATACAGCGGACGATCCATGCATTCTCAATATCCTTTTCTCACTACAATCGGTTGATCCTGAACTCCTCCGATACTATTTCATACGAATTAGTTTCTAGGACTATAGAATTCAGTTCAAACTCCTGGATAGAGCTAAAATTTATCTGATTTCTTGTTGCTCGCATATTTCATCTTCTATGATAGACAATCATGTCTATTTTGCACCTTAGGTGGATTATCAGACTGACTAGACTCTATTTGACTTTCTAGAGGCTGCTAACTAGTAAGCTGGGTGGACTGGTTTTTAGTGTCTAAGGGCTGATTTGAACTATCCTCACAACTGGCCTGATTCCTAGAAGATTTAGGGCTGATTTCTAGCAGCTGGTTTATTGGAAACTCGGAGCTTTCATGAAAAAGCTCGGATGAAAAAGCTCGGAGCTTTTATGAAAAAGCTTGGAAAAAGCTCGGGCAGTTCATGAAAAAGCTCGGAGCTTTCATGAAAAAGTTCGGAAAAAGCTCGGACAGTTCATGAAAAAGCTCGGATGAAAAAGCTCGGAGCTTTCATGAAAAAGCTCGGATGGAAAAGCTCGGAGCTTTTATGAAAAAGTTCGGAAAAAGCTCGGAGCCTTATGTAAAAAGCTCGGGCAGTTCATGAAAAAGCTCGGAGCTTTCATGAAAAAGCTCGGAGCTTTCATGAAAAAGCTCGGAGCCTTATCCAAAAAGCTCGGGCAGGGCAATTTATGAAAAAACTCAGGCAGTTTAAGAAAAAGCTCTGAAAAAGCTATGAAAAAAGCTCGAAGACTTATTAAAAATGCTCGGAGATTCAAAATTGATAAAACTAATATCATTGAAAAAAGCTCGGACAACAATTTGAAAGGCTCAGATAGTTTTACAAAAGGCTCAGACACAGTGTTAAAAGTCTTGGACCCAGATCTTCATCATCTTATACATAAATTTTACCAACTCAATTTTCAGACAAGTTTATTGTAGAGAAAGAGAGAGAGGAGTTACTGAGTTCATTGTTTGAAGCGTGGAGATGGAAGTACAAACAAAATAAAAAATTGATTATTTAAGGGTAATTTTGGTAGTTCACCATAATAGGTACCTTTTAAACATAACTTATTAAAGCAGTGACGTTGGTACAATACACCTCCAAAAAAGTGACATTTATCACCATTTCCACGCAGTAGAATAGAACAAAAAAAATATATTGTTTGGTGTTTTGCTAACGGAAAAAGCAGCAAGGAAATTAGGGTTTGCTTGGGTTCAGAGAGTGCTCTAATAACATGTAAAATTAAGCTTGGTTGTCTTGATTTTATTAATATGTATACTAACATATATATATATATATATATATATATATATATATATATATACATAAATTTTCAAGTTAGTACGTACTGATATAACTTCATCAATGCGTTGAATGTGGACCATTAGATTTACATACTTTGACTCAAAATGTATGCACTTATCAAAACTTGTCCATAATCAGTGGTCCATATACAACGCACTAATATAAGTTATATCAGTGCGCACTGAGGAGAAAATGACTGTATACAAGCAGTCAATGACTATCGCTGTACAAAACTATATAAGGAATCGCATCCCACTAACCTAGGAAATCACATCCCACTAATCTAGGAAACAAAATAGGAAAGACAATAAAGCTACAATAAAGGAGAATAAAAGTAGAAACTATAATATCTAGAAATCAGCATAATAACTAACATGGAGAATGTTTCACAAACAAAAATGGAAAAGTAAGTCATATTAAGCAACTAAAATAAGACATCCTTCCTTGGCTTACTTGGGGCGGCTCCAGATGATGGTAGAAACAGATACCCTGTTTTCCTAATTGAGTTTATAACTAAACAGCAAGCGAATCGAGAGAAACATAACCAAGGAGAACCATTACATAGCTTTAATCAATATCAGTCTCATTACAAATAATAGAAAAAATTTGAGCTTCAGAATACTTATAAACTACATACATAGCCACTTCAAATGTAGACTACCAATAGCTCTACATTGCTAGAGCACCAACTTGTGGGTAGGCACTGAATCTTGTCCGAACCTTCATTACCAGAAAACTACAAGATAAACGCACAACTATCATACAAGCCAAACCATACAAGAATTGAAACGCTTCTAAACATATAAGACCTTAAGAGATGGATTTGAAGGAAACAAGTGAAGAAACCTTAGCAACTGAAAAGTCGACAAATTGTGCCATCTTCAAGGTGCAAACTTATATTCACAAAACTTACGACCAAATATCTGATATAATCTTAAGTGACAATCTCTCTCACAAGCCAATCCAAACTAGGATATGCAAAGTAAAGAATGAGAAATGATGGAAGAGCAAACAGAATGGTGACGAGTATGTACAGGGCCAAGATGGCTGCACTGGCAGGTATAGCGTACACAACAATCAGAAGAAATATGATTACCAGTGGGAACTTGGCTGTAAGATGAACAAAGAAAACCAGAGATTTCCGGAGGGTAGTATGTATTCTCTCTACACTGAGGTAATTATTAACATGAAGGTGATCATGGTTTGATCTTATAGGCTCAGGATGATGAACATGTTGTCCTCTCCTGTGGCTACCCCCACGGATCGCTTGATTTCCTAGGGTTAAATTGCTGTTTGATGACCAGGCCTGCTGACGATCTTCACAGAAACCAGAATGAGACTTGAGTCTATCACCATTCATGCTCTCAACCATCCAAAGTAGAAAATAATTCTTGCGAGGAAACCTGAGGTTTCCCTTATAAACGAGACGGAAGGATAAGAGATTGCACCATGGGCAGGAGATAAAGAGAGGAAGCTGAACTGGCAAAGTGGGAAATTTTACAACGGCCCATTGCAGTCCTAGGATGCAGTTTTTACAGAGGGTATGGCCACACCATAAGACATAGGGCACATTTTCAACAATGTTAAAGGATTCCCAACATATTGGGCACTCCAGACCTTCCTCTCTGCTAACAATAGAAGAGACCTCATCATCTGAGCATTCTGAAGCAGCTTGATTAGGCTTTAGCGAGTCATTTTTCAGTCCAACATTTCCAGCTATACAACTGGATGCAAAACTCCACATTTTAAGAGCTTAAGTGGAAAATGACTATGCTGACAACATCAGTTGCTAGAGTTGTATATACTGAACCTCAAGATGGAAATCATTAGTCATTGACCCAAGCATTAAGGTGTCCTCCAACTTCTGACTCCCACAATACTTGTCCTTAAGAGAGAACCTGGAAGAAAGAAACGCAGAGTAGCAAAACCAATAATATCAATTCCTTGTACTTTAGGCAGCCAATTATAGTTCAACAACCGTTACCAATTTTCCACTATAATGTGAAAATCAATAACATATTAATCCAGTTCTGATTTGAGTTGTCCTCCTTAAAAGATAAAACATGTTACATATTTACCCTCCCAACAAAATAAAATGAAAATTGAGTATATTCAACAAACAAGCAAGAAACCAAAATCCAATGTCTATTATAATTTCAAGTATGAAACCAATAAAAAAAATGTTAAATGCTGCATTGAAATTACCAGAAAGGAGTAAAACCCAGAAGAATCAAAATCGTAACAAACAGGACATATTCAAAATCTTTCAGTTTTCTTCAAACAAGTATAAAATAGTTCGTTATATCAAGCAAAAATCAGAAAATATAAACAAACCTGTGATAAAGCAAAAAATGTAGAACGACTGTACGAGGTTTAATAACAACTATCAGTCAAACTATAATATAATTTCAGAATTTTTTCAATAAACAAAATATACATATATAATTAATCAAGCATTAAAACTACAAATTAATATTTCAACAATAAAAGATGAGAGATAAATGAAATCCAATTGAAAACTAATAACCGAAAACACAGAACTTGACGAAACAAAACAGACTGTATCATGAAGCGTGACCACTCATCACATACATACAATGATCTCAAAACAATTACAAAATTTTCAAAATTCAAATTCCCAATTTAGCAACAACAACTCCATGGTGTACCGTGATTCAATAAATCTAAGAAAATCAAGCAATAAATAATCATCCAAGTAACTACACACAAAAAAAAAATTCCAAATCGCACAATTAAACCCTCATTTTATATGTATAACATAAACCCATCTACCTTTAAAATAAAAAACACAGAACCCAGAACCGAAATCAAGCAAAACCCAGAAACCGTAGAACAGGAAACACCCGATCAGAGCAGACTCAACCATATTTAACGAAAAAAAAATCCTTAGAAAAGCTTCAAAAGGAGGAGCTTAAAATGGGGATCTTACCTGCTAATTAGAGAGAGGAAAAACAAAGAGAGGGTTCTCTCTCTCCCTCTCTTTCCCTCTCTGGTGTATCTGGGTTTCGATGAAGAAATCTAAAGTGAGATTTTTATTTTTATTTTTTTTAACGGGGAAATTCAGGATTTTTTTTTAAACGCACATGGCTGGTGTTTCCTCAACTACTCAAACAGCAACGGCTGTCATAAAATGTAAGTTTATTACGGCGTCGTATTGTCGCTTCTTTTCAAATGCCACCTTTGTTTGTTATTTTCAATTTTAATGTAAGGTTCATTTGGAGAAACTTCTTCGAGTAATCTTTGACGATTAGATCTTTTAAAAATAGAGTATCCATAGGTACTCAACTTCTTCATATCTTTTTATATCTGTTAACAGAAAATTTACTGGGATGAAAAATATCGGTTAACACCCTCAAGACCACTACCACGGAGGTAACGGCCGGAGGTTGATTGTTTGAAATGATTTGTTCGAATCACGACTACTCGTACACGACAAAAAGAAGAACAAATTAGCTTTATTATTTATATCGTGTAACGTAAAAAAATCTCTCAATATACTCTCGATCTCTCTGAGGTACAGTAGGGTGGCACTATCGTGCCTGTCGAAAAGTAGTTCTTCCTCCTCTTTCTCGTTTATGTTTGATCGTTTTATACACAGTCTAGGTAGGTTCCATTTACGGCTTTCCTGCCATGATTTTCTCCATTCCCCCCTCCTAATCGGGCGGGATCCTTTTATTTAAGAGTCATTGACTTTGGTTTAATGACGGATTCGAGAATATCGTAGGCGGAGATAAATTTGTTTCCTTTTTGGATTCAATCACTTGTTTCACACGTAGTGTTTCCATGTTTGTAGTAGGTATGATCGTATGTATCTCCATGGTATGATTCTTCATGGAGGATGGCGGATATGGCACTTATTGCTTGGTAGAGCGAAGTGTCCCGGTCTTGGTGCTAGGAGCTTGGTCCGACCTTTCCAGGCCCCTTGGAGCTTTAAACAGCTTACTATGGGTGTTTTTCGTTGGTAACGGGCTCTGACGAGCTTCCTTCTATCCATCCCAATAGGTCCGGAACTTTGTTTGGTGAGGTGGTGAAACATACGAGCTTAAAGCCTAATAGTCTATCTTTGAATTTGGAAAGAAAGAAGGGCTTCCAAGGAGGTTGCGAGGTATTCTTGACCTTGGTGTCAGAAGCTCGATCCTTGGTGTCAGAAGCTCGATCCGATCATGTCGGGCTTCGCCTCGGGTGTTTTTATAGCTTGATGACCCTTCCTTGTTTTTTGCGAGGTGGCTTTGTGGCCTGACTCTGGAGGGGCGTTCCACGGTAGATGGATCCAGGCTAATGAGAGGGGGGGGGGGGGGGGGGTGTGTCCCTAGCCAAATTTGGCTACACCAGTGATTGAGTTTGGGGTTGGAGTCAGATTTCCCTGTTTTAATTGGGAAATTTTCCCTCCATTACCATTACTAGAATCTCGGTGGAAATCTTTTCATTAATTGGCCCAAGTGACGTGACTCACGTAGACTGGGGTATTCTCAAAATAATCCGGCTACGTTACGGCCATTCCGTGATTCGAGGCAACCCACCACCGAAGATTTTGCTCTTGGGCTACCGTCATCACTGCTCTATCCGCTCCTATTTAAACTAGACAACTCCACCGCCTTCCTCACACTTTCGCTTCTTTCAAGTTTTGAAAAGAATTCCATCTTCTCTTTATCGACTTCGGTAGATTCTCTCTACCATGTAGAAAAATAGCCGCAACTCTGTCGACTCTATTGTAGAATATAAGGAGGTCGCTAGTCTCGCCCTCGGCAAGCGAGCACGCAAGAGTTTCGACAGTGAGGACTCTCCGCCAAGTCCCCAACATCGGCGGTCGACTAGAAACGTAGCCATTAGGACCGGGTTCTCTAATCGACCTGACAATCCTCTAGATTTGGTTGATGAAGGCTCTGATAAAGAGGACAGGGAGGATGCTCCCGGGAAGGGTAAAGTCACGGTTGTTGGTCCTTCTCTGGAGAGGCTTGCCCCTTATGACTTCAGGGTTGTCCCCGACTCTATCGTTGATCTGAATTCAATTGACCGCTTGAGGTCCAAGTACGGCATTCCTGACAGTGTTTCTATCTCGGTTCCTCCCAATGGTTATGAATTCTTTAATCTCTCTGACGGCGTGCTTCCGATTCAGATGGCGGCTCTCGAGAATGGGGCCAGGCTTCCCCTTCATCCTACCCCCAGACGAGCTCTCAACGCCATTCAGCTTGCTCCTCTCCAGTTGACGCCAGGCTTCTGGAGGCATTTGATTGGCTTCCTCATGCTGTGGAGGGAACAATGCCAGCTGAGCAAGGTGATGAGAGAGCCAGGAGCAGAGGAGATGGCCTACCTTTTTCAAATAGGGAGCCTCTCCGGCGCTCCCCGAGGTTAGTTCTATGTAAAAGCTAAGAACAAGCTCAACCTTTTCATTCCTGGTGCTTCGAAGAAAGATCCCGTCTGGAAGGAAGAGTGGATCCTGGCAGGGGGTGACTGTGGAAGCTCGATTTTTATCGGACGGCATGAGTTCGAGGTCCCCACAGCTTTCAGTGACAAACCATCGTGGGACCAGGACTCCCTGCCACCTGAGTCTGAAACTGTTTTGAAGGATATTCTGGCCAGGAAATATTTGAACCTGAAGTTTCCAACCGCTGAAGCATTCGATCCTTGCAAGGTGAATCAATACCTGCGGATCTCCGATGCTATTCCTCGTAAGTAACACTAAATCGTATTTCTTTGTCTCGTTGACCAGCTCGGTTCTGATGTTTCCCCTTTTGTTTCATTTACTTATAGTTTTTGTTGTTGAGCCAGCTTCTCGCTAAGGCCAACGATCCCCGTAAGCTCTCGCTCATCTTCTCTGTGTTGGGGTCCTGCCAGCTTCTGCTCTGCCTACCTCCCTAGCTGGGTCTAGGATGGCCAACCTTGCATCGCCGGCTTCTCGGGCATTGAACAGGGCTCCCCAGACTGTTGATACAACTGCTTCTACCCCATCTGCTGTTGTTACTATCGTTGCTACTCCTATGACTCACCAACCTGATGCCGCTGCGCTTCCAACCCCCTAAGCATCGGAGGACTTTAAAGCGGGTGTCGTTGGGATTCCTACTAGCCGTTCTCGCCCTCGGTCGGGCTCAAAGAGGCAGGACGAAGTCTTGGAACAATTCATCGCATCATGCTCAGATGGTGGGCTCTCTAGGATGGCCTCAATGCCCATCGATGTCTTGCTCACCATGGGGTCTGCTATCTTAGCTGAGGTAATTATTTTTCCTCTGTACTGCTTCTGTGACTGCCAACTTGATCGATTCCTAACCCTGGCTTTGTATCTTGTGGGCCTTTAAGTTAAACATGGCTATGGGTCATCAAGTTGTCTCCTTCCATAAGCGGGCAGTGACGGCCTAGGCCGAGGCTGAAAAGGCCATGGGGTTACTCAAGCGAGCTCAGACATTAGTGCAGGAGATGACCTCCAGTCAAAAGGGAATGGAGGATGAGCTAAATGAGCTTCACTGCGATTATGAGAGGACCAAGCGAGCTTTTGATCAAGAGATCCTTCAATCAAAACCGCGGGCTAAGTAGAGGGACTCTTGGAAAGCCGAGGCCAAGAAGTTAGACCTCGAGAATCAGGGATTGCATGCTCAGGTGGCCAAGCTGCAAGCTAAGGCGGATGCCTCCTTTAGCGATGGGTACTTTTATGCTTCTTTCCAGGTTGCAGAAGCTTTCCCTCATTCCTTCAACCTATCGACTATCACGGGTAGGGATAGAGAGGAGATATTGGCTAGGGCCTCAGATATGTCCCACCTTGATGGCGATGAAGTAATGCTTTCTAGTCAAGAAGGGACCGGAGAGCGACCTATCAAGGCAGATCCTTCCCTTCCTACTCCTTCCTTCCCTGTCTCCGCTCTCGGAGAATCCTCAAGTGGTGTTCTACTCACGCAGCCCTCATGAGGTATATCAGAAGCTCGGGAGGGGGCAAGAGACCGCTTGGAAGAGCCCTCTAAAGTAGAGTCGGGGTTGAACCAAGAGAGACGAGATCCATGGCTGCCCTTCTTGATGCAGCCATCCCTCCTGAGGTTATGGCGGTGATTAATGAAGTTGTGGAAGAGGACCCAGTTGGGCAGCAGACCATTGAGGAACCTCTGGAGGAAGAGGTAGTCGTCGAGGGTGACCAAAATGGGCTATCACCTAACGGAGGAGCTGGGGGCGAGGATCATCGTGGAGGAGGAGTAGCAGGAGGAAATCAATAGGACTTCGAAGCTTGACGCTACATGTTCATGACTGGCTTTGATTGAGCGGAAAAAGGGGTGGGCACCCCATTTTACTCATGATTAGTTTAGTCAATCTTTTTCTCCTTTTTGTAGCCTAGATTTGGGGGTTGGGCTCCTCGCTTGATGGATGTAGCCTTACTGGGGGATAGGCTCATTCGTTATTGATGAGAATCTGTTATAACTTCCTTCATATTTGTTTTGATTGACCTTGATTATAAGCTTCCAACTTGACTGAGGACTCCTTGTTTTATTCCCCATTTGCCTAACTTTGATTTAATGAAATTAGGTAAGAAGAAACCAAGGATTTACTAAATGTAAGCCCGCTCGCTAGGTGGTCATTTAGTTTTTGGCAAGAAACCCTATTTCTGATGATCCATCGTTCAAATTTTAAACCAGCAATGTAGGATATGTTTGACGGGGTGACCTCCATCCTGTGAGCGGAACAATTATTCATATTTGAATCGTTTCCTGGAAAGATAGCCCAATCGAATCATCAGGATGACTATCTAGCCATTTCCAGGTCTCGAGATCTGGATTGCAACTATGCTCTTACACTCAGATCCTTCTTGGGGGTGGTAGCCCGACCAAGGCATCATGAGGGCTATCTAGCTATTTCCTGGTCTCGATATCTGGATGGCAACTATACTCTTACACTCAGATCCTTCTTGGGGGTGGTAGCCCGACCAAGGCATCATGAGGGCTATCTAGCTATTTCCTGGTCTCGAGATCTGGATGGCAACTATGCTCTTACACTCAGATCCTTCTTGGGGTTAGTAGCCCGACCAAGGCATCAGGAGGGCTATCTATCTATTTACAGGTCTCGAGATCTGGATGGAAACTATGCTTTTACACTTAGACCCTTCTTTGGGGTGGTAGCCCGACCAAGGCATCAGAGGTAGCGAGGGGGCTTCCCCGGCTAGTCCCTGGTCTCGAGATCCTGTTGGCAACTATGCTCTTACACTAGGACTCTTCGTGGCGGGGGGTGGTACCCGGCCAAGGCATCATAGGCAGCGAGGGGGCTTCCCCGGCTGATCCCTGGTCTTGAGGCGACTATGACGAATTTATCCTTGGATAACCTAGTCGTATATGGAGAAATAAGTGCAAAACATGGTCGGAGATAAGGAAATAGCAGACTTTATTGATGATCGAAATACAGTACATCGTAACTAGGGATTTTATTAAAAATTAAGTGGGGATAGTCTGCTTCAGAGTCCACTGTATAGGGGTAAAACTTCCTCAATTGATATGCGTTCCAGGTGTGGTTAAGGGGTCGACCCTCCATGTCTTTGAGCTTATAAGCCCCATTGCGAGCTATTACCTTTACTAAGTATGGCCCTTTCTAGTTGGGACCTAGGACTCCGTCCGACCTTTTCCGGATATTTGAGGTCACCTTCCTAAGCACCAAATCCCCCTCTTTGAAGTTCCGGGATCTGACCCTTCGATTGAAGTACCTAGCGGTCTTGCTCTGGTAGATCGCCACTTTCTCGGCTACCCGGTCTTATTTTTCTTCCAAGAGATCTAGATCAGCTCGGAGCTTGAACTCGTTGCTTTCGAGTTCAAAATGCTGTACCCTGAATGAGGTCAACTTATGCTCGATGGGAAGGACCGCTTGAACTCCGAAGGCTAGGGAGTAAGGTGTTTCCCCAGTAGATGTCCTCTTTGTAGTCCGGTATGCCCAGAGAACCTTGGGCAGCTCCTCAGCCCATTTGCCCTTCTTCTGCTGTAATTTCTTCTTCCGCAGCCTCTTGATAGTCTTGTTGGTGGACTCCACCAATCCGTTGGTCTAAGGATAGGCCACTGAAGCGAACCTGAGGTCGATTCCCAAACCTTTGCAAAAGTCTCTGAATCAGGCGTTGTCAAACTGCTTGCCCAGGTTAGTTACAATGATGAGAGGGTTTCTGAATCTGTAAACCACGTTGGTTTTGATGAATTTAGTAGTATTCTTCTCTGATATTCAGGAAATGGGCCCTGCCTCGATCCATCTTGTGAAATAATCGATGGCCACAATGGCGTACTTAGCTTGCCCATGAGTGGTGGGAAGCGGTTTGATCAGGTCGATTCCCCACATGGCAAAAGGGTAGAGAGAACTGAGAGACGACAACCGCTCTGGTGGGAGGTGACTTAAGTTTAAGGTCTTTTGGCACGGTTCGCAAGATTGTACAAAGCTTCTCGCGTCTTTGTGGATAGTTGGCCAATAGTACCCCATACAGAGCACTTGATAAGCTAGAGCTTCACCACCGATGTGATTCCCGTAATTCTTAGAATGAACCTCTCTTAATGCCCATTTGGCATCATCGGGGTGCAAACACCGAAGCAATGGGAGGGACCTTCCCTTCCTGTAAAGGTATCCGTCTATTAGGCAATATCGGACAAAGTGCCTTCTGATTCTTCTGGCTTGGTCGGGCTCTTTGGGAAGCTTTTCCTCTTGGAGATTGGCAACGATTGGATCCATCTAGCAAGGCTGGCGATCCAGGGGGCAGACTTCCTTACCTGCGGTTATGCTTGGTTGGGGGATTACTTGGAGGGGAATTCCCCATGGCAAGGCTTGGCCTCCATTTGCTGCAATCTTTGTTAGGACATCTGCGCGATGGTTCTGATGTCGAGGTACCTGCTCGATTTTGAGTCCCTTAAATCTATCCTTAAACATCTGGACTAACTTTAGGTAAACGACTATGTTATCTCCTTTTGCCAGGTAAATCCCGGAAACCTGATTGACTACGAGCAACGAGTCACTCTTAACCTGTAGGTAGTTAGTTTTAAGTTCAATGGCCACCTTCATCCAGGCTATGAGGGCTTCATATTCTGCCTCATTGTTCGTGGCCTTAAACTCGAATCTGAAGCAGTGACAGAATTCAGTTCCTTCTGGATCTATTAAGACTACCCCAGCTCCTCCCTTAGCTTGTCTGGTCGCTCCATCTGTATAGAGGATCCATGATCTGTAATCTTCCGACCAATTGTCGATCTCTGAAATTTTCTCAGGGGCTGCATTCCTTACTGGGAGATGGCTTGGCTTGGGAGTGCCGAGAATTCTGCCATGAAGTCCGCCAGAGTCTGGGCTTTGATTGTGGTTCTGGGTTTATACTTCAAATCGAATTGGATGAGCTCTAGGGCCCATAGAACTAGCCTTCCAGACACGTTCGGCCTTTGTAAAAACCGACGGAGCGGTGGTCTGTCACCACCGCTATCGAGTGAGCTTGGAAATAGGGACAGAGCTTTCTTGCCGAGGTCACCAAAGCATAGGCAAGCTTCTCCAAGAGGGTATAATTTCTTTCTGGCTTGGTTAGGGCATGACTTACGTAGTACACGGGTCATTGAACCCTGTCTCCATATTCCTTGATCAAAGCCTCACTTACTGCAGTCTCTTAGACAGCCAGGTAGATTTGTAGTTCCTCTCCTGGAACTAGCTTGACTAACAATAGAGGGCTTGTTAGGTACCTCTTCAAGGCTTGAAACGCTTGCTCGCTCTCCTGGCTACATTTCATGTTTTTCCCTTGCTTGATAGCTTTGAAGAAAGAGAGACATTTATCGGTGGAGCGAGAAATGAATCTGTTGAGTGCTGCTACTCGCCTTGTCAAGACTTGTACCTGTTGAAGTGATGCAGGGGATTCTAGGTCCAAGATAGCCTTGATCTTTTCTGGGTTGGCCTTTATGCCTCTCTCGTGAACCATGAAACCTAAAAACTTCCTAGCAGTCACCCCAAAAGCACATTTAGCGGGGTTCAACTGCATCTGGTTTTCTATTAGGATTAGGAATGTCTTACGAAGGTCTTCCTGATGTCCTTTTACGGTTGGTGACTTTGTGATCATGTCGTCGATGTATACCTCCATCGACCTTCCAATCTCGGACCTGAACAGTTTGTTAACTAGCCGCTGGTATGTAGCCCCAACATTTTTAAGGCCGAATGGCATCACCTTATAGCAGTATAGGCCCTGCCCAGTAATGAAGCTGGTCTTATCTTGGTCAGCTGGGTGCATTTTAATCTAGTTATACCCTAAGAACGAGCCCATGAAACTAAGAAGCTTATTTTTGGATGTGGAGTCGACCAACTGATTAAGGACATGCCCGGTTAAGGTTGGTATAGTCGACACACATACGTCATTTCCCATTTGCCTTCGTAACCATGACCACGTTGGCGATCCACTCGCGGTAGCGTACTTCTCTGATAAAACCTGCCCTGGTCAATTTGTCCACTTCCTCTTGAACCGTAGTGTTTCTCTCTGTGTTAAAGTGACGCCTCTTCTATTTGATGGGCTTGAATGTAGGATCCACTGCCAATCGGTGAGCGGCAAAAGATATTTGGATCCTTTGCATTTTGTCATGGCTCCAAGTGAAGATGTCGTTGAATTCCTTAAGAAGCTCAATCAAGTCTTCTTTCACTTTTGGTTCGAGGGTGGCTCTAACCTTGACAACCTTGGAGGGATCGTCATTTCTGATAGGTACCTCCTCTAGTTTATCCACGGGTTGCCCACTGGTCCATTTCTTGCTCTGTTCTTCGTTATCGGGCACCATGGGCTCATTTTCTGGATGATCTGCTGGCTCCACATCTTCCTGGATCACCCCAGGTGCTTCCTTATCCTAGATCGTTGCAACTTGGACAAATTGTTTTGCTAAAGCTGTCGGATTAGCAGACCCTACATAGCATTTCCTAGCTGCTTGCTGGTCCCCACGTACCTCTCCGACCTGGATTCCCACCGGGAATTTTAGGACGTTATGGTAGATAGATAGGGCTCTCTTTAAGGAAGATAGGAAAGGTCTCCCCAGTATGGAGTTATAGGCCGATGGGATGTTGACCACAACGAAATCCGTCATAATGTTTTGTTGGAGAGGTGAGGTTCCAACGATCACTAGGAGGATCTTTGATCCCACTGGTATGATCGAATCCTTAGTGAATCCATAGAGTGGAGTTGTGCAACTATTGTAACACCATTGTTTCAAGTTCAGCCTTTCCAAGGTGTCCTTGAAGAGAATGTCCACGCTGCTGCCCGTGTCAACTAATACACGGTGGACCATGCAATTGGCAGGTTGTACCGTGATCACTATAAGATCATCATGTGGTTGTACGGTGTTGAAAACATTTGCCTCGGTGAAAATAATCTGAGCCGACTGGGAGGGTCCAGCAGAGCTTTGGCTGATCTTGAAGATACCCCGACCTTCTTCCATACGAGGAATCTTCCTTGCATGGTTTTTTCTAGAATTGTTGGAGGTGCCAGCTAGTGTGGGCCTTCCGTTGATGGTGTGTATTACCTGGATTTGCTGTATTAAATCAGTTTGTTCCCCCTTTCTCTTCTCCACATGTTCGCGGATCTCGGCTTGTACCTCTCTTCCAGTCTGAATATTGTCTCTGACCTGCTGCAAGAACTCAATCAAACATCCTCCCCTTATCAGGACTTCGATCTGGTTGCGCAAATTATAACACTCTGAAGTGTCATGGCCCATTTCTTCATGGAAGTCATAGTACTTGTACCGGTTCCTCCTGTCGACAGGGGCTTTCATAGGTGCGGGCTTTTAGAGTAGCCCCTTGTCCCGTATAGCAAGGTAGACTGTTTCCCGGGAGGCGTTCAGGGAAGTGTAGTAATCATACCCTTTCTCCCCTCGCATTACGGGAGCTACAGTCCTAGGAGGAGGTGAAGCTCGAGGAGGGGTTCGTCTTGCTGGATACCTTTCTTACCTGAGCTGAGCAGCGGGAAGCGGTAGGTGTTAGGATTATGCTCAATGGCAAGAGTGTAATATTGTAATTGACAATCTTCTCATATTAATAAAGTGAATTCTGATTCTTACAATTACTTATAGCATTTATTATTATAATTGTCAAGGTAAATAATCATAAGGTCAAAAGACTATGAGACATGAAGAATTGTTCATACATCCGGATATGTATGAGGTAGACACAATTCTTTAGTTAGTCTTGAATAACGTTCACAACTTAAGTTAAAGGTTGGGCACCTCTATCTTGTTAAAGTTGTAGAATTCTTTTACTAGCATTTGAGTGGGATCAAATGAATATGATGAGTCTAAAATCATCGAAAGGTTTTCGAGTAAAAGAATCTAGTGCACTAGGTGCATTGAACTGGATCACAATGAAATACTTTATCTAGAACCGTCACTAGATATAAGTCTTTTCATTAAAGAGGACAATCAGAGAGTCTATCTTAATCCTGAGATAAATGATGGACTTATGGTTGCCAGTGTTATCATTAGAGCTATCAATGAGTACGATTATATAGCATAGTCTATCCTCGATAGTTTGGTGGTATACATTTGTTAATCGATATAGGACTTCATTTATAGATATGGACATCATGGCTCCATTTATTAAATGAGAGTATAATATCATCATATGGATGTTTTGAGGTATTGGATATTAAATCTCAACGTTGAGTTTTCAATAATGATTATTGAAAACATGGCTTCTGGACAAGTCAAAGTATCCAAGTTCAAAATGTGGTCATATGAGGAAATATGGTAACTTGGAGAGCTATAGGCGGTCTATGAGCTCTTGGCGATTACTGATATTATTCACGAGGATACACCATCTCCTATAAGATTTTCTAGGGTATGAATGAGAAACATCTCCTTATTCTATCTTTATTTAAGAGTTCAATTTTAGCTCTTTAGTGGAATGAGTTAAAATTAATAGATTGGACCTAAGTGAATCATTTGTTGATTGTGATTAGGTTGTGTCTATTGAAGCTTAAATTTAGATAGCCCGCCAAGATCCCCAATCCACACGTATTTGCATGAATCACTTGATATATTCTACCAGGCCGATTTAAGGGTCCATCTAGAATTGTTTTTAATATATCAAGAATATAATATGTCTATTATTTAATTAATGGGCTGCACTATTATATTAATATATTAAAAGAAGACATGTGGGCTTGTTTCTTTTAGTAAGAATGGGTCTAGTTCACATGTGGGCTTTTATTTAAAGTTCAATGGATTAAATGAAATAAGAAAATAATATATGACCCATTTATATAAGTGGGGCGGCAAGGTGTATATATTAACCTAATAAATTATTTTGTTTCATTGTTTTAATTAAATAAGAATTAGTTAATTTATTAATTAATTGTTTAATTAAGAAACAAATCTTTTTCTGATCAGGAAATATATTTCCTAAAGTTATACTATTGGTAGTAGTATATTAAAAGTAAAAGACTTGTTTGATAAGAAAATAAATAATTAATTGTATTTATTTAATCAAATAAGAAATCTTTTTATTTAGTCAATAAAAGAATAAAAATATCTATGAGTTGGATTAGGTTTTGAAGTCTAAAGGTTGATGGAAATTAGGGTGCAACACAATTTTTTTTTTGGTATGTGATTTGCGGCAACCCTAGTCGATTTATAGGAAGATTTCGGCAATCCTAAATAGAAGAGGAAGCAAAATTTCGGTCACCTATATAATACCACATATAGAATTCGGCCACCATAGTTGATTGAATGATTCAATTTTTCTTCTTCTTCTCAATTCATAGAAAAGGATAATTTTATTCTACTAAACATAAAAGAGAGAAGAGATTATTCTTTGATAGTACACTGATTGCTTGTTCATCAATAAGCTTGTGTGTACAACATCAAATTAGGTTCACGCGAGTTTCGATCATTAGATTGAGAACTCAAAAGTGACCGGAATAATTTTTGTCTTCTTTTGATTGTTTTGTGACTAACAAAAGAAAAAGAAAACTTTGTTCATCCATTCTCAGGTTTGCAATTCAAAGAAAAAGGGAGACCACGCTCCTAGGTGATTCACGTACGTGTTCGGATTGGAAGATCTCGCGGTACTGTTCACGATCACTGTTCACAGGGGGTACTGTTCACGATCACTGCTCACGCGGGTACTGTTCACGATCACTGTTCACACGGGTACTGTTCACAATCACTGTTCATGCGGGTACTGTTCACGGGCATCGGAAAAGATTTTACGGATTACCAATCGACGTAAGTCAATCGGATCACGCGTCAAGAGGTATTTAACTCTAACCATATATATTTTTGAGTTTAATTAATTAAAAGGTTAAGGTTCAACTTTGAGAAAAATTTTAAAACCATACGAAATCTATTTTTCGTTTCTTCCGCTGCGTTTTATATCGATTTTTCCCTACAGTAGGTCGACCTATTGGGAGGTTTGTTCTTATTTTTCTGATTTGGCTTAGATCTGGGAGCTTCTTTTTTCTGGCGCTTTACCGTTCTCATGTCGTCGTGTTCCATTTTAACTTTGAGTTGTTCGTCAATCTCGACCTGCTCAAGAGCCCGATCATAAGCCTCCTGGTAAGTCTCGGGAGGTCTTTTAGCAAAAGAATGGAAAAGCTTTCCTGCCCACCGGTTGCACCTGAAATTGGCTAGAGTTTCCTTCTTGGTGAAGACTCCCATTTGGATGACTTCTTTGTGAAAACGTTCCACGTAAGACCGAAGTGTTTCCCCTCGTTCTTAAATCACATACTGAAGATGTATGGGATCCTTTGGACGAGGTTTGACTCCTTAGAACTGCGAACAAAAATCTGTCGAAAATTTTGTGAAAGAGTCCACGCTACCAGTAGGCAGCTTTCTGAACCAAGTTTTTGCGTAGTCAATCAGGGTTGTAGGGAACATCCTGCACATAGTAGCCCTGGTCGTATTTTGGACTTCCATCTACTGGACGAAGTTCTCCAGGTGACTCAAAGGGTCTTCTGTTCCGGAGAACTTTTCTGTAGGCATTTTAAATTTTGGTGGGAGCTCCTCTTCCTGGATCCTCCTAGTGAAGGGAGCATTCATCTCGCTTAATGGATCCTTCTTATCCTCCATATTCTTTCTTTTTCTTATCTGCTGGAGCTTTTTCTGTAGCTTTATCAGTTGATCCCTCAGTCGCTTGTTCCCGGGCTTTTTTGAATCGACCTCAGATTCTTCGCTATCAAATCCTTCTGATGAATTGGAGATCTTGACCTGGCCTTCTTCATGAGCGAGATCTATCAGGGAGGTTTTCCGGCTATCTTCCTCTTGGGCCCAAGCTTCCCTCCTTGAAGTCGTCGGGCGAGGGGCCTCTCGTTGCTCCCGGGTTAGAGCGTCCGCTTCGAACTTAACTCGCCTGGGTCGATATTGTGATGGCCTTCTAGGAACTGAGGGCATTGGCCCTAGCCTATCCCGGATCGAAGGTTGAAGCCCGGTCCTATCACGGGCTGGCTTTAGAGGAGGAGGTCCCGGGCGATCAAAGGCAGGCTGCCTGGTCCCGGGCCTGCTTGACTCTCCCTGATCATTTGGATTTGTCGGCTGGACTGCGATGCCTTCTGCGAGCAGGCGAAGGTGAATGTTTTCCATGAAGACCGCCGCTTGTTAATCGAGCGTGGCCTGGCTTATCATGGGAGGGCCAGAAGCCTGTGCATTAGTCGTTTGGACCGGAACTTGAGTGCGGTGACCAGGTTTCTTCCCCCTCATTGGGGCTTTTCGCGTTGGGGTCACTGAAGGTTGTTCTGAAGCCACAGGCTATCCTTGGGAGGAGCGGAGCCTCATGATTCCTGTACAACATCTAAAATATAAACTGTTGATTTGATTAGCTAGGTGTGGGTTGTTCCCACAGACGGAGCCAGAAATTGTTAACAGAAAATTTACTCGGGATGAGAAATATTGATAAACACCCTCAAGACCACTACCACGGAGGTAACGACCGGAGGTTGATTGTTTGAAATGATTTGTTCGAATCACGACTACTCGTACACGACTAAAAGAAGAATAAATTAGCTTTATTATTTATATCGTGTAACGTACAAAAATCTCTCAATATACTCTTGATCTCTTTAAGGTACAGTAGGGTGGCACTATAGTGCTTGTTAAAAAGTAGTTCTTTCTCCTCTTTCTCATTTCTGTTTGATCGTTTTATACACAGTCTAGGTAGGTTCCATTTACGGCTTTCCTGCCATGATTTTCTCCATCCCCCCCCTAATCGGACGAGATCCTTTTATTTAATAGTCATTGACTTTGGTTTAATGATGGATTCAAGAATATCGTAGGCGGAGATAAGTTTGTTTCCTTTTTGGATTCAATCATTTGTTTCACACGTAGTGTTTCCATGTTTGTAGTAGGTATGATCGTATGTATCTCCATGGTATGATTCTTCATGGAAGATGGCGGATATGGCACTTACTGCTTGGTAGAGCGAAGTGTCCTGGTCTTGGTGTTAGGAGCTTGGTCCGACCTTTCTAGGCCCCTTGGAGCTTTAAACAGCTTACTGTGGGTGTTTTTTTGATGGTAACGGGCTCTAACGAGCTTCCTCCTATCTATCCCAATAGGTCCAGAACTTCGTTCGGCGAGGTAGTGAAACGTACGAGCTTAAAGCCTAATAGTCTCTCTTTGAATTTGGAGAGAAAGGCGGGCTTCCAAGGAGGATGCAAGGTATTCTTGACCTTGGTGTCGGAAGCTCGATCTGATCATGCCGTGCTTCGACTCAGGTGTTTCTATAGCTTGATGACCCTTTCTTGTTTTTTATGAGGTGGCTTCGTGGCCTGACTCTAGAGGGGCGTTCCACGGTAGATGGATTCGGACTAATGAGGGGGGGGGAGAATTTTCCTTTGGTCCCTAGCCAAATTTGGCTATTAACAATATCTATACTTAATGGTCTACATTATTGGTGATTCGTCTAATCAATAATGTTTTATTGTCTATTGTGATTTGCATTCTATAGATTTTAATGTTCATTGAAAATAATGTCACGTTACTTTCATTAAAAACCGATTGTGGTGATTAATATATTGTAATGGAAATCACATTGAAAACATAATGATTACTTTAAAATACATTCGACCCCATTTTCAGTATCCGGTCACTTATACAATCATGTGAGCTTTATGGCAATTACTGATATTATAATATGATCATAATATAAGTATTGGAATTATATGTTTACTTCTTGTGACCATCATATGTTGATTGTTTTATTTTCCTTTGTGTAGTAATGGAAACTGTTAATAGCCAAATTCGGCTTGGGATTAAAGGGAAATTCTCCACCTTCCTAGCCCGAAGTTCAGGCCCAGAATTACCTTCCATGGAACCGCGGGTCCTGGGGTCGAACCAAAGAGCCACTCCGCAGAAACGAGGTAAGGACGTTGAGCTCGGGAAACATCCAAGATGGAGCCCGACATGGTCAGGTCGAGCCCGTGACACTAAAACAAGAATTCGGGGAGAGCCAGATGCATGAGGATCCCGGCTCCCCAAAGCCAAGACCACCTCGTAGCTTCCCCAGAAGCCCGCCATTCCCTCCCAGTCCAGTGAATAACCTATTAAGCATCAAACCCACGCTGCAATATTTCACCATCTCACCAAGGGAAGTTTCGGGCCTACTTGGATAAATAGGAGGAAGCTCGTCGAAGTCCGTTACTACCAAAGAACACCCAAAGGGGGCATCTAAAGCTATAAGGAACCTGGGAAAGCAAAAACAAGCTCTCAGTACCCAGACCTTGGCATGAATCCACCTCGTTCCAAGAAACAACAAACACCCTACTCGGCGACCTTTATGAGGAGTAGTACCATGAGGTACATGGGATCACCTCAGTACCATTGAAACATTACGTGTAGAACAAGTGGTTGAAACCAAAAAGGAAACAGACTCATCTCCGCCTAAGATATTCTCGAATCCGTTATTAATCCAAAGTCAACAACCTTTAAAGAAAAGATCCCACCCGATAAGGAGGGGAAGGATTGAGAGAATCAAGGCAGGAGAATCGTAAATTTAACTAATCAAAACTATGCATAAATAGAGGACTTCAGTCTTCAAGAAAGAGGAGACTACTTTTCGACAGGCACAAGAGTGCCACCCTACTGTACCCAAGATAGATTGAGAGTATTTTGAGAGATTCTTGTATGTTACACAATATAAACAATAAAGCTAATTTTTTCTTTTTTTCGTCGTGTATGAGTAGTCGTGATTCGAACAAATCATTTAAACAAACAACCTCCAGCCATTACCACCGTGGTAGTGGTCTTGAGGGTGTTAACTGGTATTTAAGCTACAAGGAACCTGGGAAAGCAAGACCAAGCTCTCGGTACCCAGACCATGGCATGAATCCACCTCGTTCCAAGAAACAACAAACACCCTACTCGGCAACCTTTATGAGGAGTAGTACCATGAGGTACATGGGATCACCTCAGTAACATTGAAACATTACGTGTAGACCAAGTGGTTGAAACCAAAAAGGAAACAGACTCATCTCCGCCTAAGATATTCTCGAATCCGTTATTAATCCAAAGTCAACAACCTTTAAAGAAAAGATCCCACTCGATAAGGAGGGGAAGGATTGAGAGAATCAAGGCGGGAGAATCGTAAATTTAACTAATCAAAACTATTCATAAGTAGAGGACTTCGGTCTTCAAGAAATAGGAGACTACTTTTCTACAGGCACGAGAGTGCCACCCTACTGTAACCTAGAGAGATTGAGAGTATTTTGAGAGATTCTTGTACGTTACACAATATAAACAATAAAGCTAATTTTTTCTTTTTTTCGTCGTGTATGAGTAGTCGTGATTCGAGCAAATCATTTAAACAATCAACCTCCGGCCATTACCTCCGTGGTAGTGGTCTTTACGGTGTTAACTGATATTTCACATCCCGAGTAAATTTTCCATTAACAGAAACAACTCGAGGGGAAAGTTTTATTGACACCAATGACAAATTTAATAAATTTGAAATGTCCCTAGATATGGACTCTCCTATTTTCATAGGGGAGTTTTATCATGGTTATTCTAGGGCAGTTGGGTTCAGTATAAGATTGTCCAACAAAACACATGATAGTCAAGGTAGAGTAAACAATAGATTATGAGTCTGTGAGAATGAAGGTTTTCGACATAAGAAGCAAATGGGCAATACAAATTCGAAACGTGGGCCAAGACTGTAGACAATAATGGATTGCAAAGCTCATTTCGCCATTGGCTTAGACCATGATACGAACAAGTACAGCGTAAGGGCATTCAATGACACTAATTGCCACAAACTAGCAACATTTCGTGAGGTTGCTTGGGTACGATCTCATAGAGACGTTAATGACAAAGACTTTGCCCAAATTGATTTCATGTGCAAAAGCTGCATAAGACCTTATTTGACATATGAATGCAGTGTTGACCAGAAAAGGGGCTACTCCAAAATTGGATTCACAAAGAAGGACATGTACAACAAGATTGATGCGAAGATATAGGATGCAGCGTTTGAAAGCGATTCACATGCCGCACTTATGTACTTGCAGTTAAAAGACGATTTCTGAAACCAATTTCTACTGCAATTTCAGCACATACGAGGAAGATAGGGTGGCTAATATATTTTAGAGGGACTCACATTCCCTATTTGAATACTGGTGCTTCGAAGATGTTCTTGTTTTTGATTGCACTTACAAAATAAATACATATGCCAAGCCGTTGGTCTTATTTTTTCGGTGTAAACAACCAATGTGCGACTTTGGAATTTGACGTTGCACTGTTGTCAGATGAGACTGCACAATCGTACACATGGGTCCTTAATACTTTCAAGGAATCCATGGGCCACAAACTTCCCCTTTCTATACTGAATGACAGAGATGAAGCAATGTGAAATGCCATCGACGAGATATTTCCCAACTCCCGGAGCAAGATATATGGATGACACATAGCCAAGAATGCTGTTAATAGCCAAAATTGGCTAAGGACCAAAGGGAAATTTTCCACCCTCCAGACCTGGCTCCATGCCCGAGATTTTCCACTAGGAGACCATGTTACCCAAAGCTGAGCTACGATACCGCCCCGCAGGAATAAGGGCAGGCTCTAGAAAAATCCGGAATAGAGCCCGAAATGGTCAGATCAAGCCCGCGTCACCGAACCTGAAAACAGGAAAACCCCCTGAAGTCAAGGTTACCTCGTAATTTCTCCAGAAGCTCGCCTATACATAGCTGATACAGGGGGTGTCCATAAGGGGCTGCACCTAGCTTTGAAAGGTCAATGGAGGCCAGACCTAGCTCCTAGCTGGACGAAACTTCTCAATATCAGGGCCAGAACACTGATCGACCTCACTAAACTGATGTACCACACCGTGATACATTCAACGACCCCTATAGAATCATGCTAGACCTGAAGATACACAGGATCACATCTAAAGACGTTACATATGTATAGAACAAGTAATAGAGTCTAAGTAGGAAACAAATTGATTTCCACCAAGATATCCTCAACTGAGCAATTAACTCAAAGTCAATGACATTTAAAGGTAAAAATCCCGTCCGATAAGGAGGGAGGAGAAAATCAAGGGGAAATCAATGAGATTAAACCTATAAAGACATTGTATAAAAGAGAGACTTCCTCCTTCTGAAAAGAGGAGACTACTATTCGACAGGCACATAACAAGTACCCAACTATCCCCCAGAGAAAAGTGAGAGCAATTTGAAAGAGAGAGAGAGAGATGTATACCATATGTTATCAATAAAGGAAAACTTTTATTTCTTTCGAGTAGCTAACAATATCATTGTCTCCTTGTCATTTCATTAGGCACTATCATATACATACACATTCTACCTTGGTCATCACCTACGTGGTAATGATCTTGAGGGTGCTAACTGAGATTTATTGCCCCGAGCAAAATTTCTGATAACACTTTCTGGCGCCGTCTGTGGGAACTAAAGCCTACACCCAGTTAATCAGATCAACTATTTACATTTACATTTTGGTTGTTTTACAGGAACTATGAGGCTCCGCTCTTCCCAAGGCCAACATGGAACTATAGCCACCCTATAGTGAGCCAGGCCGCGCTCGACTAATAAGCGGCAGCCTTCGTGGAAACCGTTTGCATCCTTCTGCTCGCTGAAGGCATCACGGTCCAGCCAACCAACCTGAATGATTAGGGAGAGCCGAGCAGATTCGAAGCTAGGCAGCCTGCCTTCGATCTCCTGGAACCTCCTCTTCCAGAGCCAGCTCGAGACAGGTCGGGGCCCAAACTTTCGATCCGGGATAGGCTGGGACCCATGCCCCAAGTTCCGAAAGGACATTCACAATATCAACCCAGGCGAGTTAAATCTGCAGTAGATGCTTTTACCCAAAAGCAATGAGAGCTATCCCATCCAACTGCATCAAGGAGGAATGCCCGGGCCCAAGAGGAGGAGAGTAGACAAACTTCCCAAATGGATCATGTCCATGAGGGGGACCGGATAGAGGTTTCCAGTTCATCAGAGAGACTCGATAGTGAAGAATCTGAGGTCAATTCAAAGAAGCCTGGGAACAAGCGACTGAGGGATCAGCTGGTAAAGCTACAGAAGGAGGTCCAACAGAAAAGAAAAGGAAAGAATAAGGAGGATAAAAAGGATCCCCTGAGCAAGATGAACGCTCCCTTCACTAGGAGGATCCGGGAAGCGGAGCTCCTACCAAAATTCAAAATGCCAGCAGATAAGTTCTCTGGAACCGAGGATCCTCTAAGCCACCTGGAGAGCTTCGTTCCACAGATGGAGGTCCAGAACACTACCAGAGCAGCTATGTGTAGGATGTTTCCAACGACCCTAACCGACTACGTGAAAACTTGGTTCAGGAAGCTGCCTGCTGGCAGCGTGGATTCTTTCACGAAGTTATCAACAGATTTTTGCTCGCAATTCCAAGAGGTCAAACCTCGTCCGAAAGATCCCATACACCTCCAATATGTGATTCAGGAACGGAGTGAGACACTTCGGTCGTACATGGAACGTTTTCACAAGGAGGTCATACAAATGGGAGTTTTCACCGAGAAAGAAACTCTCGCTAACTTCAGGCGGAACCTTTGGGCGGGAAATCTTTTCCGTTCCTTCTCCAAGAGACCTCCCTAGACTTACCAGGAGGCCTACGATCGGGCTCTTGAGCAGGTCGAGATCGACGAGCAACTCAAAGTCAAGATGGAACACAACGACATGAGAACGGCGAAGCGTCTGAAAAAAGAAGCCCCTAAATTTGAGCCAGTTCGGAAAACTCAGAATAAACCTCCCAATAGGTCGACCTATCGCATCCCCGCTCCTCAGCACAGGCAAGAAAAGTATCCAGCAAGACGAATCCCTCCCCGAGCTTCGCCACCTCCCAGGATCGTGGCCCCCGTAATGCAAGGGGGGAAAGGGTATGACTACTACACTCCTTTGAACGCTTCCAGGGAAACGGTCTACCTTGCTATACGAGATAAAGGGCTGCTCCAAAAGCCCGCTCCCATGAAAGCCCCAGCTGACAGGAGGAATCAGTACAAGTACTGCGACTTCCACGAAGACGTGGGCCACAACACTTCATAGTGCTATAATTTACGCAACCAGATTGAAGCCTTGATAATGGGGGATGCTTGATTGAATTCTTACAACAGATCAGAGATAACATTCGGACTGGAAGGGAGGTACAAGCCGAGATCCGTGAGGACACAGAGAAGAGGAAGGGGGAACAGACTGACTTAATGCAACAGATCCAGGTGATACACACCATCAGCGGAGGTCCCACACTGGCTGGCATTTCCACTAATTCCTGAAAAAACCACGCAAGGAAGATTCCCCGCATTGAAGAAAGCCAGGGGATCTTCAAGGTCAGCCAGAGCCCGATGGAGCCCTCCCAGTCAGCACAGATTGTTTTCACTGAAGCAGATGTCTTCAACACCGTGCAACCTCATGATGATCCCATGGTAATCACAATACAAATTGCCAACTGTCTGGTCCATCGCGTTCTAGTAGATATAGGTAGCAGTGTAGATATCCTCTTCAAGGATACTTTGGAAAAATTAAACCTGAAACAACATTGTTACAATAGTTGTACCACTCCACTTTATGGGTTTACTGGAGATTCGATCATACCGGTGGGGTCGATGATCCTCCCAGTAATCATTGGAATCACCCCTCTCCAACAGAATGTTATGACCGACTTTGTTGTGGTTGACACCCCATCGGCCTACAATGCCATCCTAAGGAGACCATTCATGTCCTCCTTGAAGGGAGTCTTGTCCATATACCATAATGTCCTGAAATTCCCGATTGGAACCAAGGTGGGAGAGGTACGGGAAGACCAGCAGGCAGCCAGGAAATGCTACGCAGTGTCTGCTAATCCTACAGCTTTAACAAAACAATGTGTACAGGTGGCATTAGTCCAGGAAGACATGGAAACATCCCGGATAATCCAGGAAGAAATGGAGCCCGCGGAGCATCCTCAGCATCCAGAAAGTGAACTTATTATGCCTTATAAGGAGGAACGGAGCAAGGAGTGGGCCAGCGGACAGCCCGTAGATAGACTTGAAGAGATACCCATCAGAAATGACGATCCCTCCAAGGTTGTCAAGGTCGGGGCCACCCTTGAACCATAAGTGAAAAAAGGTTTAATTAATCTTCTTAGGGAATTCAGCGACATTTTCGCTTGGAGCCATGAAAAAATGCCTGGAATCCCGGCATCATTGGCCGCACATCGACTAGCGGTAGATCCAACAGTCAAGCCCATCAAACATAAGAGGCGTCACTTCAACGCTGATAGGAACGCTGCGGTGCAGGAAGAGGTAGATAAATTGATCAAGGCAGGGTTTATCAGAGAAGTACGCTATCCCAAATGGATCGCCAACGTGGTCATGGTTACAAAGGTGAATGGGAAGTGGCGTATGTGTGTTGATTACACCGACCTCAACCGGGCTTGTCCAAAAGACAGTTTTCCTTTACCAAAGATAGATCAGCTGGTTGACTCCACGTCCAGAAATAAACTTTTGAGTTTTATGGACCCGTTCTCAGGATACAACCAAATTAAAATGCACCCGGCTGACCAGTATAAAACCAGTTTCATTACTGGGCAGGGCTTGTACTGCTACAAGGTGATGCCGTTTGGTTTGAAGAATGCGAGGGCTACATACCAGCGACTGGTTAAAAAGTTGTTCATGCCCGAGATAGGAAGGACGATGGAGGTATATATCGACGACATGATCACAAAATCACCAACCGCAGAAGGACATCGGGAAGACCTTCGCAAAACCTTTCTCATACTAAGAGAAAACCAGATGCCGTTGAACCCCTCCAAGTGTGCCTTCGGGGTAACAGCGGGGAAGTTTCTAGGCTACATGGTTCATGAGAGAGTCATAGAGGCCAACCCAGAAAAAATCAAAGCTATCTTGGACCTGGAATCCCCAACATCACTCAAATAGGTACAAATTCTGACTAGACGCGTAGCGGGGCTCAACAGGTTTATCTCTCGCTCCACCGATAAATGTCTCCCTTTCTTCAAAGCCATCAAACAAGGGAAAAACATGAAGTGGAGCTAGAAGAGCGAACAAGCTTTCCAAGCTTTGAAAGAATACCTAACAAGCCCACCGTTGTTAGTCAAGCCAGTTCTCAGATCTACCTAGCTGTATCAGAAACTGTAGTAAGCGGAGCTTTGGCCAAGGAGTGTGGCGATGGTTTTCAAAGACCCATATATTATGTGATTCATGCTTTGACCAAGTCAGAGAGGAATTACATTCTCCTGGAAAAGCACTCTTTATGCTCTGGTGATCTCAGCGAGGAAGCTCCGTCCCTATTTTCAAGCTCACACAATAGCAGTGGTGACGGACCAACCTCTCCGCCAATTCTTGCAAAGACCATACGTGTCTGGAAGGCTAGTCTTATGGGCCTTAGAGCTCACTTTGTTCGATTTAAAGTATAAGCCTCGAACCACGATTAAGGCACATGCTTTGGCTGACTTCGTGGTAGAATTTTCAGCGCTCTCAGATCAAGAGGATCCCTCAGCACCAAATGAGATCCCTGAAAAGACATCCGAGATCGACAATTGGCCGGAAGGCTGCAAGCCATGGACCCTCTTTACAGATGGAGCATCTGGGCAAGCTGGGGGAGGAGCTGGCATAATTTTAATAGACCCGGAGGGGACTGATTTTGTCACTGTTTCATATTCAAGTTTAAAGCCACCAATAATGAAGCAGAGTATGAAGCCCTCCTAGCTGGGATGAAGGTAGCCATCGAACTAGAGGCCGATTACCTACAAGTCAAGAGCGACTCATTGCTTGTTGTCAATCAGGTGACTGGGGTGTACCAGGCAAAGGGAGATAATATGGCTGCCTATCTAAAGCTAGCTCAGTTGCTAAAAAATAAGTTTAAGGGGTTCAAGATCGATCAGGTCCCTCGACACCAAAACCATCGCGCAGATGTTCTGGCTAAAATAGCGGCAAACGGAGGCCAATCCTTACCACGGGGAATTCCCCACCAAGTGATCTCCCAACCAAGCATAGCCATAAATAAAGAAATATGCTCCCTGGATCGCCAGCCTTACTGGATGGACCCGATCGTCGCCTCCCTCCTTGAGGGGGAGCTTCCCGAAGAACCCGACCAAGCCCAAAGAATTAAAAGACTCTCGGTCCGATATTGTTTGGTAGAGGGGTACCTCTACAGAAGGGGCAGATCCCTCCCCTTACTTAGGTACTTGCATCCTGATGATGCTAAATGGGTACTAAGAGAGGTCCACTCTGGGGACTGTGGGAACCACATAGGTGGGGAAGCTCTAGCATATCAGGTGCTTCATATGGGGTACTATTGGCCGACCATCCACCAAGCTGCAAGGAGTTTTGTTCAATCTTGCGAGCCATGTCAAAGAACATCAAACTTGAACCACTAGCCACCTGAACGACTGTCGTCCCTCAGTTTACCTTACCCTTTTGCCTTGTGGGGAATCGACCTAATTGGACCACTCACTACCGCTCCCGGACAAATGAAACATGCCATCGTGGCTATCGACTACTTCACAAGATGGGTCGAGACAGTGCCTCTTTCTCGGATATCAGAAAAGAATACGACCAAGTTCATCAAAACCAACGTGGTATGTAGATTCGGGACCCCTCGCATCATTATAGCTGACCTAGGGAAGCAGTTCGATAATGCCCGATTCAAAGATTTCTGTAAAAGATTGGGGATCGACCTCAAGCTCGCTCCAGTAGCCCATCCCTAGACTAACGGGCTGGTGGAATCCACCAACAAGGTTATCAAGAAACTTCTAAAGAAGAAACTACAGCAGAAAAAAGGCAAATGGCCCAAAGAACTGCCAGAAGTCCTCTGGGCATACCAGACTACAAAGAGAACAGCTACCGGGGAGACACCTTACTCCCTGGCTTTCGGAGTTGAAGCGGTCCTCCCCATCGAGCATAAATTAACCTCGTTCAGGGTACAGCACTTTGAGCCCGAAAGTAACGAGGTCAAGCTTCGGGCTAATCTGGACCTCCTAGAAGAAAAACAAGACCGGTTAGCAGAGAAAGTGGCAATCTACCAAAGCAAGATTGCTAGATATTTCAACCAAAAGGTCAGAGCCTGGAATTTCAAGGAAGGGGATCTGGTGCATAGGAAAGTGACCCTGAATACTCGGAAAAGGTCGGATAGAGTCTTAAGTCCCAATTGAAAAGAGCCATATTTGATAAAGCTAGTTGTTCGCAACAGAGCCTACAAACCCGAAGACATGGACGGACGACACATCGACCACACTTGGAATACAGATCATTTGAGGAAATTCTACCCTTGAGTAGGGAGTTCTCAAGCAGACTACCCCCATTTAGGTTTCATTAGAATCCTTAATAAAGATGTACTACATCTCGATCTCGAGACCAGGAAATAGCTAAATAGCCCTCTTGATGCATTGGTCGGGCTACCACCCCCAAGAAAGGTCTGAGTGTAAGAGCATAGTTGCCATTTAGTTCTCGAGACTAGGAAATAGGTAAATAGCCCTCCTGATGCCTTGATCTAGCTACCACCCCCAAGAAGGGTCTGAGTGTAAGAGCATAGTTGCCATCCAGATCTCGAGACCAGGAAATAGCTAAATAGCCCTTCTGATGCCTTGGTCGGGCTACCAGCCCCAAGAAGGGTCTGAGTGTAAGAGCATAGTTGCCATCCAGATCTCGAGACTAGGAAATACCTAAATAGCCCTTCTGATGCCTTGGTCAGGCTACCACCCCCGAGAAGGGTCTGAGTGTAAGAGCATAGTTGCCATCCAGATCTCAAAACCAGGAAATAGCTAATTTAGCCCTTCCGATGCCTTGGTCGGGCTACCACCCCCAAGAAGGGTCTGAGTGTAAGAGCATAGTTGCCATCCAGATCTCGAGACCAGGAAATAGCTAAATAGCCCTCTTAATGCTTTGGTCGGGCTACCACCCCCAAGACGAATTTAAAAACAAATGTTTTTTTTCGTGTGCAGAATCAAGATCATCATAATAAGAATTCCTTACCAAAGTTTTAATGAAGTATGAACAAATTGTTGTTACGGATACAATTCTGGTTCCTATTCAAGACCAGGAATGAAACAAGAGTTCTCAAAGGGATTTGATTTCTCATTATAAGAGGAGCCTATCCCCCGGTAAGGCTACATCCATCCAACGGGGAGCCCAACCCCCGAGCTCGGGCTATAAAAAAAAAAAGAAAAAAAAAGGAAAGCTATGCTAAATAAGGGCAAAACGAGGTGCCCACCCCTTTTTCCGGGCAATCAAGACAAGCCATGAAAGAACTGCTTCAAGCTTTGGGACTCTCTGGGTTTTCCTCTACCTGTCCTCCTCCTTCACGCTGATCCTCGCCATCGACCCCCTTTCGGGTAGTTGTCCATCTTGGTTATCCTCGCCAACTGCCCCTCTATTTAGAGGCTCAATCTGTTGATCAACATGATCTTTCTCCAAAACTTTATTAATCACGTCCATAACCTCAGGCGGGATAGCGGCATCGAGAAAGGCAGCCATGGACCCCATCTGGCTCTTGTCGACCTCCATCTCCATTATAGGGGGTTCCTCAGACGGGCTCCTAGCTCCTTCCCCACCTCCTGACTGGTCCCCCTCGGATCGAGAAGACAGAACCTTACTGGATGACTCCCCGAGACCTGAAGTAGTAAAGGGAGGAGGTGGAAATGGAGGATCTGTCTGGGCGGGCTGTTTTCCGGCTCTTGCTTGGTTCGAAGGAAACGCCTCGTCGCCATCAGAGCGAGATAACTCGGCAGCCTTAATCATTATTTCATGTCTATCCCAGCCGGCAATAGATGACAGATCAAATGGAAGAGGGAGAGCTTCAGCGGCCTGAAAGGAAGCATAGAAGTATCCATCGCTAAAAGAGGTCTCCGCGTCAGCTTGCAACTTGGTCACCTGAGCAATCAAAGACTAATTCTCGAGGTCCAACTTTTTAGCCTTAGCTTTCCAAGAATCCCTCTATCTGGCCTGCCGGGTAGATTGAAGATGCTCCTGATCATAAGATTGCTTCGTCCTCTCATGGTCACAACGAAGCTCAGCCATCTCGATCTCGACCTTTCCCTGGTTGGAGGTCATCTCATCCACTAAGGACTGAGCCTGCTTGAGCAATCCCATGGCTCTCTCGGCTTCGGCTTCGGCTTTTACAGCCCGATCCCAGAGGAGGGCTACTTGCTGGCCCATCGCTACATTAAATTTGAAGGCCTACAAAATACAAAGCCAGAGTTAGAAACTGAACAAATTAGCAAAAGCAGTACGAAGGAAATGCAATTACCTCAGCTGAAATAGTAGACCCCTTGGTAATCAGGATATCCACGGGTATGGAAGCCATCCTGGAGATCCCACCGCCCGAAAAAGATGCGATGAATTGTTCCAGGACTTCGTCCTACCCCGTCGAGCTCGAATGAGGCCTGGGAACGCCTGGAAGGAATCCTTGCGACACCTCTTCCAGAATCCTCCAAAGCTTGGGGGGTTAGAAGCGCAGCGAAATCAGACTGGCGAGTCGAGGGGGTAGCAACTTTAATGACTACAGCAGAAGGGGCAGAAGCAGTTAGACCAACAACCTGGGGAGCTTTACCCAAAGCCCGGAGAGCCCGCGACGCAAGGTTGGCCATCTTGGACCCAGCTGGGGAGGCAGATGAAGCAAGAGCTGGTTCGACCCTGAAAATACACTAAGAGTGATAAAACTAACCTAGAGGGGGGGGGGGTGAATAGGTTTTAGTTTAATTAAATGCCATCTTTTTGATTAATCAAAATTAAACAACACAACCCCTAATCTCAAACACAATCAATCATAGCCATAATAAAATGCGGAATAAACAAAATGACACGATGATATGATTTACGTGAGAAATCCTCAAACTGGGTAAAAACTCACGGGCCTAATCGCCAATCGAACCCTCAAATCCACTATTTGCATAAACGATTACAACCTAGGTTGACCATATCACACATAATCGGTTACTAATCCGTTCTTGCTACCCTTAGGCCTTTAATAGTGATTTTAGGCTTTTGCTTGTATACTACCTAAGGAAAATACAAGACTTAACTCTTAAATGAAGAGATAAGAAACCTAAAGTGAATATGATGATATTCTAAATGCACAAAATGCAAGGTCAACACATTTAATGCTTATCTAGTCATGTATGAGTGCTTCAAACATTCCTAGATATCATGTTGCTATATGACACACATATAACCTAGCCATATGAAATCAAAGCATTCCTAGATGCAATAGCTATCACAATACAACAACCTAAACATCAACAAAAAATCTCTATTTATAATGAAAAATTATAAACTAGATGCATAAGAAACATAAAAGAGAATTCTTGTTAAGCAAGAACACAAAGATGGATGAGAGTGGTGTTCTACTTACCAAGTAAGCTATGTTGATGAAGACCCATGCTTAGAAACATCCTAGATGAAGCTAGATGATGATAGAACCATGAATGAATGATGGGTGATTGGGTTTTGCACAATAAAAATGGTTTCTTGCTATCTTTTCTTGCAAGACACTCTTGAGCTCTAAAAGGAATGAAAGAGAATAAGTTCTGAAGTTCTAAAGAGGCAAGGAAGAGGAAAAGGCATATATATATCAAGCCCTAGATAAAATGACACCGTTTTGAAAACAGTAACAAAATCCCATCATTACCGCTGTGCGTACCGCGGCTTGGGCAAGTTGTCCAGACCGCGGTACACGCAGTAGTGTGCCTACTGGACAACATCGCGGTTGGGACCGCTGTGCGTGCAATGCACAGGCCGCGGTCTAGGCAGCAGGGGCCTACTGAAGTTTACCGTTTCACAGACCGCTAGACGTACATGTGCACAGGACGCGGTCCAGGCAGCATGAGCCGACTGATGATTACCGCTCTGTATGTCGCGGTTTAGGCAGTGCTTGCCAAGCGGTCTAGGCCGCGGAAATAGAAGAAACCCTATTTTCTAGGCAGACTCAACACACAAAGTGATGTGCAATATGTGCAAGTGTGGAGTGTGAAAAGTGACATACAATGCATCATTCAATTGTATGTAAACAGGAATTTAATGCATGCAAGTGAGTGTGTGCAACTATATCCCTTCAAGTAGAAGTAGAGTCAAGCAATCTACCTTCCTTGAAGCACTTGGAGTTAAATGGAAGATCTTCAATTCCTAATCTACCCTTTTACAATGATTAACCCCAATTGTGATTTTGTCAACGAAATAAGCCAATCATAAAGTGAGGCACTTACAGACCCCAGCAAAGGGAAGAGAAATTCTAGCTTGAGGAGAGCGTGAGACGTTGCGGGAAGCTGGTTCAACGACAAAAACTATGAATAAACAAATTAAAAACGAAAATGTCAGAACCAAGCTGATCAACAAGGCAAGGCAAGGCAATTCAATGACACTTACGAGGAGTAGCGTCTGAGATCCACAGGTATTGGTTCACCCTACGAGGATCAAAGGCTTCAGCAGTGGGGAACTTCAGGTTCAAGTAATTCCTGGCTAAAATAGCCTTCAAAATGGCTTCAGATTCAGAGGGTAGAGAGTCCCGGTCCCATGAAGGTTTGTCACTAAAAGCTGTGGGAACCTCGAACTCATGCCCTCCAATGAAAATCGAGCTCCCTCAATCATCCCCTGCAAGGATCCATTCTTCCTTCCAGGCGGGGTCCTTCTTCGAAGTGCCAGGATTAATAAAGTTGAGCTTGTTCTTGGCCTTAGCATAAAACTGGCCTAGAGGAGCGCCAGACAGTCTCCCAATCTGGAAAAGATAGGCCAGCTCCTCTGCCCCCGGCTCTTTCGTCACCTTGCTTAACTGACATTGTTCCCTCCATAGCACGAGGAAGCCAATCAGATGCCTCCTGAAGCCAGGCGTCAACTGGAGGGGAGCAAGCTAGATGGCGTTAAGAGCCAGCCGAAGAGTCGGATGAAGGGGAAGCCTAACCCCATTCTCGAGAGCCGCCACATGAATTGGAAGCACGCCTTAGGGGGGTTGAAGAACTCGTAACCCTTGGGGGACACCGAGATGGAAAAGCTATCGGGGATGCCATACTTCTACCTCAAACGGTCGATCACGACTGGATTGACGATGGAATCAGGGACAACCCTGAAGTCATAAGGAGAGAGCCTCTCCAAAAGGGGGCCAGAAGCCGGAACTGGATGTTCTCCCGCGGCGTCGCCGCCCACTTCTTTATCAGAGTCTTCATCGGCAATATCCAAAGGATGGTCAGGGTGGTTGGAAAACCCGGTCCCAATGGACACATTCCTGTTTGACCACCGACGTTACGGGTTGGACGGGGAATCGTCGCTGTCTAAGCCCCTCCTTGCCCGTTTCCCCGAGGCAAGGCTAAAGACCTCCTCGCCATCAACTATGGAGTCAACTGAATCATGATTGGTTTTCGACATGGTGAAATCAGTAAGGATGAAGAATAAGGAAAAAGATAAGCTTGAGAGAAAGGTTATGAGAGAAAGTATATCTTGGGAAAAATTTGAGTTTGAAAGATGTGAGGAAGACGTTGAGATAAATAGATATATATAGGCAAGAGGGCAGTAGCACGAGCTGTCGAGATCTTCAGTTGAGATAGCAAAAAATCTCGGGGACTGCGGTAACGTAACCGGATTAACTCAGAAACAAGCTAGTCAGCTCACACCACGTCACTTGCGCAGTTAATAAGGAGGTCTCCCCAAGATTCTGGTAACGGTAAAGAATCTCGGGGACTGCCATAAAGCAACCTGATTAATTCGGAAATAAATTAGACAGTTCACGCCACGTCGCTTACACAGTTAATGAGAAGATTTCCCCAATATTCTGGTAACAATAAAAAAGGAAAGATTTCCCAAATAAAATAAAAAAGCTGACCCCAACCCCAAGCTCGACGTCTGGTGTTCAAGTCAGAGGGGACTTCTGTTAATAGCCAAAATTGGCTAAGGACCAAAGGGAAATTTTCCACCCTCCAGACCTGGCTCCATACCCGAGATTTTCCACCAGAAGACCATGTTACCCAAAGCTGAGCTACGATACCGCCCCGCAGGAATAAGGGCAGGCTCCAGAAACATCCGAAATAGAGCCCGAAATGGTCAGATCAAGCCTGCGTCACCGAACCTGAAAACAGGAAAACCCCCCGAAGTCAAGGTTACCTCGTAATTTCTCCAGAAGCTCACCTATACCTCGCTGATACAGGGGGCGTGTCCATAGGGGCTGCACCTAGCTTCGAAAGGTCAATGGAGGCCAGACCTAGCTCCTAGCTGGACTAAACTTCTCAATATCGGGGCCAGAACACTGATCGACCTCACTAAACTGATGTACCACACTGTGATACATTCAACGACCCTTATAGAATCATGCTAGACCCGAAGATACACAGGATCACATCGAAAGATGTTACCTATGTATAGAACAAGTAATAGAGTCTAAGTAGGAAACAAATTGATTTCCACCAAGATATCCTCAACTGAGCAATTAACTCAAAGTCAATGACATTTAAAGGTAAAAATCCCGTCCGATAAGGAGGGAGGAGAAAATCAAGGGGGAATCAATGAGATTAAACCTATGAAGACATTGTATAAAGGAGTGACTTCCTCCTTCTGAAAAGAGGAGACTACTATTCGACAGGCACACAACAAGTTCCCAACTATCCCCAGAGAAAAGTGAGAGCAATTTGAAAGAGAGAGAGAGATGTATACCATATGTTATCAATAAAGGAAGACTTTTATTTCTTTCGAGTAGCTAACAATATCATTGTCTCCTTGTCATTTCATTAGGCACTGTCATATACATATACATTCTACCTTGGTCATCACCTACGTGGTAATGATCTTGAGGGTGCTAACTGACATTTATTGCCCCGGGCAAAATTTCTGTTAACAAATGCATCTACTCTCCTGAACAAAGAGGAGAAGAAATCATCATTTCGATCCTTATTGTTTAGAAGCTAATAAAGGGCGAATTTGAGGAACATTAGAACTAGATGTTGGAGGAGCACGGTCTCGAAGAAAATGATTAGATGAGAAGAATGTATGAAAAGAAGCATAGATGGGCAGAAGCAAATTTAAGGGGCTTTATTTTTATAGGCATGCTCACAACTCAATGATGTGAGGGTATGAACAGTTACATAAAGGATTATGTTTGCTTCCGTGAGAAATTGTTTGAATTAATCCATCAAATTGATAGGGCCTTTATAATGATAAGAAACAATTTGTTTAGTGACGAATATGTTTCTAAGAGAAAGAGTCCAATCATGCCATTGATGGAACATGCATCTTCTATATACACTTATCAAATTTACCTTGAGTTGCTGAACAGATTATGTTTGAATCAAAACATACACACTTCGCGCCAAAAAATGAGGAGAACTGTCGCTTATACTATCTGTCCAGATATGAATTTCAAGATACGAAATGGAAAGTAGTTTACCATTTGGACATGCTTGACTTTCAGCAAGTCGATGAAGATGGTGTTTGGGATTCAACAATGCACAATCATCCTGCACTTTCGTGTGACTACAATTTGTTCGAAGGTAAAGGAATTCCTTGTCATCATATGTTTTATGTTATGAAAGTGGAGCACCGTAAAAAGATTCCCGAGTCCATGATATTTAAGAGGTGGATGAAGTCAGCCGCATGTGATGTTGTTATCCGAATTTAGCCAGATGATCAATTTTTGAAGGGCTTTGATATTTCCTGGTGTGCTTCATTGAGTATGGAGTACAACTATCTCTGTCACCACGGGAGCAAAACTGAAGACAAATTCAATTTGCTGAAAAAAGAACTCCTTGTTTTGCAAAATACTTTCCAAGGTTTGAACGATGAAATTATAAATAATTCCGATAAAAATCGGAGTGATTATGTCCATAGAGCAATATTATAAAAGATCCAAAGTTTATCAAAACAAAAGGCAGGCCACTGGTCCGACTGCACCTAGCACACCGGTAGGAAAAATTCAGAAGCGTAGAAGACCAAATTAGTGCTGTATTTGCCACACTCACGGGCATGACTCGCACAACTGTAAACTAAAGGACATTGACAATTAGTCACTTTTATTAGTGTAGATGCAAATGGATATTGTGTTGTTTTTTGCACTAAAAATGGGCCTTCTTTGGAATTATTGGACTACCTAAATATTCGATTTTAATTGACTTGTAGAGTTTGAATTGGGCCACACAGACCACATCACTACTACACATTGACACAAGCTAAATTGAAAAAGGATCCAGTTTGATGAAAAGGGAACTCAATATTTTGTGAAATATTGTGCAAGGTTTGAACGATGAGTTTCGAAATAATTACAACAAAAATGGGAATGATTCTGGTCCAAAGAGCCAAATTATAAAAGATCCAAAGGTTGTGAAAAACAAAGACAGACCCACTGGTCTGACTACACCAACCACATCAATAGCCAAAACCAAGAAGCGTAGAAGACAAAATGATTGTCGTATATGCCACATTTCTAGGCATGACTAGCGTAATGGTCTAACAAAGGACTCATACAGTTAGTTACTTTCATTAGTGCTTGTATTCATGATGCATTTGGATTTTGTCATTAGGTTTTTTATTGTTTCCACAATCAGCCTTTTTTGAATACTTGGTCCTTATAGATCCATATGATTTCAATTGATATGTACGTAGTTTGATTTGTGGAGTTTGAACTGGACCACATCTAGCTTAGATGTTTCTAATGATTATAAAAACCCAAATGTTTTAAGATGATTCCAACAAACATTTGGGTTGTTTATTGTTTTCATAATCGGCATTTTTTGAATACTTGGTCCTCATAGATCCATATGATTTCGATTGACATGTACGTAGTTTGATTTGTGGAGTTTGCACTGGACCACATCTAGCTCAGATGCTTCTATTGATTATAAAAACCCAAATGTTTTAAGATGATTTCAATTGATATGTATATAGTTTAATTTGTGGATTTTGAACTGGGCCACATGGAGCCCAGATGTTTCTAATGATTATAAAAGCCCAGATTTTTAAGTGGAAAACAAATGCAAAATTGAGATTACGTTTAGTACGAAACGATCAAATCAAACATTAAGCGATGCAAATACAGGAACCATATTAAGTTTACGTTACGTACAAGGCGATCACATTTAACATTAAGCGATTACATCACAATACATTAAATTAAGGGAATATTGACAATAGCCAAAGAACGGCTATCGAAGACAAAAATATAAAGGCCAGATTTTTTTAATGGTTGCCCTCTGCTTAGCCAAATCAAACTCCAGCTCCTGAACACGTTTTTTGAACCCCTGATTTTTCTCTTCGTAGAACCGATTTAGTTGTTCCAACTTATGAAATTCTCTCTGCAACCTATGCATTTCTTTCTCCAATGAAATATCAGCTATAATAATGGTAACTGGTACTTCCGGACCCAACCATTAGAAGTAATTGCATCAACTGTAGTCTCTTTGTAGTTTAATAATGAAATGTAAAATATATTCATATATTAATTTATAGCAGTATAACTTACAAACACTAACTTTTCCTTTTAAAAACCCTTCGAATAGTCTCTTATAGTTCTTGGGTGTTGTGGCAAGAAATTTTTCAATGGTAGCCCACATTTACAATTTTCCTCCCCAGACCCATGTACGTTTGAAGAAGAAGATGACAGTGACAAAACCTTCAATTATGAAATGAATACAACCTTTCCCAATGTTAATGGAAAATTTGCTTGGGTGAGAAATCTCAATTAACACCCTCAAGACCACTACCACGAAGGTGGTGGCCAAGGTCGAATGTACTCTAAACAGTGCTTCTTCAAATAAAAAAAAATACTAATGTTAATACCATCAAAAGCGAAGAAGAATGCATTCTTTATTAATGGTGTATCATGAACAAATATCTCTCAATTGCTCTCAATCTCTCCAAGGAGAAGTCGGGTTGTTGTCGTATGTCTGTCAAAAAGTAGTCACTTTCTCTCTTCCTCTTTCTTTCTATTTATACATAGTTTTTATAGATTAAATCAACTGATTCTCCCCTTGATTTTCTCAGTCTCTTCCCTCCTTATCGGGCGGGATTTCTCATTTAAATGTCATTGACTTTGTGTTAATAGCCGAATTGAGAATATCTTGGTGGAGATCAGTTTGTTTCCTCTTTGGACTTTATTACTTGTTTTGCACGTACCAGATATGATTCGGTGTATCTTTGTATCTTCACAGCATGATCCCTCATAGAGGTCGTTGAATACGGTATGTATGGTGAGGTAGATCAGATAGCGAGGTAGATCAGTGTCTTGGCTCTAGTATTCAGGTGCTTAACCTAGCCAGGAGCTCAGTCTGACCTCCCGTGATTTCTTGGAGCTTGATGCGGGCTCAGTCTGATCGTGTCGGGCTTTACTCCCGGTGTTTCTGGAGCTTGCCTTTATTTCTGTGGGGTGGTATCGTAGCTCGGCTTTGGGAAGCGTGGTCTTCTGGTGGATGACTCGGGCCTGGAGTCAGACCAGGAGGGTGAAAAATTTCCCTTTGGTCCCTAGCCAAATTTGGCTATTAACACCCAACAACACAAAACAAAATCTAAAGAACCGGATTTATCAAATTTTGAAAAATAACAATTCTAAAAGTTAGAATAAGTACATGCAAACACTTAAACAAGTCCATAATTGCATAATGTTATATAAAATTTTAAAGAAATCAAACTTGAGCTACAATTATAAAATTTAAAGAAAATTGAAAATCAAGCAACACAGATGAACATTAAAGAAGTTATAAGAAAAAAAAACACTGATGAACTTTAAACAAATTCAGAAATCAAGTGAAGGTGATCACACCTTTTTCAGACCCAGTAAAGTATATCAATTCATCTTTTCAACTTATAACTATATATCACAACCAATCATCAACATTAAAAATGAAAAACGATTTGTGTTAGAAAAATATAAACCAAAAGACAAAAACGGTAACCACAAATTGTTAAATTATAGAAATAAAAAAAAAGTAACCAACCTTGCATGGTGATGATTAAATGTATTTTAACACGTTTGCTAGGAGTGTTATTCTATTTAAGCACATCTAAATGAGTTTGGGAGTCTCGTTAACCCATTCAAACGAGTTTGCAAAGCGCATTATGTTGGGGTTTTTGCCCTAAAGCTTGTAATTTGTAAATGTGAATTGAACATAAATAAAAGAAGTAGTTTATTCATTCAAATTGTTTCATACTTTTATATAACATGTGTATTTAACATCCAAGATTGTCGGATGTAATTTTCAACTGAGTATATGAATGTCATATACAGATGGATTCAGTTTGAAACGAGCAATCTAAAGAGTCTGTAGATAGCAAATAAAGCTGGGTACTTTATTTATGGTTAATCTACAGCTGCGGTCTATTCCGTAACGTATGGTGATCTTATCTTGGATCATTCATATGGTGATATGAGACTAGTGGCACCTTGTATGATGTGATCATATAGGACTGTGCCACGATTTATATGAATCTCTCACTAAGATCCGTTTACGCTGAGATTCATATACATCGACAAATGATGGCTATAAATGGGTGATCTTAATCCTGAGTATCTTATCGACTCTTTCAGGTTAGATCATGATTTTGATATAACATGGGTGAGGTCGAAGTTGCATTCTCAATCAATATGCTCCATATGTTGGGATCGCGGTTTGGCTTGTGGCTGGGAAGGTTTGTACACAATAGTTGAATCAACTCCTTCTTGCGAGAAGCAGATAGTAGTTCCCTTAAGGGTTGATTCGGGGCTTGAACAATATGAGCGATCTCCTAATTCTGTGAGGAATATAGGATTTATTATTCATTAGAGAATCAATGGTACTTAATGGAAAAGATGTAATTACAGAGGTATAATAGACATTATGACCCAACTCTAATTATGAACTACTTGTGGAGGATTATACCATAAGTAATAGCTTTATCGATGGACACCGAAGTTATTGGTTTGTGTAAAAACATCTACAGTTAAGAGAATGCAGCTTCGGGTTTTTAATTGAATAACACTGAAATTAATAATCATGAAATATTAATTAAAGAGTTTAATTAATTATTTCTAATGATTATTGGAGCTCAAAATACTGTGGGTCCATTGGGTCTCCTTGCTAGCTCGATTGATTAAGGTAACAAGGGTCACGGTTAATTAATTGGACTGTCCAATTAATTGTTTTACAAAAGTGACACGTGTCTATTCGGGAATTAATTGAATAATGAGATTATTTAATTAATGAATATTAATGATTATGTTAATTAAATAATTAGATTATTTAATTGTGTAATTAATCATTAGATGGAGGGTGTTGATTGATATTTAATTTTGAATGAAGATAAGATAATTTGATTATTTTATTAACATTAAATTAAATATTTAAATTTGAATTAAAAAGAGTTTGAATTCAAATCAAATCAAATAAATTAATATTAATTAAAGAATTAAAGATATCAAATATCTTAAAAGATTTGAATTTGAATTTAAAAGAGTTTGAATTCAAATCAAATCAAATAAATTAATATTAATTAATGTCTTTAAAGATATCAGATATCTTAAAAGATTTGATTAATTAGTTTAATTATATATATATATATGATATATGTTTTTTTTTAAACAAACAACACAAAATACGTTCAGAATTGAGAGTCAATTTTTGAGCGTATAGAACAAAGAAAAGAAAAACAAACCCTAGAAAGAGTTCTAGGATTTGCGGCCAAAGAAAGAAAAAAAATAATTTGCGCCCATACGCCGTTACCAATCTCGGGAGATAGCCAGGAAGATCTTGTGGTTCAAATCAGGAAGCAGATTGAAAAGAAGAAGAAGCCTACAAAAGTTGGTATGAAATAGTTTCATCTCTTTCTTATTGTTTTCGATTATTACTGTACAATTGGTTTAATTGATGATTGCATTGATATTTTAAGAACCTCATTCCGCTGCGCAATCCAAAATCTGGAATCTACACATTATTATCTTTAATAGCCACTAATCAAGTTTTCGGGGCTCATTATACCCATTAAAGGTGTTTAAATTAGTTTTTGAAGTGTGTTATTTCATTTTAACTCGTTTAAACGAGTTTTCGACAGACCTTATTAAATTTAAACAAGTTTTTGAGTCTCCTTATTAAATTTAAATGAGTTTGTTAGTCTCGTTATACCATTTAAACAAGTTTTAACAAGTTTACGAAGAACTTTATTCCATTTAAACGCATGTAAATGAGTTCAGAAGTCTCGTTATTCTATTTAACCACGTTTAAATGAGTTTGAAGAGTGCTTCCAACCAGTTAATATTTTCTAAATGAGATTGGGAGGCGCGTTGTTCCAATTAAACCAGTTTTTGAAGTGTGTTGATTTATTTAAACTTGTTTAAACAAGTTTGCAAGGAGCTTTGTTCATTTTAAAGGTGTTTAAATGAGTTTGCGAGTCTTGTTTTTCCATTTAAAGGTGTTTAACTGGTTTGTGATCGCACAAAAATTGTTATATATTTTGGCCCTCATATCCTTGTCCTTTGTCTTGTTTTCAGGTGTTTTATGTATCTTATGGCTCTTTTATTATGCTTAGCAAGCAATGGGCGTAATCCTGGTCTTAGAGAAGGAAGTGGAGAATTCTGGCTCAAAGCAAGCAAAATCAAGCAAGAAGAAGGAACCAATACGCTGATGTGTGCGCGGGTACCCTTACCAGCACACTACCAGCGCACTCCAAGATTTCAAACCTTTGCTAGTCCACAACAGCGAACGTACCCACGAACCGGAGATCAGAAGTCACTCAGATTGACCAAGTGCCCAGTTTGCTGGTACTGCGCTCGTCCCAACCAACGAAGTTACCAATGAACTGATGAAGGAATTGGCTGGAGAGGATGTGTGTGGGTCACTGCACGGGTACCCTACCCGTGCACATGTACCCGTGCACTACGTACATCAGGCTGTCACATCATCATTTCAGTCCTAATTTTGGAAGCTTTATATATACATCATTTTCTGATTTCGAAAACTCTCTTATCTTCTTCTCTCTCTCTCCTTTTCTCACTATCCTACTCTCTCCCAAAATCACTTTTTTTAATCCGCAACCACTAACTTAGATGCAGGAATCATACCTCACCAAAAATACTCATCAAAGGACATTTGGAGATTGGATTCAAGCTTCAAGAAAGAGAAGTTCTATATAGGTCTTCTCTATCTCTCTTTTCTCGTAATTATTTGTTTATATTTGTCATGAGTAGCTAAATATCCCACTAAGGGATTGGTGTGAAACACTTGTGAACTTTGGGCTTTGTAATGAGTTTTAACTTTATTAAATCTATTAATTATGTTTCATGCATTATTTTAATTGCTTCCCTTAATTGATTGTCATTAATTATACACTCCTCTTTTTGCTAATTGATTGAGTGAATTAATTGAGTAGTTGACTGGATATACACTATATTTGGTCTTCTTAAGCTCATTTGAATGGAAGAGTCAAACGAGAGTACCCTCCTCGAGTGAGACCCGGACTTAACAATCTCAATCGGGTAATCAATTCTATACACGCTAGGTTGATTGCTTGTGAGAGGTTAAGCACCAACACTTTACCCTTTAGGTTGGTGACTTTATAAAGAGATTGGTCCCTTAACTTGATAGATGGGCAATCATGGAAAATCTTAAGTGAGTGGCCAATACTATACACTCTAGGTTGGTCACTTATGAGGGATAAATAATCAACACTATACACCCTAGGTTGATTACATAAGATTAACGTACACTCATGAGAGCTCGTGATTTGCCCATTATTCACTTGTTGGATCCATCAATACCTTAGTTTCCACTCATCTCATTTATTCTAACCTAGTTGCATTTAGTATAACTTATTTTAATTGCATTTTAGTTGTTAACCATTTTTAAACCAATCATGACATTTTACTTATATGCATTTTAGTATTATTAATCCTAATCTAATCATCGCCACCCCTAATCTATGTGGACGATACCATCGCTTGTCGATGTACTTGTTTTGAAAACTTGAGAGCACATTGCTAGGACATCTTATAAATATCTTTTGGATTCGCAATTTGCTAACGACACAAAATAGCACGTTCAAAATGGCACCGCTGTCGGGGATTGGCGAGCGTAGTAGTGTTTAGATTAATTTTAATATTACTTTTTTCTTAGTTAGCGTTATTAGTCTTTTTGTTTCTTTTTACTTCTTTTGGTATTTTTGTTTTTGATTTTTCAGGTTTTAGGACTCTAAGGATTACTTAATGCAAGACTCAAGGCCAAGCTACCGAAGTATGAGCAGATCATTCAAAGATGAGATGAGAGAGCTCATACGAGATGATCGTCGTATCAATGAGGGAATTATAGCATCTCATCAGGTAACCGAGCAACATTTCAACAAATATGTGATACCTAGCTGGCCAGAACAAAGAACAGAGTCTGGTTTTGAAGGAAGTCTCAACACCTCCATAACAGCATCAAGTCAAGGCTACAAGACTATCTCACACCTACCAACTTACGAAACACAAAGAAACCTTGAGGAAGGAAGAAGCACAATGATGGAAGAGATGTGCAAGGAGATGATGGATGCCGGAAAAGAGCTAATGTCATGTGCTGACGGTGATTTTTGGATTACGTAAAATAGATCACGTGTCACACAAAATATGATGAATTAAATATCGAGTAACAAGTCAAAAGGAATAAAAGGTCAATCACACAAGATTTTACGTGGTAAAACCCCAAAGTGGGGAAACGTCCACGGTTGCCGGCGACGGTGAGAAATAAATCAACTATCAAGAATGAATATTACACACTCAACCTTCCTTACTCTCCTCATTCTCTCACAATTCGGTAACCCCTGCTGGGGCGTTTTTAGGGTCTATTTATACATGCATAGATCTCTAATTCTTGGAGTAAAAGTAAAAGAAAGGTAATACTGAATCATAAAACTCTAACTTGTTGGAGTCGTTTTAATTATAACAGGACTTTTTCTTATTTTGGGTTATGACAACTCTTACGAAATCTGTTTCCTTGTCAGACTATGCTTCTCGATATCTTGTTTGATGAGGATTCTTCTTTACGTGTTCGAGTTGTAATAACGTTATCAACATGCCAAGCATCCAAACGTATCTAGTTATTGTCCACGTGTCACTTAGCCGACCATCTTCTAAACCCGACCAGATCTCTTTCACCCCCGACCAGAGATCTTCAGCCGATCAAGCAGCCTGCCCGATCATTTAGGTTTTCTCCGATTGTCTTCCTGCAAACCCGATCAATCTAATTACATTGGTCGGGTTTTCCCAACCCGACCATTTAAGAAACTTTGATCAGCATTATGGGGTTACTTTTTGATCACTTTAGTTTGGTTCAATTTAGTTGACATCTGTTGACACGTCACTTGTTGTCCCCGTGTGACGTGTTACTCCTTAGCAAATTACACCAACAACAATACCTCCATAAACATTCAAACCGAGCATTTTGCTCAATGACGATAATTCGCTAGGTGAGATATGTTTAATTTGGGAGCATTTTGTCATGTAGCTCATAAATGCTTACTACTGCTGGACAACTGGCTTTTAATTTCAGCCACAAACGGCTGATTTATCTGGATGATTAGACGTAACTAACGTCGGTGTTTTAAATTTCAAACGGGGCATGATCTTTGGGATTCGCACACAAGTCACCACTTTCTCATGACGTCATCTTCGCCTATAAATATTTTCAAAATCTTTCATTTTCCCTATCGTACAATCCTTCCTTTCAAACTACGTAACTCTTCATCTTCCAGGTTTTTCTTTTGCCTTAAAGACTGTTTCAGAGTCCTTCGTGCTTCACCAGATCTTCATCTTGCTCACTTCAATCATCAGGTATGGATTCTGCTACCCGCCATCGTTACATTAAATTGTTGATTCATTATATTGAAACAGGCGATAGAGAAAACATCGCTAGGGTTGAATCCATTTTAGGGGGATTTTTCCAAGATTTTTCTCTTCCCCCTCAACCTACAATCCTTAATATTGATTACTCAATGGCTCTCACTGAATTCCAACCTTCTTCTTTTGAATCAGACATTGCTAACGCCACTGTTTCTCCTCCAAATACATACCCAGATATGTGGAAGACATCTGAATTCGGTCGGGGGAGCAGACCAAACACTAGGGATTCTCTACTGTCGACTTGAAGAACCCTTCTCAATTATTGAAGATGGAAGGTATTCCCAGGATGCGACGGGCTTTTGTTCTGAAGTTCACGGTAGAGCATCCCAGCGCCTTTGATTCGAAAGTAAATACGGTAGAAGAACCAGAGTTAGTGAAGTACAGTGAAAGGTTCGATCTCCCCCGATCAACCAAACTCTCCTTGAATGAGCAACATGCAATCTGGAACCCCACTCGGGGTGCGGTGGCCATTTACGGGACAATGCTCACATCTGGGGTCACACTACCCCTTCAACCTTTCATCGCCTGATCCTAGCTGAGGCCGTTATTGCCCCGGCTCAACTTTCACCAAACTCATATCGAGTTCTTATGAGTTTATGGCACCTGGGGAAGCAACTCGGTGCCAAATACCCCCCCGAACCCACAAGAGATTTGTAACTTTTATACTTTGGGTCGGTCAGACAATAGAGGTACATTTTACCTTTAATCTAGTTCGATCAGCCATTGGATTCTTGAAGGGTACAACCAACCACCCACACCTCCATCTAGCAGAGATCACAAGGGCTTCATTTGGGGCTTCTCTTCCTCCAACAAGTATTGGAAGAATAGATGGTTCTTCATTCAGGGTGAATGGGGTGAAACCGTGGTCACCGATCCTCGGCAAGAGCTAACCATGAACAGTGTTCCCAGGCACTTATATAGTCCCGAACTATGGAACAAGACCCCTGCAACGTTAACAGAGGACCAAGCAAAAAATGATGTCAAGGCTGCTCAAACAACATGGGAGGCCAGGGATCGACGTGCACTGTTTGCCGAGAAGGCCTTTCAAGACCTTAGATTGTTTCCTCCAATCTCGAATCGACGCAAACACCATAAGTTCCTTTACTTTCGAACCTCAACCTTTTTCTGAATCAATTTTTATTCATCCTGATGTTTTCTTAATGGTCAGTGTACGAGATAGATATCGTGGCCGGGGAACCAGCCGAGAAGATTAAAAATCTCGACAAGGTTAGTCTTGCAGAGGCTGCTTCCCAGTTGGCTCAGGGTATTGCTCTTCGTTAACAAAACACGGTTGAGCATACTTATGAGCCTGTTCCTATACATCTTTAGATGTTCCTGATCAGGATAGAGAGAAGAAATCATCTGATCAGGGTGGTGAACAGAAAAGGTCCCCAAGAGGTTCTAAAAGGAAGCTTACTAAGGAAACGGCTGGTCGCCACCTAACCAGACCTTCTAGGAGATCACCGGTCAGCAAAGTGACCAAAATTGTTGCAGGCTCATCTGCTTCTGATGCTGCTCAAGGAAAGAAGAGATCTAAGCCATATAAAGATCTAGGAGCTTATCAGACTGAAGTCAGACTAGTTATCCTTAAAAACGTTGATAAGGATCAAGACACGCTGACTGACCTGATTCGAAGAGAGCACCGATCGAAGAAGGGAAATGATCGTTCTTTAGCTCCATCTGCCACTCCGCTACTTAATCAATCTAGAACGGATGATCTGGCTATTGCTGGGGCCGGCCCTCAATAAACTCAACCTCCATCTTCAACTGAGCCAGTCTCTCTTCAAACCATCCATCCAGCCAACCAAGGCCATCCAAGCTCTCCAGTTCATTACGCTGGCAAGGCCCCAATGTAATTTTCTATCAAATGTCAGATAGTCTTTACCAACTCAGATTCTGACGGGGGGGCAAGTTAGTCCTGTCAAGTTATCAGCCAATTCCCCTGCCCCTGAGAATAACCTATCTGACCAAGAAGTGGATCAATTCAGCAAATTTCCTGTAGGGCCGAGTCACCCTTTAAGGCCCTCGCCTGATGTAGCCATGACCCGTCTTGCAGGAAATATAGAGGTGGGCCCATCGAGGGCTATATCGGTCAGTAACAAATAGTTGCAACACCCTTGGCAGCTACTCCCAAAACTGTGTCTATCACAAATCCAATCGCCACTGATCAACAGCATCACGACCCAGCCGTGACAATAACTTCTGCTACTGTTGGTGTCCTTGATTCGGTGACAACTTTAGTCGACCCCCTTGACTTGTTGAAATCTATATCAGCTGGAAGAGGCTACATTGGTGAAAGCTACTGGACCAATTTTCGGAACTCTAGCGATTGGGAACGAGTCCGCTCTATTTACAATAATGGCGTATACGTATGTGCTTTTTACTCTTTCCTATAAACTCTTTTGGCTTTAACTCCATACAATCGTGACTTGTTTCTTTCCTTTTCTTAAGGCCGTGAAAGAGATGGCTAGGGCTATAGTGGCTCAAAGGAAGCAGGCTGCCGAAATCTCTCGGCAAGAGAAAGAGCTTGAAAAAAAAAGGAAGCGATCAACTCTATTTCAACTAGCGAGTCAAAACCGATAGCATCCTTTGAAGAGAAACTAAAACAGCATGATGTGACTGAAGCAGTCTTAAGGAAAATGCTATCCAATGCTGAGACCCGAACTGATAATGCAACAACTAGCCTAACGGAGCTCACAGTAAAAAGTGCCGAATTTGAAGCGAATCTAGCCAAGGTTGAACAACGGTGCTTGAAAATTGAACATAAACTATCCCTGGCCGAACAGGATACTGCTGGTTAAGAAGCAAAGGCTCAAATTGCTAAGGAGACTCTGGCTGCCTCCCAACAATCTATGTTTGAGGCCCAGCAGGGATCGAAGGAGGCCAGGCTTCGCTATGAGAGGCTGATTGAAGACCTGAGGCATCAAAAGGTCAACATAGAGGTGCTCTCTCATGAGGCCAAGTTAGCCTTGGAAATTCAGAGTGTTGATCGCTACATGAAATCCCCAGCATTTGAGGCAGTTATGCTGAGGGAATTGGAACGAGGTTTGGCCACTACTCGAATGTTCTTCGGGGGTAAAGAGAGGCCAACAAAAGAGGCTCGCCGTAAATGGGACCGAACAGTCGAGAAACACACAAGGCTGAGTCCCTTAAAGCGATAAATCATCAAATGGCAAGATGGAGGGCCTATTGCAAATCTATTGGGAAAGATCCCCACCAAATGCATCTAGAGCTCCCATCCAGGTCTTCTTTGGTGACTTTTCACGCGGTCGGAGAGAACGGCGCAATAACCAAGGGCTTTGACGTTGGCCCTTTGCGTGAGACTGATTACTCTCCTTTCATGGTTGAAAATGCTAAAGATGACATATGTTGGCCAGAGTTTGGAGACCTGACCAAGGGCTATGAAAAAGAAATTAATCTCCTTGATACCTCCGGACCAGGTGGCCCTTTAAGCACCTCTAGAGCCTGATCGCTCCTCTGTCGAAATATTTTCTGTAATGCCACTTATCTTGTAAATTTTCCTTATAACGATGTAGACGATTTATTCACTCTTTAATGATACAAGCTTTCAATTTACTTGTATGGTCTTCTATTTTAATCAACCATTTTATTGGTTGTCACTTCTATTTTAACCAGTTATCTTATTAACCGATTGTGACTAATTTATTTGCTTAACTCTTCAGCTGACCGAATTCAATTGATTATTAACCCACTTAACTATCTTAATTAACTGAACGATCTTGGCTAAACTAACTATCAATTATTTTTGATTCGTTCAGTTTATCCTTTTGGGTGCTCGTTTTCAACCCAGTCGATCATCTTTTTTGATTGGGTGAACTTGGTTCGATCAGTCTAGCTGACGACTAGCTCTTACTAATACCAATCGATTACCTAATCAACTGGTCGGGTTCGATTTGGTTTATAGTTGCATTGTATGCTTGCTCAAGCAGTGTTCCTTTGATGGACCATTTGTATGGTATCTGATTTATAGACTCTTGTCTTTTATCTGGTAACTAAGTCACTGGGACGTCTCTTGGTAGTCTGTTACTCAAGATTCGTTGCAATGAAGATTTTCTCCATCTCAATGACTTTGCTTATCTTAGCTTCGTGACTGGTTACTTAGCATTTAAGCATGAGAATTTGATCATCTCATCCAACTTCCAGCGCATCCCATCAAGCATCTAGTCACCTGAAGGCACCCTAACAGTGCTTCTAATGCACCCAGTTAGTTTTGGTGAAAGTGCATTGCCTTTGCGGCATATTCTTTCGGCCCCATCACTAGGCCCTTAGAGAACCCTCTTGAGGTTTATCAAAATTTGCTTTTGTTCACAAAAGCAATACTTGAACACTCTTTTCTTGAACTATGTTTCTCTTGAAAGGCTTTTATTAATATCTTCAAAAGCTATGAAAAGGAACAAATGATTAGGAATAAGAAAATTTTGTAACTATTCTAGACTTAACAGAATATCTAAGAATTCTGAGGAGCAATGGAAAAAGAGAAAACCCCTTAAGGGTAAAATATCTTCAAGTACTGAGCATTGCATGGCTTGGGTAATTCTGCCACTTCTGGTCGGACAAGGCGATATGCCCCGTGCCTAGCTAGTTCGACCACCTGATAAGGTCCTTCCCATTTGTCTGCTAGCGATCTAGCCACCTTATCCCTCGTGTTTAGGGATACCCTTCTAAGAATCAGATCTTCGAGTTGAAATTTTCTTATCCGGGCATACGAGTTGTAGTATCTCGCAACCTTTTATTGGTAGGCTACATTTCTCACTCTCGCCATGTCCCTCTTTTCCTCCAACTCATCTAGGTTCTGTTCTAGGGTCCTTATATTGGCATCAGGCTGATATAGCTGGACTCTTGGGGAAGCATGTGCAACCTCGACCGAAAGAATAGCCTCGTACCTAAATGCTAAGGAATAAGGTGTTTCTCCTATCAAATTCCTTTGATTTGTTCTGTATGCACAAAGCACTTCATGTAGCTTGTCCGCCCGATTCCCTTTCTTGACATCGAGCTTGACCTTCAAGATGTGCTTGATAATCTTGTTGACAGCTTTAGTCTGACCATTGGTCTGAGGATGGGCTGGCGTAGCATAATAGTTTTTGATATGGAACCTTAGGCATATGTCCCTGAAGTTATCACTATAGAATTGAGTCTCATTGTTGGTAACAATCATATCTGGGATCCCGAACCTATAAATGATGTTCTTCTTTACGAAGTTGGTGGTATTAGCTTCGGTTATATATACCAATGCTTCCAATTCTGCCCATTTTGTGAAGTAGTCAACTGCCACAATAGCGTGCTTTGCATCTCCCTTAGTTGTTGTTGGCATTGGGCCGATCAGGTCTAACCCCCACATTGCAAATAGCCAGGGTGAGGTCAGATTCTTCAAGTTTTCGGGCAGTTGCCTAATGTCGTTTGTGATCCTTTGACAAGTAACGTATTTTTCCGCCATCGATTTAGCATCCTGGAATAGGGTTGGCCAGTAAAAGCCCTGCCTGAGGGTTTTATGAGCCAAACTCTTTCTCCTAGTATGGTTTGCATATAAGCCTTTGTGTATACTAGCCAGAATTTTATCTCCCTCTTCTTGACTAACACATCTCTGTAGAGCTTTATAAAAGCCCCTTCTGTAGAGCTCACCACCTATTATCGAATATTGAGCTGCCCTGTATCTGGTACGTTTTGCTTCAATTATATCTTCGGGAAGCGTGCCATCTTCTCGGTATTGCCTGATCGGGGTAATCCAAGTGATCGGCCCTTCTCCCAATATTTCTACTGTCAGATTTTCTTCTTCTTTAATACTGGGCTCCTTGAGATGAGCTACTGGAATCGTTTTGGACCAGATACCAGTTGTTGCTGACGCCAATCTTGATAATGCGTCAGCTTTCTCATTCTTTTCTCTCGGGATCTGAGTGATTCTATAATCCTTGAACCTCTCGAGCTCTCGAGGAGTTCCTTGGCTATCTCTAAGTATGCTATAATATTAGAGTCTTTTGCCTGGTACTCATCCAGGACATGGTTAACCACAACCTGAGAGTCACTGAATTTCTCTACTTTGTCTGCTCCCAGTGCCGTGCATACCCTGAGTCCAGCCAGCAGTGCCTCATACTAGGCCATGTTGTTGGTAGCCTTGAAGTCAAATCGGAAGGCACATTCCACCTGATCACCTTCGGGGGTTGACACCACTATGCCCGCCCCGCTGCCATGCGTATTCGATGACCCATCAACGAGTAACTTCCAATAGAAAACCTTCATTTCCTTTTCTTCTAGTATCCTGATCACCTCACTATTTGACTCAGTGAACTCGACAATCAGGTTTGCCACTGCCTGACCTTTTATTACTGTCCTAAGTAAGTAAGTGATATCGAACTCACTCAGCTCAACCGCTCATTTTGTCAGTCTTCCTGACACTTCTGGTTTAGACAGAATTTGTTTAAACAGACAATCTGTGTACACCTCAATCTTGCGAGCCTGGAAGTAAGGTCTTTGCTTTCTTGGGGCTGTCACTAATGCTAGTGCCATATGTTTGGCTGCTGAGTACCTTGTTTCCGCTAGCAACAAAGCCTTGCTGATATAATACACTGGTTTCTATACTCCTTCGTCCATCCTGACCAATACCGACCCTCTGGCCACAGCTGTGACTAACAGGTATAGGTACAGTGTTTCTCGCTGCTGAGGCTTTGATAATATAAGAACCTTACCCAAGTACTCTTTAATCTTATGGAACGCTTGCTTATAATCCTCATTTCATTCCACCCCCTTGCCTTTTCTTATTGCTCAGAAGAAAGGTAAGCACATGTCGGTTGATTTGCTAATGAATCGATTCAGTGAAGCTAGGCAGTCCGTCAACGTTTGGATTTCTTTCAAGGTAACCGGGGGCCTCATCTTTTCCACGGCTCTTATTTTCTCAGGATTAGCTTCGATTCCCCTCTGATGCAATTGAAATCCGAGGAACTTTCCTGATGGTACCCCATAAACACACTTGTTCGGGTTGAGTTTCATTTCATATCTTCTTAGCACTCTGAATGTTTCCTCCATATCGGTTGCATGTCTAGTTGATGTGACACTTTTCGTTAACATGTCATCTATATAGACTTCCATGTTTCTACCGATTTGTCGGGCAAACATCTTGTTTACCAATCTTTAATAAGTTGCCCCGGCATTTTTGAGACCAAAAGGCATTACTTTGTAATAGTACATCCATTGATCTGTTACAAAAGCGGTTTTTTCTTCATCAGGACCGAACATTCTGATCTAGTTATAGCCGGAATATGCATCCATGAAGCTCAGTAACTCGTGCCCCGCGGTCTCATCGACCAACTGATCTATTCTAGGGAGAGGAAAACTATCTTTCAGGCATGCTTTATTCAGATCCGTGAAGTTTACACACATTCTCCACTATCCATTTTTCTTTTTTACGAGCACCACATTTGCAACCCAGTCGAGATACTGGACTTCCATGATTGATCCCGCTGCCAGTAGCTTATGGACTTCCTCTTTAATCGCCCAACTCCTTTCAGGGTTGAATCGACACCTCTTCTGAATTACTGGTTTGTGCTCGGGGTCGACAGTTAGAGCGTGGGAGATTATTTTGGCGTCAATTCCTGGCATATCTTCTTGTTTCCAAATGAACACATCCTTATATTCTTTCAGCAAGTTGACTAACTGATCTTGTACCTGCTCGGTCAGATGTGCTCCCAACTTTCTGTTTGTTCAGCATTTGCATCGTCTATCACTACTTCGATAGTTGGTTCATCTTCTTGGCTTTTCCCATCTTCTAGGGATGACTCTCTTGGATCCAAGTCAAACCGAGCTAGCATTTCTGCATTTTCTTCATTTTCATCATCCTCTAGGGGTTTTCCCGTTCAGCGAGATCTATCTGCATGACATTTGGCTCAGCTTTCTCTCTGTAAACAGCTAAATTAGCCTTCCTTGCCCATTCTTGGGAGCCTTTCAATACTCCGACTCCAGCCTCGATCGGGAATTTGACGGTCAGGGCGTAAGTTACCGTAATTGCCTCCGTTTTATCCAAAAATGGTTTGCCTAGTAAAGCATTATACGACCAATTCTCAGTGTCAACAACCACGAAATCGAGCAGTACTGTTTTCTGACACGAAAAATTTCCTATCTCGACCGGTAATTTAACTATTCCTAGAGATCTTACTTCTGCTTCGCCGAATCCTCTGAGTGGGATAGCCAGTGGTTGCAGATCATTCCTTTGAAGCCTTAATTGATCAAACACCTCGGCGCACAGGATATCCGCCGAGCTCCCATTATCGATCAACACTCTCTTTACTTTCCGATGACTGACACGAACTGACACTACAATTGCATCGTTCGGTTTAAACTTTGAACTGTGGGCATCGACTTCAGAGAAAACGATCGGTTCCCAACCTTGTTTAAGCTTCTTCTGGTCGGGGCCCACCAAATTTACCTCAAAGTTTCTTTGACCATCTATTACTTCACGGACTTCTGTCATTCTCTCTATGCTACTTCTTCCCGTACATGGTCCACCAAAAATGGTATTGATAACTCCGGCGTCCGAAGTCAACCCCTTTGGACTGCTCCTTCTGTCTTGGTCAGTTTTGGTATGGTCACTCTGTCGGTCATCACCGTCTTTGAGAACCATGTCCTTCAGGTGTCCATCCCTGATAAGCATCTCAATGTAACCCCTTAGCTGGTAGAACTTAGAGGTTTCGAGACCATTCTCTCGGTGAAACCGACAATACTTTGAGGTGTCTCTTCGAGCAAAACAAGATTGCTTTGGAGGCTTTTTGTACAAGTTCTTGTCCTCAATTACATTCAGAATTTCTTCTTGCTTCTGAGCCATAGGGGTATAATTCGTGTATTGTCTCCTATTGGCATTGTTGCCCTTTTGATCATCCTCATTGCAGCCTTCCTTGCTTTTTCCAGGATTATTCTTTTGGTCTCCTTTGGGGTTTCCCTTCAAGCCATTATCTTTAGGCTATTTGTTCTTCTTCAGCCATCGCATATCCTCCCACATCATCCAATAAATTAGCATAGGTGATTGGGCCCCTCTGTCTTAGACTGAGTGATAGTTGGTTATGCTGCAAACTATTGACAAATGCAGCTACAACCGCATCATCATTAAGGTCCTGCACTTACGAAACTTCTTGTGAAAATCGGGCAAGATAGTCTTTTAACTTTTCGTCCTTTCTTTGCTTCAGGGTTGAGAGGACGGATATCGACTTCCTGCGCTGGATATTTCCAATGAACTATCTGGTAAAGGCTTGTATCAATTCCTTAAAATTCCCAACTGATCCACTTGCAAGGCCACCAAACCATCTAGACCCCTGATCTCCTAATGTTTGAGGGAACCGATCCGACTATGCATAAGAGTGTGTCATCATAGTCGTATTGTGCCATCGAACTCTGATATATTCTAACATGCTCTTAGGGGTCGGTGTTGGCCTTGAACTGCTCCACATATGACATTTTGAATTTTTTCGAGAAATGGGCATGTCTTATGGGTGAAGTAAATGGACTTCCAGAATTACCAATCAACAGGTTCCCACGGCATTGTCTCTGTTTCAAAGCCTCTATCCTTCTTAGCAGAACTCTTTGTTCTTCTTTTGGCTCACCTTGTTCATCAAACTTTTGATGGATGATGAGACCATAAGGGTCTCTTAAAGCTCGCCCTGTAATTTGGGTGTCACGAACATTATATTTGGGAGCGGGAGTGGTTTCTTTGTGCCTCTTTAGGGGCTCCTCTCTGCCTGTTAAGGGTGATCAAGACCTCCTCCTATACCCATCATACCTATCGCCTCGGTCATAACTCGGTTCCCTTCCATGATCTCTTAGCAGAACTCTTTGTTCTTCTTTTGGCTCACCTTGTTCATCAAACTTTTGATGGATGATGAGACCATAAGGGTCTCTTAAAGCTCGCCCTGTAATTTGGGTGTCACGAACATTATATTTGGGAGCGGGAGTGGTTTCTTTGTGCCTCTTTAGGGGCTCCTCTCTGCCTGTTAAGGGTGATCAAGACCTCCTCCTATACCCATCATACCTATCGCCTCGGTCATAACTCGGTTCCCTTCCATGATCTCTTGCAGCATGATAATACGGACTGCGCTACCTTCTTCTCTGGCTGGCTTGGTCCCCATTCCTCCTGTAATCCTGGTAATCTTGACAATCGTCGCTCTTTTGGGACCACTCCCTCTTTTCATGGCGATTTGCCCTATCTTTACCAATTTTCTACGGAGCGTCAGGAGTTGGTACTACTATCTCATATTGTATCATGAGATCCCGTGTCACTACTGGTGTGGATAACTGGAATGGTGAATTCAAATTTGCAGTGCCAGTTATATTAATTCCTTGTCTAGCAGCGTCTTCAATGACTTTCCACAGGGATTCCTGGATTTGCCAGAAGGCATCTGGGGAGATACTTAGAAGGGCATATATGGAGGTGGTTATGTCTTGTCTGGTGGAAGATTGAGTTCTAAAGGGTGGGTCCCCATCGATGTTTATTATACCAGCATCGTTGGTATCACGGTGAGTACTAGTTTCACGTGGGAACCGGCTTCCATCCATATTATCTGCCATGTTACTGATTCACAAGTTCCTTAGAGGTTTATACCACCCCCTTCATCTAGCGCCAATTGTTGACGGTGATTTTTGGATTACTTAAAATAGATCACGCGTCACACAAAATATGATGAATTAAATATCGAGTAACAAGTCAAAAGGAATAAAAGGTCAATCACATAAGATTTTACGTGGTAAACCCAAAAGTGGGGAAACGTCCACGGTTACCTGCAATGGCAAGAAATAAATCAACTATCAAGAATGAATATTACACACTCAACCTTTCTTACTCTCCTCAATCTCTCACAATTCGGTAACCCCTGCTGGGGCGGTTTTATGGTGTATTTATACATGCATAGATCCCCAATTCTTGGAGTAAAAGTAAAAGAAAGGTAATAGTGAATCAATAAAACTCTAACTTATTGGAGTTGTTCTAATTATAATAAGACTTTTTCTTATTTTGGGTTATGATAACTCTTAAGGAAATCTCTTTCCTTATCAGACTATGCTTTTCGATATCTTGTTTGAGGAGGATTCTTCTTTAAGTGTTCGAGTTGTAATAACGTTATCAACATGCCAAGCATCCGAACGTATCTAGTTATTGTCCACGTATCGCTTAAGCGACCATCTTCTAAACCAGACCAGATCTCTTTCACCCCCGACCAGAGATTTTCAGCCTATCAAGCAGCCTGCCCGATCATTTAGGTTTTTGAACAAGCATTTTGCCATGGTATGCAATATTCAAACAAATTTATAAAATCCCAAGATGCACTCAAACAAGTATAAAACTAGTATATGGCAAATATAGGGATCGTTCCACAGAGATCGTGAAATAGTTGTGACCACATTCTACTCTACCACTAAATACAATGAAGGAAAATTGAATTGATGTTGATAGAAATTAGTTTCAAAATTCAATTACTACTAAACTAAGAATGCTAAAATAAACTAAGATAAAAAAAGGTGTGTGTAATGTATGATGATTGATATGGGAATTGATGCAATCTAGACACAAATCGTAGGAGTTCAACTTTTGAAGCCCGACTCGATTCAAACATATGGCTTGTCTCCCTAGCTCGAGTTTCCGGGATGGCTCAGATTGGAATGCTCACAATCCATCCCTTTCACTTTTGCTTTGGATAGATATAGGGAAGCCGGGGTGGCTTGGATTGGAATGCTCACAATCCACCATTTTTTTCCTAGCCAAGATATGTTGGATTGGAATGCTCACCACATATATACTTGGGCGGCAAGGCTGATATTATTAGCTTAATATATTGTTTTATTTTATTAATTAATCAAATGGAAATTAATTAATTATTTGATTAAAGTCAAAATCTTTTTCTAACTAGGAGAAGGATTCCTAGTGTCATACTATTATAAGTAGTTTACTAAGAGAATGACTCTTAGTGTCATAACTATTGATAGTAGTATACTAGGAGAAGGACTCTTAGTGTCATACTATTGTTAGTAGTATGTTAAGTATCAATTGCTTTATTTGATAAGTAGATAAATTAAAAAGAGTTTTTATTTATCTAGTCAAATTAGGAAGTATTTGATATCTATCAAAACTCTAATTGATAATCAATTAGGAAGTTATTGATAAAGTCACAATTTTTAATTGATATTCAATAATTTATTATTGGATAAATATACTCATGAGTTGGAGTAGGTTTGAACTACTAAGTTGATAAGGTTTTGGTGAAATCAAATCCTCCACAATGTAGGAGAATTTTGGCCACCCTATATATCATCAAATTCCTTTTTGATGAAGAGTTCAAAGAAAATGTTTTTTTTTTGAGAAAATTTTTATTCTCTTGCTTTTGAAAAAAAAACTTCCAACTCAAGAAAATGGTGTAGAATTCGGCCAGAGAGAAGAAGAATAAGGAGCATTTTATTTTCGATAGTGCACTAGAAGCTTTTACATCAAAAGGCTTTATGCATAAGATCGAATTATGGTTCACGCGAGTTCTTGATTAAAAAGATTAAGAATTCACAAATGACCAAACGTTATTTATTATCTCTAGGAGGATTATTGTGACTAACAAAAGAAAAAGGTTTGTTTTTCCATCCTCAGGTTTACAATTCAAAGAAAAGGGAGCCCACACTCCTAGGTAATTCACGTTCGTGATTGGATTAGAAGATCTTACGGATTCAATTCAAAACAAGCGGATTCAATTCGACGCAATATCAATCGTCACGTGAAAAAGGTATGATAATTTTATTATATCACTACAAAAAAAATGGGTATCAGCGAGGGCTAAATGCCGTCGAAAACAATGGTTTCCCGATAAAAATAGGCATTTTTCGACAGGAAAAGGCCGTCGAAAATACGCTCGTCGGAAATAAATTTTCATCGACGAGCGATCGAAAATACCACCTTTTTCGACGGTACTTGCCGTCGTAAAAATTAAAAATGATCGTCGGTAATAGTATTAAAAACGAGTGATGAGCAGTCGAAAATACCACTTTTTTCAACGGTCAAAGACCGTCTATAATAGTAATAAAAAATTGTTAAAATTAGATGTATTTTGATGCTCCACCACCTCATAGACCCTTCTTAAGGAACCCCCAAGATAAACCAGGTACACCCCACATCACCCCGATCCATTGTTAAATCCCAAATAATTCATGCAACTTACATGGTTTGAACCTTGGACCTTAGAGATGGTAAGTGTTGCTTTTACCATTTTGCTATAACTTTATATCTGATCTATTTTGCATACTCTTTATATATAAACTATTGATATATTTTACACATTATTCAATTGAATATATGTTTTGATATTGTTTTTCAAATTAATATTTTATTAAAATATTTTCTTATCTGAAAGAAAAGTATAACTTGTTTTTACCATTTTGCTATAGCTACATATATATTTTAATAGGTAATGCATATTATATCCATGATAATTTTTTTATGATCAACCTTTTAATGAAAAATTAATAATTTTTGTTAATTAATAATTTAAAATCATTTCAGTAAAATTTGTTATTATTTTAGAGCATTCTTTTTTAAAAAAATTAAACATTTTTAGAGCATTCATTTTTTAAAATTTAATATAGTCATATTTAGTAGACATAATTAAAAAATAACTAAATGTTCATGTAATTACTAATAATTTTGCTTTATTTCATACTTAATTAATTTAGCCAGATGTATCCTTAGAGTAGACTTCTTATTAGTGATCGTTACAAAGTATAATTTTTTTAAACTAATTGATATTTCAAAATTGAACCAAAATACTTGGTGAAAAAATTAATAGAGTGATTTCGCTAAAAAATGTGGTGACAAAAAAAAAATAGTACCTATTGTGAGGCATTTAAAATATCGACCTACAAGTCATTTTTTGTAGTGTATAAATTATAACATATATAAATATATTTCATTATAATTAATTAATTAATATTATATTATTTAACTAATTATATTTTTCATGACAATACCATAGCAAATAATATAAAAAATAGTACCAAATTATTAGACTATCTTTGATGGCTATTGGGCCATTGAAACCGCAGTATTACTTCCTTCATCATTTTTGACGGTATTTGTACCGTCGGAAATGTAGGTCATTTTCGACGGCATATATAGTGCTGTCGAAAATGTGGGTTATTTTCGACAACGTATATATTTCCGTTGAAAATGTTGGCATTTTCGACGGTACAAATAGTGTCGTCAAAAATGTGGGTCATTTCCGACCGTAAAAATAGTTTCGTCGAAAATGTTTGTCATTTTCGACGGTTTATTTGACTATTTTCGACAGCCTTTGGCCTTCGAAAATGTGGTATTATTTTTTCCATCATTTCCGACGGTACTGAAATGCCCGTCGAAAAAGGCTGAATCAATGACGGTAATTAGGGCCGTCGAAAATAGTTGGTCGCTAATAGACACTTTTTTTTTGTAGTGTATGTTAGTTAATCAAGGGTTAAGGTTCTTTCTTTTAAAAGGAAAATTTTTAAATATACAACCCAATTTTTCGCTTCTGCCGCGTGTTTTTCCCTACACAACTAGACAAGGTAGAGAAGGAGGTTAAGACGTTACAAGTGATGCAAATCCAACGGCCTCAAAGTCACTCATCAAGAGGGTGTCCTTCTGACTCAAATTCTATTTGCTAAATTTGTTCAAAAAGAGAGCATGTAAGAGCTAAAAATTACAAGTTTAATCAACATAGGAAGATGAGAAGTCCTAGGAATAGGAGAAGTCCACCTAGGATAAAGAAAATATGGGTGAGGAAAGATGTAATTAACCAAGTGAGAATCATGGGTAAGGAAAAGATATTGAAACAATCTACACTTGTTTGGGTTGTGAAAAAACGTGAATTTCCAAATTTGTTCAAACCACCCTTAGTGGACCCTAACCCCTAACCCAGTGCATCCAATTGAAAATTATTGATACATGTGTAGACTACACAATTCATTTTCTCTTTTTAATCTCATGTTGCCCATTTAATTTGATTGATTTGAGCTTGTCATTGTGTGGAAAAATTAGGTTTGAGGGAGAAAATGCATTGTCGAATCTATATTATTTTTGTGTTTTGTTTTTATGTTTTAGTTGCTAATAATTGAATAAGGCAAGTTGAGTTGGTATTTTTGAGCATGTGCATGTCAGGAGGCGGAAAATAAAATGAGACAGAAAATCGAGGTGAAAGGACCTGATTAGAGGTGACATAAAGCATCAGTGCGCGGGTCCATGCGCTGGTACACACCAGCGCAATGACTAGCGCACCAGCAAGGAAATCAGAATCAGAAAACGTCTTGCGAGGGTCAAACTGTGAGGGTGTCCACCCACGCTTGACCAGCGCAGCTTATGGGATCCTTAGCAAGATTATGCGAGTTGAGGCAACCATCACACAAAGTTGAATGTGTGTGGGTACAGTTGTGCCGGTGTAGACCGGCGCACATCAGGAAAATACCTGCACACACTGCACGTGTATATATATGCTATCACTTTCATAGGCTCTACCACCCCTCTTTCAAAACAAAATTCTTCTTCTCTTTCCCTCTCAAGGTAGTTCTATTATTTCTTCCCCACGTAAGAGCAATAATCCAGCACAAAGGTATGAATTTCTCACTAGAATCTTGTTTTAATTGCTTAAATCATTGTTTCCTAACCACTATCTCTCTACAAAAATCTCTAAATGCATGAATGTGTTCTTTGTAATAAACCCATAAATTTCTAACATCTTGTGTTCAATTCTTCATGGCTGTATGCTGGGTTTGATTATCTAATGCCTTATGTAGTGTATTAGTATGCTTGGAGTGAAAATTGCATTAATTTGAATTTTTAAGGTTTATGAGTTGAGATTGAGAATTTGATAAAATTGATTGAAGAATGGTGGTTTAATTGATGCTAGAATAGTGTTAGGGGTGAATGTGAGTGTTGAATCAAAATTGTGGCATGTAGAAATAGAATTGTGCATGCAAAATCCACGCAGTTCTGGGCAACTACGCGGGTGCTTGGTCGTACCCGCACACTGCATGCATTTCGCCCAAATTGCTTACTAGATTCACTTACTTTTTGTGTTTTCACTTGCTCACATATGTAATTCATTCATCCTTGAATTAAGTTGTTTTCTCTTGCAGATAGCAAGCAGATCCAACTCACTTGCAAAGAAATTTGGCCTAGAATCATGCAAGAAAAAGTTAGATATTGGGCAGCCACCACCATGTACTTTGAACAGTGATTTCCATAGACGGTTAGAGAAATTCAAAGGCTGAAAGATAATAGAATAAAGGGGAATAGAAAGAGATGAGCTAGATGATAAAGAAATCCTTCAGATGATAGATACAATGGGATGGGAGACATACACACGTTCCCCTCCTGCATACTGTAGACGTGTGGTAAAGGAGTTCTATGCAGGGATGGTCCCCGATGATTTTAGTAACCGCCGTCCAGTAATAGTTCATGGGAGGGAAGTTAGTATTACCCCAGCCGAGATCAACAGGTATTTCAGAACCGATAGGCCAGCCAATATGCCAGAAAAATAGTATCAGTGGGGGTGTCACTCAGCACGAGCTCCACACCAGGCAGAATGTAGATCTGGCCAATGCCTTGGTGATCCAGCCAATGACTTTCTGGGCCAATGACTTTCTGGGTTGCCCCAAGCTACCATCTCAAGCACTCAAATTTGAAGATCGAGTTGGGGCTCAGGCATATCTTCATCACTCACTCTCTGAGGCCACGTGACCACAGGACTTCAGTTGCTTTCGATGTGGCCATTATTCTACATTACATCCAGCGTGGCAGCTATATTGATGTCGGTTTCCTTGCTCACTCGGACATCTTGATGGTGGGTTACATGGACAAAGAAAGACAGTTACTCATGTTCTATGCCTGATCCCGGAGTTCTGCAGGCGAGCAAGAGTTAACTTCGGAGATGATCCATTCGAATCTCACTAGGGAGACATTGGGATTCTGAACTGGGAGACATTACAGATTGAGAGGGACCCCACCAGTCGAAAGAGGAATATAAGAAGAAGAAAGAGCAGAGCTGAAGTAGGGTCGAGTAGACATGCGTAGGAGGATGTTGATGATCAGATGAAGTTCGATCAAGAGCAGATGGACTATAGTTAAAAGGCCTTAGCCCCAGCTCATGAGACTGCTAGTGGTGACTATCAGGTACCATGGCAGACTCTGATTTCCAGGATGGTGAGCCTCTAGATGACTATGAACTTAATGAGCTCCAATCTTGCCTTACAAATTAGAGAGAACAGAGGTAGCATTGAAGATTTATATACCTACATCACAGGAATGTGCAAAGACCTTGATCTGATGTTATATCAAATGAAGAAGAAGAAATCGGCACCGACGATATATCAGGGAGGTCCAGTGATCGATATCTATAGGGATGAGTATCGGGTGGCATTGGAGCGTTCTAGGAGAGAGTTTGAAGAAAAGGCCAGGGCCGAGCTTGATCCGAAAGGCAAAAGGAAGATGGTAGATGATAGAGCAGAGTCGTCGTTGGAGGACTAATCCATCATACATTTCAGTTTATTTATCTTTGCTTGCCATTGTTAGTTCGAATAGTAAACTTTGTTTATTAGGTTATTTTACTGCACTTTTAGTTTTACTTTGGTTTATTTAATAACTTGTAGTGGTTGATGTTTAGTTTGTGTATTTTTGGGTTTTTGAGAGTTGGGATAATTTTAAGGATATGCATTTGAGATATATTTATGTGGTTGATATATTTTTGTTAGACGTTTTGAGCTTAAAGCTAGGTTTTCATTTATTTGAGGGAAACACCGACAACTTGCAAGTCTTGGATGAACGAGCAAGCCAAGAGCACTTATAAAATGGGCGAGAACCTAATCCAATTTTGGATTACATGAAAACAACCGCATCGGTTTCTGTTAACGGAAAATTTGCTCGGTGTGAGGAATCTCAATTAACACCCCCAAGACCACTACCACAAAGGTGGTGGCCAAGGTCGAATGTACTCTAAACAGTGCTTCTTCAAATGACAAAAAATACTAATGTTAATACCATCAAAAGAGAAGAAGAATGCATTCTTTATTAATGGTGTATCGTGTACAAATATCTCTCAATCTCTCTAAGGAGAAGTAGGGTTGTTATCGTATGTCTGTCGAAAAGTAGTCCCTTTCTCTTTCTCTCTTTTTCCCATTTATACATAGTTTTGGTAGGTTATGCCCACTGATTCCCCCCCTTGATTTTCTCAGTCCTTTCCCTCCTTATCGAACGGGATCTCTCATTTAAATTTCATTGACTTTGCGTTAATAGCTGAGTTGAGAATATCTTGGTGGAGATTAGTTTGTTCCCTTTTTGGGCTCTATTACTTGTTTTGCACGTATGTAACGTTTCTAGATATGATCCAATGTATCTTCATATCTTCACAGCATGATCCCTCATAGGGGTTGTTGAATATGGTATGTATTGTCTCGTATGGCGAGATAGGTCAGATAGCGAGGTAGACTAGTGTCTTGGCTCCGGTATTTAGGAGCTTAGTCTAGCCATGAGCTCGGTCTGACCTCCCTTGATCTCTTAGAGCTTGATGCGGTCCCTTGCGGACAGTCCTCTATGACAGCGGGGTTTAGGCGAGCTTCTGGAGAGGTTGCAAGGTAATCTCGACCCCGGAGGAGCTTCCTGGTTTCAGGTTTTGTGATGCGGGCTCGATGTGATCACGCCGTGCTCTACTCAGGGTGTTTCTGAGCTCGCCCTTATTTCTGTGGGGTGGTATCGTAGCTCGGCTTTGGGAAACATGGTCTCCTGGTGGATAACCTCAGGCCTGGAGTCAGATTATGAGGGTGGAAAATTTCCCTTTGGTCCCTAGCCAAATTTGGCTATTAATAGAAGTCCCCTCTGACTTGAACGCCCGTGATTGAGTTTGGGGTTGGAGTCAGATTTCCTATTTTATTTGGGAAATTTTTCCTCCATTACCGTTACCATAATCTTGGTGGAAATCTTTTCATTAATTGCCCCAAGTGATGTGGCGCACGTAGATTGGGGTATTCAAATTAATCTGGCTACGTTACGGCCACTCCGTGATTCAAGGCAACCTACCACCGAAAATTTCTTTATTGGGCTGTTGACGTCACTGCTCAGTCCGCTCTTATTTAAACTCGACAACTCCACTGCCTTCCTCACACTTTCACCTCTTCCAAGTTTCAAATTTTCTTTTGGAAATAATTTCATCTCCTCTTTACCAATTTCGCTAGATTTTCTTCTACCATGTCAAAAAATAGCCTTGATTCTGTCGACTTTATTGTCGATGGCCAGGAGGTCGCTAGTCTCGCCCTCAGCAAGCGAATGCGTAAAGGTTTCGACAGTGAAGACTCTCCGCCAAGTCCCCAGCACCGGTGGTCAGCTAGAAACGTAGTCATTGGGACCAGGTTCTCTAATCGATCTGACAATCCTCTGGATTTGGTTGATGAAGATTTTGATAGAGAGGGTAGGGAGGATGCTGTAGGGAAGTGTCAAGTCCCGGTTGCTGATCCTTCTCTGGAGAGGCTTGCCCCTTACGACTTCAGGTTTGTCCCCGATTCTATCATTAATTCGAACTCGATTGACCGTTTGAGGTCTAAGTATGGCATTCTTGACAGTGTTTCTATCTTGGTTCCTCCCAAAGGTTATGAGTTCTTCAATCCCTCCAACGGCGTGCTTCTGATTCATGTGGCGGTTCTCGAGAATGGGGTCAGGCTTCCCCTTCATCCTTCCCTTCGACGAGCTCTCAACGCCATCCAGCTTGCCCCTCTCAAGTTGACACCTAGCTTCTGGAGGCATTTAATTGGTTTCCTCGTGCTGTGGAGGGAACAATGCCAGCTGAGCAATATGATGAGGGAGCCCGGAGTAGAGGAGCTGGCCTACCTTTTTCAAATCGGGAGCCTCTCCGGCGCTCTCTAGGGTCAGTTCTATGCTAAAGCCAAGAACAAGCTCAATTTTATCATTCCTGGGGCTTCGAAGAAAGATCCCGCCTAGAAGGAACAGTGGATCTTGGAAGGGGGTGATTGGGGGAGCTCGATTTTTATTGGGGGGCATAAGTTTGAGGTCCCTACAGTTTTCAGTGACAAACCATCGTGGGACCGGGATTCCCTGCCACCTGAGTTTGAAGCTGTTTTGAAGGATATTCTGGCCAGAAACTACTTGAACTTGAAGTACCCAACGGCAAAAGCCTTCTATCCTCGCAGGGTGAATCAATACCTGCGGATCTCCGATGCTATTCCTCGTAAGTAACACTGAATCGCCTTTCTTTGTCTCGTTGACTAGCTTAATTCTGATGTTTCCCTTTGTTTCATTTACTTATAGTTTTTGTTGTTAAGCCAGCTTCTCACGAAGCTCAGCAGTTCCAGCAAGCTCGCACTCCTCCCCCATCCATCAGACTGACGTGGGGAGCTTCTCCTACCACTTCGGAGAAGGAAGGCCTGATTATCTCGGCCTGGATTACGCCTGCTCCTACTCCATCGCCTTCCCAGACGAGATCCAAGATGGCTACCTTTGCGTTGTGGGCTTTCAAAGCGATAAACAGAGGGACTTCCGTTCCTCGGGTAGTTGGCAGTACTACTCATGCTTCTTCTGATCCCTCTACTGCTACTGTTACTCCACCTGCTCATCTACCTGATGCCGCTGCGCTACCAACCCCCCGAGCTTTGGAGGATTTTGAAGCGGGTATTGCAGGAACTCCTCCTAACCGCTCTCACACTCAGTCGAGCTTGGCAAGGCAGGATGAAGTCTTGGAACAATTCATCTCATCCTGCCCGGGTGGGGGGCTCTCTGGGATGGCCTCGATGCCTGTCGATGTCTTGCTCACCAAGAGGTCTACCGTCTTAGCTCAGGTAATTGTTGTTTTTCATGTGTTGCTCTTGAAACTGCCAACTTGCTCGGTTCCTAACCCTGGGTTTGTATCTTGTAGGCCTTCAAGTTAAATGTAGCTATGGGCCACCAGGTAACCTTCCTTCGTTACCGGGCTGCTAAGGCTGAAGCCGAAGCTGAGAGAGCCATGGGATTGCTCAAGCGGGCTCAAACATTAGTAGAAGAGATGACCTCCAGCCAAGGAAAAATTGAGACTGAGCTGGTCGAGCTTCGTTGTGATTATGAGAGGACGAAGCAGTCTTATGATCAAGAACTTCTCCAATCTACCCGGCAGGCTAAGCAGAGGGATTCTTGGAAAGCAAAGGCTAAGAAGTTGGACCTCGAGAATCAGGATTTAATTGCTCAGGTGGCCAAGCTGCAAGCTGCTGCAGAGATCTCCTTTAGTGATGGATATTTCTATGCTTCCTTTCAGGTTGCAGAGGCTCTCCCCCTTCCCATTGATCTATCATCCATCGCCGGTTGGGATAGAGAGGAGATAATTACTAAGGCTGCTGAGTTGTCTCACCCTGACGATGACGGAGCGGTTCCCTCTAACCAGGCAGGAGCAGGAAAGCAGCCCGTCCAGGCAGACCCTCCATTCCCTCCACTCATCTTTACTACTTCAGGTCCTAGAGAATCTTCAAGTAAGGTTCTATCCGCGTGGTTCGAAGGAGATCAACCAAGAGGTGGGGAAGGAGCAAGGAGCCCGTCTGAGGAACCCTCTAGGGTGGAAATGGAAGCCGATAGGAGCCAGACGGGGTCCATGGCTGCCCTTCTTGATGTGGCTATCCCTCATGAGGTCATAGTAGTGATTAACAAAGTCCTGGAGGAAGGTCTTACTGACCAGCAGGAGGAAACTCTGAAATGAGAGGAGGTTGGCGAGGGTAGCCAAGACGGGCAACCATCTGAAGGAGGAGTTGATGGCGAGGATCAGCAGAAGAGAGGGGAATCAGCAAGGGGAAATCAAGAGGTCTCCAAAGCTTGACGCTACCTGTTCATGACTGGCCTTGATTGCCAGGAAAAGGGGGTGGGCACCCCGCTTTACTCATGATTAGTTCAGTTGGTCTCTTTTTTTTTGTAGCCCGGATTCGGGGGTTAGGCTCCCCGCTTGATGGATGTAGCCTTACCGTGGGATAGGCTCTTCTGTTTTTTAATAAGAAACTGATATAACTTCCTTCATATTTTTTTGATTGTCCTTGATTATGAGCTTCCACCTCGATTGAGAACCTCTTGCTTTATTCCTGATTTCTGACTATGAATCAAACCTGCATCTTTGGTGATGATTTGTTCATACTTCAATCTGGCTTAGTAGGGAACTTTTATCATGATGATCTTAATCCTGTGAACGAAACAAATATTTATGTTTAAATCAGTTTCAGGAGAGGTAACCATATCGAGGCATTAAGAGGGCTGTCTAGCTATTTCCTGGTCTCGAGGTCTAGTTGGCAACTATGCTCTTACACTCAGACCCTTCTTAGGAGTGGTAGCCCGACCAAGGCATTAGGAGGGCTGTCTAGCTATTTCCTGGTCTAGATGTCTGAATGGCACCTATGCTCTTACACTCAGACCCTTCTTAGGGGTGGTAGCTCGACCAAGGCATCATGAGGGCTGTCTAGCTATTTTCTGGTCTCGAGGTCTGGATGGGAACTATGCTCTTACACTTAGACCCTTCTTAGGGGTGGTAGCCCGACCAAGGCATCAGGGGTAACGAGGGGGCTTCCTCGGCTAGTCCCTGGTCTTGAGGTTCTGCTGGCAACTATGCTCTTACGCTTGGACCCTTCTTGGCGGAGGGGTGGTGCCCAGCCTACCCCGCCAAGGCATCAGAGGCAGCGAGGGGGTTTCCCTGGCTCACCTCTGGTCTTGAGGTGACGATGTTGAATTTTCCAGTCGAATATATGGATATTAATGTAGAACATAATCGAAGATAAAGAAAAAACCCTGACTTTATTGATGATCGGGATGTAGTATATCGTTATTTGGGATTTTATTGCAACCTAAATAGGGGTAATCTGCTTGAAAGCTCCATGTTCAGGGGTAGAACTTCCTCAAGTGATATGCGTTCCAGGTGTGGTCGTCCATCCATGTCTTCGAGTTTGTAGGCTCCACTGCGAGCAACTACCTTTATCAAGTATGGCCCTTCCCAATTGGGGCCTAGGACTCCATCTGACCTTCTTCGAGTATTCAAGGTCACTTTCCTAAGCACCAGATCCCCTTCTTTGAAATGCTGGGCTCTGACCTTTTGGTTAAAATATCTAGCGATCTTGCTCTGGTAGATTGCCACTTTCTCAGCTACCCGGTTTTGTTTCTCTTCTAGGAGGTCTAGATTAGCTCCAAGCTTGACCTCGTTACTTTCGGGTTCAAAATGTTGCACCCTGAATGAGGTCAATTTATGCTCGATGGGGAGGACCGCTTCAACTCCGAAAGCCAGGGAGTAAGGTGTCTCCCCGGTAGCTGTCCTCTTTGTAGTTCGATATGCCCAGAGGACCTCGGGCAGTTCTTCCGCCCATTTGCCTGTCTTCTGCTGTAGTTTCTTCTTCAGAAGCTTCTTGATAGTCTTGTTGGTGGACTCCACCAACCCGTTGGTCTGAGGATGCGTTACTGAAGCGAGCCTGAGGTCGATTCCCAAACCTTTGCAGAAGTCTTTGAACCGGGCATTGTCGAACTGCTTGCCCAAGTCGGCTATAATGATGAGAGGGGTCTTGAATCTACATATCATGTTGGTTTTGATGAACTTGGTCGTATTCTTTTCTGATATTCGAGAAAGAGGCCATGCCTTAGCCCATCTTGTGAAATAATAGATAGCCACGATAGCATATTTAACCTGTCCAGAAGCGGTGGGGAGCGGTCCAATTAGGTCGATCCCCCACATGGCAAAGGGGTAGGGTGAACTGAGAGATAACAGTCGCTCTGGTGGCTGGTGGTTCAAGTGTCCCCAGAATGAACCTCTCTTAATGCCCATTTAGCATCATCAGGATGTAAACATCGAAGTAAGGGGAGGGATCTACCCCTTCTGTAAAGGTATTCGTCTACCAGGCAATATCGGACCGAGAGCCTTTTAATTATTCGGGCTTGGTGGGGCTCCTCGGGAAGCTTTCCCTCTTGGAGGTAGGCAACGATCGGGTCCATCCAGCAAAGCTGACGATCCAGGGAGCAAATTTCCTTACTTGGGGTATGCTTGGTTGGGAGATCACTTGGAGGGGAACTCCCCGTGGTAAGGATTGGCCTCCGTTTGCGGCTATCTTAGCTAGAACATCCACTTTGTGGTTTTGGTGTTGAGGCACCTGATCGATCTTGAACCCCTTAAACTTATTTTTGAGCGACTAAGCTAGCCTTAGGTAGGTGGCCATGTTATCTCCATTTGTCTGGTACACCCCAGACACATGATTGACCACAAGTAATGAGTCGCTCTTGATTTGTAGGTAGTCGGCCTCCAGTTCGATGGCTGCCTTCATCTTGGCTAGGAGGGCTTCGTATTCCGCTTCATTATTGGTTGCTTTGAATTCGAATCTGAAGCAGTGATAGAATTCAGTCCCCTCTGGGTCTATTAAAACTACGCCAGCTCCTCCCCCAGCATGCCAGGATCCACCATCTGTATAGAGGGTCCAGGATTTGCAACCTTCCAGCCAATTATCGATCTCAAAAATATTCTCAGGGACTATGTTCGATGCTGCGGGACTCGCTTGGCCTGGGAGCGCTAAAAATTCTGCAACAAAGTCTGCCAAAGCCTGCGCTTTGATCATGATCCTAGGCTTGTATTTTAAGTCGAACTGGGTGAGCTCTAGGGCCCATAAGACTAGCCTCCCGGACACGTCCGGTCTTTGTAAGAATTGGCAGAGAGGTTGGTCTGTCACCACTGCTATTGAATGAGCTTGAAAATAGGGACGGAGCTTTCTCGCCGAGGTCACCAGAGCATAAGCGAGCTTCTCCAGGAGAATATAATTTTTTTCTGACTTGGTTTAAGCATGACTCACGTAATATATGGTCCTTTGATTACCGTCGCCACACTCATTGGCCAAAGCTCTGCTTACTGCAGTTTCTGAGACGGCCAGGTAGATCTGCAGCTTTTCTCTGGGAACTGGCTTGACTAACAACGGTGGGCTTGTTAGGTATTTCTTCAAGGCTTGGAAAGCGTACTCGCTCTTCGGGCTCCATTTCATGTTTTTCCCTTACTTTATGGCTTTGAAGAAAAGGAGGCATTTATCGGTGGAGCGAGGGATAAACCTGTTGAGCGCTGCTACACACCCAGTCAGAACTTGTACCTGTTTGAGTGATGTGGGGGATTCCAAGTCCAAGATAGCTTTGATTTTTTCTGGGTTGGCCTCTATGCCTCTCTCATGAACCATGAAACCTAGAAACTTCCCTGATGTTACCCCGAATGCGCACTTGGAGAGGTTCAATCGCATCTGATTTTCTCTTAGGATAAGAAAGGTCTTGCGAAGGTCTTCCCGATGTCCTTCTGCGGTTGGTGATTTTGTGATCATGTCGTCGATGTATACCTCCATCGTCCTTCCGATCTCGGGCTTGAACAGCTTGTTGACCAACCGTTGGTATGTAGCCCCCGCATTTCTCAAGCCAAATGGCATTACCTTGCAGTAGTATAAGCCCTTCCAGTAATGAAGCTGGTCTTATCTTGGTCAGCTGGGTGCATCTTAATCTGGTTATACCCTGAGAACGCGTCCATGAAACTAAGAAGTTTATTTCCGGACGTGGAGTCAACCAGCTGATCAATCTTTGGTAAAAGAAAGCTGTCTTTTGGGCATGCCAGGTTAAGATCGGTGTAATCGACACACATACGCCATTTCCCATTCACCTTCGTAACCATAACCATGTTGGCGATCCATTCGGGGTAGCGCACTTATCTGATGAACCCTGCCTTGATCAATTTGTCTACTTCTTCCTGTACCGCAGCGTTCCTCTCAGCGTTAAAGTGACGCCTCTTCTGTTTGACGGGTTTGACTGTTGGATTTACTGCTAATCGATGGGCGGCAAATGATACCGAGATCCCGGGCATCTCATCGTGGCTCTAAGCGAAGATGTCGCTGAATTCTCTGAAAAGCCCAATCAAGCCTTCTTTCACTTCTGGCTCGAGGGTAGCCCCGACCTTGACGACCTTGAAGGGATCATCGTTTCTGATGGGTATCTCCTCTAGTCTATCTACAGGTTGCCCGATGGCCCATTCCTTGCTCTGTTATTCCTCATAAGGCATAATGGGTTCACTCTCTGGATGCGTCGTGGGCTCCATATCTTCCTGTATTATCCGGGATGCCTCTATGTCCTGGATTGTTGCAACTTGTACGAACTGTTTCGCTAAAGCTGTAGGATTGGCGGACACTGCGTAGCACTTCCTAGCTACTTGCTGTCTCCGTGTACCTCCCCCACTTTGGTTCCCACTGGGAACTTCAGGACATTGTGGTATATAGACAAAACTCCCTTCAAGGACGACAGGAATGGTCTCCCTAAGATGGCATTGTAAACCGATGGGGTGTCAACCACAACAAAGTCCGTCATAACATTCTGTTGGAGAGGTATGGTTCCGACGATCACTGGGAGGATCTTCGATCCCACCGGTATGATCGAATCCCCGGTGAACCCATAAAGCGGAGTTGTACAGTTGTTGTAACACCATTGCTTTAGATTTAATTTTTCCAATGTATCCTTGAAGAGGATATCTACGCTGCTGCCCGTATCTACGAGCACGCGATGGACCAAGCAGTTGGAAATTTGTATGGTGATCACTACGGGATAGTTATGAGGTTGCACGGTGTTTAAGACATCTGCTTCAGTGAAAACACTCTGTGCTGACTGGGAGGGCTCCACCGGGCTTTGGCTGACCATGAAGATACCCCGACCTTCTTCTACACGTGGAATCTTCCTTTCGTGGTTTTTCCTAGAGTTATTTGAGGTACCGGCCAATGTAGGACCTCTGCTGATGGTGTGTATCACCTGTATTTGTTGCATTAAGTTTGTCTGTTCCCCCTTTCTCTTCTTCGCATGTTCACGAATTTCAGCTTGTACCTCTCTTCATGTCTGAATATTGTCTCTGGCCTGCTGCAAGAACTCAATCAAACATCCTCCCCTTATCAGGGCTTCGATCTGGTTGCGCAAATTATAACACTCCGACATGTTGTGGCCCACATCTTCATGGAAGTCGCAGTACTTGTACCGGTTCCTCCTGTCGATAGGGGCTTTCATGGGTGTGGGCTTTTGGAGTAGCCCATTGTCCCGTATAGCAAGGTAGACTGTTTCCCGGGAGGCATTCAGGAAAGTGTAATAATTATATCCTTTCTCACCTCACATTATGGGGGCTACGGTCCTAGGAGGAGGCGAAGCCCGAGAAGGGGTTGGTCTTGCTGGATACCTTTCTTGCTTAAGTTGAGAAGTGAGGAAACGATAGGTTGACCTGTTGGGAGGTTTATTCTGATTCTTCTGAGCTGGCTCAGATTTATGAGCTTCTTTTTTCTAACGCTTTGCCGTTCTCATATCGTCGTGTTCCATCTTGACTTTGAGCTTTTCGTCGATCTCGACTTGCTCAAGAGCCCGATCGTAGGCTTCCTGGTAAGTCTCTGGAGGTCTCTTTGTGAAGGAACGAAAAAGCTTTCCCGCCTACAGGTTTCGCCTAAAATTGGTGAGAGTCTCTTTCTCGGCGAAGACTCCCATTTGTATGACTTCTTTGTGAAAACATTCCACGTACGATCGAAGTGTTTCACCTCGCTCCTGAATCACATATTGGAGGTGTATGGGATCTTTTGGACGAGGTTTGACCCCCTGGAACTGCGAGCAAAAATCTGTTGATAACTTTGTGAAAGAATCCACGCTACCAGCAGGTAGCTTCCAGAACCAAGTTTTCCCGTAGTCGGTTAGGGTCGTTGGGAACATCCTACATATAGCTGCTCTAGTGGTTTTCTGGACCTCCATCTGTTGGACAAAGCTCTCCAGGTGACTTAACAGGTCTTTTGTTCGGGAGAACTTATCTGTTGGCATTTTAAATTTTAGGGCGAGCTCCGCTCCCCTGATCCTCCTAGTGAAGGGAGTGTTCATCTCGCTTAATGGATCCTTCTTATCCTCCTTGTTCTTTCCCTTTCTTATCTGCTGGACATTTTTCTGTAGCTTTGCCAGCTGATCCCTCAGTCGCTTGTTTCCAGGCTTCATTGAATTGACCTCAGATTATTCTCTGTCGGATCCCTCCAATGAACTGGATACCTCTACCCGATCATGTTCACGGGCGGGATCCACTCGAGAGGTTCGTCGACCTCCTTCCTCTTGGGCCCGGGCTTCCATTCTTGATGCCGTCGGGTGAGGTGCCTCTCATTGCTCCCAAGTTAGAGCATCTGCGCCAGACTTAACTCGCCTGGGCTGATATTGTGATGGTCTTTTGATTTAGGAGCATGGGTCCTAGCCTATCCCGGATCGAAGGTTGTGGCCCAGTCCTGTTGTGAGCTGGTTCTGGAAGAGGAGGTCCCAGGAGGTTGAAAGCATGCTGCCTATTCCCTTGCTTGCTCGGTTCTCCCTGATCATTCAGGTTTGTTGGTTGAACTGTGATGCCTTCAGCAAGCAGGCGGATGCGGACGGTTTCCACGAAAGCTGCCGCTTGTTAGTCGAGTGCGGCCTGGCTTATCATAGAGTGGCCAGAAGCCCGCGCATTAGTCCTTTGGACTGAAGCTTGACTGCGATGTCCAGACTTCCTCCCCCTCATTGGGGCCTTTCGTGTTGGCATCGCCGATGGTTGTTCCGAAGCTCCGTGTTGTCCTTGGGAGGAGCAGAGCCTCATAATTCCTGTAAAACAATGAAAATGCAAATGGTTGACTTAATTAACTAGGTGTGGGTGTTCCCCACAGTCGGCGCCAGAAAGTGTTAACGGAAAATTTGCTCGGGTGAGGAATCTCAATTAACACCCTCAAGACCACTACCATGAAGGTGGTGGCTAAGGTCGAATGTACTTTAAACAGTGCTTCTTCAAATGACAAAAAATACTAATGTTAATACCATCAAAAGAGAAGAAGAATGCATTCTTTATTAATGGTGTATCGTGTACGAATATCTCTCAATCTCTCTAAGGAGGAGTAGGGTTGTCATCGTATGTCTGTCGAAAAGTAGTCCCTTTCTCTTTCTCTCTTTTTCCTATTTATAAATAGTTTTGGTAGGTTAAGCCCACTGATTCTCCCCTTGATTTTCTTCGCCCCTTCCCTCCTTATCGAACGGGATCTCTCATTTAAATGTCATTGGCTTTGCGTTAATAGCTGAATTGAGAGTATCTTGGTGGAGATTAGTTTGTTCCCTTTTTAGGCTCTATTACTTGTTTTGCACGTACGTATCGTTTCTAGATATGATCCAGTGTATCTTCATATCTTCACAGCATGATCCCTCATTGGGGTTGTTGAATATGGTATGTATTGTCTCGTATGGTGAGATAGGTCAGATAGCGAGGTAGACCAGTGTCTTGGCTCTGGTATTTAAGAGCTTAGTCTAGCCAAGAGCTCGGTCTGACCTCCCTTGATCTCTTGGAGCTTGATGTGGCCCCCTGCGGACACTCCTCTATGATAGCGGGGTTTAGGCGAGCTTCTGGAGAGGTTGCGAGGTAATCTCTACCCCGGGGGAGCTTCCTGGTTTCAGGTTTGGTGATGCGGGCTCGATCTGATCGTGTCGGGCTCTACTCAGGGTGTTTCTGAGCTCGCCCATATTTCTGTGGGATGGTATCGTAGCTCGGCTTTAGGAAACGTGGTCTCCTGGTGAATAACCTCGGGCCTGGTGTCAGATTAGGAGGGTGAAAAATTTCCCTTTAGTCCTTAACTAAATTTGGCTATTAACAGATTCATTTCTTAATCTCAATGTTGAATTTTAATTTTTCCTATCTTTTATCTTCATGAACTAAGTGTGAATATGTGTGAATATTGAAAACATTATGTGTGAATATACCTTGTTGATATGGATAGACACATCTGGTGCATAGTGATGAGATTTTGACCCTAAATTTTGAGCTTATTGATTTATTCATTTTTGGATGATGGGATGAGCCAAAGGCTCCCCTAAATATATATGTGAGTATACATGTTTATTTTCCTATACATAGCCCCATTTGGTTTGGGGGTGGTTTTAATTGCTCACATTCTATACGGGTCTTGAACATATAGTTAAATTCGGTTTGGGGGTCATCATGCCCCCATTCCGTTAATTTTGATGAATGAAAATGCTTGATAGTGGTTGATCATGAATTTAGGTGCTTATGCTTAAATGTCAAATATTACATGATTGCCGTATTTTATATTGAGCCATGTTTAAGTCTTTTAAATTTTGTTGGACATTGATTGCGCATGATTAGTGCCAAGGTTTTTGTGTTTAGAGTCAGTTAGGTGCACACCGCTAGGACGGACTCTATTGTCTTTAACATTGAGGACAATGTTGGGTTTTGGTTTGGGGGTGTAGACACATTTTCGAGTCGTCTTGTTGTTTGTGAGTCTTTTTTAGTCATTTTTTGTGTCAATTTTTCAAATTTGTTGTTTAGCCAAAATTTTTGAGCTTTAATTAGCTTGGTGAGATACCTTGAGTATATTGTTTGTGGCGAATTTGTGTATGCTTTGTGTGCTTGTTCATAGCTCTTAGTCACTTTAGGGGTCTCACTTACACTTAATGGGTTAATTCTATCTTTTAGTGTTTAAGTTTAGGGGACTCGGTGCTCAAGCACCTTGTTCTACTATTGGAGACAACCCTTGAGAGTTTCACAAACACAAGCCAAAAGTGTGCAAATCAAGGGAAAACATTTTTCAAATCTTTAAACACTATTCAAACACCATGCATAGTCTCATTACACCAAAATCATAATGTGTCATAGAACATGCATCATGAAAGTGGACTGCTTGACTGAAACCTTTATTCCCTTGCTAGATGGATTCTTTGAAGTGATATTAGGCAATGTGTGTTTTAGCCACTTAAAATGCCAAATACTTCCAATTCCATAATGTGTGTGCTCCCAAGCCAATTTTGAAGCCAAACACATTTAGACTTGTTCTTTCTACACCCATATTATCCATTACCCAAGCAACCCAAACACTAAAATGTGCTCTAATTGTCAAATGTTGTGTACCTAGGCAAATAAGTGATGAATTGTAAAAGTATGTGCAAAAGTCAAAGGCAAGAAAATAAAGAAAAAGTCAAGAAAATAAAAAATCAAAAGAAAAAAGAGAAGCAAATAAAAAAATCAAAAGAAAAGAAATATGTGTTCAATTGCCTTGTTTAAATTGTAAACACTACTCAAAAGGGTAACAAAAGTAGTTAGTGATTGCATTTGGAATTTATGTAAGCTTGGACGCCTTTATGTATACTTGTATTTAGAAGTTGTGTTGCATGAGAAATTAAATGCTTGAGTGAAGAATGTATTGCCTTAACTTGGTTGATTAGTGCATTGTGCCTAAATTCCCATTCTTTCTAATCAACAATCACCTTAGCCCTGTTACATCCAAATGGAAAAGTCCTAGTTGATCTTAGGGGAAGTCTAACTTGGGAATATCAGTCGATGCATGCTCTTTCCACGTTCATGACACTATATTCTTTCATGAGACTTATTCACTAAAAAGAACGTTTATTTTGTATGAAATGTATGCGATTATTTTGATTCCATTTCATAAATTCATTTGCATACATATTGCATGAGTGTGAACCTAGGTTATGAGAGGAAAAATAAGAGATATACCATGTGAGAACCTAGTGTTGAAGCAAATTATGCTTAGGGTGCGAGAGTGAGTAGTTTCCAAGGCGAGGGCACTTTAAGTGTGGAATTCGTGTTGTGCGAGTTTCTCTTAGGGTGTCGTGGAATTATTTAGAACAATTTACATTAGCATATTCATCGCTCCCATTATCTCTTGCTTATCTCTCAGCTAGTTGGCTTGCAACGTATTTGTTTGAGTCTAGGAATTTTTAGATCGAGTCATGTTTGTTGTGTCTATGTTTATTTGTTTTGAGTTTGCTCGAGGACGAGCAAAGGTTTGGTTTGGGGGTATTTGACCGCACCAAAATTGTTATATTTTTTGGCCCTCATATCCTTATCCTTAGTCTCGTTTTCGGGTGTTTTTATATGTCTTATGGCTCTTTTATTGTGTTTTGCAGGAAATAGGCGTAATCCCGATCTTGGAGAAGGAATTGGAGAATTCTGGCACAAAGCAAGCAAAATCAAGCAAGAAGAAAGGAAGCAGTGCACTGGTATGTGCACGGGTACCCTTACCCACGCACAACCCGTGCACTCCAAGGTTTTAGACCTTTGCTGGTCCACAGTAGCGAACCTACCCACGAACCGGAGATCGGAAGTCACCCAAATTGACCAAGTGCTCAGTTTGCTGGTACTGAACTTGTCCCAACCAAGGAAGTTACTAGTGAACTGATGAAAGAATCAACTGTAGAGGATGTGTGCGGGTCACTGCACGGGTACCCTACCCACTCACATGTACCAATGCACTACGTATATCAGGCTTGTTAGGATTATGCTCAATAGCAAGAGTGTAATGATGTATTTGACAATCTTTTCATATTAATAAAGTGATTTCTAGTTTAACAAATCTTATAGCATTTATAGTTTAATTATTATAAAAGTCAAAAGTAAATAATCATAAGGTCAAAAGACTATAAGAGATGAAGAATTGTTCATACATCTGGATTTGTATGAGGTAGACACAATTCTTTAGTTAGTCTTGAACAATGTTCACAACTTAAGATAAAGGTTGGGGGCCTTTACCTTGTTAAAGTTGTAGATTCTTTTGCTAGCATTTGAGTGGGATCAAATGTGTTATGATGAGTCTGAAATCATCAAAGTGTAGTGTCTTTGGGCAAAATAATCTAGTGCACTAGGTGCATTGAATAGGATCACAGTGAAATACTTTATCCAGAACTGTCAATGGATAAAATTTTTCATTTGAGGACCATCGAAGAGTCTATCTCAATCCTAAGATAAATGATGGACTTATGGTTACAAGTGTTATCATTTGAGCTATCAATGAGTACGATTATATAGTATAGTCTATCCTCGATAGTTTGGTGGTATTCATTTGTTAATCGATAGAGAACTTCATTTATAGATATGGACATCATGGCTCCATTTATCAATGAGTATCATTTATTAAAGTCTTCAAGAGGAACAAGCTTTGTTGCACATCAAAGGTATATTTAGACCTCATTCCTCTTGCAAGGAGGAATGAGGTCTAAATATCCATATATGTCCCTGCATCGTTGTGCTCAATTGGTATAACACATACACATACATGTTATTGTATGCACTAGATTTAAATTGACAAATTTTGTAAAAATTCATGTTCTAGGACTATCTCTAGGAAATGGCATACTTGTGTGTTCTTGTGTTTGTTTGTTTTTTAATTATTGATATCAGTCTTGAATATATTCTCATATTGTTCCATATTGAGTTTCGAACATTTCGGTTACTCATTCATAAATTTTTGAGTTCCGAGTTGGAGGTTACGAAACTTTCCTTGTGTTTATCATGCATGGTTTTCATCTTTGTATACCGAGTCGATTTCAATACTTTTGTTTAAGTTTCATAGATTTCCATGTCCATGAGAGAGTTATGGTTCTTAATCCAAAAACGAATTTGAATTCAGAGTTCGGATGCCAGTGAACGGTTGAAGAACGCGAGAGGTGCACGAAAGGGAGCAAAGGGGAAAGGGGTGGCAAATTGCCAAACTATCCCCTCTCCCATGGAGGCACGAGGCCTTTAAGGGAAGGACACCCCTCGGCCCCCGTGGAGGCCACGTGCATCCACGGGGAGCTGAGGTGGCGTGTCCCTCATTGCCACCCGTGACGGCCTCCTATCCACCTCATTTTCCCTCCTATTTCTTTTAAATATCTCACCCCCTCTAATTTTAATCTAAGAAGACAAAGTGCAGAATTTTGTAAGCTCCTCATTCTGTGATTGGCTTATTTCATTGACAAACCATATAGGGGCTCGAATTATAAGGGTAGTCTAGGTCTTCATTGTGCATGATCAAGATTCAAAGCCACTCTCAAGACATCAAGCTCAAGAAGCACTTCTAATGTATATTACTTGTGCTTTAACTCTTTGCAGAGACTAGTTGCATACACACACTTACATGCATCTCCTTTACTCTTGCATTTGTGTTTCCATGATCATGCATTGCATTTCATCATGTGATATCTTGTTGTGTGCATGTTGTTTAATTGTGCTAAATTTGGTTTGGTTATTTAGAGTAAAGTGTCTAGTTTCAAAAGATTGGTTTTTAATGTTTTTTAAATCTGTCATCTGTATGGTCTTGTGACCATAACGTTTTATTAAAAGATCCAATTTGAGTTTTGAAAATTTTTGGACAAACTAGAGATCCATGCCTTTCCAAGGGTATATTATTCGTAAAATTTCATGACCGTTTGGATTGGTTTTGAAATCTCCAAAGTTACCACTAAAACATGGTATCTCTACTGTTATCCGAATTTGACCTTTGATCACTCAAATGAACATAACTCTTTTCACAGACATCTAAACCTCATTTCGTAAAAAGGAGTAGAAAGTAGACATCTATACCTTTCCAGCGATATATTATTCGATAAATTTTGATATCTATTGATCATGTTTTGAGTCGCTCAAATATTGTGCTATTGCGCCATAGTGCCTATGCACGGTTCGTGCGTTAAAGTGAACCGTGCCCAAACTGTGCATTTTCTCCAATAAGTTGTTGCGTTTTGTGCATTGAAGTGAACCATGCCCAAACCGTGCATTTTGAGCAAATTTTTTTGTAAAACACTTCAAAACGTCTTAGTTTTTTTTAGGGTTCATTTTTATACCCCATCTTCTCTCCACTTCATTTTTGTGAGTCCAAAATTGATATTTAGTAAGAGAAAGTGTTCTAAAAGAGAGAGAGAGAGAGAGAGAGAGAGGGAGACTCCCTAGAACCAATCTTTACTCAACCAAACTCATTCCAATGTGCATCTAGCATCATCCAAGCATTATTTTTTCATGGGTCTTCTTGTATTCATTGACTAGGTAAGTTGAACATGCCCTAGAACTTCTTGTTTCATTTATATGTTCATTTTTCTTAGGATTAGCATTTATTTTCTTGATTACTTGCATGACTCTTTGCCTAATATTTTTTCCAATATGTTTGAGTCACTTTGTGTTGGTTGAGATTGCTTGTTCATTGATAGCTTGTTCATTGATAGCTTGTTCATTGATAGCTTGCATTTAGGACATTTTTACCATTTAGCTAAATCTCCATGCCTTGCATTTAGATATTGATATCTAGAGTTGTTTTAATTGCCATCATGAATCTTTAGATAAGCATTTATTGTAGCCTAGCATTAACTGCATATTTGAATATTGTTACACATTCACATAGGTTGGTTATCTTTTCATTGTGCATTAAGCTTTGTGACTAAGTGGATTAGTGCACAAGAAAATTGGTCTAGGATCACTATAAAAGGCTTGCGGGTAGTAGTGGTGTGTTAGTGACTGGAATGGTGTGAGTTGAGGTCAACCTAGGTTGAAAACATCATTATATATAAGATTTGAGGACCGTGTGTAGCTAGATGAATAGCCAGTGAGTTTTGCCTAGGTTGAGGGTTTATCACATAAAACAATTCTTGTGTTTTTATTATTTTCCACATGTTAATTGTTAATTGATTGCTTGCTAATATGGGGTAAAGTTGCTAATATTGATTAACAAACTAGCTTCATTAGAGTCTCTAACTCTAATCAATGTTTATACATCAAACATACACATATAGAAGGAGAAAACTCAAGGTAATTGAAGACTTGAAGAACAAAACTCAAGAGATGAATCAATACCTTAAGAAAAACGTGCAGTTTCGGATTTAGGTGTAGAGCTACCAGAAACCTTGATAAAATGACCTCAAACTCTTTTGGTGATGATAGAGGACTGATAGACAGAGATTCTCCAACTTGAATCACTCAAAACGGACTTCGAATGAGTGAGTTATGGTGTTTGGAAGTTGAGAAAATTGGAGAGAGAATTTCTGCACAAGTTTTTTCAAATTTTCTTCTTGAAATGAAAAGTGGGAGGGAAAGGAGTATTTAAATGAAAGAGAGAAGAGGGAAACAAATCCACCAATGAGGGGATGCCACCTTTGCATCCCGTGGAGGAGCGCCTCCACGGGGAAGGTGTGCAAGGCACCTCCTCTTCCCTCGTGTACTCCTCGCGTCCTTCAACCGTACTTCAGCCTCCGAACTCCGATTTTGAATTCCATTTTTGGATTACAAATCGGGACTCCCTCACGTACATGGATGTCAACAAAACTTTCACAAAAGATATGGAAATCGACTCGATACACAAAGACGAAAATCATGTTCGATAAACACACAGAAAGTTTCGTAACTTTCTACTCGGAACTTGAAAACTAATTAATGAGTAACCGAAACAACCGAAAAATAAGTACACATTCAAGTCCGATATAACACAAACACATGAACACACAAGTATACATTTTCATAGATATAGTCCTAGAACATGCAATTTTACAAAAGTTGTCAAATTAAACCTAATGCATGTGCATACAATAATATATGTAGGTATATGTTATACCATTTGAACACAACGATGCAGGGACACAAATGGATGCAATGTGTGTGTGTGTGCGCGCCTATAGGCCTTGCAAGAGGAAAGAGATCTAGATATACCTTTTATATGTAGTAAAGCTTGTTCCTCGTGTAGCCATCACTTTGCTTGAAATGTTGTCCAACTTCCTTGAAGCTTAATAAACCATGAATCCTAGACAACTAATCAATACAAAGGAAAATCTCATTTTGATATAGAATTATGCCAACACAAATCTCAAAAACCTAATAGTGTTATCCGTCAACCGTCTCAGGTTTTAGTGTTTATTGAAAGCTTGTAAATAGAACATGAAAGTGGTGAGGGTGGTGTGTGTGAAGTGTATTGTGTACGATTGTGTGTAAGACAAACAAATAAAAATTGTAAGGAAAAACTCACGGCGGATGCAAAAAATTGGGTTTGTATATTTCAAAAAATTTCCTTTTTAAAAGAAAGAACCTTAACCCTTGATTTATTAACATATAATAAAAGTATCATACATTTTTCACGTGGCAATTGATATTGCGTTGAATTGAATCCGCTTGCTTCGAATTGAATCTGCAAGATCTTCCAAACCAATCACAAACGTGAATCACCTAGGAGTGTAGGCTCCCTTTTCTTTGAATTATAAACCTGAGGATGGAAAAACAAACCTTTTTTTTTGTTAGTCACAATAATCCTCCTAGAGATAATAAAGAACGTTTGGTCACTTGTGAATTCTTAATCATTTTGATCAAGAACTCGCGTGAACCTTAATTTGATATTGTGCATAAAGCCTTTTGATGTAAAAGCTTCTAGTGCACTATCGAAAATAAAATGCTCCTTATTCTTCTTCTCATTGGCCAAATTCTACACCCCTTTCTTGAGTTGGAAGGTTTTTTTTTTATTCAAAAGCAAGAGAATAAAAATTTTCTCAAAAAAAAATAAACTTCTTCATTGAACTCTTCATCAAAAACGAATTTGATGATATATATAGGGTGGCCAAAATTCTCCTACATTGTGGAGGATTTGATTTCACCAAAACCTTATCAACTTAGTAGTTCAAACCTACTCCAACTCATGAGTATATTTATCTAATAATAAATTATTAAATATCAATTAAAAAATGTAACTTTATCAATAACTTCCTAATTGATTATCAATTAGAGTTTTGATAGATATCAAATACTTCCTAATTTGACTAGATAAATAAAAACTCTTTTTAATTTATCTACTTATCAAATAAAGCAATTGATACTTAACATACTACTAACAATAGTATGATACTAAGAGTCATTCTCTTAGTAAACTACTTATAATAGTATGACACTAGGAATTCTTCTCCTAGTTAGAAAAAGATTTTGAATTTTAATCAAACATTAATTAATTTCCACTTGATTGATTAATTAATAAAATAAAACAATTAAGCTAATATTATTAGCCTTGCCACCCAAGTATATATATATATATGGGTAATTTATTGTTTTTCCATTTTATTAAATCCATTGGACTTTAATAAAAAGTCCACATGCGAACCAGACTCATTCTTACTATACAAGAAACAAGTCCACATGCCTTAAATTAATACATTAATATAATTTAACAACCCATTTAATTAAAATGTGCAAATTATATTCTTAATGTATTAATGGAATGCTAAATGCACCCAATTAGGGCCGCCTAAGGATTCCTACATACATGGCCGCCCATTCTAGGTATTTGAAGAGTTACCACCTGTCTTGATCACATATGATCACACCTCTCCAAAACTTTTGGATTCTGAAATCCAAAAACAATTCTAGATGGACCCATAAATTGGTCCGGTAAAATATATCAAGTGACCCATGCAAGTTCGTGCGGATTGGGGATCTTGGCGTGCTATCTAAATTTAAGCTTCAATAGACATAACCTAATCACAATCAACAAATGATTCACTTAGGTTTGAATCTATTTATTTTAGCTCATTCCACTAAAGAGCTAAACTTGAACTCTTAAATAAAGATAGAATAAGTTAATATTTCTCATTCGTACCCTAGACAACCTTATTGGATATAATGTATCCTCGTGAAAAATAGCAGTATTAGCCAAGAGCTCATAGACCTCCTATAGCTCTCCTAATTACCATATTTACTCATATGACCACATTTTGAACTTGGATATTTTGACTAGTCCATAAGCCATGTTTCAATAAACACTATTGAAAATTTAACGTTAAGATTTAATATCCAATACCTCAAAATATACATATGATGATATTCTACTCACATTTAATAAATGGAGCCACAATGTCCATATCTATCAATGTCCATATCTATAAATGAAGTCCTCTATCGATTAACAAATGAATATCACCAAACTATCGAGGATAGACTATGCTATATAATTGTACTCATTGATCGCGCAAATGATAACACTTGTAACATAAGTCCATCATTTATCTCAGGATTGAGATAGACTCTCCGATTGTCCTCAAGTGAAAACTTTTATCCTTTGACGGTTTTGAATAAAGTATTTCATTATGATCCTATTCAATGCACCTAGTGCACTAGATTCTTTTGCCCAAAGACACTACACTTTGATGATTTTAGACTCATCATAACACATTTGATCCCACTCAATTGCTAGCAAAAGAATCTACAACTTTAACAAGGTAAAGGCGCACAACCTTTATCTTAAGTTGTGAACATTGTTTAAGACTAACTAAGAATTGTGTCTACCTCATACATATCCAGATGTACGAAAAAATTTTCATCTCTCATAGTCTTTTGACCTTATGATTATTTACTTTTGACAATTATAATAATTAAACTATAAATGCTATAAGATTTGTTAAGCTAGAAATCACTTTATAAACATGAAAAGATTGTCAAATACATCAATACACTCTTGTTATTGAGCATAATCCTAACAAAAATAACATAAAACTAAGGATAGAAATTTAACCGAGTGCTTACATTTTCTAAATTAAACTACTCCTAATCTATATTAATCTACTCCTAAAAGTAAGACACACTAAGTTACAAAAATAAAGATGGCTTGGAGAGATGGAAGATAATGGTCACACAAGGTACATAAGTTCCCCAAATATTATTAGTTAGTTAGTTGTTTTTAGTTTATTTTGTTTCTCTTTTATTTTTTTGGTATTTTTGTTTTCTTTTGTTTCAGGTTCTATGGATTTCTTCATGCACAATCAGGACCAAGCTACTAGCTTTATGAGAATATCTACAACAAGGATTGGAGGGCTAACCAAGGCTCCTCATGGAGATATCATTAAGCCAATTCCTTTGAGCAACCTATCTCGTCATGCAATCCAATGACCAAGTCGTTTGAAGACGAGATGAGAGATTTCATGAAGGATAGTCTTCGGGAAAATTAGTGAATCAAAGTTTCTCAACGGGAAACCATGCAAATACTCCAATCCACACAACAAACATGTGGGAAGAAGATAAACAACCATGTGTTACCAAGCTAGCCGGACCAAAGAATAGAACCAATTTTTGAAGGAAATTTCAACAACTCCATCAAAAATCAAAACTATAAAGAAGTCTCATACCATTCGAGGGAAGAAGAGCCCTCTAAACCCCATAACTCGACCAACGAGATTTGCAAAGATGATAAGAACGAAGAATGAAGCAAGATCTTGGTAGAGATGAACAAGGAGAAAATGAGTGTCAGTAGAGACTTAATGTTGGCGATAGATGTGTTGAATAAAGAGAATGGTGCACTTCAAGAGAAGATAGTGGAAACTTCCCGACTGTTAACGGAAATTTTGCTCGGGATGAGAAATCTCAGTTAACGCCCTCGAGACCACTACCACGTAGATGGTGGCCAAAATTCATTGTATATGTAACAGTGATTTATAAAGTGACAAGTAAGCAAGAATGTTTTTATTGAACATGCATGGTATACAAATACAAAGGTTCTTCTCTCTTTTCTCTCAACTCTCTCTAGGGAATGGTCGATTGTTAGTCGTATACCTGTCGAATAGTAGTCTCTTCCTTTTCATTTCTATTCTTTTCTATTTATACATAGTTTATAGGTCAACTGATTGATTCTCCCTTGATTTTCTCAGTCTCCTCCTTATCGGGCGGGATTTCTTGCTTTAATGTCATTGACTTTTGAATTGACGTCTGAATTGAGAGTATCGTGGTGGAGATCAGTTTGTTTCCTTTTTGGATTTTATTACTTGTTCTGCATGTAGGTAACGTTTCCAGATATGATTCAATGCATTCTTCGTATCCTTTCAATATGATCCTTTATGGATGTCGTTAGATATGACGATATGGTGTGGTGCATCAACTAGGGAGGTTGATTAGTATTTCGACCTTTATATCTGAGAAGTTTCATCTAGCTTTGAGCCAAATCTGGCTTCCCTTGACCTTTTCGAAGCTAGGTATGGCCTCGACTGACCTTTTGAAGCTAGGTATGGCTTCGACTGACCTCGCGGCCTTTTAGGGACATTCTTCTGTGTCAATCGAGGTACAGACGAGTCTCTGGAGCACTTGCGAGATGACCTCGACTTCGGGGAGCTTCTAGTTTTGGTGATGCAGGCTAGATCTGATAGTTCCGGGCTTTATTCCGGATGTTTCCAGAGCCCTTCCTTATTCCTGGGGTGGTATCGCAGTTCGGCTCTGGTCAGAGAGGTCTCCTGGTGGAAGCTCTCGGGTCCAGTCTCTATCCCGGATGTCTCCGGAGCCCGCCATTGTTTCTGGGATGGTATAGTAGCTCGGCTCTGGATTTAGAGGTCTCTTGGTGAAACTCTCGGGTATGGAACCAGGTCTGGGAGGTGGAAAATTTCCCTTTGGTCCTTAGCCAATTTTGGCTATTAACATAAGTCCCCTCTGACTTGAACACTAGACGTCGAGCTCGGGGTTGAGGTCAGATTTTCACTTTATTTGGGAAATCTTCCTCTTTTTACCGTTACCGAAATATTGGGGAAATTTCTTCATTTGAATGACGTGTTGCGAACCGACTAATTTATCTTCGAATTAATCTGATTGCGTTACGGTAGTCCCCGAGATTTTTTACCGTTACTAGAATCTTGGGGAGATCATCCTCTTAACTACGTAAGTGATGTGGCATGAGATGATTAGCCTGTTTTCAAGTTTAATCCGGTTACGTTACCGTAATCGATTTTTTACCGTTACCAGACGAGTATCTCGGTGTTGTTGCCCTTCTGCCTATATATATGTCTGTTTTCCTCCTCATCTTCCTTACATCTCTTCAAGCTAAAAACTTTTTGCTGAGAAATATTTCCATAGCTTTTCCTCCTAGCTTGCTTCTTTCTTCATTATTCATCTTCTATAATGTCAAAAAATAGTTGTGACTCAACTGATTCCATATTCGACGGCGAGGAGGTCGTCAGTCTTGTTCTGGGGAAGCGGGCTAGGAGGAGTTCTGACGGCGACGATTCTCCGCCCACCTCGCAACGTCGGCGGTCAAGTAGGAATGTATCTATCGGGACTGGGTTCTCCAACCATCCCGACCACCCTTTACATATCGTCGATGATGACTCTGACAAAGAAACGGCCGGTGGTGCTGCGGGGGAGCGTCGGGTCTCGGCTCCTGGTCCCTTTGGGGAGAGGCTCCCTCCCTATGATTTTCGGGTTGTCCCAGATTCCACCGTTGACCCGGTGTCGATTGATCGCTTGAGGTCAAAGTTTGGCATCCCCAACAGCGTATCCATCTCGGTACCTCCCAAAAATTATGAGTTTTTCAACCCCCCTAAAGGCGTGCTTCCGATTCATATGGCCGCTCTTGAGAACGGGGTCAGGCTTCCCCTCCATCCAACCCTTCGGTGGGCTCTCAACGCCATCCAGCTCGCTCCCCTCCAGTTGACGCCTGGCTTCTGGAGGCATCTGATTGGTTTCCTTGTCTTATGGAGGGAACAATGCCAGATGAGTAAAGTGACAAGGGAGCTAGGTGCAGAGGAGCTGGCTTATCTCTTCCAGATTGGGAGCTTGTCTGGGGCTCCTCGAGGTCAGTTCTATGCCAAGGCAAAGAATAAGCTTAATTTTATCGTTCTTGGTGCCTTGAAGAAGGATCCCACGTGGAAAGAAGAATGGATCCTGGCCGGGGATGACTGGGGGAGCTCGATTTTCATCGGAGGGCATGAATTCGAGGTTCCTACGGCTTTCAGTGACAAGCTCTCCTGGGACCGGGACTCCCTGCCTTCCGAGTCCGAAGCCGTCTTAAAGGCTATTCTAGCCCAGAATTATCTGAATCCGAAGTTCCCTACTGCTGAAGCTTTTGACCCTCGTAGGGTGAACAAGTATTTGTAGGTTTCAGACGCTATTCCTCGTAAGTATCCTTGTGTTGCTTCGCCTTATTACTTAGCTTGGTTCTAACATTTTCTTTTTTAATCTATTTATTTACAGTTTTTGTCATGGAGCCGGCCACCTGTCACGTCTCACGCTCTCCTCAAGGTGGAGCTTATCTTCCCTCCTCTAGGGTCGAACCTGCCCTGGCTTCGTCTATCTCTCCGGCTGGGTCTAAGATGGCCACTCTTGCCTCGCGGGCTTTCTGGGCTTTGGGTAAAGCCCCCCAGATGGTTGGCCCGGTTGCTTCTGCCCCCTCGGCCGTGGCCGCTAAAGTTGCGACCCCTTCAACTCAAACACCTGATTCCGCTGCGCTTCCAACAACCAAAGCCTCGGAGGTTTCTGGGAAAGGTGTCGCGAATGTTCCTTCCAGTTGCTCTCGGCCCCAGCCGAGCTCGACAGGGTGGGATGAGGTCCTGCAGCAGTTAATATCGTCCTGTCCAGGTGGCGGGATCTCCAAGATGGCTTCTATGCCTATGGATGTCCTTATAACCAAGGGATCTGCTATCTGTCCTTATAACTCGAGTTCTGTATTTTGTAGGCCTTTAAGGTTAATGTCGCGATGGGCCAGCAGGTAGCCCTCCTTCGTGATCGGGCTGTAAAAGCCGAGGCTGAAGCCGAGAAAGCCGGGGAACTGCTTAAGCAGGCTCGGTCTTTAGTGGAAGAGGTGACTTCCAGCCAGGGAAAAATCGAGCTCGAGATGGCTGAGCTTCGTTGCGATCATGAGAGGATGAAGCAATCTTTCGATCAGGAGCGTCTTCAATCTCTCCGGCGGGCTAGGCAGCGGGATTCCTGGAGATCTGAGGCTAAGAAGCTGGACCTCGAGAACCGGTCTCTGATTACTCAGGTGGCCAAGCTGCAAGCTGATGCGGAGACCTCCTTCAGTGACGGGTATTTTTATGCTTCCTTTCAGGCCGCGGAAGCTCTTCCTCCTCCCTTTGATTTATCGTCTATTACGGGCTGGGACAGACAGGAAATAATGCTCAAAGCTGCCGAGTTATCTCGCCCTGAGGGGGACAAGGTGGTCCCTTCTAGCCCAGCAGGAACTGGGAAGCAGCCCGCTCAGTCAGATCCTTCATTCCATCTTCCTTCCTTTATCACCTCGGGTCCTGGAGAATCTTCCAGCAAAGTGATGTCTTCTCGATCCGAGGAGGACCAATCGGGAGCCGGTGAAGAGGTTAGGAGCCCATCTGAGGATCCCTCTTTAACAGAGATGGAGGTCGACAGGAGCCAGATGAGGTCCTTGGCTGCCCTTCTTGACGCGGTTGTCCCTCCTGAGGTTATGGACGTAATTAATGAAGTTTTGGAGGAAGATCCAGCTGATCATCCGATGGAGCCTCTAGATGGAAGAGCGGTCAGCGAGGGTAACCCAGATGGACAGCTACCTGTAGAGGGGGTTGATGCTGAGGATCAGCAGGAAAGAGGAGGGCCAGCGGAGGGGAGCCATGAGAGTCCCAAAGCTTGAAGCGGATGACTTGTTTTTGATTGCCTGGAAAAGGGGGTGGGCACCCTGTTTTGCCATTATCAATTTTTCATTTTTCTTCTTCTTTTTGTAGCCCGAGTTCGGGGGTTGGGCTCCTCATTTGGATGTAGCCTTATCAGGGGATATGCTCCCCTTGCCCTTAATGATAAATCGAAGCGCTTTTTTGAGAACTTTTATTCTGTTTTTGGTCTTGAATGGTATCCATAGTAGCATCTGTAGTAGCAATTAAGATTCGTGTAGGGAATTATGGTGATTTTGATCCTGTACACGGAAGCAAACATTATATATATATATATATCTGTTTATGTATATATACATAGTTTTTTTTATGAGGTGAGAACCCAACCAAGACATTAGGAGGGTTATTTAGCTATTTCCTAGTCTTGGAGATCTGGAGGGCAACTATGCTCTTACACCCAGATCCTTCTTGGGGGTGGTAGCCCGACCAAGGCATCAGGAGGGCTATCGAGCTATTTCCTGGTCTCGAGATCTGGAGGGCAACTATGCTCTTACACTCAGATCCTTCTTGGGGGTGTTAGCCCGGCCAAGGCATCAGGAAGGCTATCGAGCTATTTCCTAGTCTCGAGATCTGGAGGGCAACTATGCTCTTACACTCAGATCCTTCTTGGGGGTGGTAGCCCAACCAAGGCATCAGAAGGGCTATCGAGCTATTTCCTGGTCTTGAGATCTGGAGGGCAACTATGCTCTTACACCCAGATCCTTCTTGGGGGTGGTAGCCCGACCAAGGCATCAGGAGGGCTATCGAGCTATTTTCTGGTCTCGAGATCTGGAGGGCAACTATGCTCTTACACTCAAATCCTTCTTGGGGGTGGTAGCCCGACTAAGGCATCAGGAGGGCTATCGAGCTATTTCCTTGTCTCGAGATCCGGAGGGCAACTATGCTCTTACACTCAGATCCTTCTTGGGGGTGGTAGCCCGACCAAGGCATCAGGAGGGCTATCGAGCTGTTTCCTGGTCTTGAGATCTGGAGGGCAACTATGCTCTTACACTCAAATCCTTCTTGGGGGTGGTAGCCCGACCAAGGCATCAGGAGGGCTATCGAGCTATTTCCTGGTCTCGAGATCCGAAGGGCAACTATGCTCTTACACTCAGATCCTTCTTGGGGGTGGTAGCCCGACCAAGGCATCAGGAGGGCTATCGAGCTATCTCCTGGTCTCGAGAGGTTTATGTCGAATTCCCATACAAGGGTGTAGTCACTAACGTTTAACATAGTTGGAGACAAAGATGGAAGAGAAAAGGAAAATGACTTTATTGATGATTGAGATGTAGTACATCTTTATTAGGACCTGTAATGAAAACTAAGTGGGGGTAGTCTGCTTGAGAACTCCTTTCAAGGGTAGAATTTCTTCAAATGATCTGCATTCCAAGTGTGGTTGATGGATCGTCCGTCCATGTCTTCAAGTTTATACGCTCCATTGTGAACAACTAGCTTTATCAAATATGGCCCTTCCCAATTTGGACTTAAGACTCCATCCGACCTTTTCTGAGTGTTCAGGGTCACTTTCCTAAGTACCAGATCCCCTTCCTTGAATTTCTGGGTTCTAACCTTTTGGTTGAAGTATCTAGCGATCTTGCTCTGGTAGATCGCTACTTTCTCTACTACCCGGTCTTGCTTTTCTTCTAAGAGGTCTAGACTAGCCCGGAGCTTGACTTCGTTACTTTCGGGCTCAAAGTGTTGTACCCTGAACGAGGTTAATTTATGCTCGATGGGGAGGACTGCTTCAACTCCGAAAGCCAGGGAGTAAGGTGTCTCTCTAGTAGCTGTTCTTTTTGTAATCCGGTATACCCAAATGACTTCTGGTAGCTCTTCGGCCCATTTACCTTGCTTCTGCTAAAGTTTCTTTTTCAGGAGTTTCTTGATTGTCTTGTTGGTGGATTCTACCAGCCCGTTCGTCTGGGGATGAGCCACTGAAGCGAGCCTGAGGTCAATCTCCAATCCTTTGCAGAAGTCTTTGAATCGGGCGTTGTCGAATTGCTTTCCTAGGTCGGCTATAATGATGAGAGGGGTCCCGAATCTGCATACCACGTTAGTCTAGATGAACTTGGTTGTATTCTTTTCTGATATTCGAGAAAGAGGTCTGGCCTCGACCCATCTTGTGAAGTAGTAGATAGCCACGATAGCATGTTTCATCTGTCCAGGAGCGGTAGGAAGTGGCTCAATTAGGTCAATTCCCCACATGGCAAAGGGGTAAGGTGAACTGAGGGACGACAGTCACTCGGGTGGCTGGTGGTTCAAGTTTGAGGTTCTTTGACAAGCTTCGCAAGATTGCACAAAACTCTTTGCATCTTGATGGATGGTCGGCCAATAGTACCCCATACGAAGCACCTGATAGGCTAGAGCTTCCCCACCTATGTGGTTCCCACAGTCCCCAGAGTGGACCTCTCTTAATGCCCACTTAGCATCATCGGGATGCAAGCACCTAAGTAAGGGAAGGGATCTGCCCCTCCTGTAGAGGTATCCGTCCACCATATAGTATCGAACTGAGAGTCTCTTAACTCTTCGGGCTTGGTCGGGCTCTTCAGGAAGCTCTCCTTTAAGGAGGTAGGTGACAATTGGGTCCATCCAGCAAGGTAGGCGATCCAGGGAACAAATTTCTCCATTTGTGGCTATGCTTGGCTGGGTGATTACTTGGAGGGGAATTCCCCTTTGTAGGGATTGGCCTCCGTTGGCCGCTATTTTAGCCAGAACATCTGCGCGATGGTTTTGGTGTCGAGACACCTGATCGATCTTGAGTCCCTTAAATTTGCTTTTCAGCAGCCGAGCTAGATTTAGGTAGGCGACCATATTATCTCTCTTTGCCTGGTAGACCCCAGTCACCTGGTTTACAACAAGCAATGAATCGCTCTTGATCTGCAGGTAGTCGGCCTTTAGTTCGATGGCTACCTTCATCCCAGCTAGGAGGGCTTCATATTCCGCTTCATTGTTGGTAGCTTTAAACTCGAATCTGAAACAGTGACAGAATTCAGTCCCCTCCGGATCTATCAAAACTATGCCAGCTCCTCCCCCAGCTCGTCCGGATGCTCTGTCTGAAAAGATGATCCATGGCTTGCAGCCTTCCGGCCAATTTTTGACCTCGGATATCTTCTCAGGGACCTCGTCTGATACTGAGGGATCATCTGGATCTGGTATCGCTGAGAATTCAGCCACGAAGTCGGCCAAAGCCTGTGCCTTAATCGTAGTCCGGGGCTTATACTATAGGTCGAACTGAGTGAGCTCTAGTGCCTATAAAACTAGCCTTCTCGACACATCTGGTCTTTGCAAGAATTGACGGAGGGGTTGGTCTGTCACCACTGCTATTGTGTGAGCTTGAAAATAGGGACGGAGTTTCCTCGCTGAGATCACCAGAGCATAAGTGAGCTTCTCTAGGAGAATGTAGTTCCTTTCTGATTTGGTCAAGGCATGACTCACATAGTATATGGGCCTTTGAAAACCGTCGCTACAATCCTTGGCCAAAGCCCCGCTTACTGTAGTTTCTGATACAGCCAGGTAAATCTGCAACTCATCTCCGAGAACCGGCTTGACTAACAAATGGGGGCTTGTTAGGTACTCTTTCAAAGCTTGAAATGCCTGCTCGCTTTCCTGGCTCCATTTCATGTTCTTTCCTTGTTTGATGGCCTTAAAGAAAGGGAGACATTTATCGGTGGAGCGAGAGATAAACCTGTTGAGTGCCGCCCCCCGTCCAGTCAGAATCTGTACTTGCCTGAGCGAGGTCGGGGATTCCAGGTCCAAGATAGCTTTGATTTTTTCTGGGTTGGCTTCTATACCTCTCTCATGAACCATGAAGCCCAGAAACTTCCCTGCTGTTACCCCAAAGGCACATTTGGAGGGGTTCAAACACATCTTGTTTTCCCTCAGTATGAGGAAGGTTTTGCGAAGGTCTTCCTGATGTCCCTTTGTGGTTAGGGATTTCATGATCATGTCGTCGACATATACTTCCATCGTCCTTCCTATCTCGGGCTTGAATAGTTTGTTAACCAGCCGCTGGTATGTGGCCTCTGCATTCTTCAAACCAAACGGCATCACCTTGTAGCAATATAAGCCCTGCCCAGTAATGAAACTGGTCTTATCTTGGTCTGCCGAGTGCATTTCAATTTGGTTGTATCCTGAGAATGCGACCATAAAACTCAAAAGTTTATTTCCGGATGTGGAGTCAACCAGCTGGTCGATCTTTGGTAAAGGAAAACTGTCTTTCGGACAAGCCCGGTTGAGGTCGGTGTAGTCGACACACATACACCATTTCCCACTCGCCTTCGTGACCATGACCACGTTGGCGATCCATTCGGGGTAACGTACCTCTCTGACGAACCCCGCTTTGATCAATTTATCAACCTCTTCCTGCAACGCCGCGTTCCTATTAGCGTTGAAGTGACGCATCTTCTGCTTGACGGGCTTAACCGTTGGATCTACTACTAGCCGGTGGGTGGCCAACGATACTGGAATTCCAGGCATTTCATCATGGTTCCAGGCGAAGATGTCGCTGAATTCCCTGAGAAGATCAATCAGTCCTCTTTTTACTTCTGGTCAAGGGTGGCTCCGACCTTGACGACCTTGGAGGGATCGTCATTCCTGTGGATATTTCTTCTAGTTTGTCCACGGGCTGCCCGCCGGCCCATTCCTTACTCCGTTCTTCACCGTAGGGCAAGATAGGTTCATCCTCCGGATGCCCAGGATGTTCCGCGGGCTCCTTCTCCTCCTGGATTATCCGGGACGTATCCATGTCTTCCTGGATCAATGTCACCTGTACACACTGCTTCGCTAGGGCTGTAGGATTGGCAGATACTGCGTAGCATTTCTTGGCTGCCTGCTGGTCTCCGCATACCTCTCCCACCTTGGTTCCAACCGGGAAATTCAAGACGTTGTGGTATATGGACAAGACTCCCTTCAAGGAGGACAGGAAAGGTCTCCCTAGGATGGCGTTGTAGGCCGATGGGGTGTCCACCACAACAAAGTCGGTCACTACATTCTGCTGAAGCGGGGTGACTCCGATGATTACTGGGAGGATCATTGACCCCACTGGTATGATCGAGTCCCCATTGAAACCGTAAAGTGGAGTGGTACAGCTGTTGTAACAATGTTGCTTCAGGTTCAATTTTTCCAGGGTATCCTTAAAGAGGATATCTACACTGCTACCTGTGTCCACGAGCACGCGATGGACCAGACAGTTGGCGATCTGTATCGTGATGACCATAGGATCATCATGAGGTTGCACAGTATTGAAGACATCTGCTTCGGTGAATACAATCTGAGCTGACAGGGAGGGCTCTGTCGAGCTCTGGCTGACTTCGAAGATCCCTCGGCTCTCTCCGAGGCGGGGAACCTTTCTTGCGTGGTTTTTCCGGGAGTTATTAGAAACGCCGGCCAATGTAGGACCTCCGCTGATAGTGTGTATCACCTGGATCTGTTGCATTAAGTCAGCCTGCTCCCCTTTCCTCTTTTCTGCGGCCTCACGGATTTCAGCTTGTACCTCCCTTCCAGTCCTGATATTATCTCTGACCTGTTGTAAGAACTCGATCATGCATCCTCCCCTTATCAGGGCCTCAATCTGGTTGCGCAAGTTATAGCACTCCGAAGTGTTGTGGCCCACGTCTTCATGAAAGTCGCAGTACTTGTACCGGTTTCTCCTGTCAGCTGGGGCCTTCATGGGAGCAGGCTTCTGGAGTAACCTTTTATCTCGTATGGCAAGATAGACTGTTTCCCTGGAAGCATTCAAAGGGGTGTAGTAGTCATACCCTTTTTCCCCTTGCATTACTGGAGCTAAGGTCCTGGGAGGGGGCGAAGCCCGGGGAGGGGTTCGTTTTGTTGGATATCTTTCTTGCCTATGCGGAGGAGTAGGGAGGCGATTGGTCGACCTGTTGGGAGGTTTATTCTGAGCTTTCTGCACTGGCTCAAATTTAGGGGCTTCTTTCTTCAGACGCTTTGCCGTTCTCATGTCGTCATGTTCTATCTTGACCTTGAGTTGTTCGTCGATCTCGACCTGCTCAAGAGCCCGGTCATAGGCCTCCTGGTAAGTCTCGGGAGGTCTCTTGGCGAAAGAACGGAAAAGCTTTCCTGCCCAGAGGTTTCGTCTGAAGTTGGCGAGGGTTTCTTTTTCAGTGAAAACTCCCATTTGTATGACCTCCTTGTGAAATCGCTCCACATATGATCGAAGAGTTTCACTCTGTTCCTGGATCACATATTGGAGGTGTATGGGATCTTTCGGGCAAGGTTTAACTCCTTAGAATTGTGAGCAAAAATCGGTTGATAATTTTATGAAAGAATCCACGCTTCCAACGGGTAGTTTCCTGAACCAGGTTTTAGCGTAGTCGGTCAAGGTCGTTAGGAACATTCTGCACATAGCTGATCTAGTAGTGTTTTGGACCTCCATCTGTTGAACAAAGCTCTCTAGGTGGCTTAGAGGATCTTTTGTTCCAGAGAACTTATCTGCTGGCATTTTGAATTTTGGGGGGAGCTTTGCTTCCCAGATCCTCCTGGTGAAGGGAGCGTTCATCTCGCTCAGGGGATTCTTTTTGTCCTCCTTACTCTTTCCCTTCCTTATCTGCTGGACCTCTTTTTGTAGCTTTGCCAGTTGATCCCTTAGTCGCTTATTCCCAGGTCTCTTCGAGTTAACCTCAGATTCCTCACTGTCGAATCTTTCTGATGAACTGGCAATTTCTATCCGGTCCTCCTCCTGGACATGATCTACTCGGGGAGTTTGTCTACTTTCCTCTTCTAGGGCCCAGGTAGTTCTCCTAGATGTAGTTGGATGAGATAGCCCTCGGGGCTTTCCGGTAAAAGCATCCGCGGCAGACTTAACTAGCCGGGGTTGATATTGTGAAAGTCTTCTCGGAGCTGGGGGCATGGGTCCCAGCCTATCCCGGATCGAACGTTGGGGCCCTGATCTATCTCGAGCCGGCTCTGGAGGAGGAGGTCCTAGGCGATCGAAAGCAGGTGGCCTAGCTCAGAGCCTGCTCGGCTCTCCCTGATCATTCAGGTTGGTTGGCTGGATTGTGATGCCTTCAGCGAGGAGGCGGACGCGGACGGATGCTACGAATGCCGCTGCTTGTTGGTCGAGTGCTGCCTGGCTCACTATGGGGTGGCCAGTAGCCCGCGTATTGGTTGTCTGGATCAGAGCTTGACTACTATATCCAGACTTTCTCCCCCTTCCTGGGGCTTTTCGGGTTGGCCTCGCCGGAGATTGCTCTGGGACTCTGTGTTGGCCTTGGGAGGAGCGGAGCCTCATAGTTCCTGTAAAACAATGAAAATATAAATACAAACGATTGGTTAATATGGTGTAGGATTTCCCACAGACGGCGCCAGAAAGTGTAAACGAAAATTTTGCTCGGGATGAGAAATCTCAGTTAACGCCATCGAGACCACTACCACGTAGATGGTGGCCAAAATTCATTGTATATGTAACAGTGATTTATAAAGTGACAAGTAAGCAAGAATGTTTTTATTGAATATGCATGGTATACAAATACAAAGGTTCTTCTCTCTTTTCTCTCAACTCTCTCTAGGGAATGGTCGATTGTTAGTCGTATGCCTGTCGAATAGTAGTCTCTTCCTTTTCATTTCTATTCTTTTCTATTTATACATAGTTTATAGGTCAACAGATTGATTCTCCCTTGATTTTCTCAGTCTCCTCCTTATCGGGCGGGATTTCTTGCTTTAATGTCATTGACTTTTGAATTGACGTCCGATTTGAGAGTATCGTGGTGGAGATCAGTTTGTTTCCTTTTTGGATTTTATTACTTGTTCTGTATGTAGGTAACATTTCCAGATATGATTCAATGCATTCTTCGTATCCTTTCAGTATGATCCTTTATGGATGTCGTTGGATATGACGATATGGTGTGGTGCATCAACCAGGGAGGTTGATTAGTATTTCGACCTTGATATCTGAGAAGTTTCATCCAGCTTTGAGCCAAATCTGGCTTCCCTTGACCTTTTCGAAGCTAGTGTGGCCTCGACTGACCTTTTGAAGCTAGGTGTGGCTTCGACTGACCTCGCGGCCTTTTAGGGACATTCTTCTGTGTCAATCGAGGTACAGACGAGTCTATGGAGCACTTGCGAGATGACCTCGACTTCGGGGAGCTTCTAGTTTTGGTGATGCGGGCTAGACCTGATCGTTTCGGGCTTTATTCCGGATGTTTCCGGAGCCCTTCCTTGTTCCTGGGGTGGTATCGCAGTTCGGCTCTGGTCAGAGAGGTCTCCTGGTGGAAGCTCTCGGGTCCGGGCTCTATCCCGGATGTTTTCGGAGCCCGCCCTTGTTTCTGGGATGGTATAGTAGCTCGGCTCTGGATTGAGAGGTCTCCTGGTGAAACTCTCGGGTATTGAACCAGGTCTGGGAGGTGGAAAATTTCCCTTTGGTCCTTAGCCAATTTTTACTATTAACACCGACAAAAAGAAAAAATAAGGGAAGATTATGAAAAGAAGTTGTAGCTCATGAAGAAGTTAGAAGGCAAGGAAGCCTTGGAGAGGGTGAAATTTGATGAGCTTGAACAAGGAAACAAGAAGCTCACACTTGAGATTGAATCGGTCAAGGCGGAGAATGGCATACCCCGGAAGAAGATAGAAGACATTTCTAACAAGAACAAGGAGGTAGAAATGCAAATAAAGAGCCTTGAAGCCAAAAATAGTATACTCGTGAAGGACTTTTACGAGATCAAGGAGGATTTTGTAAGAAGAATACGGATAATGCAAGCTGAGATTGAAACAGGGGACAAGGCTTTATAGATAATGAAAAAGACGGAACTAGAACAGCTTGAGGAACTTATAAAAGCTAAGCAATAAATTGAAACAATGATGAAGGAAGTAATTTCACTTCCAATAGAAGATAGGCTTGACATGAGTCGATGAAGTTCAAGTGCCGAGATTAAAAAGCCAAATCCTAGCAAAACAACGAGGAAGAAAGCCAAAAGGAAGAGTAAGCATCCTCCACCCTCCACTTCCAACAATGACTCGCCAATAAGGTATCATTCCTATGTAGGTTCCAGATTTTAGATTGAGCAGCAGAATGAGGTTTTTTAAAATTTCAATGCAATCATCAATTAAACCAACTGTACAGTAATAATCGAAAACAATAAGAAAGAGATGAAACTATTTCATACCAACGTTTGTAGGCTCCTTGTTCTTTTCGATCTGCCTTCTGATTTGAACCACAAGATCTTTCGGGCTATCTCCCGGGATTGGTAACGGCGTGTTAGCGTGTCACAGTACTCAGGAACAATGAGGATGAAGAAAAGAAGAAATTTTTTCTTTTCTTTCTTTGGTTCTATACACTCAAAAAAATTGACTCTCAATTCTGAAAGTATGTTGTGTTGTCTAAGTTTCCAAAAACATATATCATATATATATTTTTTAAATAAAACTAATTAATCAAATCTTTTAAGATATCTGATATCTTTAAAAATATTAATTAATATTAATTTATTCGATTTGATTTGAATTCAAACTATTTTAAATTCAAATTCAAATCTTTTAAGATATCTGATATCTTTAATTAATGTTAATTTATTTTATTTGATATGAATTTAAACTCTTTTAAATTCAAATTTAAATATTTAATTTAATGGAAATAAAATAATCAAATTATCTTATTTTCAATCCAAATTAAATATCAATCACCACCCTCCATGTAATGATTAATTACACAATTAAATAATCTAATTATTTAATTTACATAATCATTAATTAAATAATCTCATTATTCAATTAATTATCGAATAGACACGTGTCACTTTCGTAACACAATTAATTGGACAATCTAATTAATTAACTGTGACCCTTGTTACCTTAATCAATCTGGCTAGCAAGGGGACCCAATGGACCCACAGTATTTTGAGCTCCAATAATCCTTAGAAATAATTAATTAAACTCTTTAATTAATATTTCATGATTATTAACTTCGGTGTTATTCCACTAAAAACCCGAAGCTGCATTCTCTCAACTGTAGATGTTTTTACACAGACCAATAACTTTCGGTGTCCATCGATATAGCTATTACATATGGTATAATCCTTCACAAGTAGTTCATAATTGAAGCTAGGTCATAATGTCTGTTATACCCCTCTAATTACATCTTTTCCATTAAGTATCATTGATTCTCTAACGAACAATAAATCCTACATTCCTCACGGAATTAGGAGAGCGCTCATATTGTTCAAGCCCCGAATCAACGCTCAAGGGAACTAATGTCTACTTCTCGCAAGAAGAAGTGGATTCCACTATTGTGTACAAACCTTCCCAGCCAAAAGCCAAACCGCGATTCCAACATACGAAGTATATTGACCGAGAATGTAGCTCCGATCTCTCCCATGGTTGACACGTTTTTTTACGTACTTTGTCCTTAACGTATTAAAACGGTCCGGACAGTACTACGAAATGAATATATGTAAATGAAGCGTGCGAGTGTAAAATCACCCTTCGCAAGTGTACGAATCGTTGACGAGTGTAGCGGACACAAGTAAGGGAATCGTTCCCACGAGGAGGTATGGTACCTTAAGTCGGTTCTAGGTCTTAGATAATATATACAATATATTTACACTAATTACATAATCGCGGTTGTGGTCGAAAAGCTTCGAAAATTGAAAACAACTAAACTAACTCAAGCAAGGATTTGAAAATTTTCAATTAAACTAAATCAAGAGCAAAGCAATTTTAAACTACAATTAAACTACACTAAAACCATTACAACTAAATCAACCTATATCTGATTAACTACAAAGCATTTAAATAGAAACCTCAACTAAACTAATACATCATCTAATTATATAGATAAATAATATAAATACAACAAAGTCCCAACAAGTACTTAGTTATAAACTTTAATAGAAATCAAAGAGAAAAATAAAGAGAATGAAACAACATTGACGGTCTTCAAGAATTCTAACTCTATCTTCAACTACAAGAGATCCAAGTGTGCAACAATGGTGGCTTGGTGAGACAATTGTGTGAGAGTGAGAGTTTGTGTTGGATGTGTGGGAGATTTACTCTAAAACAAAAACTAAAATCTTTAGATCTAAAAAACTCTATTGGATGTATATATCTAAGACAAGAGAAGTGGTGTATTTATAGAGGAAAATGTAGGGCAAAACTTGGGTGTGAAAAGACAAAAATACCCTTGCTGAAAATGGAAAATTTTTTGGCTCGAATCGAAATCTACGAGTTGGAACTCCTAGTTCGAAGTAGCAGACATCTCTGGAGGAGATCTGTGAGCTGGTGCTGCGAGCTAGAGCCAGCAAATGAAACTTGAAGCTTGGCTCAACAATGGTAGAAAGATGGCGAGGTGGCAGAGAGAAACAGACTTGCATAAGGCCTGAAATTGGTGGCAAAGTGACCGGAAGAGACCACGCCGTTGTTCTAGGCAAAAAGCCGTCGGAAAACTGGCCGAAAATGGCCTAGAAAATACCGGGTTGAAGATGGGTCTGAACTAGGTCAAAGACGGGTCACACTCGGGTCTGGTCGCTGATGGGTCGGGTGGGCGGGCGGGCTGGAGGTTAAAGACTATGATGTCATGCTAACGTAAGCATACTCAACCAAAACGCATCGTTTCATTAATGACGTGGCAGATGCGCGTGTGTTTTGCTAGACAATTACAATCTGTACCCCTGACCTCTCTCTTATTCATAAATTCTTCAATCTTCGCCAGAATATTACATTTTAGCCCCTTTATCTCCAAAATTACCACAATGCCCTTGAACTTCCCTATTTACCTGAAACACTTATTTACAACATTAAAAACCCCGGATTTACCCGAGAAAGAAGCATAAAACAATAGGAAATGTGGACCTAAAATAGGTATAAAGTAGTGATATCAATGGTATATCAAAAACCACGATCTAACCTGAAGGGGTCAATAAGAAACTCAGGATTAAGATAACCTATATATAGCCATCATTTGTCGATATATATGAATCTCATCATGTAACTGATCTTATTGAGAGATTCATATAGATCGTGGCCTAGTCCTATATGATCACATCATACAAGGTGCCTTCATTCTCATATCACCATATGAATTATCCAGGATAAGATCACCATACATTACGGAATGGACCGCAGCTGTAGATTAATCACAAATAAAGTACCCAACTTTATTTGCTATCTACGGACTCTTTAGATTGCTCGTTTCAAACTGAATCCATCTGTATATGACATTTATATACTTAGTTTGAAATTACATCCGGCAATCCTGGATGTTGAATACACGTGTTATATAAAAGTATGAAACAATTTGAATGAATAAACTATTTCTTTTATTTATGTTCAATTCACATTTACAAATTACAAGTTTTAGGGCAAAAACCCCAACAATCTCCCACTTGCACTAAAGCAAGTGAGACATGTCTTGTAAACCTAGACCCTCTAGGTGACCTGTAAACACTTTAGCCGGTAAGGTCTTCGTAAATGGATCAACATGATTGTCATGTGATGCTATCTTGGTCACGGTCACGGTCACATCTCCTCTCTGCACTATCTTTCTAATGAGATGATATTTACTCTCTATATGCTTCCATCTCTTGTGGCTTCTTGGTTCTTTGGAGTTGGCCATAGCACCACTGTTATCACAAGAAAATGTAATGGGCTTATCCAAATCTGGAACAACTTCTAGATCACTCAAGAATTTTTGGAGCCAAACAGCCTCTTTAGCAGCTTCATAAGCGGCTACATATTCAGCTTCCATGGTGAAGTCAACAATACAAGATTCCTTAATACTCCTCCACACAATGGCTCCACCACCAAAATCCCTGTATGACTGAAAATCAGAATTCGTGTATCCTAACGGGATCAAATCTTGTCCAGAATACACTAGCATATAGTTTCTCATTCTCCGAAGATACTTGAGAATAGTCTTGACAGCAACCCAATGATCCTATCCTGGGTTGGACTGGTATCTGTTGGCTACTCCTACTGCAAAGCAGATGTCCGGTCTCATTCATAACATAGCATACATGAGACTACCTACTGCTGACGCATAGGGAACACGTCTCATATCCTCAACTTCTTGAGGTGTCTTAGGACACTGTTCCTTAGACAAGTGAACTCCATGTCTGGAAGGTAAATTACCTTTCTTGGAGTTCTGTATCAAAAATCACACAAGAATCTTGTCGATATACGATGCCTGAGATAATGCTAGGAGTTTGTTCTTATGATCCCTTAAGAGTTGGATCCCTAGAACATAAATCTCGTCTCCCAAATCTTTCATTTGGAATTGGCTAGCCAGCCAACCCTTTACTTCCAATAATACCCCTACATCATTCCCAATGAGTAGGATATCATCTACGTATAGGACTAAGAAAAATACTTTCTTGTCAACAATGCGCTTGTAGACACAAGGCTCATCAACATTTAGCTTGAAGCCATAGGTTTTGATCACATCATCAAACATTTTGTTCTAAGATCTAGATACTTGCTTCAGTCCATAAATGGACCTTTGCAACTTGCAAACCTTTTGCTCTTGATCTGGAGACACGAATCCCTCTAGTTGTATAATGTAGATGCTCTCATCAAGATTGTCATTTAAGAATGTAGTCTTGACATCCATTTGCCAAATTTCGTAATCAAAATAGGCATCAATGGATAAGACAATCTGAATAGACTTAAACATGGCTATTGGCGAGAAAGTCTCTTCATAATCGAGCCTCTCTTATTGGTATAATCCTTAGCCATCAGCCTTGCCTTGAAGGTCTCTTCATTCCCATCTACTCCTCTCTTTCTCTTGTAGATCCACTTAAACCATATGGGTTTTACCCCATCCGGTAAGTCTACAAGTTCTCAAACTGAGTTATAGTACATAGACTCCATCTCGAGATTCATGGCTTTAAGCCATTCCTCTTTGTCAGGATCTTCCATTGCATTCTTAAATGTCAATGGATCATCCACACTATTAGTAGAGACAACACTTTGTCCCTCACCTATACCCAAATAGCGTTCAAGTTGTCGTACAACCCTCACACTACGTCTAGGTGGTAGTGTGTCCTGACTAGGAATCATCTGACTCTCAGATGTTAATGTATCAACAACTCTTGTTGATTGAGCACTGGTCGTACCAAGCTCCATTTCATTCAATACAATCTTACTACGAGGTTTATGATCACTAATATAGCTATCCTCAAGAAACGTTGCATTTGTCGATACAAACACTTTGTTCTCTTCAGGACTATAGAAGTACCCACCCCTGGTCTCCTTGAAATATCCTACAAACAAGCAGACCACATACTTGGGGTCCAGCTTTCCACTTATGTTCTTCAGCACATGTGCTGGACACCCTCATATGCGGAAATATCGCAAACTAGCTTTACGACCATTCTACAACTCTAAAGGAGTCTTAGAAACAAATTTGGATGGCACTACATTCAAAATGCATGCCACAGTTTGTAATGCATATCCCCGCCATTGATCTATGCCGTGTTGAAATAGGATATCATGTTCAGGATATGTTCCTGAACACTCTTTCATCAGAGCAAGCATTGCAGAATGAACAGCTTCGTGCTGTTTTTGCTCAGAGGGCTGCCCGAACATAGCCTGCAATGACTCCATTATTTCAAATGCAATACCCATTGCTTCGTGTGTAGTGACAAGTACGTCTGCTATACTGGCTTACAGATATATTTGGGCTTTCTCATCTGATGAGACCCATTTTTGATATGCCTCACGAACAGTTCATGCGGCATTGGCAGTAGGCGCTGGAGGACATTCCTCTATAAGCACAAACTTTAGGTCTTTGGTGACTAACATTGCATTTATGTTATGTTTCCATTAAGTGCAGTTATCACCAGTTATTTTGTCATTGGCAAGGATTTATAACAGTGCAGATGACATGGCTGAAAAAACATAAATTAAGAATTCATTCAATCATACATTCAAAACATGTGCGAATGTTCGGCATAAATTAAACATGATGCATGAAATGTTTAATGAACAAGAACATCCCTAAGAAATCAATGTTTATATGCCATGAAAATCCAACATACCACAAGCAAGTGCCGCCTTAGGGTCGGTCAAATGTTTGCATGTTGGATCGAGACCTTCTCAATCAAATGATAAAGCAGAATAACTCTTATTCTAATATTATTCAACCATCGTTTATTTATTCAGGTTTTCAATTAACCAATTTTATTAAAACCTTGTGAGCGTAACCCATCATTTCAGATCTCATGAGCTTAACTCGAGAATTACCGCCTTAAGGTCGGTCAATCCCGAAATCCCCTCTGAATTCCTATCCGTTAGGAAGTCAACCTTGGTATTGATTCTTATGGAAACCCTCCTTAGGGAGGACGAAAGCAAAGCCGTCACGAGGCCCCACTTGAATCTCACAGTGTTGAACTAAGGATGGAGACTGCGGGATATATGTCATATATCCCTCTCCACTCACTATTTTATAATTAGGTTTTTTCTATTAATATTAATGCATTTAGATTAAACAAGATTGAACGGCTAATTTCAATCTAAACGTGTAGTGCATTAATCACAAAATATTAGAATCATATTCCAATAACTAATAAACTAATATGATTTTTAACTCTTAAAAATCTAGTTCATTAGTGATAATTCTAATCCATGTAAACTATTTACTAAGACTAGAATTATTAAATGTGTATTTACCAAGTTTTAACTATTAAAACTAAACACATTATTAGGTCCAATTATAATTAGGGGCTTAATCGAATGAAACATAATATTTACAATGGACCCTAGTAATCTAAGTAATTAATCACTTTAATAGATTAGTAATAAATGAGAATTACCAAGTTTTTCCTTATAAAAACTAATCCCATTAACTTATAGCAAATTATGTAAATAACCCATTTTAATCAAATTAAAAGTAAACACATAATATAGAAGGCTATAATGCAAATATGACATATCAACATATATATATATATATATGTGTAGGCACACCTGATCTAAATGATATGTATATGCATGGCAATGCTTTAATTATCTCATAATAAAACATACATTTGTTGACCGAGTACAATGGATTATTTAACTTAAAATATATATATAATTAAAAAAGTTATCCAAGGCATTCCTTGGTCTTCAAGTAATCTCCAAGATTCTTCAAGTCTTTTGAGTTCTTCTTAATTTGGGCTTTTAACCAAGTCCAACTTGATTAAGAAAAAAATTATTTTATCATTGTAACCCATCTCATGAATCAAATCTAAAGCCCAAGTCTTACTTTAACACTATACTTGAGGCCCAAGGTAAGAAAAAATAAAATTCAGCCCAAAATCTTTTTGCAAATTCGGAAACCCTAACGTCGCGAATTTTTAGTCCATCATAGGTTGCCTGCACCAGTACCGCGTGAACAGTACCGTGCAAACAAAACCACATGAACAGTGCCCATGAACAATGCCCGTCGCTCGTGTTTCTGATTTTTCTCTTTCGCCATTCCTCTTCTTCGTCGGATTTCTTCATACATATTTTACAATAAAATACATAGCAGAAAAAATACAGCAAAGAAAATACAGTAGAAAAATAAATAAAAATAATAAAAATGCATCCCGGAATTAATATTACAATGAGAAAAAATATTACAAACTTTAAGAAGAACCCTAAACCCATTGTACCATACAATTAACTATCAACAATGTTTAAAAAAAAATAAACATCATACAATCATTAAAAAGTGCCTACACATTGATACATGCAATCAGGAGCAATCGAATTCGATTATACTGTACAAAATTGGCTCTGATACCATTTTATAGGTTCCAGATTTTGGACGGCGCAGTGGAATAAGGTTTTTTAAATTTCAATACAATCATCAATTAAATCAATTGTACAGTAATAATCGAAAACAATAAGAAAGAGATGAAACTATTTCATACCAACGTTTGTAGGCTCCTTCTTCTTTTCGATCTGCTTCCTGATTTGAACCACAAGATCTTCCTGGCTATCTCCTGTGATTGGTAACGGTGTGTGGGCGTGTCACAGTACTCAGGAACAAGGAGGATGAAGAAAAGAAGAAAAAGAATTTTCTTTTCTTTTCTTTGGTTCTGTACGCTCAAACAATTGACTCTCAATTCTGAAAGTATGTTGTGTTGTCTTAATTTCAAAAAACACACACACATATATATATATTTAATAAAACTAATTAATCAAATCTTTTAAGATATCTGATATCTTTAAAGATAATAATTAATATTAATTTAATCGATTTGATTTGAATTCAAACGCTTTTAAATTCAAACTCAAATCTTTTAAGATATCTGATATCTTTAATTAATATTAATTTATTTTATTTTATTTGAATTCAAACTCTTTTAAATTCAAATTTAAATATTTAATTTAATGGAAATAAAATAATCAAATTATCTTATCTTCATTCAAAATTTATCAATCAACACCCTCCATCCAATTATTAATTACACAATTAAATAATCTAATTATTTAATTTACATAATCATTAATATTCATTAATTAAATAATCTCATTATTCAATTAATTCTCGAATAGACACGTGTCACTTTCGTAACACAGTTAATTGGACAATTCAATTAATTAACCGTGACCCTTATTACCTTAATCAATCGGGCTAACAAGGGGACCCAACAAACCCACAGTATTTTGAGCACCAATAATCCTTAGAAATAATTAATTAAACTCTTTAATTAATATTTCATGATTATTAACTTCGGTGTTATTCCACTAAAAATCTAAAGCTGCATTCTCTCAACTGTAGATGTTTTTACATAAACCAATAACTTTCGGTGTCCTCCATAAGTAGTTTATAATTAGGGCTAGGTCGTAATGTCCATTATACCCCTCTAATTACATCATTTCCATTTAAGTACCATTGATTCTCTAATGAACAATAAATCCTACATTCCTCAGGGAATTAGGAGAGCGCTCATATTGTTCAAGCCCCGAATCAACCCTTAAGGGAACTACTGTCTGCTTCTCGTAAGAAGAAGTGGATTCCACTATTGTGTACAAAACCTTCCCAGCCACAAGCCAAACCGCAATTCCAACATACGAAGCATATTGACCGGGAATGTAACTCCGATCTCACCCATGGTATATCAAAAACCAAGATCTAACCTGAAGGAGTCGATAAGACACTCAGGATTAAGATCACCGATATATAGCCATCATTTGTCGATATATATGAATCTCATCATGTAACAGATCTTATTGAGTGATTCATATAGATCGTGGCCCAGTCCTATATGATCACATTATATAAGGTGCCTCCATTCTCATATCACCATACGAATGATCCAGAATAAGATCACCGTACATTACGGAATTGACCACAACTGTAGATTAACCATAAATAAAGTACCCATCTTTATTTGCTATCTACGGGCTCTTTAGATTGCTCGTTTCAAACTGAATCCATCTGTATATGACATTCATATACTTAGTTCGAAATTACATTTGGCAATCTTGGATGTTAAATACACATGTTATATAAAAGTATGAAACAATATGACTAAATAAACTACTTCTTTTATTTATGTTTAATTAACATTTACAAATTACAAGCTTTAGGGAAAAAACCCCAACATCCTAACCTTATCACCATGTGCCACCATTGACATAGGAGAGGTCACATTCGACCACTATACCATGAATATACAAGGCAAGGCACACAAGGGAATTTAAAACAACATAAGGATTATATGCATGTTAGGAAGGTATGAGTTGAGAAAACTAAGAAACTAAAGAGTCCACCTAGGATCAAAAATATTTGGGTAAGGAAAGACCAGACCTACTGAAACAAATAAGAAACAAAGGCAAGGAAAATATGGGGAAGTCATTTACATTTGTTTGGGTTGTAAAAAACTGTGAATTCCTCAACTTGGTTAAACCACCCTTAGTTTATGCTAGATCCACCCTAGATGCATTAAATTAAAAATCTTGTTGCATCTTTACTTTGATGTTTTGTTTAATTTTTTAAGTTTGTTCCTTTTAAATAAATGGTATTTCAAGCTCTTGTTGGCAATTGCATGTACTAAGTGAAATCTTATTTGCTTGAACTTTCTAATATGTTTTGTGAGTGTGAAAGATATCTATTGCTTCTAGAGGAAGCGGATGTTTATAGCTTGGGTGATAATGCTAGGTCTTCATCTCTTGGGAGGAGACAATGACAATTTGCGAGTCTTGGAGGGACAAGTAAGACATGAGTGCTCATAAAAAGAGTAAGAGCCTTATCTTCATAAGAAAAGCAACAACTTAGAGTTTCGAGAGCCGAAGCGCCATGACAACGTCTTCCCCAGATGGTAAATAGAGCGATTGTGGGAGGCAACCCACATCGGTTTTGATTTCTTTAGCTCATACCTTTAAATTTCTGAACTTAGTGCTTTTTGTTTTCTATTGCCTTAGTTGAATAATTCTTGTGGATGTTTGTTTGGATATTTTGTGAGTTGGGAGGATTTCATATTTTGATGGATATATATGGTGGAGGATGGTTTGAATTATTTCTTGGATATTTAGATTACATTTTTGATGTGGATATGATGAATTGTTTTGTCGGTGAGGAGTGATTTATTTGGTTTTGCATTTTATTGATTAATTTTTATGATGGATGAGCTGAAGGCTCTTGGGAATGAATGGTTGCATGTCAATGAACATGTTTTTAATTGCCATATATAACCCAACTCGGGTTGGGGGTTTTGGTTGCATGCACGTTTTATACAGGTCTTGATGATTATAGTTTGATATGGTTTGGGGGTTGTTATGCCCCCATTCCGCCATTTTTAAAATGCTTGATGTTAAGCTTTGATTGGAAAAACTTGTATACTTGTGCTTAATTGCAATATTGCTTTGTTTGCCTATTTTTATATTGAGCCTTGTTTGAGTGTCATTTTTATTTTGTTGGGATTTAGTTGTGATTGATTAGTGCCTAGGTTTGTTGTTTTTTGTGTTGTGTTAGGTACGCGCCGCTAGGCTGGGCTCTCTTGTTTCCAACATTGGGGACAATGTTGAGTTTTGGTTTGTGCATGTAAAAGCCTTTGTGAGTCATCTTTTTGTGTCTTTTGTTGTCAAAATTTTTCAAAAATTGTCGCATGGCCAAAATTTTGAGTTTAAAATAGCTTGGGTGTGATGACTTGAGTGTATGCTTGTGGTGAGTTTATTTTTGCTTGACGTGTTTAATTTAGTAACTCTTATCACTCTAGGGTCTCACTTGCACATCATGGGCTAGTCCTATCCTTTTAGTGTTCAAGTTGAGGGGACTCGGTGCTCAAGCTCCTTGTTCTAATAGTGGAAACTATCTAGAGAGTTCAAAAACACAAGCCTTTAAAAAACGTATTGTGCATGTTATCAATTTTCCAATCTTAAACACTTTTCTCATCATGCGCATCATTTGCCATAAGACATCACATTATACTTTGTGGACTGCTTGACGGATGCTTTCATTCCCTTGATAGATGGAATTGTTAACATGATTTTAGGCAATGTGTGCACAATTAACTACCTATAAAGCCTAAACACATTCCAAGTCCCTAATTGTGTGCTCCAAAGCCAAACTTGAGGCCAAACACTTACCTTTCGTTTGGTACCACATATAACCATATAGCCATAAGCCTAAACACATGCCTACTCTTGTTGCCAATCTTGCTAGGATGTGTTGATTTGGTGTTGAAAGGTGACAAGCTCTAATATGTTTAAATAGCGAGTACTTAGGCAATATTTGTAATTGTGCAAAGCAGTGGCTCAAATGTAAAAGTACAAAAATTTGCAATTAAGAGCCTAATCGTCAATCATACAATAGAACTCATAAATAGATTCAGTAAAGAGAGTCCTAGCATTTAATCATACAATAAATGCAATAAAAACACAATCTTGGAAACTTTGAACAATTAATAAAGATAGAGTGTTTGTTCAACTTACCAAGTTAGTTAATGATGTAGACCCATGCCTTAAAGATGCTCAATGATGCATGATAAAGATGGGGTTTGGGGTTAGATAGATAAAAAAAAGCTATCTTGGAACTTCTCTCACAAGAAAACTTGTTTCTCACTCTTAGATTTTATTTTTTAAGTTCTGTTATTGGTATAATTTGGAGAGCTGACACATCAGCGTACACATTGTGTTACACGGGGACAACTAGTAACGTGTCAACAAATGTCAACTAAATTGAACCAACCTAAAATGATCAGAAAATAACCCTATAGTACTGATTAGAATTACTTAGATGGTCGGGTTAGGAATTCCCGACCAAAGTAATTAGATTGATCAGGTCATCAAAACAACGAACGGGGGAAACCTGAACGATCAAGTATAATTACTTGATCGGGTAAAGATCCTTGATCAGGAGTAAAAGAGATCTGGTCGGGTTTGGAAGACGGTTGGCTATGCGACATGTGGATAATGTCTAAATAAGATCAGATGCTTGGCTTATTGATAACAAAATTATGACTTAAACACGTAAAGCAGAATCCTCCTCAAATAAGATATCACGAAGTAAACTCTGATAAATAAACAAACTTCCTTATAGATATCAGAGTCAAAATCATGCAATAAGTCTAATTCACTCGATTCGTAGAAGGCGTAAGATAGGAAAGAAGATAAAGACGACTGCAATAAGTAGTCAGTCCTAATTAAACACTACTACATTTTCTTACTTGTATACCAAGATTTGGGGGTTCTATACATGTATAAATAGACCCAAAAAATACCCAACGGGGTTAGCGAATCATTAAGGACTCAAGAAAGCAAGTAAGATTGTGTGTGTAACCATAATTATATAGTGATCTTTCCTTCTCGCCGTCACCGGCAACCGTGGTTTTTTCCCTTTCGGGGTTTTCCACGTAAAATCTTGCTTGCATGATATCTTTTATTTCTTCTTGATTTTATTATACGATTGCAAACTCTACGTATTTTGTGTGACGTGTGATTGAATTCATACAATCCAAAAAACGCCGTCAACAATTGGCGCTAGAAGGAGGGGGTAGTGCGGGTGGAACTAACTTTTGCTAAGTTAACCTTAAAGAACTTGTGAAGCAGCGATATAGCAGACAATAGGGATGGAAGTCGAGCCCCACATGATACCAATACCCCACGCGATATCAACAGTTCTGATCCAGTGAACGCCAGTATCGCCGGAGGAAACTTACCTTCAGTGACTCCAACTTCGATTGGTCAAGCCCCGATAACCTCCACAAACACTCTACCAGGAATCTCCCCGGATGCATTCCAATAGGTTCAAGAGTCCCTGTAGAGAGTCATCGAGGATGCCGCTAGACAGGGAATCAACATAACTGCCACCACAAATTTAACCTCGCCATTCTAGTTACACACACCCGTAGTGGCACGGGACCCTAGAGTACAGTCTAAGATAGTAATTCCGACTCTAGACGCCCCATAGAAAACTGGTAAAAATAAGGCAAACCCCTATGAAAAGAGGGCTCGATCCCAAAAGAATGATGGTCAGTGTGGTTATCAGGATCACCGAGGTGATAGATATGACGGACACAGGAGGAGGTCTCGGTCTCCTTCAACTGACAAGGATGAGCCCCCAAGGAGGCGTAAAGAGACAACCCCCGCTCCCAGATACAATGTTCGACATACTCAAATTACAGGGTGAACATCTAGAGACCCCTATGGTATCATCATTCGTCAGAAGTTTGATGAGCGTGGTGAGCTAGAAGGAGAGCGTGAAGTTCTACTAAGAAAGATATAAGCGCTGGAACGAAGGCAAGGATGAGGAAATTTGCTGATAGGTAATTTTGGAAGTCCATTTACCACATCCATAAGACAGGCCCGTTTCTCGAAAAAGTTCAGGATGCCGCATGTGGAACAATTCAAGGCCAACACCGACCCCCATGAGCATGTCAGAAGATATCAGAGTGCGATGACACAATATGATTATGATGACGCGCTCTTATGCAGGATGTTCCCTTAAACATTAGGGGATCGGGGGTCCAGATAGTTCGATGGCCTTGCAAGCTGGTCGATCAGGAATTTTGAGGAGTTGATACAGGCCTTTACTAAGTAGTTCATGGGAAATATCCAGCGGAGGAAGTCGATATCCTTCCTGTCAACCCTAAAACAAAGAAAGGATGAGAAATTGAAAGACTATCTCCCCCGGTTTTCGTAAGAAGTCTCGAAGGTACATGATCCTATTGATGATGCGGTTGTGGCTGCATTTGTTAACAGCTTGCAGCACAGTCAATTATCGCTCAGTTTAAGACAAAGGGGACCAATCACCTATGCTAATCTGGTGGACGATATAGGAGGATATACGATGGCTGAAGAGGAACAAATAGCCCATGGAGGAGAGTACATACATGGCGGCCGACCAAGTGAGAGTCAAAAGCACAAAGATAATGGTTCAAAGGGGAACCCCAAAGGAGACCAAAAGAATAATTCTGGGAAAGGCAAAGAAAGCCGCAAGGAAGAAGATCAAAAGAATAACAAGACCTACAAGAGGCAGTACACAAATTACATCCCCCCTGACTCAGAAACAAGAGGAAGTCCTGAATGTAATTGAGGATAAGAATTTATATAAGAAGCCTCCAAAGCAATCCAGTTTTGCTCGAAGAGACACCTCGAAGTACTGCCGTTTCCATCCGGAAAATGGTCATGAAACCTCTAAGTGATACCAGTTGAGAGACTACATTGAAAAGTTAGTCAGAGAAGGGTACCTAAAAGATGTAGTTCTCAAAGGAGATGATGATCGGTAAAACAATCCCACAAAACCCGACCAAGACAAAAAGAGTAGTCCAAGGGGAAGTGCAGATGCTAGAGCTATCAACACCATTTTTGGTGGTCCATATACGTGAAGAAGTAGCAGGGAGAAAATGTCAGTAGTTCGTGAAGCGATAGATGGCCAGAGAAACATGGAAGTAAATTTGGTAGGTCCCGATCAGAAAAAACTCAAACAAGGGTGGGATCCGATCACTTTCTCCGAAGCTGACGCTTACAGATTGGAAGTCAAGCCAAATGATGCAATCGTTGTGACAGTTCATATCGGACACCGTGAGGTAAGAAGAATACTGATCGATAATGGAAGCTTGGAAGATATCCTCAGTGCTGGGGTGTTCGATCAGTTAGGACTTTATAGGAAGGATTTACAACCACTGGCAGTCCCACTCAAAGGATTTGGAGGAGCGGAAGTAAGATCTCTGGAAAAGATCAAACTCCCAGTCGAGGTAGGAAATTTTCCATGTCAAAAGATAGTATTGCTCGATTTCGTAGTGGTAGACACCGAGAATTGGCCCTACAACGCCTTGCTAGGCAGACCATTTTTGAACAAAAGAAAGGCAGTTACGGCAACTTAGGCCATGACCGTCAAATTCTCGACCGAGGCTGGAGTTGGAATACTGAAAGGCTCTCAAGAATGGGCAAGAAAGGCCAATTTAGCGGTTTATAAAGACAAGGCAGAGCCAGATGTTATGCAAATAGATCTCGTTGAAAGAGAAGTGGAAACACCAACTCGGTTCGATTTGGACCCGAGGGAGTCGTCTCCAAAAGATGGAAAAGGCCGAGAGGGGGAACCAACCATCGAAGTAGTAATAGACGATGGAAAACCTGACCAAACAGTAAAATTGGGAGCACAGCTGACCGAGCAGGTACAGAATCGATTAATTGACTTACTAAAGGAATATAAATATGTGTTCGCGTGGAAGCACGAAGATATGCCATGAATCGATGCCAAAATAATCTCCCGCACTCTGACTGTAGACCTAGAGCACAAACTGGTAATTAAGAAGAGGCGTCGGTTCAACCCGAAACGGAGTCAAGCGATTAAAGAAGAAGTTAGTAAATTACTGGCAGCAGGATTAGTCAGGGAAGTCCAATACCCCGACTGGTTGGCAAATGTAGTACTTGTGAAAAAGAAAAATAGATAATGGAGAATGTGCGTAGATTTCATAGATTTGAACAAAGCATGCCCAAATGATAGCTTTCCTCTGCCCCGAATAGATCAGTTGGTCGATGCGACTGCGGGGTAAGAGTTGTTGAGCTTCATGGATGCATATTCAGGCTACAACCAGATCAGGATGTTCTGCCCGGATGAGGAAAAAATCGCTTTTGTGACAGATCAAGGGCTCTACTGCTATAAAGTGATGCCTTTTGGTCTCAAAAATGCCGGGGCAACCTACCAAAGACTGGTGAACAAAATGTTCTCCCTATAGATCGACAAAAACATAGAAGTCTATATAGACGACATGTTAACAAAAAACATCACTGCAGCTAGGCATGAAACCGACCTGAAGGAAACATTCAAAGTGCTAAAAAGATATGTGATGAAGCTGAACCCGAACAAGTGTGTCTTTGGGGTACCATCGGGAAAGTTCCTCAGGTTCCAAGTGCACCAGAGAGGAATCGAGGCCAATCCAGAAAAAATAAAAGCCCTAGAAAAGATGAGATCACCAGTTACCCTGAAAGACATTCAAAGGTTGACGGGCTGCCTAGCTTCATTAAACCAGTTCATTAGCAAGTCAACCGATAGATGTTTACCTTTCTTTAAAGCAACAAGGAAAGGCAAGGGGGTAGAATGGAATGAAGAATGTGAACAAGCATTCAAGAAGATCAAAGAGTACATAGGTAAGGCTCTCATCTTATCAAAGCCCCGAATGGGAGAAACATTGTACATGTACCTGTGGGTCACAGCTGTAGCTACTGGCTCGGTATTAGTGAGAATGGAAAAATGAGTGCAGAAACCAGTGTACTACACTAGCAAGGCAATGTTGCCAGCAGGTACAAGATACTCGGTGGCCGAACATATGGCATTAGCTTTAGTGATAGCTGCCAGAAAACTAAGACCTGACTTCCAAGCCTATAAAATTGAGGTATACACAGATTGTCTGTTAAAGCAAATTCTATCCAAGCCAGAAGTGTCAGGAAGACTGACAAAATGGATGGTTGAATTGAGCAAGTTTGACATCACCTACTTACCAAGGACAGCAATAAAGAGCCAAACAGTGGCGGACCTGATCGCTGAATTAACTGAACCTGACAGGGAGGAGATCAAGATACTGGAAGAAAATGAAAGGAAGGTTTTTGTAAGAATCTCATTTCTATGATTGACTTATTTCATGACAAATCACATTGGGGATGTTTGTAACGGGTAGCATAGGTTCTCCAAGTGCGGTGTTCTCGAAGACATGCTTCTGATCATCCTAAAGAGCTTCAAGAGAGGTTGTTCACTTGTTCTTAACTCTTGAAGAGATTTAGTTGCACACACTCACATCTCATGCATTTTTATTGACATGCATTAATTGTTGCACACACAAACACTTACATGCATTTGAGTTGTTATGCATTTGTTTCTTATTGCTCATGTGTGTATTTCTTCACAATCACATTTGCACTTCATTTCTAGATTTAAGTGTGGTTTTATGTTGTGTCTGCACTTGCACGATGGTGTGCTTGTTTTAGCACTTTGAGTGACCATTTGAGAAGATCTTTTTCTTCTCTTGTTTTGGTCTTTGGTCACGTGGTCTTTTCCATGAGTTTAGGCATTCTTGTTGTTGTCCCAATCAGACATTTGGTCACTCTTTTGACCATAAATCTTTCTACAATTATCCAAATCTTGTTTTTTAGAAAGTAGACTTCCATACCTTTCCAACGGTATATTATTTGAAAGGTTTGGATGTCGTTTGATCACGTTTTGAGCCCTTTGAATTTGGGTTTGTGAAACTGCACGGGTCTTCTACCTATGCAGTTACCCGTGCACTGATGATGAGTGCTTCGAGTTTGTGCAACTGCATGGGTAGTGCACGGGTCATCTACCCGTGCACTGAGCCCATTTTGAGCCTGTTTTTTGCCAAAACGACGTAGTTTCATTTAGGGCTTCTATATATATGTTCTATTCTCTCCCAACTCATTTTTAGAGCTTCGAGAACCCTTTTTTAAGTGAGAGAGATTGTTTCTTAGAGAGAGAAGCTCTAAGACTTGTTCTTTAACTCTTCAAACCCAAAACCCATCATCCTTCATGCATCATTAAGCTACATTAAGGTATGGGTCTTCATCTTTAGTTGACTTGGTAAGTCAAACAAAAACCCCATCTTTGTTATTTGTTTATACTATCCAAGAAGATGTTTTTATTGCATTTGTTAGTTGATTAAATGCTAGGACTTCATTTATTACATCTTGTTATAAGTTCTTTTTCATGATTGGGTTTGTATTGTGATAGCTTGCATTTAGGACATATTTGCCCTCTAGCTAATTAGGATTCATTGATTGCATTTGTTAATTGCATTTATTGTCCTTGCCATTTTATGTGACAACATGTGTTGATATGGCTTTGGTTGATGACTAGATTTTAGAGTTGCATATCTATATCTAGTTAGGTCTTTATGAGCATTCATATAGACATTGATATCTAGGATTTGTACTTAGTGCATCTTTAATCCCTAGATAAGCATTTAGTGTTGCCTAGCATTATTTACATTTTGAATACTCATATATGCACTTAGGTTGTTAATCTCTTCTTGAGAATTAAATCTTGTGACTACAAGGTGTAGTGCACAAGCAAGTGAAGTCTTGCAACCAAGGTGTGGTTGGCAAGCAAAGTGATCAAGGATTCACTATAAAGGCCCGTTGGGTAGTAGTGGTGGTTAGTGACCGAGAATGGTGTGACTAGAGGTCAACCTAGGTTGTAAACATCATTACAATAATGGATTTGAGGATCGGTGTGGCTAGAAGGATAGCCCGTGGTTTTTCCCTAGTTGAAGGGTTTCCACGTAAAAATCAAGTGTGTTATTTAATTTCGGTATTTTACACTTGATTTTGTATGTTTGCTTGTGGGGTAATTTTTAATATTGACTAATCAAGAAAAGTTGGTAATTAACTTGATTAAAACCTATTCACCCCCCCCCCCCTCTAGGTTATTAGACACACGCTTGAGTAGTATTTTCAATTTTCAACTGGAAACTACACGTTGATGGGTCGTCAAATGCGCATGGCAGAGGGCGGGCATAGTGGTGTCAACCCCCGAAAGTGATCTGGTAGAATGTGCCTTTTGATTTGACTTCAAGGCTACTAACAACATGGCTGAATATGAGGCGATGTTAGCAGGACTCAGGGTCTGCACACCATTAGGGGCAGACGAAGTAGAAATATTCAGCGATTCCCAGGTCGTGGTCAACCAGGTCTTGGATGAATACCAGGAAAAAGACTCTAATATGGTGGCATATTTAGAGATAGCTAAGGTACTTCTCGGAAGATTCAAGGATTATAGAATCACTCAGATCCTGAGAGAAAAGAATGAAAAAGCTGACACATTATCAAGATTGGCATCGGCAACCACTGGAATCTGATCTAAGATGATCTCAGTGGCTCATCTCAAAAAACCCAACACTGGAGAAGGAGAGAAGCTGGCAGTAGAGACAATAGAAGTAGAGCAGGTCACTTGGATTACCCTGATCAACCGATACCTATAAGACGGCATGCTCCTGGAAGAAGCAACCAAAGCAAAGCACATTAGATATTGGGCAACCCGTTATTCAATATTAGAAGGAGAATGATCAGACTATTTTATACCTATTTGAGGCTCCCCATTTCCGATCATTTTTCTTGTTTTCGAGCATATTTTTGTATATAATATTTTGTTTGAGACTTGTATAGGTACAAATTCCCTACCATGGGTTTTTGAGCTTAAAGTTTAGATTGGGAGGCAAAAAGAGCCAAAAACGAGAATAAATGGAAGTATTCAGAGTGTTGCGCCTCACCGTTGATACGGACCGCGACGTGATCTAAGCCCAATCATGGCCGAGCAAATCTAGATGTTTCTATGGTTGATCCATAGTCAAGCAAGAATGGAACACCGAGACCGTGTGCATGAACCCCTCTGATTTTCCGACAGCTTATGGGCTAAAATTATATGGGCCTGTGTAGAACGTCTGACTTGTGGGTGACATAACTCCTTCCTCTGATCGATTCACATTAAGATATTTATAAATTTGGAAAGGTACAGAAGTCTAGTTTTGAGAACCTTTTACGGATTGCGATTCTGACTTTCCTATAGGAAGTTATGCCTGTTTAAGTAACTGGTGCGCAGAGCAGAAATAGCATTCGGTGGGCAAAACGGCGGGCAACCAAACCACCGTTCTGACCGCCGAATTAGGAAAGTAGGTTTCTTCACCAATTCGGCGGGCAAAATGGCTGGCACCATGGCCGCCATTTTGACCACCAAACGGCACCTGGAGGTCGCGTTTTTACCCGAAATTGAGGGGCATTTTCGTCCCTTCACTACCATTTCATACCCTAACCTCCCAACACTATATAAACACCTTTTCATCTCCTCTCTTCATAATTTTTCAGACCCAAACTTCATCTTCTTCAATCTTCTTCACCAATTAAGAGAGAGAGAGAGAGAGAGAGAGAGAGAGAGAGAGCTTTCAAGAGCATCCATGGAGGTTTTCCTCCATGGATGTCTCTCCCACACCATTTCTACCCATCACCCACCACATTTGAGAGTTGATTGTAAGGAGATAGGAGTGGTCTATGACCAATTTCGAGCTAGGGATTTATGGAGCACTTGGAGGGATTTCTTCAAGGGTTGTCTCCTTTAAACTCATTCTCTTTGTATTTCATGTTTTCTTAATTGTGTAATCCCCCACTTGGGAATATTTGTAAACCTAATTTGTGCTCAATATAATGTGTGGTTGTTTTTATATCTAATTTATGTTTTGATTCATTCTTGTTATTATTGAATATATCTCTTGTCTTGAAATGCTTGTGTATGGAGATTGGAAATTAACATGTGTTCATGAATGGGATTAGGAGTAGATTAATGTAATTGTAGGAGTAGTTGTAATCAAATGCCCCATTTGTATGTGTATGTTGATGGAAGGTCGAATTGCATGTGTATGGATGGGTTTGAGTGAATTAGAGTTAGGATTGTGCCTTAGGAGGGCCATCCGGGCATAGTCTTAGCTTATTAGCAAGGAAGAATGAATGACCTTGTTAATTGCCATATTTAAAGAGGTTTGGTTCATTGTTTTTGTTATACATTAGTCTTTAGTTATTCCTCACGCTAGGGGCTCTAGGTGAGTTAAGATTAGAGATACAATAATTGGGAATTCTGTTATTCTTGCGCTAGAGGCTCTAGGCAAGTTATGGTTGGAGGAACAATTGCTCTTTGCACATTCATTAGACTTAACGTTGCTATTTTACATTAACATGTTAGTATTGAGGCTCAATCTAGTATTGGTTTGTAGGATTAGTTCACATATGTTGGTTGCGGTTTCGTGTTTGAGAGGCTCTTGACACACTCTTCAACCGTTAGCTCTATGAATGAGTATAAATCGGATTGAGGCAAGAACAAACCCTTAACTTAAATTGGATGAACTAAATGTCTAACAACCCACTTGTGTGCACTTATGTATGGTGAACTTGTAAACCCTTGTATGACCACTTTCATGCATCTCTCCTATCCACCCTTTTATTATTTCTCATTTAATCACCATTCTCACCCCTCCATATTCTCTTGTTTATTTTTATATTATTTTTCTTTACATTTTCTACACACACACACAAAACCACTTCACACACCATTCTCACCCTTTCCGCGTTCTATTTACATGCTTTTCCTAAACTCTAAAATTTGAAACAGTTAACAAACACATCCCTGAGGAACGATACCCTTGCTTGCACGTTGTACTAGTTTTATTTCTATATATGTCTTTTGACTCGTGCCTTATAGCAAGGTTGATTTTATTATAAATGTTTGACGATGCTTTCAATGACACAAACTACCACTCATCAGAGAACTCTACAGAAGGGGGTTTTCCAAAGCCCTACAGAGATGTGTCAATCAGGATGAGGGAGATAAGATTCTGGCTAGTATACACGGAGGTATATGTGGGAACAATACTGGAGGAAAATGTTTGGCCCATAAAACCCTCAGGCGGGGCTTTTATTGGACGATTTTGTTTAAAGATGCCAAGACGGTGGCAGAAAAGTGTGGTACCTGTCAAAGAATCGCAAATGACATCAAACAACCATATGAGAACTTGAAGAATCTGACTTCACCCTGACCGTTTGCAATGTGGGGACTGGACCTGATCAGCCCTATGCCTACAGCAACTAAAGGTGGCACAAAGCACGCTATTGTGGCATTTGACTATTTCACAAAATGGGCGGAAGCGGAAGCATTGGTACATATCACCGAAGCTAACACCACCAGCTTCGTAAAGAAAAATATCATCTATCGATTCGGGATCCCAAACACAATCATCACCGACAATGGGACTCAATTCGATAGTGATAATTTTAGGGAGATGTGCCAAAAGCACCACATCAAAAATTATTATGCTACTCCGCCTCATCCTCAGACCAATGGTCAAACTGATGCAGTCAACAAGATCATCAAGCACACTTTGAAAGCCAAGCTTGACGGCAAAAAAAGAAAATGGGCTGATTGTAGGGAAAAATTGCTTAAAACCGCAGCGGAAGGCGAAAAAATAATTTTCGTATAGTTTAAAATTTTTCTAAAGATTTGAACCTTAACCCTTTAATTAATTAAACTCAAATATACGGTTAGAGTTAAATACCTCTTGTCGCGTGATCCGATTGACTTACGTCGATGGTAATCCGCAAGATCTTCAATCCTAGCACGTACGTGAATCACCTAGGAGCGTGGTCTCCCTTTTTCTTTGAATTGCTTACCTTAGAATGGATGTATGGAATTTCTGATCTTGATCTTCAATAGTAAAACACCAAGAGCCTAAAAAAATAGTTCCGGTCACTTTTGAATTCACAATCAATATGATTGAAACTCGCGTAACCCTAAATCGAAAGTGTGCACAAAACCTTTTGATGTTAAAGGCTTGTAAGTGCACTATCGAATGAGAACTTATTTGCTTTTTCTCTCTTGGCCGAAAATCTATGTGTATAGAGTAGGATTTTTTATTTTCAAAACAAACAAAAATCTCTCTCTATTTTGCTTCAACTAGGTGGCCGAAAATTCATAACCTTATATTTATAGGTTGGCCGAATTTTCTCCTTCACCAAGTAGGGTTGGCCGAATTCATTGAATAGGAAATCTAGGGTTGGTTAATTTCCTTACTTGAAAAGGAATTATCCTTTTCCCTAATTCCTATCAATTCAAGAATCCTAACCCTTGTAGGACTAGTGGTGGCCGAATTCTTTGTATAATAAGGAGTGTATGTGGACTTAATCCTTACCACATTAGGACTCCTATCACTTAAAAGAATTCCAACCCTAATCCAACACATAGTATTTAATTTACTGATCAGGAAAAGATTTTGATTTAAACTATTAATTAATTAAATAATTAATTAATTCCCATTTAATCAAAACAATAAAATAAAATAATATCTTGGGCTATTTTATTTAGCCTTGCCGCCCACACCATGTATATATGGGCCCAATATTATTTTTCTTATTTTATTTAATCCATTAGACTTTAAATAAAAGCTCACATGTAAACCAGACTTATTCTTACTAAAAGAAACAAGCATACATGTCTCCTTTTAATATATTAATATAATAGTGCAGCCCATTAAATAAATAATAGACATATTATATTCTTAATATATTAAATGCAATTCTAGATGGACCCATAAATTGGTCCGGTAGAATATATCAAGTAATCCATGCAAGTACGTGTGGATTATGGATCTTGACAGGCTATCTAAATTTAAGCTTCAATAGACATAACCTAATCACAATCAACAAATGATTCACTTAGGTCCGATCTATTAATTTTAACTCATTCCACTAAAGAGCTAAAATTGAACTCTTAAATAAAGATAGAATAAGGAGATGTTTCTCATTCATACCCTAGACAATCTTATAGGAGATGGTGTATTCTCGTGAATAATATCAGTAATCGCCAAGAGCTCATAGACCGCCTATAGCTCTCCAAGTTACCATATTTCCTCATATGACCACATTTTGAACTTGGATATTTTGACTTGTCCAGAAGCCATGTCTTCAATAATCATTATTGAAAACTCAACGTTGAGATTTAGTATCCAATACCTCAAAACATCCATATGATGATATTATACTCTCATTTAATAAATAGAGGCACGATGTCCATATCTATAAATGAAGTCCTCTATCGATTAACAAATGAATACCACCAAACTATCGAGGATAGACTATGCTATATAATCGTACTCATTGATAGCTCAAATGATAACACTTGCAACCATAAGTCCATCATTTATCTCAGGATTTAGATAGACTCTCCGATTGTCCTGATAATGAAAAGACTTATATCTAGTGACAGTTCTAGATAAAGTATTTCATTGTGATCCAGTTCAATGCACCCAGTGCACTAGATTCTTTTACTCGAAAACCTTTCGATGATTTTAGACTCATCATAACTCATTTGATCCCACTCAAATGCTAGTAAAAGAATTCTACAACTTTATCAAGATAGAGGTGCCCAACCTTTAACTTAAGTTGTGAACGTTATTCAAGACTAACTAAAGAATTGTGTCTACCTCATACATATCCGGATGTACAAACAATTCTTCATATCTCATAGTCTTTTGACCTTATGATTATTTACCTTGACAATTATAATTATAAATGCTATAAGATTTTGCAGAATCAGAAATCACTTTATTTATATGAAAAGATTGTCAATTACAATATTACACTCTTCCTATTGAGCATAATCCTAACACTGATAAGTTGCATGAAGTACTCTGGGCATACCGAACAACTCAAAGAACTTCGACAGGAGAAACACCTTATTCCTTAGCATTTGGAATCGAGGCTATTATCCCAGTCGAGGTCGCATATAATTCCCTAAGAGTCCAGCTATATCAGCATGACACCAATGTAGAGACCCTAGAACATAATCTAGATGAGTTGGAAGAAAAAAGGGATATGGCAAGGGTAAGGAATGCGGCCTACCAACAAAGAGTCACAAGATACTACAACTGGCATGTCCGAGAAAGGAAGTTCCAACTTGGAGATCTGGTTCTTAGAAAGGTATCCCCAAATACAAAGGATAAAGCAGCTGGGTCACTAGCGGACAAGTGAGAATGACCTTATCAGGTGGTCGGGCTAGCTGGGCACGGAGCATATCGCCTTGTCCGACCAGAAGAAGGAGAGTTGCCCAGACCATGCAACACTCAGTATTTGAAGATATTTTACCCTTAAGGGATTTCTCCTTTCTGTTAAATTAGAGTAGTTACAGATTTATTTTTGTTCTTTAATTATTTGGTTGCTTTTATAGTTTTGATTGAAGATATCAATAAAAACCCCTCGAGAGAAGCATTGTTCAGGAAAAAGTGTTCTAACATTGCTTTTCTTTACAAAGCAAGTCTCAAAAATCCTGAATGGGTTCTCGAGAGGCCCAGTGATGGGGCCAAAAGCGTATGTTGCAAAGACAACGCACTTTCACCGAAACTAACTGGGTGCATTAAAAGCACTGTTATAGCGCCTTCAGGTGATCAAATACCTGATGGGATGTGCCAAATGTTGGATGAGGTAATCAAAAAATCTCACACTTGAATATCAATCAACCAGAAAGTTGGATGATATAAGCCAACTTAGTGAGATAAGAAAACCCTCATTACATCGAATCTTGAGCAACAGACTATCGGGAGACGTCTCAGTAACTTAGTTGCCAGATAAAATATAAGAGTCTATAAATTAGATACCATACAAATGGTCCATTAAAAGAACACTTCTTGAACGAATATACAAAGAAATTACAAACCAAATCAAAGCCGATCAGTTGATTAGATAACCGATCGGGTTCATTAAAAGCTAATAGCCAAATTGGTCGAGCAGAATTCAACCAGTCAAAAAGAGGATTAGCCGAGTCGATAAACGAGCAGTTAAAAAGGTTATTGAATGAATTAAACATGATTGATAATAAATTGAACCGGGTTCGATCAGTTAAGATAGCTGGTTGGGTCAATGATCAATTAAATTCGATCAATTAAATTCGATCAATTGAAAAACAATCAATCGGACCAATCACAATCGATCAATAAAGACGGTCGATTAAAGTAAAGAAGACCACACGAGTAAATCAAAGATTTGTATCATTAAAAGATGAGCGAATCATTTATATAGTGTTACAAAAAATTACAAGGTATGTGGTATAAAGGTGAAGGATAGATTAGGTTCCAAGAGTGCTTGAAGGGCCGCCGGGACCGGAGGTTCCAGGAGGATTACTTTCTTCTTCATAGCCCTTGGCCAGATCTCCAAAGTCTGGCCAGCAGATGTCATCTTCAGGATCTTCAACCATGAAAGGAGAGTAATCGGTCTCAGGTAAAAGTCCAGTATCGATACCCTTGGATATTGCACCACCTTCCTTGACCATATGAAAGGTCACCAGAGAAGATTTGGAGGGAAGCTCCAGATGCATGTTATGAGGCTCCTTCCCGATAGATTTTCATTAAGCCTTCAATCTCATCTTTTGGTTCTTTATCGTACGGAGAGACTCAGCCTTGTGATTTTCAATTGTTCGGTCCCATTTGCGGCGAGCCTCTCCAGTAGACCTTTCCTTACCCCTCGAGGGAAGCATATTTTTGTTCTCTAATTATTTGGTTGCTTTTATAGTTTTGATTGAAGATATCAATAAAAACCCCTCGAGGGAAGCATTGTTCAGGAAAAAGTGTTCTAACATTGCTTTTCTTTACAAAGCAAGTCTCAAAAATCCCGAATGGGTTCTCGAGAGGCCTAGTGATGGGGCAAAAAGCGTATGTTGCAAAGACAACGCACTTTCACCAAAACTAACTGAGTGCATTAAAAGCACTGTTAGAGCGCCTTCAGGTGATCAAATACCTGATGGGATGTGCCAAATGTTGGATGAGGTAATCAAAAAATCTCACACTTGAATGTCAATCAACCAGAAAGTTGGATGATATAAGCTAACTTAGTGAGATAAGAAAACCCTCATTACAGCGAATCTTAAGCAACAGACTACCGGGAGACGTCCCAGTAACTTAGTTGCCAGATAAAAGATAAGAGTCTATAAATTAGATACCATACAAATGGTCCATTAAAAGAACACTTCTTGAACGAATATACAAAGAAATTACAAACCAAATCAAAGCCGATCAGTTGATTAGATAACCGATCAGGTTCATTAAAAGCTAATAGCCAAATTGGTTGAGCAGAATTCAACCAGTCAAAAAGAGGATTAACCGAGTCGATAAACGAGCAGTTAAAAAGGTTATTGAATGAATTAAACATGATTGATAATAAATTGAACCGGGTTCGATCAGTTAAGATAGATGGTTGGGTCAATGATCAATTAAATTCGATCAATTGAAAAACAATCAATCGGACCAATCACAATCGATCAATAAAGACGGTCGATTAAAGTAAAGAAGACCACACGAGTAAATCAAAGATTTGTATCATTAAAAGATGAGCGAATCGTTTATATAGTGTTACAAAAAATTACAAGGTATGTGGTATAAAGGTGAAGGAGAGATCAAGTTCCAAGAGTGCTTGAAGGGCCGCCGGGACCGGAGGTTCCAGGAGGATTACTTTCTTCTTCGTAGCCCTTGGCCAGATCTCCAAAGTCTGGCCAGCAGATGTTATCTTCAGGATCTTCAACCATGAAAGGAGAGTAATCGGTCTCAGGTAAAGGTCCAGTATCGATACCCTTGGATATTGCACCACATTCCTTGACCATATGAAAGGTCACCAAAGAAGATTTGGAGGGAAGCTCCAGATGCATGTTATGAGGCTCCTTCCCGATAGATTTTCATTAAGCTTTCCATCTCATCCTTTGGTTCTTTATCGTACGGAGAGACTCAGCCTTATGTTTTTCAATCGTTCGGTCCCATTTGCGGCGATCCTCTCCAGTAGACCTTTCCTTACCCCTGAAGAACATTCGAGCAGTAGCTAGCCCTCGTTCCAGTTCTCTCAGCATAACAGCCTCAAATGCTGGAGATCTCTTATACCGATCGACGTTCTGGATTTCAAGGGTTAACCTGGCTTCCTGTGAGAGCACCTCCATGCTGACCTTCTGTTTCTTCAGGTCGTCGATCAGCCTCTTATAGCGAAGCTTGGCCTCCTCAGACCCCTGCTGAGCCTCGGGCATGGATTGTTGAGAAACAGCTAGAGTTTCCTTGGTGGTGCGAGCTTCTGCCTCTTGACTAGCAGCGGCTTTTTCAGCCAGAGACAGCTTAGTTTCCAACTCTGCGCACCGTTGGTCGGCCTTGGCCCTATTCGTTTAAGTTCGGTATTCCTCACTACAAGCTCTGTAAGGCTGGTCATGGCATTGTCAGCTTTAGTTTCACTAGCAGCAACAAACCTCCTCAAAGCTGCCTCATTTACATCATGATGCTTCAATTTCTCTTCAAAAGACGCTTTCAGCTTTGATTCACTTGCTGAGGCTGAACGGACCGCTTTATTTCTCTTTTCAAGCTTCTTCTTCAGCTGAGAAATTTCAGCATCTTGTTTCTTTTGAACCATCATGACCCTAGTCATCTCCTCGACGGCCTTGAAAAAAGGGAAGGAAAACAGTGTAAGTTTATATATATACTCGAAGTGTAAAGAATGAGCAAGAGATTGAAAAATCCATACATAAATGTTGTTATTATAGATAGCGCAGACTCTTTCCACATCACTAGCATTTCGGAAGTCAGTCCAGTAGCTCGTGCCAACATAGCCCTTCCCAGCAGACATAGACTTCAGTATGTCTAGGGGGTCGGGTAATATGTCCCCCGAGCCAAAAGCTCCAGCCACACTAGGAGGTATTGTCATCCTGGGGGTAGTGACTGGTTGATCCATCAGTTTAGAATGTGAAACTGGAATGGCTTCAGGAGTAGCCGCCGGGGGTACAGCAATAATTCGTTCTTGAACTTGCTCCTGATCAGCGGTACCCGACAGGCCTGCTTCAACACCACTTATGACGGGAGCAAGAACAATATTGGGTAAGGGCCCAAACAAACGGCCCAATCGGAAAGATGTTTTGTCAACATTCTCCGCCTCATGATCAGATAAGTTATCTTCAGAAGCGAGCGGATCAACTGATACTTTTTCAGGACTGGCCTACCCTTCGTTAGAATCCGAGTCGGTAAAGACTATCTGAAGCTTGATGGAAAATTGAATAAGGGCCTTGCCAGTACGATGAACCGGGAGATCAAAAGGAACCTGGCTGATTGGATGACCAGTTTGAAGAGGAATTGGCTCACACGGTCTTGGGGGTTGAACTTGTTAGGAGGCGGTTTGCTTGATAGCCCCGGTAACGACCTGATCGTCTGACCCAGATCGATCAGATGGCAGAAGGATAGAATGAGCCAGAGCATGATCATTTCCCATTTTTGATCGGTGCTCCTTGCGGATTAAATCAGTCAGCGTATCAATATCCTCATCATACACTAAATGGTGACCGCTTTGACTCCAGTCTGATGAGCTCCTGGTTCTGACGCTGATTCAAGTTTCCTCTTTCCATGAACTGCGTCAGGAGCGGAAGAGTCAGCAGCAGTATTAGTCACCTTGCTGACCGGAGATTTCCCAGAAGATTTGGTCAGGCGTCGACCAACTTTTTCCTTAGTAAATTTCATTTTTGAGCCTCTGAGAGATCTATTTTGCTCACCCAGATCAGAAGATTGCCTCTCCCTCTCCCAGTCAGGAACATCTGAAGATGTATTGGGGTCAGGCTCATAAATATGTTCAACCATGGTCTGTTAAGTCAGCTGGGCAGCAACTTCTACACGGTTGACCTTGTCAAGATTTTTAATCTTCTCGGCTTGGTCCCCGGCTACGATATCTATCTCATACACTAACAATTGAAGAAAGGAAAAACATCGGTAAAAAAAATTGGGAACAATTGAAGTAACGGGACTTACAGTGTTTGCGTCGATTTGAAATCAGAGGAAATAATCCAAGGTCTTGAAGGGCCTTTTCAGCAAATAGCCAACGCCGATCTCTGGCCTCCCACGATGTTTGAGCAGCCTTGATAACATTTTTTGCTTGTTCTTCTGTTAGCATGGTAGGGGTCTTATTCCACAGTTCGGGACTATAGAAGTGCCTAGGAACATGATTCCTGGTCAGTGCTTGCGGGGGATCAGCAACGACGGTTTCACCCAATTCTCCCCGAACAAAAAACCATCTGTTCTTCCAATATTTATTAGAAAAAGGAAAGCCCCAAATGAAGCCCTTGTGGTCTTTGCTAGATAGAGGTGAGGGACGTTGATTATACCATTCAGGAATCCAATGGTTGATCGAACTAGACTGAAGATAAAAGGTACCTCCATTGTCTGACCGACCCAATGTGTAGAAGTTTCTAATTTCCTGTGGGGTCGGGGGGGTACTTGGCACCGATTTTCTTCCACAAATGCCATAAACTTATAAAGACTCAATATGAGTTTGGTGAGAGCTGGGTAGGAGCAATTCCAGCGTCGGCCAGGAATCAGGCAATGAAAGGTTGAAGGGGTAATGTGACCCCAGATGTAAGCATTGTCCCATAGATAGACACTACGCCCCGAGGAGGATTCCAGATTGCACGCTGGTCACTCAGGAAAAGTTCAGCTGATCGGGGGAGATCAAACCTTTCACTATATTTAGTTACATATGGTTCGTCCACAGCATTTATCTCAGAATCAAAGGCGCAAGGATGATCTGCCGAGAATTTCAGAAGAAAAGCTCGACGCACCCTGGGAATATCCCCCATCTTCAATAACTGAGAGGGAATCTTCAAGCCAACTGCAGAAGAATCCCTAGAACTTGGCATGTTTCCCCAACCGGATCCGGTTGTCTTCGACATATCTTGGTATGTATTGAGAGAAGAAGAAGCAGCCAGGTTAGCAATGTTCGATTCAAAATAAGAAGGTTGAAACTCAGGAAGTGCCACAACATAATCATCGTTAAGGGGAACAGGATGTACTGGACAAGAAGAAAAGTCTTGAAAAAATCCCCCTAAAATGGATTCAATCCTAGCAATATTCTCCTTATCACCTATTGCAATATAGTGGATCAATAACTCAACGTAACGATGACGAATAGCAGGATCCATACCTGATGATTGAAGAAAGTGAGATAAGAACTCTGGTGGCGATAAAGATTCAGTTGAAACGAAGAACTTTGAGAAGATCGTTGATGGAGGACAGTAACACAAAAGATGAAGAGTTGCATATGTTAAAAGAAACAAACGCGTGAGAGGGAAAACAAAAGAGTTCGAAAGTATTTGTAGGCGATTATGACGTCTTACGAGAGTGGTGGTTGGTGTTCGAATCCCGAAGATCACGTGCCGTTTGATATTTAAAACGCCGATGTCAGTTGCCTCAAATTATCGATGCAAATAAGCCGTTTGTGGCTGAAATTAAACGTTAGTTATCCATCATTATTATGCATTTAAGAGCTACGCGACAAAAAGCTCTCGAGTTAAACATATCTTACCGAGCGAATGGTTGTTGTTTAGCCAAATGCTCAGTTTGAATGTTTAAAGGGGTATTGTTATTGGTATAATTTTGAGAGATGACACGTCAACATACACATCGTGTTACACGGGGACAACTAGTGACGTGTCAACAAATGTCAACTAAATTGAACCAACCTAAAATGATCAGAAAATAACCCTACAGTACTGATTAGAATTACTTAGATGGTCGGGTTGGGAATTCCCGACCAAAGTAATTAGATTGATAGGGTTATCAAAACAACGATCGGGGGAAACTTGAACGATCGGGTATAATTACTTTATCGGGTAAAGATCCTTGATCGGAGGTAAAAGAGATCTGGTCAGGTTTGGAAGACGGTTAGCTATGCGACACGTGGACAATGTCTAAATACGATCAGATGCTTGGCGTATTGATAACACAATTACGACTTAAACACGTAAAGAAGAATCCTCCTCAAATAAGATATCACGAAGTAAACTCTGATAAGGAAACAAACTTCCTTATAGATATCAAAGTCCAAATCAGGCAATAAGTTTAATTCACTCGATTCGTGGAAGGCGTAAGACAGGAAAGAAGATAAAGACGACTTCAATAAGTAGTCAGTCCTAATTAAACACTACTACCTTTTCTTACTTGTATACCAAGATTTGGGGGTTCTATACATGTATAAATAGATCCAAAAAATACCCAACGGGGTTAGCGAATCATTAAGGAGTCAAGAGAGCAAGTAAGATTGTGTGTGTAACCATAATTATATAGTGATTTTTCCTTCTCGCCGTCACCGGCAACCGTGGTTTTTTCCCTTTCGGGTTTTCCACGTAAAATCTTGCTTGCATGATATCTTTTATTTCTTCTTGATTTGATTATACGATTGCAAACTCTACGTATTTTGTGTGACGTGTGATTGAATTCATACAATCCAAAAATCACCGTCAACAAGTTCTAAATCAGCTGGAAGGAGAAAAGAGAAGTATAAATATTAGCGGACAAAACTGCATCGTTTTGATTAAACAGCCTTGTTCGTGGCATGATGTTCACAGAACAAGTAAACGAAACTTGTCCCGTGAAAAGCACTGATAATGTATAACAAGCTTTTTCGCGGCACAAAGCGTACGGGACAAGTAGACAGAACTTGTATCGTGAAAAACACTGATAATGTTTTCGCTGGACACTTTCGCAGCCATGTATTGGAACAAAAAGATGTTGGAAATCGTGGTATAAGACCATGTGACCTAAGACCTATCTAAGAGAAGAAGGAGACCTTCTCAAGAGGTCAAAATTCGTGCTAAGCATGCACACCATCGTGCGAGCACGGACGTTTTCGATCACACAATCGAAAAAGAATTACACCACACTTAAGACTATCATGAAGTGCAGGTGTGGTTGTGAGTGAATGCACACAAATAAGCAATAAGACACAAATTCAAGACAATTAAGAATGCATGAATGTTTGTGTGTGCCACTAATCTCTTCAAGAATCAAAGTCAAGTGTTATACCTGAAAGCACTTGATCCTCAAGCTCTGAGGGTGCCATGGGAGACTTGATCACGAACACTTCAAGCACCTAATCTACCTTTACATTATAATCCCCAATTATAGTTTGTCACAGAAATAAACCAATCATAAAGAGGTGGCACTTACTTCAACTTATGATAATTCTCCCTATAACGACAATAAAATTTACTTCAAGAAATTATATGTATCATAATAATTTTCTATATAAACTCATTTATTTTGTCATATTATCCTTTAAAGATTAATTTACATGGTCTTATTGTCCTTTAGGGACATTCATAGCAACAAATAATTAGTTATGAAATTGATATCCATATAAAATATTTCAATATTTCGATGCATCGTTTACTATTAATAGAGCTTTTTGTCCTTCAAAGACATTATCTAACATGTAAATATGTATTCATATAATATCATATATAGTTCACAAGAAATATGATAAATTCTTTTGACACAAGACAAAATAAATGAGATAGAATATTCTTAAATAATAATAATAATATATATATATATATAATCAGAACTTTAGGTCCTAAAATTTCATGCTCTTATTTCAAGTTCTTAAAACAAATCAAATTTTGGAACTTCTAGTTCATTTAGGAACTATTGGTTCATATTTGAAAAATCATAAATTCGAAGCTTCGGGTTCGTGAAAAAAAAAATCACAATTTACTTTTCAAATAATTAGAACTATTATTTGATCATCTTTTGATTCAAAACTTCATGTTCAAATTTCAAAACTTCGTGTTTAGATTCAACAATATATTTCAAATTTAAAACTTCAGGTTCTCAATTGGATTTGAGTTTGAAACTTCTGGTTTTGTATACATCGATAAAATCCAATAACATTTGGAACCATGAAAAATAAAACTAAGTTTATTTTCTGATGTGGAAGATCAACTATAGTGGCAACCACAAAGCATATACATAAAAATAGTCGTATGGAATATATTAAATTATAATAACGATAAGTAAATTATATTGAAATACTTGGATATAATATTTTTAATTGTCGAAGGATAATTTCTTATATAGTAGATCTTCAAGATCTAACAAAATACCAATTGTCATTTTCATGTAATTTGTTTCCACTGTGACATTTATTAGCTCTTTTGGAGCGTTCATTTTTCTTTCTAAAAATCAACAAAATATTTTAGATGTACAACATATATCAGCAAACTTTTATAATTATTAGAAGGTTTACACTCTTTCAATCTTCTTGCTTTGTTTTGATGTTTTTCCACTTCCGGTGGATCCATTTGAATTTATTTATAGTGAACACCTTGGCATCAGTAATTATATAACTATAACGATATTCACAATCATCACCCTGACTATATATAATATTCACTTCAAGGAATGATATTAATTAAATTGGGAGACGTAAATGATTTTAACATTCACTTCAGGGAATGATATTGATCAAATTGGGTTGATGTCAATGGTTTTCTAATCAAAACTAATTGTTTTGTTCGTTCATAGAATACATGATATCAACTAATAATATGCTTCAATATATGGTAATATTGCCACTTCTGGAGCAAGTTTTAAACATAAAATATCGAAATATATATTGTTACTTCTGGAACAATATTTGAGGCAAGTTTACACTTAATACGTTTAATTCGATCCTGTCTTTTCATATACTTGGTGATCAAATCTTTCTTTGAAACAAATATAGATGGGGGCAAATAATTCTTTTATCATAATATATTTTTATATTTCTATTAGAAATGAACAACTAGAACATTTTAACAAGTAAAATATAATTCATAATAAAGCATATAATTTTTTAAATACAACAACAAACCTCTAGTATAACATTAAGTTGTTTTCATGATTTATTGCAATTACAAGTTTAAAGTATAGTTTTAATATAAATCAAAGCAATCAGGAATATGTTATTTTTGAAAGAATAATGGGCTAGAAATACTATATTACTAAGACCACATGGATGTATAACAACTATATAATAAAACCAACAATTTTAAATGTCACAAAATTCAAAGGACCATAAAATTACATATATATCACATAGCGAATAAATTTAAATGTAAGTAAATAAACAATAGAGACATTTTACAAAATATGAGATTTTATACCTTCCATGCCTTAATAATGATGTAGGAATAAAGAAAGAATATTTCATTAATAGTGGTAAAGTCTCTTGATATGAATTATAAATAACCAATCAGAGGTAGTTGAATAAAAATGTCAGATTTCTGTGAAATATAAAAAAACCAATTATAGGTAGGTGGATCAAAAATGTTAGGAAACAAAAGGAAAATTATTTGTGCTCTTTTTGTTTAATGTTCTATTGACCTCATAACTTTATGGCTATAATTTACAAATCTAAAATTTCAGATTCCAAATAAAATTCAAATTTAATGGAAATGTAGAATTTCATCAAAACTTCAAGTTCATATATAAATTTCATGTTTATAATTGAAAAACAAGAATTGGGAACTTCTGATTCCAAAGTAATCGCATCAATTGGAATTCAAAACTTCAAGTTTTGATTCAATAATTCAAAATTATATTTTTTGATTTGCATGACAATTCATTATTTCAAATTAGAATTGAGAGTACTATTACAAGTCGAGCTTCAAGCTTTTATATTTTCTAATCTCAAGACAATGTATTAAGCTTCAGGCTCTTTAATTTTCAATTTTCAGATTGCGATATAATTCATTTCATTTTTGCAATCTTCTGGTTGCAATACAATCATTTAATCTTTCTTTTCTTTTATTGCTAACCCAGTGGATATTAAGAATAGAATTAAGAAAAGAAATAATATAAACCAATTCTTTTTTTAGACCAAAATTAGAGAAAGAAATACTTTACGGTTTCTCAAAACTCTCGGTCTCAACAAGAACATGTATTCGCTTATCATGTATCAAACTTGGATCATATGAACTCTGTCTTTGGGCAGAAAGCTTTCAAATCTAGAAATATAAACAATATGGTTAGAGACTCATGCTGATAACGTGTTATAAAATAATACAATAACATAATAACATAAACTCAAAATAAGAGAACCGAGAGAAAAGTATCCAAAAAGAGAAAGGTTCTTTTATTCCTTAATGCTTCTTAAGTTACAAATACAACATGTAAAAGCTCCTTTTATAGCCTTATAGTGACAATATAATGGTTACAAAATGAAAAGGCAATACTCCATAATGAATAGGGTGGGCAAAAAACCAATAAACCGAACCGAACCGAACCGATCCAATCGGTTTTTTTCCGGTTTTCTTATGTTGACCGGTTTGGTTCGGTTCATTTTTTTGAAAACCGATTGGATCGGTTTTTTTTTCCGGTTCGTTATCCCAAACCGGAAAACCGAACCGAGATCCAACATGTATATATATATATATATATATATATATATATAAAAGCCTTAGTTTAATGTTTAATAGTCCATAAAACTATAAAACTATAAAAGTGTGTCACATCATATTTTTTATTAGTTTTTTTTATGAATATTATTTTAAACTAGTATTTTCAATTTGTTCAAATCCATAATTTAATTTGGTCCAAGGTCCAAAAGGATTAAAATATGAAAATATGTGTAATAATTAAAGCCCAAAAATTTGGTCCAATTGGCCCAAAATCGAAAAAACCGAACCGAACCGAACCAGTCAAATTTAATCGGTTTTTGATCGGTTCATAATTGTTAAGTTGATCGGATCGGTTCACTTTTTCAAAAACCGAACATTATTGGTTTTTTATCGGTTCACTCCAAAAGTGAACCGATCCATTAAACGCCCACCCTTTATAATGATCATAAATTGGATCATAAAATTTGGGAGTTAATGAGATAGTGGAGACGTGAATAGTTTGCAATTTACTTGTATAAAATATATGAATGTGGACATCCACTTAAATAATATTTTCATAACAATTCAAAACATTATTGCAATAGTTTGTTATTCAATTTTCACATGATAACAATGAATTAATATTATTTCAATCATAATCCCTCCCAATAAGATTGGAGAATCTAAACTTTCTGGTTACCATAATCTTTATTTATTTATTTTTAAATAAATAAATTATAAAATTGAAAAAATATTTATATTTATTTTAAAATAAATAAATCTACAATTTAATAATATATAAATTAAAATAATTATTTTCTTAAAAAATTAGTCCAGCCCTCTGTTTCATCAAACAAAATATGGTATTAATTCAGTCAAATCTTACATTTTTCTAAACACAGGATATTATTAATTTAATCTAGTTTAATCCAATATTGCGCACTAGACGGCCTATGTATCTTATAATTTATAGAAGAAAATCACATGGGCTTACCGAAGCCAAAACACCTACATGACATTTTAACACTCCTATAAAATCATCCATAAAAAGAAAACTAGCAAATGGACAAAGAAGTAAAAGTAAATTGAATTTTAACTATCCAAGTTTTCAAGTAAATAGTGGAAACTAATTTTAGGTTTAAGATATTACTTAAATCAAAATGATGTCGTTTTATTTTAGGGTTTGTAAAACACTAAAGATAAAAAAAATAACTTTGAATTCTAAAAAATGGGTTTGTTATATCAATAGATTTTTTTGACCTCTTTAGTAATTTTAATTAAGGTTAAAATTATAGTTAATAATTATTTTAAAATAGAGTGTAAAAAGATATTTAGCGGATTGTTAAAAACATCACTCATACTGTAAGGGAATTGAAGTTCACGAATGAAAATTTAACGATTAAGAAATTCAATAATATAGACAAGGTTGATTTAGTGGTATGCATCTCATACGCATAAAAAAATTAAGTTGTGAATTTGAATCATGTTTCTCTCTCCCAACTCTTAAATTGTAATAATAATAATTAATAAATCTAAAAAATAAGAAAGAAAAAAAATCCAATGGACTTTCTCATAATTGTAAGTAGAGTGGAGGAGAAAATTAAAAGGGAGATTATGAATTTAGACGCTAGGTTTTTGCGAATTATTGGTTTTTTAACCATCTTTCAATTTCTAGTGCTCATGATCCTTATGTTTTGCAAATCCATCGATTTGATACCACAATTAATCAAATTTTACAATTATAAGGGTATTTTTCTCTTTAAGCAAATAATATGCCAAGTGTCGACATCAAAAAATAGAAAGCAACTTTTTAAAAAATATTTATATAGTAGAAAAGGGAAAATATTCTAAATCTTACATTAATGGTGGAGATCTAAATTTTTTTTATATAAAAAAATAATTAGATTTATCTCCACCATCTATCTAGATATGGATGGTGATGATCAAATTACAAAAAAAAAATTGAAAAAAATAAGAAAAAAGAAAAACAAGGAGTTCGAGATCCATATTGGACCTACATTATGATCCCCATCACTGATGGAGACCTAGTGCACTCCATTGCGTGATGGATATTATCTTCCTCGTGTTGGATCTCCATGGATCCGAAGATCTAGATGGATCTCCACCTCATTTTTTTTTCGTTTTTTATTTGATTTTATTTTATTTTCTCGTCATTTTCTTTTAAAAAAATTAGCTTTTATTCTTTTCTTTATTGTATCAATTTCCTTAATAAAATTCAGATTTTCATTAATATTTTAATTTATTTTTAGAATTTTCTTTTATTTTATTATTTTAAGTTTTTTTTTTAAATGGTGACATGTGCCAAATTTTTATTGGAAATTAGTTAGATTAAAGTTGTCAAATTTTTAAAAATATAAGGGAGAAATTGTACTTTTAAATCATTCTATTAAATTCAAGGGTGAAAATGTCATTTTACCTTTTCTGTGAGGGTTGACTGTTAAGAATCTGTTCATAGGACCGAATTGATGATTTTTGAAAACATAAGTCTACCGGCACAAAAAGTGGAAAAAAATTTTAAAAACCAATAATTCGAGAATACCTAGGGACTGAATGGATAATCTCCCAAAGTACAACTCACAAATTGGTTTTCCTTTATTTTATTATTTTAAGTTTTTTTTAAAGAAAAAATGGTGACATTTCTCAAATTGTTATTAGAAATTAGTTAGATTAAAGTTGTCAAACTTTAAAATTTTAAGTATAAAATTGTACTTTTAAATCAATTTATTAAATTCAAAGGTTAAATTGTCATTTTCCCTTTTCTATGAGGTTTAATCGTTAAAAATTTAGTCATAGGGATAAATTGATGGATTTATGAAAACATAGGAGGACTACGGGCACAAAAAATGGAAAACCATTCAAATCACCAATAATTCGAGAAAAGTTAAGGACTAAATGGATAATATCCCAAATTATCGTTTTGAGTTGCAATTGGACAGTATGTTTTCAATTCCAAAACTCAAAAAGTCTAAAACCCTAGCTTCCCTCCGCTCTTTCTAAAATCCTAGCTGAGTCTGCTACTCTGCGAATCAAATCATTCAAAGGAAGAAGAAAGACAATGGAGTTCAACATAGAAACACCAGAACAGGACGAAAAAACTCTAAGACGCGTTCAAGTTCGGTTCGTAACAAAGCTGAAAGCTCCACTTAAAGTTCCAAATACTTCCATTGCAATCCCTTCCAATCTCACTCGTTTTGGTCTCTCTTCTGTTGTTAACAACCTGCTTCAATCAGGTACTTTTGTTTCTCTTTTGTGTTGCTGACAATTAAAACCAAGCAAGATTTTATTATATTTCATTTTAATTGTTTGCTTTTGTTGTGTTAAGTGAATCCTGAGTGGAAATCTGAGCCGTTTGACTTTTTGATCAATGGCGAGCTGGTTAGGATGTCGCTTGAGCAGTTCCTTCTCGTGAAGGGCATTTCTGCGGTATTGTATTTGTGTGGTTTACCTATGGTTTTGTTGATGGGTGCTTGCAAGAATAAAAATAAAAATGAAGCTTATAAGATCTTTGGTTTTGAAGAAAAGTCATTTTATTACTTAGGTTTATGTTTTTTTAGTTGTTTATTCGAGTCTTTGACCCTATTACAGGAGAAGGTACTGGAAATTGAATACATAAAGGCTGTGGTGCCTCAGAAAGAGGAAGAACCTTGTTTACATGATGACTGGGTCAGTGCTGTTGATGGTTCTCATCGTGGGTATGTATGTCAATTTGGGTATATGTATATATGTTTATATAAATGTTGTTGGTAAATCAATCATAGAAACGACAAGGCGTCTTGAGATTGGAACAGTAGGCATTAGATGACTTGCATTTTGGTAACTGATGTCCGTTTGGATTAGCTTCTCAAGTAGATCTTTTTGCAGTAGATCTTTTAGTGCCCGTTTGGAAGAGATTCTCTATTTTTTTTGAAAAAAATTGTGTCATTTGGTTGTCACTCAGTAGAGCTTTTGGATGATTAAAAAAGCTGTTTTACGTCTATTTGGAGAAGCTCAAATTTTAGGCTTTTTCAAATCGATCTTTTTAAGGTTTTTTAATAACACTAAACGTGTGTTTGGTATGGCTTTTGTAAGGATCAAAAGCGCCATTTTAATGCTAGAAGCTATTTTGAAGTTTTTTTTAATTGTTTGACAAAACTTAAACATTTTTTTTAATATATGAATTGTCTCAATTTCCCTTTATAAAAGTCATTTTATGTTTACTTGGAGAAGCCCAAAATCTGGGCTTTTCCAAAAAGCTTTTTAAAACATATAAATTGTCTCAAATACCCTTTATAAATTTTAGATATTCTACCATACAACTCTTTCATTATAAATACATTGTCAACGCCATTTTTATAATTCACACAACCAAAAGCTATTTTTAAAAATACATCGTCAACACTTTTTTTGTAATTTACACAACCAAAAGCCTTTTTTTGTTAGAAGCTCTACTCATTGGAAGCTCTACTATAAAAAGATTTACTCTAAAAGCTCTATTTGAAAAGCCATACCAAATACACTCTAACCTTATCAATTTAAAATAGTTTTTGAATATTTTGGTAATCCTATCATTTAAAAATGCTTATTCTAATTGACAACTAAACGACCAACAACTTCCCATTAAAAGCTCTACTTGTAAAAGGTCTACTATAAAATATCTACTCTTAAAAGATCTACTTTGAGAAGCTTTTCCTAACGGAGCCTAGAAGTAGAGCTTTTTAATGAAAGTCATTGGTCGTTTGGTTGTGAATTTAAAATGAGCTTTTTTAATTATAGAATTACCAAAATACTCAAGCAAATATTAATTTATAGGGTTATATTGGAGATTTTAGTGTTATTAAAAAAACTCCAAAAGATCTACTTAAAAAAGCTTTAAATTTGGGCTTCTTCCGGTAGACATAAAACAACTTTTTTAATTATTTAAAAGCTCTACTGAGTGACAACCAAACAACAACAAAAAAATTGGAAAGAGCTTTTTTAACTAAACATAATTTCTTTATGAATTATAATTTTTTTAATTTATTATTATTAATCAGTTGAGCTTTTTTAATTATTGATGATGTTATGAAGTTGGTTTAGTTTGAGACTTTGAGTTGGGGATAGCTAGAGCCTAGAAACTAATTTGAACATCTTTGGGATTTTTTTCCTTTTTAATGTGTTTGCAACTTTGAGTCCTTCTTAATATGATGATTGCATGTTAATTTCTTTATGAATTATGATATGTTATTCGTAGGTTGTAAAGTTCTAAACCTTACATGCAGCTTAGTAACTTGAAATTTATAGTATAAATTTGGTCAATTCAATTTTTATGAATTATTCCCATTGGGAAATTCATAAAAAGCTATTATGCACCTTTTTTGCGCCTTGCTTCAATCAAGCTTGTGCCTTGCCTTGCACCTTGCGCCTCGGCCCTCAGGCTCCAGGGACCCTTGCGTTTTGATGCCCCTGCACCTTTAATAACTATATGTTCTTTATTTTGTCGATAGAAATTATATTTATCTAAAAACTGTGCAAATTTGTGTATTTGGCAGGTTCATCTTGACTGGTTCCTATGACAGTTTAGGAAGGTAAATGTCCTCTTTTGAACTTTTTGCTAATGTTTTTCTCTACCTTGGCATTTCAATATATTTAACATATCTTACTTCACTGTAAGGATCTCAATGCTGCTAGTATTGCCAACATCCGAATTCTAAATTTTAATTTTTAGGGTATGGAAAGCTGCGGGATCGTGTACACATATATTGGAAGGACACAGCGGTGCAGTTTCGTCTATTAGATTCCTGAAGTCAGATGGTATGAGCTGATGTTGACCATCTTTGGTGATCTGGAAAATATTTGGTGTCATCAGATCAATTGCTGCCTACTATATACTTTATTTCTGTTGCTGTTGTGAAAAAATCCATTTGTGATGACTGTCCATAATTGACTGTTTTTCTCATAACTAAATCAGCAGCTATGCTTCGTTTCTTGCAAAGTGCAGACATAGATGATGATAATATTTTCAACTTCAATATGTAAAGATGTTATACAAAACTTGGTAAAAATATTTGGCAAATGGTGACTTGTAAATGAATTTATCCAAATTAACAAATCAATTAAAAGTCTGCAGACAGTAAATGTTGGCTGGGTGCATTATAGAATCCACGCACGCTTTTTCCTATATTCTAAGCTTTGACATATATTTTCTTCAAGATGTTGTATTGGATGCTTGATCATTGAATTATAATACCAGGAAATGTCCAATGTTTAGTTGTAAGATGATCAAATTAGTACACCCCTTCATCTTACTTGGAATGCTTTATCATTATTGATCTGTCTACTGCCAAGTGTGTATACTTGTAGTTATGTACGTAATTAGCTTCTTCTTTGGTTTGATATTGGTTAGTTTGTGTTGCAAATGCAGGTATGAAAAATGTTACTGTAGCCACTGCTTCAAAGGATCAAACCCTGAAACTGTGGAAGGTAATTGGAAGAAACTTCTGATTTAAGGTTGAAATTCAGTTCCCTGACTAATTATATTCCCTTTCTTGTAAAGTTTGATGTTGAGGATCTCATTAATCATCCCAAGAAGATAAATGCATTCAAAATCTTGCGTGGGCATAAAGCTTCAGTACAAAGCATTGCAGCACATACTTCAGGAGACATGGTCTAGTTACTCTTGCACAACTGTATTTTGTTGATAAAATTTTCTTTTGATTATTGCCATTAAATTCATTGTTTCCATCTATTTTCTTTTGTGCATTTAGATTTGTTCAGGCTCTTGGGATTGTACAATAAATTTATGGCAGACGAATGAGTCTGATGCAGAAGGTGATCAAGTGTCGACTAAGAAAAGAAAAGTGAATAATCAAGTGGACGAATCCCAATTTGAGGTATTACATATTTTTGGGTCTCTTTGGGTGCATTTGAATATCCAGTGTTGCTTAAATTTCTACCGGTATTTTCCCAAGGCCTATGATGGACAATCCTTTGAACAACTAGTAAGATAAAGCCAGTGATAAATGTAAAATTTTGTTGTTTGTTAGATTCTCAATATCTTCCTGTGTTCATGTGAATTTTTAAAGATAGCATACAGAAAAGGAAATAAGCATATGCTACAGGGAGGATATGTACATATTTCATTGCTATGTCAAACAGAAATTAAAGATCCTGTTCTAAGGCAAAGCCAAACGCCTCCTTATCGGTTGTAGAATTGATGCGTTGATCTTGACAATTGATACCATTATCATCATTATAAAGAGCTTTAAAATATCTGTGAAAGTTAAACACTACTTAATCTTTCTACTTTTTGGCCTTCAATTCAGATTCTTTGCTTTTTTCATGTTACATTCCTTTTATGAGTCGGTTGTGATCTTGACTTGCTGCTTAATGACGTTTTATGTTATTTGGTGGGTCATCCAAGTTAATATATGTATAATATTTCCTATATATTTAGGGGGAAGCTGTGTCTACACTTGTGGGTCATACACAATGCGTATCATCTGTGGTTTGGCCACAACACGAAACAATCTATTCTGCATCGTGGGATCATTCTGTTAGGAGATGGGATGTTGAGACGGGCAAAGATGTTTCAGACATAGTATGTGGAATCAATCTCTCTTTCTCTCTCCTCTTTTGCATGTGTGGGTGTTTTTGCATCTAGTTATATACTTTTTTTTTAAAGCTGCATCTAGTTATATACTTATATGGTAGAAAATACGTTCTTTTGTCAAAAATCCTGTGTCTTGTACTTGATCCTATTTTGAACTTGACCTGGAAGATTTATGGTTTTCTTTTCTCAGAAAACTGTTGGAAATGAAATCCTGATGAGTTGAACTCATCAGTTAAAATGAAAAATGAAGTCTCAATATATCAAACCGTTGATATTCCAGGCTTCCAGCTTGTTTATCAAACCATTCTGTTTGTAAGAGCTGTGGCAAAAAAACTTTTATAAAATAAACTCATGAAGTCATTCTATGCACTTTTCTCCTAGGAAATTCTAAAATGAAAAGACTACTGATTTCCAGTTGGGTTTTCAAAATGTTTTTAAGCCAGCAAATGCTGTACCATCAATCACACCTATGCATGCCACTTGATGGATTGAAAGCCAAAACAACCCTGGTTGCAAAGCACTGTTTCATATGTTTTGGGAAAATAAATGAACAATAATTATGGAACCAGGCAATTCTGCCTTTCTTTAGGTCATTTCTTTTACCAAGCACCCGATCCTACCTCCAGACACCGTTACAAATTAAAGTAACCCAGAACCAAGGTTTTTGTGAGGGTTATTTAATAAGTTACCATTGGCATTAGATTGTAGCCACATGCAATGTTATTAACATATTTATATTCCTAGTTTTTCCTTCCTTTTGATAGAATGTTATTTCCAAGGTTTTACCTGTTAAGGTTTTCCTCCACACTTTTGTTCAAGTAATGGAGTAAAAGTTGCTCACTTGAAGTTTAAATGATATATTCTCCTTTGCACAGTTCTGTGGGAAAGTTCTCAATTGCATTGATGTTGGAGGTGAAGGTTCTGCCCTCATCACTGCTGGTGGTTCTGACCCAATTCTTAGAATATGGGATCCTCGTAAACCAGGTCCTCTCTCTCTCTCTCTATCTCAACACACACATGCACATTCATGCATTCACATGTGTGTATATAGCATGTATTTGTATCTCACATTATTTTTGTAGGAACATCTGCTCCCGTGTTTCAGTTTTCATCTCACAATTCGTGGATTTCGGCTTGCAAGTGGCATGATAATTCGTGGTTCCATTTGATTTCTGCATCATATGATGGGAAAGTTATGTTATGGGATCTAAGAACTGCTGTATGTATCACATCTTGTCTTCTGGTTTTCATTAATGCCGCTATCCATAGGATAGCATCAACTTTATGTTATTTTATGAATACTGAATAATGTATTTTGTTTTTCCTGTTGCAGTGGCCTCTGGCTGTTATTGATTCTCACAAAGACAAGGTATGATGTTGTTTATTCATTTTATTTCTATGCGTCATGCAAACAACCGAACTTTAGTAACATTGTGGCCTTTGCTGTATTTTAGGTACTTTGTGCTGACTGGTGGAGAAGTAACAGTGTCATCAGTGGTGGGGTTGACTCAAAACTTTGCATTTCTTCCGGAATGTCAATACAGTGAGGTGAAATATTTAATAAGTTCCTTTTAAATTTGTTATTGATGTTAATTTAAATCTTTCAAATATATTATGATTATTTAAATTTAATCTCCTTTTCTTTATCCGTATTTTGATGCTATCCTCCAATTACTCTTCAAGAGTTTACCTGCCCTGGTATTGTGCTTAGTCTCACTATGACTCTATAATCAGATGTGGTGAAGGCATTTCTTATGGTCATCGCTCTCAAGTCTCAAGTGTAGAATTGCCCGTTGAAACCATTTATTTAGTATTTGAATGAATTTAAATTTTATCGTAGTTCATGAGTAAATTTTGGATTCATCGATCCCAGAATATTCTACTGAGAGATTTCATTTTTTTATCCTTGATTTCTCAGTATTAGCTTTGAAAGCCAAGAAAATCAACATGAATTTTCTATCCACACATTGGATGACCAAAATAGTACCTTTTCTTTTGTTTCATGAATTAAAAATCTAGTTCATCTGCATTTTTCTATTAATGAAAAATTCACTACACTTGCCTTTATTCAGCTAAACAGAAATGCTATGGTTGATCTTCAAGCGGAAGAGCGGAACAACTTCCAAGGATTGTGGATCATATTAGAGACTAAGTATCTTTTCTTTTGAGGTGCAGAGGATGGATGATACACAGCATATTTCTGGGAAAACAACCTGTTCCGTGTTCATATCTCAATTGATTTATGTTTGTAGGCAAATTTGTTCAGGAACTTAAGGTTTCCCAAATAGCAGCTAACTTTTTGTTGTCATCAAAAAGGATTTTATTGTATTTGTTTAATCATAATCTTCAATTCAATGTGCTCAAATCCACACTTATACATCACTTGAATTATAAGGCTTGATATTTGAGCATTTATTATTTAAGCCAAGGCTTGTGTTGTTTTCTTTGGTGATGTAGTGTTTATAACATTCAGAATATGCTACATATGTTGGGACTAATAATGGAAGAAAATATGCAATTCTATTTGCAATGGAAGCTACATTTTCGTCAGGGAAATTTTGAATGACAAAAAAAACTCCTGTTTGAGAATTAAATAAATTCTCATGCAACTAACTAAAAACAACCCTTTTCATTAAGTAGCCAAAAACCCATTGAAATTGTAGAATTGTTTTTCTGTTTTTTTTGTTTTTAAGTATAACCAAATTAATGATTGAGATAAATGATCGATGATTGATGATTGATGGAGGATTGAGAAGGTATCTTTTCTCCAATCATCAAAACATGTGTTGTTTGCAGAGCTTTCTGGGTACGTAGAAAAACACCAATATTCAACTTTTTAGCCTGCCAAGTGCCAACAGGCCACCATTGCACATTAACTCCGAGGCTGATGCCACAACCCAGAAATATGTAATTTCGTATTCATCTACACAAGTAATTTGTACATTTTGTTTTCAGTTGAATTGTATTAATTACAAACCATTTTATGGTCAGTAAAGTTAGCTCTTTTGGGGGGAAAAATGAAAAGAAAAGAAGTCTTTGTATTATATATGGCAAATTACACTAACTTACCCCGAATATATGTATAATTACACTAAAATCAGTGAAAATATCAAAATAACTCAAACATACATTCTAATATGTTGACTAATACTAACTTACCCCGATTTTATGCATAATTGCACTAAAACCCGTGAAAATATCAAAATAACCCAAACATACCCTCTGATCCGTTGACTAACGTAGACCACCGTTAGTTAATCACAAATGAGAAGAATTATTGTTTTTGCCCTTATAGAAATAATACATAATTATATAAAATCAGTTAATTAATTTAAAATAAAAATTTTAAAAATATAATATATAAAAAATGTATTGTTGTGGATGTTTGGGAGGATGATGATGTTAATTATTATTATTATTTATTTATTTTTGATGATGATGATAATTTTTTAAATTAATATTTATTTTCCTTTTAATTAGTTGTTTAGTTTTAAATTTTAATTGATATAAAATTCTCATTTGTGACTAACTAACGGTGGTCAACGGATCATAGGGTATGTTTGTATTATTTTGATATTTTCACGGGTTTTAGTGCAATTATGCATAAAATCGGGGTAAGTTAATGTTAGTCAACGGATCAGAGAGTATGTTTATGTTATTTGATATTTTCACGGGTTTTAATGTAATTATACATATAATTGGGGTAAGTTAGTGTAATTTGCCCTTATATATACAAGTGTATCAACAGCTTTGTTATATATATAAAAGAATCCAAGGCACATGATGGTTTAACTTCTTGTCCACCTACAAACCTATACAGCTGGTCACCACTGGATCTCTCCAATTCAAATTTTAGCTATCTCTTTTTGTTTCCCGAGGCAATAAATCAGTTCGTTTTAAATTTGAAAGGCAATTAACGCTTTTTCAATATCAAAATGAAAACCCAACCTTATTAGCCAAATTAATGAAGGATTACCGCAAACTTCTCATGCATGCATGATGAATTTATGAAGACCTCGCATGCATGTCTAATATATTTACGAATCTTGTATTTATTCTATCGAACCTGTAAACAATATTTGGACTGGCTAATAAACTTTAATAATTTAAAGACGAGAGTGATCACATTATCTTATTACGATCATATGTACACACCCTTTAATGTTTCAAATTCAAAAGTTGTGTTATCATACTGTAAACGATGTATGTATCAAATATTGGTCTGTGTAAAATAAAACAATACGGTTACAAATCAAAGTGATCACAATACTGTATATTCGATCACAATACGATTACAAATCAAAGTGATCACAATACTGTATATTCGATCACAAGATCTTTTTCCATAAATCAATATGTTTTGTAAATTTAAATTGCAATAATTTATTTTTAAATTTAAATAAAAACACGCATGTACATTTCCATACATCAATTTCATTTTTTTTTTCACACTGAATGTTTCGCTTAGCTGATCTAACGTGTAAATATTATTTGGATTGTCTAATATATTCTATACACTCATATCAGAGACTGATCACTGTCTTGTGTAGTAATCACATATATATTTACAGTTGTACGTACACACCAAATTCGTCATTTTGATACATAAATACGGTGAAAATCCACAATTTTCAATAATATACCAAATTAAAAGTCAGATGATCACTAAATATTCATTCATTATATCTTATATTTGTCTACAAATTTTGCATAGACTAACGTGTATGTAATGATTAATAGGCTCCAAAGCATGCATGGAATAATGTCAGAGATATCAGTAGGTTTCGCACCCAATTGGCTAATCTTATTAAAATAAACAGCCACCCACGCATGCATGACTATTAATTAATGACATACTTCGTCTCTTCATCTCTTCATGTGTTCATATGTTCATCTATTCAAATTTCATCCCTTCACCCCCACTCTCAAAACCGTAAAATCTTCACACTTTTGAAGCCCTATAACAATGTCCTCCGTTGAAGAAACTGAAGGTGAATTGCATACTATGTGCAGTTCGGAAAAGTTTATCGAAATTGTAAAAAACTTGACTACAAAATAGCGAGAAAGCATAGAAGATATGGGACTTGGGGTGTTGTTGAACATTAACTACCTTGTATTCCACCTCCCTTTTTGAGAGATGTTGCTAAAAGTCATTGCACCGGAGACCAAGGAAATTAAGCTACATGGAAAGTTGATTCCAATCTGGGAGTCCGACTTTGAAAAAGTGATGGGATTGTTTAATGGCACTCATGATGTAGACTGCGACATAGGTGAGTTTGACGAAACATGCATTAGGATGAAAAACCTTCAGATTAATACTGGTAAGCACGCGAGTACTTTGTCTAGCTTGATGACGAAACTAAAGAATATGAAAGATGCAGATGATGTGTTCAAGATTTTCTTCGTTTTGTTTACGATGTCCACCTTGTTAAGCCCTCCGACATCATCAAAAATCGACGAAGCATTGCTCACATGACTAAAGAATCCTAGACTAATAAGGCATAAGAAGTGGGCAACATATTGTTTTCTATATCTAATGGATGGTGCTAGAAATTTCAGGGATAGAGGTTCAAGATATTTTCAAGGTTGCATTCCGTTTCTTCAGATCTTTTATTGGGGAAGTATTTCACGAAAAGAAGTGTATATAAACAGGCTTCAAGCACCTTTGGTTGCTGGGAGCGAAAACAAAACTGCAGCACTGCATAAGTTGGTGACTAAAGATAACTTTTTTTTACAGCTCTATAGAAGAGGCCGATGAGTCATACTGTGATGTAATACACCTGGGTGTTGAACAAGAAGTAGAAAAGCTTAAAGCTAAAGGCGATTCTATTGAATTGTCACTCGAACATCTTTCATCTGTCCAAAAACCTGTCGAAATACCAGATTTGGTGGAAAAAGCAATCGCACCCATGTTCGAGAGGTTTAAGGTTGTTGAAATTGATTACAAAACAATGCAATTAAGCTAACCACGTCGCTTCCTATGATAAAGTATGGCTTGTCCTTTTCAATTTAAGCCTCCTTGTTTTTTTACTTCACACCCCCCCCCCCCCCCCCCCCCCCCCCCCCCCCCCCCCCCCCCCCCCCCCCACACACACACACACACACACACACACACACACATTTATTGTGTATTGTTTCAATTTGGGAACATCTTTTTGGAAGATATCAATGACGAAATTGTTGACACTTTGTATACCCCTTTAGGTGAAGGTTGTCATCTGCTCGAGTACGGAGTCTCTTTCATGTAGGTCGTACGTAACTAGACAAAAGACATGGCTGCAACACACTACTGCAAAGAAAAAAGTTTCAGTCAGTAAATCTAAGTTTGAAATCCATTTGAATCCAAATTCTAGAACGACCAAAAGACGATTAATCTTTTCTTCAAACAACTATCTCTCATAATTTTTGGATGATGACATTCATTTATAAAAAAGGTTTTGTTCAATCAACCAACAAAAGAGAATGAAAGGTAAAACCAATTTCACTTAATTTTTTTTGAATGTTCATCATGTTTCTCTTTAATAAATTATTGTGGTAAGTGTTTTATGTTTGTTCCTTTTTTCAGTAATGTATAGTCATAATATATTGTCAACAATCATATGAAATATTGTCTAATTTCACTTAATTGTTTCCATTCAGTGAAACGACCATTGAGAATGAGCATTTGTATCTATGTCGAAAAGATATGGCCAATCTTTTGCCTAAGTAGTGGTTGAATGATACAGTGAGTCATGCTATATTAATTTTTTCTTACATATTTTTATTACTATAAATCTAATGTAATCATTGATAATTTATCAAACTGTGAAGCTCATTACCATGGCCATGTACAATCTATCCTGTGATTCCTCAAAATGTGTGTGGTGTCTGTCGACATACTTTTTGGTTAGCCCATTAAACCTTACCTAGTTTTTTAAATTATTTGTTTGAACAGAAACGTGAACTTTATTGCCGCATTGAATTGCATTGGAACATATATATGTTGAGGTTCTTACAACCCATTCAATAGCAGGTTTATGCAACAGTGGACGAGACTACTTGGTTGACAGAATTGATAGCGGTGAAACGCGTCAGCAATCTTACATTTTACGAGGGATCTGAGCACCTTTGTGACAAGATTTTTATTCCCATGAACGAGAGCAATGTGCACTGGTTCTTATTGATGATAAATGTTTTAGGAAAAATAGCTAAAGTATGGGATAGCTTACCCATGGATGAGGAAAGCATACAAAGAATGGAGATGACAAAAAAAATTGTTTGTATCCTTAAATAAATACCTTTTACGCAAGAATGAAGTTTTGAATGTAAAAGTGATGTGATATGCAGCTTGCATTTCTGGACCGGTACTTTTCGGAATGTCTCAATTTAAAGATGTACTTCAAATCCTTTATAGTCAATGCCTTCGCTCAATATCCAAATCAGCCTAATTTTTATGATTGTGGCCTATTTTTGATAACCAATTGTGTGCAGAGCTCAGATAGTTGGTTCAATGAGACTAATGTATGTGAATTGTCTATCATTTAATTTTTTGGGGTTTTATCCTGTCATTTTTCAACTCTAACTGTTTGAATGATAACATCCAGTATAATGCAGTACAATTCTGAGTATCATAGGTTGAAACTTGCTCTGGATCTTGCCAATTGTAAGAACCTCATTTTTATAATTGGCTTATTTCATGACAAACCACATTAGGGATTTAATTTGTAATGGTAAACTCGGCCTTCAATGCACATGATCAAGCTTCAAAGGAAATCTCAATACATCAAGCTTAAGAGCACTTTAAAGGTATATCATTTGTGCTTAACTATTTGAAGAGACTTAGTTGCACACACACACACACACACACACACACACACACACACACACACACTCTATTCTCATGCATGTTTATTCGTCTTGCATTGTGCCTTTTTGCTTACATGTGTGCATCCGTTTCTTGTCTCTTCCTTGCTTATTTGGTGTGTCTTTTGGTCTTGCTTTAGTCCCCTGAAAATCCCTTGGAAAACCATGTGGGTGCGCGGGTCTCCTACCCGCGCACTGCGCTGAGAAACCTTTAGTAGGTTTCACGGGACAAGTCTCTGCCTTTCCTCCCGTAAAGTCTCCCTCGGAGAAACCTTTAGTAGGTTTCGCAGGACAAGTCTCAGCTGGTTCTCCCGCAAAACGTCCCGTGGAGGACCGTATTTTTGGGCTGTGATGTGTGGTTGCGCGGGTGTGTGCACAGGTCTCCCACCCACGCACTGCTCTGATTATGGGGCCTTTTTGTCTTTTCCCTGTTGTCTTTTTCCCACCCTATATATATGTCATCTTCTTCCCCATTTAGACCTAGAGCTCTGAAATTCATATTCTTAGTGAGAGAAATTGACTCCAAGAGAGAGAGAGAGTGAGAGAGAGAGAGAGAGAGAGCTCCAAGAACTCAACTTTACTCAACCAAACACTTTCCCATAAGCATTTAGCATCATCCTAGCATCTTCCAAGCATGGGTCTTCTTGTGTTCTTTGGTTAGGTAATTTCTATATGCCCTAGAATCTCTTGTTTCATTCTTATGACATGTTTGCCTATGATTAGCATTTATTTGTTGATTAAATGCATGTCTCCTTGTTTAATATTGATTCTAACATGTTTGAGACATTGAATATTGGTTGAGTTAAGTTTTCATTGATAGCTAGCATTTATGACCATTTTGCCCTCTAGCTAAGTCTATGCCTTGCATTTAGACATTGTTGATTAGGTCTTTTTGATTGCATTTAACGATTACATTTATTATCCTTGCCATGATTAATGACAACTCTTGTTGATTGACTTTTATTTGATAACTAGATTTTATATTTGCATATCTTCATCTAGTTAAGTCTTTATGCTTTCATATAGACATTAATATATAGGATGGCTTCTATTGCTATCATTTAATCTCTAGATAAGCATTTAATGTTGCCTAGCATTAATTGCATTTTGAATATTTTTATATATTCACATAGGTTGTTTATCTCTTCTTGAGAGTTAAGTCTTGTGACTACGGGTGTGTAGTGCACAAGCAATTTGGTCTAGAATCACTATAAAAGGCCTGCGGATAGTAGTGGTGGGTTAGTAACTGAGAATGATGTGACTAGAGGTCAAACTAGGTTGTAAAAATCATTGCATATAGTGGATTTGAGGACCATGTGTGGCTATAATGATAGCCCGTGGGTTTTGCCCAGTTGGACCATGGGGGGGGGGGGGGGGGGGGGGGGGGGGGGGGGGGGGGGGGGTTGACGTATGGTCTTTTGTGTCGTTGAAAACATCGTCAAATATTTATAATAAAATCAACCTTGCTATACGGCACGAGTCAAAAGACATATATAGAAATAAAACTAGTACATCGTGCAAGCAAGGGTATCGTTCCGTAGGGATGTGTTGTTAACCGTTTCAGGTTTTAGAGTTTAGGGAAAACATGTAAATAGAATGCGGATGAGGTGAGAATGGTGTGTGTGTGTGTGTGTGCGTGAAAATGAAAATGAAAATATGCAAATGTAGAAATAAACAAGAGAATGTGGAGGGGTGAGAATGTTGATTAAGTGAGAAATAATAAAATGGTGGATAGGAGAGATGCATGAAAGTGGTCATACAAGGGTTTACAAGTTCACCATACATAAGTGCACACAAGTGGGTTGTCAGACATTAAGTTCATCCAATTTAAGTTAAGGGTTCGTTCTTGCCTCAATCTGATTTATACCCATTCATAGAGCTAACGGTTGAAGAGTGTGTCGAGAGCCTCTCAAACATGAAACTGCAACCAACATATGTGAACCAATCCTACAAACCAATGCTAGATTGAGCCTCAATACTAACATGGTAATGTAAAACGGCAACGTTAAGTCTAATGAATATGGAAAGAGCAATTGTTCCTCCAACCATAACTTGCCTAGAGCCCCTAGCGCAAGAAATAGCCGAATTTCCAATTATTGTATCTCTAATCGTAACTCACCTAGAGCCCCTAGCGTGAGGAATAACTAAAGACCAATGTATAACAAAAACAATGAACCAAACCTCTTTAAAAATGGCAATTAACAAGTTCATTCATTCTTTCTAGCTAATTAGCCAAGACTATGCCTGGATGGCCCTCCTAAAGCACAATCCTAACTCTAATTCACTCAAACCCATCCATACAAATGCAATTCGACCTTCCATCAACATACACACACAAATGGGGCATTTGATTACAGCTACTCCTATAATTACATTAATCTACTCCTAATCCCATTCATGAACACATATTAATTTCCAATCTCCATACACAAGCATTTCAAGATAAGAGATATAATCAATGATAACAAGAATGAATCAAAACACAAATTAGATATAAAAATAACCACATATTATATTGAGCACAAATTAGGTTTACAAATATTCCCAAGTGGGGGATTACACAAATGGAAAACAAGATATACAAGAGATTGAGTTAAAAGGAATACAACCCTTGAAGACACCCCTCCAAGAGCTCCATCCATTGCTTAGCACGAAATTGGTCATAGACCACCCCTATCTCTATGTAATCTACTCTCAAATGTGGTGGGTGATGGGTAGAAATGGTGGTGGTAAGCTTTCCATGGAGGAAAACCTCCATGGAAGCTTGAGAGCTTTTCTCTCTCTTGGTTGATGAAGAAGAAGATGAAGAAATGAAGTGTGGGCTGTGTATATTCTGAAGAGAAGAGGAGAAGAGGTGAATTTATAGTGTTGGGAGGTTAGGGCTGGAAATGATGGTGAAAGGACTAAACTGCCCCTAAAAATTCCCTAGAATTGGCCTCTCGCTGGTCGATCAGCGGTTGGGGTGACCGCCTTTCTGACCGCCGAATTACTGGTGTTCTTCTGGACTAAAACGGCGGTTGAAACGGCGGTCGAAATGACAGTAATGGTGTGACCGCCGAACTGGGCGCCGAACTTCTGGAACCTACTGCCATGAAACGGCGGTCGAAACGACGGTTGTGGTGACCGCCGAACGGACCGCCGAATGTCTTCTTTTCTGCACTCGTTACGTAAGCTGCTGGAAGTCAGAGGGGGTTCTGCAACGGGCTCGGTGTCGCGTTCTGGCTTGGCAACGGATCAACCGTGGAACACGGATGGGCTTAGTTCGCGCCGCGGTCTGTGTCAACGGCGAGGCGTGGCACTCTGAATCTTCCAATTTATTCTCTTTTCGACACGTTTTTGCCTCCCAAACTATTCTTTAAGCTCAAAACCAAAATGTATGTAATATGTACCTACACAAGGCTCAACAAATACATTATATATAAAATACGCTCGAAAATGAGAACAAACGATAGGAAATTGGGGACCTAAATAGATATAAAATAGTCCGATCTGGGGTGAATAGGTATAGCTTCAAAATTCTTAGAATTTCTTTTTATTCACAAGATAAACAATTTCACAAGGAAGTTTTAACAAGTATATTGATTCAACAAAAACAATATGAACACAATTAAGCAATGGACGAATCAATACAAGTTTAGAAAAAATAAAGACAATAAAAACAAAAATCAACACAAGATGTTTTTACGTGGCAAAACCTCAAAATGAGAAAACATCCACGGGTTGATACCACAACCACCGGTAAAAGCAATTCACTATGACAAATAGGAGTTACACACTCAAGAGGCAATCAACACAAGATTCACTCTCTAAGCTATCAACACCTATTTTACCATCGGGCCTAGTTAATTTAATATGCCAACTTCCTATCCAAGACCTCAAGTCTCTAGGAAGATACGTTACTTGTCTATCCAAGTCACCCCGACTCTATACATGACTTCCTCGCTTAGCTATCCGGATCACCCATATCCTAGCCAAGACTTCAAATGCACAAATCAAAGAATCACTCTAAGAAATATGACTTCAAATGCACAACTTGAAGAATCACTCTCCAAATGTGACTTCCAATGCTCAATCCAAAGAATCACTTTACGGAATGAGACTTCCAACCACTTTACAAGGCAAATGATCTAAGTGAATGCAAATTATGCAAGCACAAGCAAACAGAGCAAGTTGATCAAACACACTCTATGAAGAATTAGTTTAGCACAAGTCAAGCTCACAAGCAAATGTAACTAATTCTTATGATCATGTGATAGGAAATCTAGATTAAGCATTCAAACTCATTCACAAAAATATCTAGAAACCTAAACATGTCAAAAAAAGCTAGTATAACAAGTTTTTCAATGAAAATCACACAACTAACTTTGAAATCAAGTGAACAAGTTAACACTTGAAGTTCTCAACATATACAACAAACAAAAACAAAAATCAAGAACTAGGTCATGGAAAATCAAAATCTCAATTAAGAAGTTCTAGTTCTAAAAATATGTAATCAAATCTAGAAATCAACAATCAAGATCAAATACACAAAACGATTCTAGATTCAAACTCATGTTCTTCAAGATTAGCAAAAATGATATTCAATGACAAGAATAAATTAATCTTGAAACTTAATCAAACAAGTCCTAATATTGGAATCAAAATCATTCTAATCATTTCTTTTGTATAAGAAGATCATGAAAGAAAAATGAAAGAGAATTGATTCACTTACAAACAATGACTCACGAACTGAAATCAGATCATCACGAAAACTCTGAGTATTGTTTGACTCTGAAAATGCTTGAGACTTGTTTCTCTCTTCAAGACCGGTTTTTAAAAATCTAAAATCGGAGTTGATTTGAGAGAGTTATGGTGTTTGGAAGGTACGAAAATTTTGAGAGAAAAAATTTCTGCACACAAGTTTTTTTTCACACCAACACCTATGTTTGAAAAAGAGAGGGAAAGTGATATTTAAAGGAGAGGGAAGAGAGTGAATTTAATCCACCAATAGGGGCAAGCCATCTCTGCTTCCCGTGGAGGCCACGCGCTCTTCTTTTCCTATTTTTTTATTCAAAAGTAAGAGAATAAAAATTTTCAAAAAAAAAATATTCTTCTTTGAACTCTATATGTCAAAAATGAAATTCCTTGATATATTTATAGGGTGGCCAAAATTCTTCTACAATGTGGAGGATTTGATTTCACCAAAACCTTATCAACTCAGTAGTTTAAACCTACTCCAACTCATGAGTATATTTATCCAATAATAAATTGTTAAATATCAATTAAAATTTGTGACTTTATCAATAACTTCATAATTGATTATCAATTAGACTTTTGATAGATATCAAATACTTCCTAATTTGACTAAATAAATAAAAACTCTTTTTAATTTATCTACTTATCAAATAAAGTATTTGATACTTAACATACTACTAACAATAGTATGAAACTAAGAGTCCTTCTCATAGTATACTACTATCAAAAGTTATGACACTAAGAGTCATTCTCTTAGTAAACTACTTATAATAGTATGACATTAGGAATCATTCTCCTAGTTAGAAAAAGATTTTGACTTTTAATCAAACAATTAATTAATTAATTAATTAATTAATTTACATTTGATTAATTAATAAATAAAACAATATATTGAGCTAATATTATTAGCCTTGCCGCCCAAGTGTGTGTATATATATAAGGGCAATATATATTGTTTTTCAATTTTATTAAATCCATTGGACTTTGATAAAAAGTCCACACGTGAACTAGACTCATTCTTACTACAAAAAAAAAAACAAGTCCACATGCCTTAATTTAATACATTAATATAATCTAGCAACCCATTTATTTAAAATGTGCAAATTATATTTTAATGTGTTAATGGAATGCTAAACGCAGCCCATTAGGGCCGCCAAAGGATTCCCACATCCTTGGCAGCCCATTGCATGCATTTGAAGAGTTACTGCGTGTCTTGATCACACATGACCGCACATCTCCAAAACTTTTGGATTCTGAAATCCATATACAATTCTAAATAGACCCAGAAATTGGTCCAGTAGAATATATCAAGTGATCCATGCAAGTTCGTACGGATTGGGGATATTGGCGGGCTATCTAAATTTAAGCTTTAATATACATAACCTAATCACAATCAACAAATGATTCACTTAGGTTCAATCTATTAATTTTAGCTCATTCCACTAAAGAGCTAAAATTGAACTCTTAAATAAAGATAGAATAAGTTAATATTTCTCATTCGTACTCTAGACAACCTTATTGGAGATAGTGTATCCTCGTGAAAAATATCAGTAATCGGCAAGAGCTCATAAACCGACTATAGCTCTCCTAGTTACCATATTTGCTCATATGACCATATTTTGAACTTGGATATTTTGACTTGTCCAGAAACCATGTTTCAATAGACACTATTAAAAACTTAACGTTAAGATTTAATATCCAATACCTTAAAATATCCATATGATGATATTCTACTCACATTTATATAATGGAGTCATGATGTCCATATCTATAAATGAAGTCATCTATCGATTAACAAATGAATACCACCAAACTATCGAGGATAGACTATGCTATATAATCGTACTCATTGATAGCTCAAATGATAATACTTGTAACCATAAGTCCATCATTTATCTCAGGATTAAGATAGACTCTTCGATTATCCTCAAGTGAAGAATTTTATCCATTGACGGTTCAGAATAAAGTATTTCACTGTGATCATATTCAATGCTCCTAGTGCACTAGATTCTTTTGCCCAAAGACACTACACTTTGATGATTTTAGACTCATCATAACACATTTGATCCCACTCAAATGCTAGCAAAAGAATCTACAACTTTAACAAGGTAAAGGCGCCCAACATTTATATTAAGTTGTGAATATTGTTCAAGACTAACTAAAGAATTGTGTCTACCTCATACATTTCCAGATGTACGAACAATTATTCATTTCTCATAGTCTTTTGACCTTATGATTATTTACTTTTGACAATTATAATAATTAAACTATAAATGCTATAAGATTTGTTAGACTAGAAATCATTATATTAATATGAAAAGATTGTCAAATACATTATTACACTCTTGCTCCTGAGCATAATCCTAACAATCTCCCACTTGCGCTATAGTAAGTGTGTCATATCTCTCATTCCCATGTTCTCTAGGTGCCCATCAAAACTCTTCTATGGTAGAGCCTTTGTAAAGGGATCCGATCTTGGTAATCGTCACGTCACCCCTATGCACAATTTCCCTCAGAAGGTGATACTTCCTTTCAATGTGTTTCCCTCTCTTATGACTTCTTGGTTCTCTCGAATTAGCCACGGCTCTACTATTGTCATAGTAAATAGTGATCTACTTATTCGTATTAGGAACCACTTCCAAGTCAATCAAGAATTGGCGGAGCCAAACAGCCTCTTTAGCAGCTTCGCATGCGGCAACATACTCAACTTTCATGGTGGAATCAACAATACATGATTGCTTGATACTCCTCCATATGAATGCTCCTCCTTCAAGATTAAACACAGATCTTGATGTGGATTTTCTGGAGTCAGAATCCGATTGGAAATCAGAATTTGTATACCCAACATGAATTAAATCCCATTTAGAGTATACAAGCATATGATATCTCGTTCTCCTGAGATACTTGAAAATATGTTTGACTGCCGTCCAATGATCAAGACCAGGTTTCGATTGAAACCTGCTAACTATGCCAATAGCATAACAAATATATGGTCTAGTGCAGAGCATTGCATACATGAGACTTCCAACAGCCGAGGCATATGGAACCCTACTCATGAATTGCTCTTCATGTTCATTCTTAGGAACTTGTTCCTTAGAAAGTTTGATTCCATGTCTGAAAAGTAACATACCTTTCTTAGAATCTTCCATGGAGAACCTAGACAATAGTTTATCTATGTATGAAGCTTGGGATAATACAATCATTCTATTCTTTCTATCCCTTATTACTTGGATACAAAAAATATAACTTACTTCTCCTAAGTCCTTCATACCAAATTGTTTTGCTAACCATTCTTTTACTGATGTCAATACACCTACATCATTTCCGATGAGTAGTATATCATCAACGTAAAGAACTAGGAAAACCAACTTTTCACCTTTAATTCTTTTGTATACATAAGGTTCGTCAAGGTTTTGAATAAATCTAAAACCTTTCACAGCTTGATCGAACCTTATATTCCATGATCTGGATGCTTGCTTCAGTCCATATATGGATCTTTGCAACTTGCATACCCTTTCCTCTTGGCCTTTTTCAATGAATCCTTCTGGTTGCATCATATAGATGCTTTTGTCAAGACTTCCATTAAGGAAAGTTGTCTTGACGTTCATTTGCCAAATCTCTAGGTCTAGAGATGCTGCAATGGATAAGAGTATCCTTATGGATTTAAGCATGGCCACATGAGAGAAGGTTTCCTCGTAATCGATACCTTCTTTCTATGTGTAACCTTTAGCTACTAATCTAGCTTTAAAGGTTTCCACCTTACCATCCATACCTCTTTTCCTCTTGTATACCCACTTGCACCTAATGGGTTTTATCCCTTTAGGCAAGTCTACAAGTGACCAGACTTTGTTTGAGTACATAGACTCAATTTCAGATTGCATTGCCTTTTGCCAATGGCGACAACAACATCCTCCATAGCTTCCTTATACGTGTAGGGATCATCGTCGTCTGGGAGATTATCCAGTGATTCTCCTAGACCGATGTATCTCTTGGGTTGTCTACTAACCCTCCCACTTCGATGAGGAATGGTAGGTTGTTGATCTTGTAATGGTGAGGAACTTACAATTGGGCTAGGTTGTGAAACCTCTTATAGAATTGTACCTCCTAAAAGCTCATTTAGGACAATTATACTCTTAGGCACAAAATCATTCATATAGTCCTTTTCCAGAAATTTAGCATTTGGCGAGATGAATACTTTAAGATCTGAAGGACTATAGAAATAATATCATTTAGTTCTTTTTGGATACCCACAAATATGTATGTTTCTGAACGGGACTCCATCTTTTCTGTCTTTCCTTTTAACACATGCGATGGACATCCAAATATCCTTAAGTGTTGTAAACTAGGCTTTCGCCCAGTCCATAACTTATGCGGTGTTTGAGGAACCGACTTAGATGGTACATCGTTTAGAATGTACATAGCAGTTTGTAAAGCATATCCCCAAAAAGAATTAGGAAGTGTTGAATAACTCAACATAGACCTAACCATGTCCAAAAGAGTCGTATTTCTCCTTTCTGCCACCCTATTTTGTTGAGGTGTACCTAGCCTAGAAAAATGAGAAATTATCTCATTATCAATAAGATATTGCTAAAACTCACCAGATAGATATTCTCCACCACGATCAGATCTCAAGATTTTTATGTGTTTCTCAAGCTGATTTTCTACTTCAGCTTTAAATGCTTTGAACATGTCAAAAGCATCTGACTTATGTCTCATGAGATACACATAACCAAATCTCGAGTAATCATCTGTGAAAGTGATCAAATAATCATATCCACCTCTAGCTTGAATGGTCATAGAACCACACACATCAGTGTGTATTAATCCTAAACATTCAGTAGCTCTTGTGCCTTTGGTCGTGAACGGCATTTTGGTCATCTTACCTTCCAAACAAGATTCACAAGTTGGTAGATCATTAACCTTTAAGTCACTTAAAGGTCCATCACTAACCAATCTTTTAATCCTATCAAGGTTAATATGACCTAAGGGCAAATGCCATAGGTAAGTCTCATCTTTTGATAATTTTATTCTTTTCTGATTAGGTTTTGTTGATTCTGTGTCTAACAAGTAAGAGATATTTCTATGCAAATGGAATCAATTGTTTTCCAATGTACCTTTGCAAACAAATTTCTCATTCTTACTAGTAATAAAACCTTTATTAAAAGTAACTGAATATTGAAATTTATTTAAACAAGAAACTGAAATAAAATTCCTCTTGTTTGGAAGAACTGAAGAACTGCAAGGGTAGGTAACCCGTGCACAACCCTTGCAGAGTGAAGACTCGAGGATACCCATCCTCAGTGCACGGGTAAAGGACCCGTGCACAACCCGTGCAAAAGAGACCTCTAGTGAGGATCACTCAATTTGCTAAGAAAAATCACACCAATCGTGCGGGCGCGGACGTTTCCGAACACACATCGGGAAAAGAATTACAAAGACCACAACCAACTTACAACGAACACCAAGGTGCATGTGTGAGAAGTGTAATGACGAACACACACAACAAAAGATTGAAACACAAATGCAAGATATGTTAGGCATGCATGCTAGTGTGTGTGTGTGCTACTAGTCTCTTCAAAGAGAGTTAAACAAGAGATATACCTTTGAAGATCTCTTGAGCATGAGGATGCCATCAAAGCTTGATCATGAACAATAAGACCTAATATACCCTTACAAGCAATTCCCCATGTGGTTTGTCAACGAAATAAGCCAATCAAAATATGAGGAACTTACATTAACTGTGCTAATTTCCAACCATATCATAATTGATGTAAATACAATATACAAAACCTGCAAAAGATGTATGCAAACACTAAACAATTCTAAACAAAAGATAAGTTAATGTAGGGAAAAATACGAAAAACGCAGCGGAAGCGAGACTAAAAACGAATTTAATATAGTTTAAAATTTTTCCAATATTTGAACCTTAACCCTTTAATTAATTAAACATACATATATTCAAAAGATATCATACATCTTGTCGCGTGATCCGATTGACTTAGCGTCGATGGTAATCTACAAGATCTTCCAATCCAATCACGAACGTGAATCATCTAGAAGCGTGGTCTCCTTATTCTTTGAATTGTGTACTTGAGAATGGAAAAACGAAATCTTTTTTCCTGATCGTTAATCACAAAAACTCCAAGAGCCTAGAAAGATCGTTCCGGTCACTTTTGAATTCACAATCGTTATGATTGAAAGTCGTGTGAACCTAAATCGAAAGTGTGCACAAAACCTTTTTATGTAAAGGCTTGCAAGTGCACTAACGAATTTAGAACTATCTTTCTCTCTTCCTCTTGGCCGAATTTTCACTATGTTCTAGAGTTGGAATTTTTTTTTTATTCAAAAGCAAGAGAATAAAAATTCTTTCTCTCAAAAAAAACTTTTTTTTCTTCCTATTACTATTAATTCCGAAATTAATAATATATATAGGTATACAAATCCTTTTCTAAAGAGGATTTACTTGGTGGGCGAGAATCATATCTCTAGGTGGATTTACTTAGTGACAAAGAATCCTTTTTCAAAAAAAAAAAAGATTTCTTTTCCACACCAAGACTCCTAATCCAACTCAAATATGTATTTATGATTATATTAAAGACTTCCTTATTTGATTAGATAAATAAACTTTATTTATCTACTTACCAAATTAAGTCTTTTATATTTGTTATACTACTATGATAGTATACTACTAGGAAATATAATTCCTAGTTAGAAAAAGATTTTGATTTTTAATTAAATAATTAATTAATCAATTAATTAATTTCCATTTAATCAAACAATAAAATAAAATAATATTTTAGGCTATTATTATAGCCTTGCCGCCCACACATAAAAAATATGGGCCAAATATTATTTTCTTATTGTATTTAATCCATTCAGGCTTTAAATAAAAGCCCACATGTGAACCAGACTCATTCTTACTAAAAGAAACAAGCCCACATGCCTCTCATTAATATATTAATATAATTTGAGCAGCCCATTAAATAAATAATGTGCAAATTATATTCTTAATATATTAAATACAATTCTAGATGGACCCATAAATTAGTCCGGTATAATATATCAAGTGATCCATGCAAGTCCGTATGGATTGGGGATCTTGGCGGGCTATCTAAATTTAAGCTTCAATAGATATAACCTAATCACAATCAACAAATGATTCACTTAGGTCCGATCTATTAATTTTAGCTCATTCCACTAAAGAGCTAAAATTGAACTCTTAAATAAAGATAGAATAAGAAGATGTTTCTCATTCATACCCTAGACAATCTTATTGGAGATAGTGTATCCTCGTGTATAATATCAGTAATCGCCAAGAGCTCATAGACCGTCTACAGCTCTCCTAGTTACCATATTTACTCATTTGACCACGTTTTGAACTTGGATATTTTGACTTGTCCAGAAGCCATGTTTTCAATAGACATTATCGAAAACTCAACGTTGATATTTAATATCCAATACCTCAAAATATCCATATGATAATATTATAGTCTCATTCAATAAATTGAGCCACGATGTCCATATCTATAAATGAAGTCCTCTATCGATTAACAAATGAATACCACCAAACTATCGAGGATAGACTATGCTATATAATCGTACTCATTGATAGCTCAAATGATAACACTTGCAATCATAAGTCCATCATTTATCTCAGGATTAAGATAGACTCTCCGATTGTCCTCATAATGAAAAGACTTGTATCTACTGACGGTTCTAGATAAAATATTTCAATGTGATCATGTTCAATACACCCAGTGCACTAGATTCTTTTACTCGAAGACCCTTTCAATGATTTTAGACTCATCATAACTCATTTGATCCCACTCAAATGCCAGCAAAAGAATTCTACAACTTTATCAAGATAAAGGTGTCCAACCTTTAATTTAAGTTGTGAACGTTTATTCAAGACTAACTAAAGAATTGTGTCTACCTCATACATATCCAGATGTACGAACAATTCTTCCTTTATCATAGTCTTTTGACCTTATGATTATTTACTTTAACAATTATCATTATAAATGCTATAAGATTTTGTAAAACCAGAAATCACTTTATTAATATGAAAAGATTGTCAATTACAATATTACACTCTTGCTATTGAGCATAATCCTAACAGTTAAAAAAAGAATATAAAAATAATAATAAATAACACTAGAACAAAGATTACAAAAAGAAATCCTAGATTACACTACTAAACCGAAATGTCGTTCAATAAGTAGTATTAGACGATCGCATTCCTCCATTGACATGTTGACTTCAATAATTTTAGCTTCCACCTCTATCTCCAGCTTCATGATACATATATCAGCATCTACGACCTTCTTGTTCTCATCCCTCCAATCCTCTTCCAGCTTCATGCAACACATGCACTCTTTGTCTAGTGCATCCTCAACAATTCCTTTCCTCTTTGACAACAAATCATAAATCTCATGGTTGATGGAACCAGTGGAAGTCATTTTTCTATATTTTCATAAAGAACTTAGTGATGTACAAACCTTGGGTGGCTTTAACAGTTTAACACTCCTTATATAGTAATTGCATGCGTTAATCTATTCATTAATTTAATTTTTATTTTCATAGTAATTGAAGAAGTTAACATCACTGATCGTGCCAAAATTGTGTTATATTTTGGCCCTCAATTCCATATCCTTTAACTTGTTTTCGAGCATATTTTGGTGTCTAATGGCTCTATTCTAGTCAATGCATGCATATTCAAGCAAAAACAAGATTTGGAGGCAAAAAGGGTTGAAATCGTAAAAAGCTCGTGCAGAATATCCAACTTCAAAGGGTCATATCTTCCTCCTCAGATCGAATCATGTTTCGATCCACATATATTCAGAAAGCCCCGAAAGTCTAGTTTCTAGCAATTTTTATTCACTCTTTTTCTCTCTAGATCTAGGAATCATTTTCTCCCAATACATCCAAATACCCACACATCATCTCTTTGATTTCTACTCGACAAGAGCACTAGGAGATTGGATTTGAAGCTTCAAGGAAGGAGAATCTCTTCATGGGTCTATTCTCACTCTTTTCTCTTAGTTTATGCTTTGTAATGACTATGAGTAGCTAAATCCCCACTAAGGGGTTGATGTTATTCATTTGTGAACCTTGGGTATTGTACTGAACTCTATCTTTATGTAAATCTATCAATTATGTTTCATTCTTTGGTTTAATTGATTTTAAGAATTGACTTGTCTTAGTTTGCACACTACTCTCTTTGCTAGTTGTTTGAGAAATTATTTGAGTAGATTAACTAGGTATACACTCTACTTGGTTTTCTTAAACTCAATAGAATGGAAGGATTGAACAAGAGTACACTCCTCAAGTGAAATTCGGAATTTATAATCTCAATTTTTGTCTAATCTCAAAAGGGTAATCAATTCTATACACTCTAGGTTGATAAATTGTGAGAGATTAAGCACCAATACTACACACTCTAGATTGGTGACATTATATAGAGATTAGTCCCTTATTTGATAGATGTGCATTCAAGGAAAAATCACTTGTGAGTGGTCAATTCTACACACTCTAGATTGGACACTCACAAGGGATATACAATCAATACTATACACTCTATATTGGTTGCAATAGATTGATGCACGTTCATGAGTTCTTGATTTTTGCCTATTGTTTGCGGATTGGATCCATCAATTCCTTAGTCCCATTATCATTCATTCACACATTTATCTTCTAACTTAGTTTCATTTAGTTCAATTTTAATTAGTTTAATTGTAGTTGTATGTTAGTATAATTTCAAAACCAAAACCATCTCATTTTACTTTTATTGCAAATTTAATACTAGAGCTTTCCAATTTGATCACTGCTATCCACCGATCTTTGTGGACGATAGCTAGCTTACAACTTTACTTGTTGTTTTTATGCACATTTGAGGACTTGCTAGGATTTTATAAATTCTTTTGATAAACAATTTTCATACCAAAAGGGCAGTTTGTCAACATGGCGTCGTTGCCCGGGATCGAACCAGGGTCACCCGCACACTGCCCGCGGGTATACCTGAAAATGAATGCATTGACTAGAATAGAGCCATTAGATACATGAATCTACTCGGAAGCAAGCCAAAAGATATGGAATGAGGGCCAAAATATAACACAATTTTGGTACGATCAAACACCCTCATACCAAACATTTGCTCATCCTCGAGCAAACTCCAAGTAAACACAAACAAAGACACAAGACACGACAAAAGACTCGATCTAAAAATTTCCTAGACGCAAACAATCGACAAAAACAAATAAGCCGCATTTCCAACCGGTAGTGAGATACAATGAAGTGTGCTAGAGAAGAGTAGACACATGAAAAATGTTCTAAAGCAACTCAAAGGCACTCCAAGGGCACTCACACAATCAAGAATCCCACACCTAAAAGTGCTCTCATATTGGGAGCTACTCACTCTCACACCTTGAGCAGACCTCACGTGGAATCTCTCTTTTCTTTCCGCTCGGAGTCCTAAGTTCACACTCATGCAAGGCATACAAAGATAGAGTTTATGCATATAAGTCTAATGCATTGCATATAATATAACATTAAAAGACCGGTAATATCGTGTTGACCTAGCCTAGGAAGGAATCAAATGCCATGGACGTGGAAGATTATGCTTCAATAGGCATTCCCAATCTAGACTTCATCGTAGATCAATTAGGTCTTCCCTTGGGTTGTAATGTGGCCATGGGGTGAAATCGTGGTGATAGAAAGAATAGGAAAATGGAATTCAAAAATCACCAACCATACTAAGATTCAATACATTACACACCCTCTACTTAGCTTTACTTGCTTCCCATTTATGAACACCAGCATCTAGGCTTAACTTTCATTACATTTGTGCTTTCATTGTACTCTACATTGTTTGAGTACTTTTACATTGAATTACAAGGCTCTTTTGTGCTTTTGTTTTTTTACTTTGCTTTTGCACACTTTACATTTGACAATTAGGCTCTTAAGTGCAAATGTTTGCCACTTTTAAAATTTGAGCTTTTTCCTTGCACATTTACAAATATTGCCTAAGTACACGTTATTTAAACATACTAGAGATTTACACCTTTCAACCACAAAATTACACACCCTAACATGATTGGCAATAAAGGGTGGGAATGTGTTTGACTATGGCTGTATGGTTACATGTGGTACCAATGGAAAGGTAAATGTTTGGCCTCAAGTTTGGCTTTGGAGCACGCAATTAGGGAATTGAAATGTGTTTAGGCTAATTTGAGTGGTTAAATGCACACACATTGCCCAAGATCTTGTCCATAACTCCGTCTATAAAGGGAATGAAAGCATCCGTCAAGCAGTCCACAAAAATATAACGCGGGGTAATGTCCTATGGCAAATGATATGCATGACAAGAAAAGTGTTTAAGAATAGAATAATAAATACACTCAAATGCGCTTTTTTAAAGGCTTGTGTTTGTGGACTCTCTAGGAAGTCTCCACTATTAGAACAAGGTGGCTGAGCACCGAGTCCCCTCAACTTGAACACTAAAGGATGGGACTAGCCCATGACGTGCAAGTGAGACCCTAAAGTGACTATGAGTTACTCGATTAAGCACACTAAGCATACACACACTCACCAAAAGCACATGCTCAAGGCATCTCACTCAAGCTAATTAAAGCTCAAAATTTTTTGGCCATGTGACTATTTGAAAATTTTTGACACTAAAAAGACTCAAGAGGCAAAAAGACGGCTCAACAAGGCGTCTACACCCCCAAACCAAAACTCAACGTTGTCCCCAATGTTGGAAACAAGAGAGCTCGGCCTATAGGCACGCACCTAACACGACACAAAACAAACACACATAGGCACTAATCAAACACAATCAATGCCCTCAAACATGGACTCAAACTAAGGCTCATAATAGAAACAGGTAAAACAATGTAGTATATACAACGAAGCACAAAGCACACAGACTCTTCATCATCAATTAACCATAAACATTTCAAAATTGATGGAGTGAGGGCATGACAACCCCCAAACCGAACTAAATAATAAGCACAAAGCTTGTACAAAAATGCATGCATCAAAACCCCAAACCAGTTGTGCAATATATGGCAATGAAACATGTACACTCGTATGCATCAATCACAAGAGCCTTCGGCTCATCCATCAATAAAAGAACAAATCAATAATATCCAAAAATCAAATATCATCATTCAACAGTGATCTATCATATCAACATCAAAAATGTCATCCACACAATATCCACCAAAATCACCACCAATTATTCAACTAAAGCAATTAAAAACAAAAGCAAGAAAAGTTCAAAAGTATAAATGAGCTAGAGAAATCAAAACCTAGGTGGGTATCCTCGCACAAGCGCTCTATTTATCGTTAGGGCAAGATGTTGGCATGGCACTTCGGCTCTTCGAACTCCAAATTATTGTTTTTCTTGATGTAGACAAGGTTATTACTCTTTTTATGAGCACTTTTGACTTGCAAGTTGTCTTTGTTTCTTCATAAGAGATTAAGAAACCTCTCTTTATAGCACAAGCTGCAAAATTGCTTCCTCGAGAAGCTATAGATTATCTACACACTTACAAAACCTATTAGAAAGTTCAGGCAAATAAGATTCACTCAATACATGCAATTGCCAAACTAAAACTTGATATACCATTTATTTAAGAAAAACAAACTTAAACCAAAATAAACCAATCCCACAATAGATTTTTCCCCCAAACCTAGTTCTTCCCATACACATTTACATGCACATAACAACAAATTGAGGGATAAGAACTTAGTCTAGAAGGAGAAAAATAAATTGTACAATCCTAAAGCACACAAAAACACATAAAAGTGAAAAGTAAAAGTTTCAAACAAAGAAAAACAAGCATAGCGTTTTAATTATGAAGCACATAGGCGGTTTCCGCCTTAATCTCTACAACCATTCCACAAACACAATTAATAACATCAAACCATTCCCAAAGCATTTAAGCAAATACATCGGTACACTCCAATCAACTCACTCAAACATGCTTTGACAACATGCACTTTACCCATAAACATGAAGCTATGCCATTCTAATGTAAGGTAATATAAAAAAATAGAAACAGTTAGAGGAGTCAATTACAGAAATTTTTATTTGGGAATAAATTTGTCGAGACACTACCTCTAGCTGTGTTCTGACCTCTTTTCCACTTAATGCTCTTTCGTGGCACCCATCACGTCCTTGGTTGTATCAACCACACAGAACGTCTTTAAACCGCTGTTTCACTTTGGAGGTTGTTAGAGTGAAATTAGTGACTCATTGTTCTCTCAAGTTGTGCAGTCTTGGCCACCTTAATTGTTGGTCTCCATTCCAAACTTGATTTGATAGCTCGCCAACCTGAAAATTCATTTTTCCTTGCACAAACACAACTCAAATAACATTACACGCATATGCTATAAACAAAAAGAGAAATAATAAACAAACACAATAAAAACACATAAAAACAAACACAAGACTCACAACCCCAAACCTAGCCTAAACATTGTTTGCCCTAACAATGAAAAGCATGAGTTCGAGAGGCAGTTATTTTCACACCACACGCAAAAACCACGGAAACAAACACAAACAACTAACAAATAGAAAACTATAAAATATTTACATTATTTGCTAAAACTAGAAATGATTAGCGACTAAGCCACCTCCCTGGTAGCGGCGTCATTTGTCTTGAACGTTTTTGTAGTTAGAAAAGATCCTTCAAAAATATTTATATTTAAAAATCAACCTCGCGAAGGCACGAGTCAAAGGAGTCAAGTATAACAATAAACTAGTACAGTGTGCAAGCAAGGGTATCGTTCCGCAAGGAGGTGTCATCCGTCGACCATTTTTCGTTTTAGTGTTTATTGAAAGCAATGTAAAATGAGAAAGCAGAAGTGGTGAGAATGGTATGTGTGAAGTGCAAGCATTTGACTCTATGTGTGTGTGTATGTGTGTGTGTGTGTGTGTGTGTGTGTGTGTGTGTTTGTGTGTGTGTGTGTGTGTGTGTGTGTGTGTGTGTGTGTGTGTGTGTGTGTGTGAACAAGAGCAATGGAAACAAGTTAAGAAAAATAAGAGAATATGGAGAGGTGAGAATAGTGATTAAATGGGATAAATGTAACCGAGTGCTTGCCTTTCTAAATTAAACTACTCCTAATTACATTAGTCTACTCCTAAAGGCAAGCAACCTAAGTTACGAAACTAGGCGAATATGAGATATGCAAGAAAATGAACACAAAAGGTACTCATAACCACCACAACATTTGCACCACCCATAATAACTAACTGCATTGACACTCCAAGATTGGGGTCAACCTTTCCTTTGGTACGACCTCTAAGTATGGAAATGGGAAGGTCGTCTGGTCCTTGATCGCTACTCACCAAGAGTGTATCGTGCAAGCAACAACCAAGGACCGCGTGAAGCACAAATATTAAAAAGATAGAAATAGTATCAACCATCGGTTGCTACTCACATGTCATGTGTAAGCAACAACCATCGGAAGCATTAAGCATAAAAATGGACCTCCGACCACTACTCATAGAAGGTGTATCGCATGAGCAATGACCAAGAGTCGCAAAAGCGTGAAGGTCATAAAACCAAAACCCACAAAAGCATGGTGTGTACTATTCATGAAACAATTATGAGCACAATCAAAACCTATCACTCATATCAACCCAAACATGCATTTCAAATATCCATCTACATACGTACAATCAAGGGATGCTTAATTAAACTACTCCTAAATTACGTTAATCTACTCCTAATCCCAATCATGCACACATATCAATTTTTATCATACATGACATGGATGTAAAATCAAGAATCCAAGCCCTAATCCTCAAATTAACCTAATCCTTAAACATGTTTCAAGAGTTGGTGTGCCTACTCAACACAAGTCAAGAATCAAGATATTAAGAAATTGAATGAGACAATACTTGAAGCAATCAAATACAAGTCAATCAAATAAATGGAACTAGTGTTAAGTTTACATATTTCCCAATTGGGGATACACATCAAAGAAGAAAATAACAAAAACAAAAGTAAAAGGGGAAACCCAATTGTCATCTCGAGTCTCTATCATTCATTAAAGCTTCTTCTTCTCATAGACAAGAAAGGATGGCTCTTTCCTCTTGAATCTTCCTTAAAAAGGGATGTTGATGGTAGAAAATGGTGGTGGCGAGGGAGATAATCCATGGAGGAAAAACCTCCATGGATGCCATTGAAGCTTCTCTCTGTCTTAATCTGGTGAAGAATATGAAGTGTTGAGAGGTTTTGATGTCTAGGTTATTTTTGATGATGAGCTCTCTATGGGTCTTGTGGCAAAGTGATGTATTTATAGCTTGGGGAAGCTAGGTCAAATATGCGCATGAACAGACAAGTTTGCCCCTATAAAAATGGCTAAAAATTGTCCATTGGGCTGATCCCGTCAGATTCAAGAATCGCAGTGCACTGGTAATGCGCTTGTATGGTTACCCGCGCACTGCCCGCGCAGTAGTTACTAAATGGGCATAACTCCCAATAGAAGACTCAGAATTGCAATCCGTAAAAACCGATGGACACTAGACTCCGGGGCTTTCCGAATATATGTGGATCAAAATGTGGTTCAATTTGAGGAGGGTGATATGACCCTTCGAAGTTGGATGTTCTGCACGAGCTTTTTACGATTTCAACCCTTTTTGCCTCCAAATCTCACTTTTTGCCTGAAAATGTCTGCATTAACTAAAATAGAGCCATTAGATATAGGAATCTACTCGGAAACAAGCCAAAAGATGTGGAATGAGGGCCAAAATATAACACTTTTTTGGTACAATCAATAGTTCAATTGCTCTATTGTGAATGTATTATTCCATTAAAGGTAAAATCAAAATTTACTATTCACTTGATCCGTTCAATACATCATATGTATTAGGTCATTTGTTCAAAGTCTTTCACTTGGTGAATCTAGACTCATCACTTCCCAATTGAAAACAAAAGACTCACAACTTTAATCAAGATAAGCTGTCCAGTCTGTATCTAAAGTTGTGAACATTTTTAAACTAAATAAAAAATTATGTCTACCACACATAAACTTCTTTATGTGAATAATTCTTTATGTTTCTTTTAGTCTTGGATCCTTAGAATATTTTGATTTTGACATAAATAATAAACGATTTATATTTGCTACATAATTTTATTTGTAAACAAAAGACTTTTATTGATATCAAATGATTAGTTACGAAAAACCCTTGCTTTAGAGAATACTTCCTCACATCTGCTAAGGTCATCAGTTGGACTTCTTTAATGTTGGTTGCTCATTGGTATTGTTCGGCTCGAAAAATCCACCCCATCTGATCCTCACCATTGAACACTTGAAATTCAATTCAAATTGTTCGACAATGAAAGGCCACTACAACTGGTTGGTGATCGTACCAAAATTGTGCTATTTTTTGGCCCTCAATTCCATATCATTTAGTTTTTTTAGCGTAATTTGGTGTCTAATAGCTCTATTCTAGTCAATGCGGGTATTTTCAAGCAAAAAGGAGATTTGGAGGCAAAAAGGGCTGAAATCGTAAAAAGTGAGTGTAGAACATCCAACTTCGAAGGGTCATATCTCCCTCCTCAGATCGAACCACATTTAGATCCATGTATATTCGGAAAGCCCTAAAAGTCTAGTTTCCATCAGTTTTTACGGATTGTGATTCTGAGTCTTGTAGAAAGGGTTATGATCATTTTAGTGACTATTGCACAGGGACCCACGAACCTACCCGTGAACTGGGTGCCAAAATGCAGTGTGCGGATAGTCTACCTGCACACTGCATGTCATAAGTCTTTCGAGAACAGCCAAATGATTGGTTTTAAGTAATATTTAGAGGGGAAATGTTATCCTTTCATGCCCAAACCATGCCCTAGCCTCCCAAACCTATAAATATACCACTTTCTTCAAGACCCAAGGATTCATTCATTCAATTATACATTCAATACAAAAACCCTCTCCAAACATCTTCTTTACCAAATCAAGAGAGATAGGAGCTTAAAAAGGCATCCATGGAGGTTTTCCTCCATGGATTGCCTCTCCACTACCACCTACTACCATCACTGTCCATCTTCGAGGAGGATTCAAATGGAAAGAGCACCCTACCTTGTCTATTAGGAGGAGGAACTTCAATGGAGGATGGAGACTCGAGATGACAATTGGGTTTACTCTTTTTACTCTTCTTTTTGTTACTTTCTTCTTTGATGTGTATCCCTAAGTGGGAAATATGTAAACCTAACACCAGTTACATTTATTTGATTGACTTGTATTTGATTTCTTCAAGTTATAACCCATTCAATTGGTTTATAATTTGACACTTGACTTGTGTTAAAGTAGGTATGACAATCCTTCTTAATTCATGTTCAAGGATAGCTCTTGTCTTTACATTCATGTTCATATAGGGTAGAAATCGGTGTATGTTCATGATTGGGATTAAGAGTAGATTAATGTAATTTAGGAGTAGATTAATCAAACATCCCATGATTGCTCTTATGTCGATGGATTATCCTAAATGTGTGTTGTGGATTGATTTGAGTATTTTTGGTTGTTTGGGTGGAATACATGAAGAGCACACACCATGCCTTTATAGGTTCGGTTATATAAACCTACACATTTTATGTGACCCTTGAGCATTGCTCATGCGATACACTCTCGGTTAGTAGCAATCAAGGGTTGCGACTCTTGCTCATTGCTCGCATGATACACTCTCGGTGAGTAGTGGTTGATGGTCCCTTTTCATACTTAAGGCTTCCATTGGTAGTTGCTTACACGTGACATGTGAGTAGCGATCGATGGTCGATTCTATTTCTATCTCCTTAATATATGTGCTAAATCGCGGTCCTTATTAGTTGCCCATGCAATACACTCTCGGTGAGTATCTTTAGTGGACAAGACGACTCTCCCCATTTCCATATCTAGAGGTCGTACTATAGGCTAGGTTGAACCCATGCTCGGAGTGTCGGTGCGGTTAGTTATTATGAGTGGCGCGAATGTTGTGGTGGTCATGAGTACCTTTTGTGTTCATTTTCTTGCATCTCTCCTATCCACCCTGTTTTTAAATTTATCTCATTTAATCACCATTCTCATCTCTCCATGTTCTCTTATTTTTCTTATCTTTGTTTTCATGCTCTTGTTTCACACACACACAACATGTTACACTTCACACACAAAACTCTCACCATTTCCATATTTTTATCTATATTGCTTTCAATAATCACTAAAACGTGAGATGATTAACGGATGACACCTCCATGTGGACGATACCCTCGCTTGTCGATGTACTAGTTTTCAAAACTTTAGAGCACACTGCTAAGACTTCTTATAAATATCTTTTGAATTCGCGATTTGCTGACGACACAAATGACGCGTTCAGTTGGTACACTACAATTTGAACACCCATTGCCTGGTCTCGGGTAGTCTCAAGATATGGTTGAGGCCTTTCTCATTGAAGCATGTCTAGACGTTGTGACATACGTACCTGTTAGGATTATGCTCAACAGCAAGAGTGTAATAATGTATTTGACAATCTTTTCATATTAATAAAGTGATTTCTAGTTTAACAAATCTTATAGCATTTATAGCTTAATTATTGTTAATAGCCAAATTTGGCTAGGGACCAAAGGGAAATTTTTCACCCTCCCAGTCTGACTCCAATCCCGAGGTCATCCACCAGGAGACCACGCTTCCCAAAGTTGAGCTATAGTACCACCTCACAGAAATAAAGGCAAGCTCCAGAAACACCCGGAATAGAACCCGACGAGATCAGATCGAGCCCGAGTCACCAAACCTAAAATCAGGAAGCCCCCCGAGGTCGAGATTACCTCGCAACCTCTCCAGAAGCTCGCCTAAACCCCGTTGTCATAGAGGAGTATCCACAGGCGGTCGCATCAAGTTCTGAGAAATCAAAGGAGGTGAGATCGAGCTCCTGGCTAGATTAAGCACTTGAATATCTGAACCAAGACATTAATCTACCTCACCATACATACCATATTCAACGACCTCTATGAAGGATCATGCTATGAAGATACAAAGATACATTGGATCATATCTGGAAACATTACGTACGTGCAGAACAAGAATTAGAGTCCAAAGAGGAAACAAACTGATCTCCCCCAAGATATTCTCCATTCAGCTATTAACTAAAAGTCATTGACATTTAAACAAGGAATTCCACCCGGTAAGGAAGGGAGAGACTGAGAAAATCAAGGGGAGAATCAATTGATTTAACCTACAAAAACTATGTATAAAGGAAAAAGACTAATTTTCGACAGACATACGACAACAACCCTACTATACCCTAGAGAGATTGAGAGCGATTGAGAAATATTTGTAAACGATACACCATTAATAAGAATAAAGAAAACATTTTCGTTCTCTTTTGTTCATTCTCTTTTGATGGTATTGATAATAGTATTTTTCTTTGTCATTTTTAACTAACACTGACTAGAATACATTCTACCTTGGCCACCACCTCCGTGGTAGTGGTCTTGAGGGTGTTAATTGAGATTTCTCACTCCGAGCAAATTTTTCGTTAACAATTATTATAAATGTCAAAAGTAAATAATCATAAGGTCAAAAAACTATGAGAAAAGAAGAATTGTCCGTACATCTGGATATGTGTGACGCAGATACAATTCTTTGTTAGTCTTGAATAATATTCACAACTTAAGATAAAGGTTGGGCGCCTTTATCTTGTTAAAGTTGTAGATTCTTTTGTTAGCATTTGAGTGAGATCAAATGTGTTATGTTGAGTCTAAAATCATCAAAGTGTGGTGTCTTTGGGCAAAAGAATCTAGTGCACTGGGTGCATTGAATAGGATCATAGTGAGATACTTTATCCAGAACCGTCAATGGATAAAAGTTTTCACTTGAAGACAATCCGAGAGTCTATCTCAATCCTGAGATAAATGATGGACTTATGGTTGCAAGTATTATCATTTAAGCAATCAATGAGTATGATTATATAGCATGGTCTATCCCCGATAGTTTGGTGGTATTCATTTGTTAATCGATAGAGAACTTCATTTATAGATATGGACATTGTGGCTCCATTTATTAAATGAGAGTAGAATATCATTATATGGATGTTTTGATGTATTGGATATTAAATCTTAACGTTAAGTTTTCAATAGTGTCTATTGAAATATGGCTTCAGGACAAGTCAAAATATCCAAGTTCAAAATGTGGTCATATGGGTAAATATGGTAACTTGGAGAGCTATAGGCGATCTATGAGCTCTTGGCGATTACTGGTATTCTTCACGAGGATACACTATCTCCATTAAGATTGTCTAGGGTATGAATGAGCAATATTAACCTATTTTATCTTTATTTAAGAGTTCAATTTTAGTTCTTTAGTGGAATGAACTAAAATTAATAGATCGAACATAAGTGAATCATTTGTTGATTGTGATTAGGTTATGTCTATTGGAGCTTAAATTTAGATAGCCCGCCAAGATCCCAAATTCACACGAACTTGCATGAATCACTTGATATATTCTACCAGACCAATTTATGGGTCCATCTAGAATTGTATTAAGGCATGTGGACTTGTTTCTTTTAGTAAGAATGGGTCTAGTTCACATGTTGACTTTTTATTAAGGTCCAATGGATTTAATAAAATGGAAAAATAATATATTGCACAAGTATATACTTGGGCGGCAAGGCTAATTAATTAGTCTAATATATTGTTTTATTTTATTAATTAATCAAATGAAAATTAATTAATTGTTTGATTAAAAGTTAAAATCTTTTTCTAACTAGGAGTAGGACTCTTAGTGTCATACTATTGTTGGTAGTATGGTAAATATCAAAGACTATATTTGATAAGTAGATAAATAAATATCAAAGGCTAATAAAAGTATTTTATTTATCTAGTCAAATTAGGAAGTTTTTGATATAGTCACAATTTTAATATTCAATAATTTATTATTGGATAATACACTCCTGATTTGGAAAAGGGTTAAAACTCAAAATTGATAGGCGATTTGGAGAAGAAGTAATCCTACTTGTGTGAGGATTTGACTACAATATAGAAATCCTACTTGTGTGAGGATTTGACTACAAGGTAGAAATCCTACTTGAGTGAGAATTTTGGCCATCCTATATATATATATATATATATATATTTATATATATATATTATTAAACTCGGAATTAATGATGTGAGTTAAAAAAAAGTTTTTCTTTTTTTTGAAAGAAAGAATTTTTATTCTCTTACTTTTGAATAAAAAAAACTTCCAACTCAAGAAAGAGGTGTAGAATTCGGCCATAGAGAAGAAGAATAAGGAGCGTTTTATTTTCGATAGTACATTAGAAGCTTTTATATCAAAAGGCTTAATGTACAAGATCGAATTAGGGTTCACGCGAGTTTTCGATTAAGAGATTCAGAATTCACAAGTGACCAAACGTTCATTATTTTCTCTACGAGGATTATTGTGACTAACAAAAAGAAAAATATTTTTGTTTCCATCCTCAGGTTTACAATTCAAAGAAAGGGATCCCACACTCCTAGGTGATTCACTTTCGTGATTGGATTGGAAGATCTTGCGGATTCAATTCAAAGCAAGCGGATTCAAATCGACGCAATATCAATCGTCACGTGAAAAAGGGACGGTACTTTTAATTATATGTCAATTAATCTAGGGCTAAGGTTCTTTCTTTTAAAGGAATTTTTTTTTTAAATATACCACCCAATTTTTCGCTTCCGCCGCGTTTTGAACCGTTTTTTTCCCTACAATTGGTATCAAAGCCAGGTTGAACCCTTGATTAATTGATATATATATATATATATACGTGAATCTTTTTCTTTTTATTGTATATATGCATGTTTTAGAAAGAGATGGCACTCTAAGTATTCGCATATATATATATATATATATATATATTTACATTGGAATGTATGGATATATATATATATATATTTTTTTTTTATATATATGTGGATTGTTATTGCTCAATTTTGGTCCTAGAATTTCAATGTATTTTTTGTTTTGGGATTTTAACAAGAAGGGTGGCCTATCATCGCTATAATTTCCTTCTTGATAGTTGCTAAGTTTTTTTTATTTTGCTATTGTAATAAAAATACTGCATAAAAAATTGTATTAAAAAAAATGGAGTTTTTTATTATTTAAAATTCTTCTGTAATACATTCAAGTATCGAAGACTCGAAGGTTTGAAGAATTGGAAACAACTGGAACAAGTTTAGGACTGTGCGAGCCATAGCAACAAACGTGCATGCGAATGAGCACGCAGACACAATTGTTGTGGCATGGGCTGCGCATGTCAGCCCTTTGGAAGCCACTGGCTGCCCATGGCAGCCCTTTATGGGGTTGTGGGGTGCGCAAGCCCATGGGAGGCAGCCAAAGGGTGCGCAAATGATGGACACATGAAGACTTGTTCGCCAAGAAAGAATTTTTTTTTTGTATTCCAAATACTGTAATTTACTTGTTTTTCTAGGATGGACCAAAATTGTAGCTATTTATATTTTCGTAAATATTGCAATGTTTGTCATTGTTTGATAACATGTCATATAGAATACAAGTGCCACTCATATATCTCTTTTGGTATGAACATGCATTGAATGGTTTAGGTATCTAATTGGCATCTAGATAACTTGGTAAATCATTCTATGGAATTCGATCACACGCCTTAATAATTGAGTGGGAGAAGGTGTTTTGGAACACCTACGGCCTCCAAGTTTAGTTGAGCTTTATGTTTCGTGTAATAACCCCCAAAAGGGTATTCATGAATGGAATTTAGCAAGATACTTCTTTATAAGGATAGACTAGACACTTAACCCAAACGATATCTACTCCCAAAGGAGGGATATTCGTGAGGCAATATATTGAAGGTCGAAAACTTGGTAACACATTCAATGTGATTTTATTAATATCCTCATAAGAGTTCTTGTTAATAAAATTGCAATGCTAAAATTGAAAACGATGGTTGTTATGTTAACAATTAGGTGGGACCTAGTCTTACTAGTAAATGGTGCGAACTCCCAAAGGAGGTGTGACATTTACGGATGTTGGATCACCGTTGAATTTTATGATTGAATTACTTAATTTAATTCAAGATAAATATTTGAAAGTGCTTTATCATGATTGTTTACATATATAATTTTTGTTCAGAAATTATGACCCCATCCCTAATCAACATCCTGAAAGATAATACATTAACTGGTGATAATTATGTCACAAGAAAAAGGAAAATTGGGCTATTGTTGCAATCTGAAAAGCATAAGTTCGTTTTGACAACTCCTAAACCACACGCTCCTACTAATTAATCTACTGAGCAGCAAAGAGACAAGTATAAGATGTGGGAGACCTCAAATGAGATGGTCAAATGTTACATTATGGCCACCATCTCCGACATGTTACAACAACAACCTGAAGGAATGAGTTCTGCTGCCGATATAATGATGTCTCTGGAGGAAATGTTTGCTATGAGGTCCAGGAAGACTAAGAGAGAGGCAGTGACTGCTTTTATGAATCTTAGGATGAAACCTGGACAGGTTGTGAAAGATCACATGATGAAGGTCATAGCACATCTCAACACTGCTAAACTCAATGGTGCTGAGATAGACGGTGAGACAAAAATTGACATAATTGTCAACTCACTGTTAGATTCCTTTGATCAGTTCAAGTTGGACTACACCTTGAACAATAAGGAATACACCTTGCAGGGCCTGATGCAAGATGTTCAAAGTGCTGAAAAGATCCTTGTGAAAAGCAAGGGTCAAGAGAAGCATACTGTAGGTAAAGTTGCTACTGTTAAGAAGGAGATAAAGCAACTAAGACCTATTAAGAAGGAGATAAAGAAAGTAACCAAGATCAAAGGGAAGTGTTTCCTTTATGGTGAAAAGGGACATTAGAAAAGAAATTGCCCAAAGTCCCAGGACAAGAAGGAACAAGGTAATACTAATTATCTTGAAACATGTTTTTTGGCGGATTCTATTTGGATCATAGACTCCGGAGCCACTAATCATGTTTGTTTTTCTTTACAGGGGTTCAAGGAAATGAGAAGGCTGAATGATAATGAATTCAAATTGCACTTAGGCAACAGAGCGTTGGTGTCTGTCTGCCTGTGCAGTGGGAGATATTATAGTTAATTTAGATTCTAGTAGGCATTTAGATTTAATAGATGTTTATTATATACCTCAATTCAAGAGAAATTTAATTTCAATTTCTTGTTTAAATAAATTTGGATATTCAGTTACTTTTAATAAAAGTTTTATTATTAGTAAGAATGACAAATTTGTTTGCAAAGGTACATTGGAAAACGGTTTATTCTATTTGCATAGCAATATCTCTCACATGGTAGACACAACATCAACGCAACCTAATCATAAAAGAGTAAAATTATCAAAAGATGAAACCTACCTATGGCATTTGCGCCTAGGTCATATTAACCTTGATAGGATCAAAAGATTGGTTAGTGATGGACCTTTAAGTGACTTAAAGGTTGATGATCTACCAACTTGTGAATCTTGTTTGGAAGGTAAAATGACCAAAAGGTCGTTCACGACCAAAGGCACAAGAGTCACTGAATGTTTAGGATTGATACACACTGATGTGTGTGGACCTATGAGCATTCAAGCGAGAGGTGGATATGAGTACTTCATCACTTTCACGGATGATTACTCAAGATTTGGCTATGTGTATCTCATGAGACATAAGTCGGATGCTTTTGACATATTCAAAGCATTTAAAGCTGTTAACAGAAAATTTGCTCAGGGTGAGAAATCTTGGTTAACACCCTTGAGACCACTACCACGTAAGTGGTGGCCAAGGTTGAATGTATGATTCACAGTGCCTAATAAAATGACAAGGAATATTGGTACTATTCTCCAACAAAGAGAATCATAAATGCTTTCTTTATTAATAGTATGTGGTATACAGATCTCTCTCAAATTACTCTCAATTTTTCTAGGGTGTAGTAGGGTTCTTGTCATATGCCAGTCGAAAAGTAGTCTCTCATTTCTGAAGGCTGAAGTCCTTCTTTTATACATTGTCTTCATAGGTTAAACTAATTGATTTTCCCCTTGATTTTCCCCATCCAATCCTTCCTTATCGGACGGGATTTTACATTTAAATATCATTGACTTTGAGTTAATTGCTGAGTTGAGAATATCTTGGTGGAGATCAATTTGTTTCCTGCTTGGACTCTATTACTTGTTCTGTATGTGTGTAACATCTTAAGATATGATCCAGTGTATCTTCAAGTTTTGTTGGCATGATCCCCCATAGGGGTCGTTGAATATGGTGTATATTATGGTGAGGTACATCAGATAGTGAGGTCGATCAATGTCTTAGCCCCGGTATTCAGGAGTTTAGTCTAGCCAGGAGCTAGGTCTGACCTCCCTTGATCTTTTGGAGCTAGGTGTGGCCTCCTACGGACACCCTACTAACGTTAACGAGGTATAGGCGAGCTTCTGGAAAGATTTCAAGGTAATCCCGACTTCAGGGGGATTTCCTGGTTTCAGGTTCGGTGATGCGGGCTCGATTTGACCGAGCCGGGCTCTACTCCGGGTGTTTCAGGAGCCCGTCCTTATTTCTGTGAGGTGGTATCGTAGCTTGGCTTCGGGTAGCATGGTCTCCTGGTGGGTGACCTCTGGCATGGAGCCAGGTTTAGAGGGTGGAAAATTTCCCTTTAGTCCCTAGCCAAATTTGGCTATTAACAAAAGTCCCCTCTGACTTGAACACCGGTTATCGAGCTTGGGGTTGGAGTCAGATTTTTTATTTTATTTGGGAAATCTTTCCTTCTTTACCGTTACCAGAATCTGGGGGGAAATCTTCTCATTAACTACGCAAGTGACGTGGCGAGAGCTGATTGATTTATTTCCGAGTTAATCCGGCTGCGTTACGGCAGTCTCCAAGATTTTAGGTGATCTTAACCGAAGATCTCGACGGCTCGTGCTGCTGCCCTCTTGCCTATATATACTTGTTTGACTCAACGTCTTCCTCATATCTCTCAAATTTCAAATTTTCCCAAGATAAACTTTCTCTGATAAACTTTCTCCCAAACATATCTTTTTCTTCATTCCTCAGCCTCACCGACTTCATTCCATCATAACGAAAACCAGTTGTGACTCTGTTGATTCCATGGTTGTCGGCGAAGAGGTCTTCAGCCTTGCCCCTAGAAAGCTGGCAAGGAGGAGCTTAGATAGAGATGATTCTCCGCCCAATCCGTAACGTCGGCGGTCGAACAAGAATGTATCTATTGGGACCGGGTTTTCTAACCATCCCGACCATCCTCTGGATCTAGCCGATGAAGATTCTGATAAAGAGGTTGGCGGCGACGCCGCGGGGGAGCATCGAGTCCCAGCTTCTGGCCCCCCTTTGGAGAGGCTTCCTCCCTATAACTTTAGGATTGTCCCTGATTCCACCGTTGATCCGAACGTGATTGATCGTTTGAGGTCTAAGTACGGCATTCCCGACAGCGTTTCTATCTCAGTACCTCCCAAGGGTTATGAGTTCTTCAATCCCTCCAAAGGCGTGCTTCCAATTCATGTGGTGGCTCTCGAGAATGGGGTTAAGCTTCCCCTCATCCTACTCTTCGGCGAGCTCTCAACGCCATCCAGCTTGCACCCCTCCAGTTGATGCCCGGCTTTTGGAGGCATTTGATTGGCTTCCTCGTGCTGTGGAAGGAACAATGCCAGCTGAGCAAGGTGACGAGAAAGCCTGGAGCTGAGGAGCTGGCCTATCTTTTCCAAATCAGGAGCCTATCTGGCGCTTCCCGGGGTCAGTTTTATGCTAAGGCCAAGAACAAGCTCAACTTTGTTATTCCCGGTGCTTCGAAGAAGGACCCCGCCTGGAAGGAAGAATGGATCCTTACGGGGGATGATTGGAGAAGCTCGATTTTCATTGGGGGGCATGAGTTCGAGGTTCCCACAGCTTTTAGTGACAAACCATCGTGGGACAGGGACTCCCTGCCCTCTGAATCTGAAACTATTTTGAAGTCTATTCTAGCCAGGAACTACTTGAACCTGAAGTTCCCAACCGCTGAAGCCTTCGATCCTCGCAGGGTGAATCAATACCTGCAGATCTCAGATGCTACTCCTCGTAAGTGTCACTGAATTGTCTTGCTTTGTCTTGTTGAGTAGCTTAGTTCTGACGCTTCTTTTTTTTTGTTTTGTTTACTCACAGTTTTTGTTGTTGAGCCAGCTTCTAGTGACGTCCAACGTTCTCCTCAGGCTCGAACTCCTCTTCCCTTTGCTGGGGTCGCACCGGCTTTTGCTCAATCTACCTCCCCAGCTGGGTCTAAGATGGCCAACCTTGCATCGCGGGCTTTTCGGGCTCTGGGTAAGGCTCCCCAAGCTGTTGGTCCAACTGCTTCTGCCCATTCTATTGTTGTTGCTAAGGTTACTACTCCCATAATTCGGCCTCCTGATTCCGCTACGCTTCCAACCCCCCGAGCTTTGGAGGACTTTGAAAAGGGTGTCGTAGGGATTCCTCCAAGCCGTTTCCCCTCTTAGTCAAGCTCGATGGGGCAGGATGAAGTCCTGAAACAATTCATCGCGTCCTGTCCGGGTGGTGGGATCTCCAGGATGGCCTCAATGCACGTGGATGTCTTGCTCACCAAGGGGTCTACTGTCTCAGCTGAGGTAATTGTATTTCCTTCATACTGCTTCTGCCAACGTGTTCAATTTCTAACCCTGGCTTTGTATTTTATAGGCCTTCAAGTTAAATGTAGCATATGGGCCACCAGGTAACCCTTCTTCGTGACCGGGCTGATAAGGCCAAAGCCAAAGCCGAGAAAGCCATGGGATTGCTCAAGCGGGCTCAGACCTTAATAGAAGAGATGACCTCCAACCAAGGAAAAATTGAGATCGAGCTGGCCGAGCTTTGTTGTGATCAAGAGAGGACGAAGCAGTCTTATGATCAAGAACGTCTCAAATCTATCCGGCGGGCCAGGCAGAGGGATTCTTGGAAAGCTGAGGCTAAGAAGTTGGACCTCGAGAATCAGGCTTTGATTGCTCAGGTGACCAAGCTGCAAGCTGACACGGAGACCTCATTTAGTGATGGATACTTCTACGCTTCCTTTTAGGTCGCAAAGGCTCTCCCTCTTCCCTTTGAACTGTCATCCATTGCCGGTTGGGATAGAAAGGACATAATGATCAAGGCTGCTGAGTTGTCTCGCCCTGATGATGACGAGGCGGTTCCTTCGAGCCAGGCAGGAGCTAGAAAGCATACCGTCCAAGCGGATCCTCCATTTCCTCCTCCTATCTTTACTACTTCAGGTCCTGGGAAGTCTTCAAGTAAGGTTCTGTCCTCGCTATCCGAAGGAGATTAGCCAGAAGCTGGGGAAGGAGCTAGAAGCCCGTCTGAGGAACCCCTTATAATGGAGATGGAGGTCGACAGGAGCCAGACGGGGTCTATGGCTGCCCTTCTCGATGCGGCTATCCCGCCTGAGGTTATGGCAGTGATTAATGAAGTCCTGGAGGAAGATCCGGCTGGTCAACAAGAGGAGTCTCTTAATGGAGGGATGGCAGGCGAGGATAACCAAGATGGGCAACCATCTGAAGGGGGGGGGGGTTGATGGCGAGGATCACCAAGATGGGCAACCACCTGAAAGGGGGGTTGATGGCGAGGATCAGCGTGAGGGAGGAGGATCAGCAGAGGAAAATCAAGAGAGCTCCAAAGCTTGACGCTGACTGTTCATGATTGGCCTTGATCGCCTGGAAAAGAGGGTGGACTCCCCGTTTTACTCTTGATTAGTTTAGTTGTTGTTTTTTTACAGCTCGTACTCGAAGGTTGGGCTCCCCGTTTGATATATGTAACCTTACCGGGGGATAGGCTCCTTTTGTCTTTAATGAGATTTGTCTTTAATGAGAAACTGATTCGCTTGAGAAACTCTTATTCTATTCCTGGTCCTGACTAGGAACCAGAACTGCATCCTTGATGATAACTTGTTCATACCTCATTCTGACTTTTGTAGGGAATTCTTGTCAGGATGATCTTGATCCTGCAAACGAAAACAAATATTTATATTTAAAACCGTTTAGGAGAGGTAGCCCGATCGAGGCATCAGGAGGGTTGTTTAGCTATTTCCCGGTCTCGAGGTCCAGATGGCAACTATGCTCTTACACTCAGACCTGTCTTGTGGGTGGTAGCCCGACCAAGGCATCAGGAGGGCTGTTTAGCTATTTTCTTGTCTCGAGACCTGGATGGCAGCTATACTATTACACTCAGATCCTTCTTGGGGGTGGTAACCCGACCAAGGCATCAGGAGGGCTGTTTAGCTATTTCCTGGTCTCGAGGTCCAGATGGCAACTATGCTCTTACACTCAGACCCTTCTTGGGGGTGGTAGCCCGACCAAGGAATCATGAGGGTTGTTTAGCTATTTCCTGGTCTCAAGATCCGGATGGCAACTATGCTCTTACACTCAGACACTTCTTGGGGGTGGTAACCCAACCAAGACATCAGTAGGGCTGTTTAGCTATTTCCTGGTCTCGAGATCTGGATGGCAGCTATGCTCTTACACTCAGACCCTTCTTGGGGGTGGTAGCCCGACCAAGGCATCAGGGGTAGCGAGGGGGCTTCCCCGGCTAGTCACTGGTCTTGAGGTGTCTATGTTGAATTTCCTAGTCGAGTATGTAGATACTAATGTTGAACATAGTCGGAGATAAAGAGAAAAACAAAAGAATGACTTTATTGATGATCGAGATTTAGTACATCTTTATTAGGGATTCTAATGAAACCTAAATTGGGGTAATCTGCTTGAAAACTCTCTGCTCAAGGGTAGAATTTCCTCAAGTGATCTGCGTTCCAAGTGTGGTCGATGGGTCGTCCATCCATGTCTTCGAGTTTGTAGGCTCCATTGTGAGCAACTAACTTTATCAAATATGGCCCCTCCCAATTGGGGCTTATGACTCCATCCGACTTTTTTCGAGTATTCAGGGTCACTTTCCTAAGCACCAGATCCCCTTCTTTGAAATTTCGAGCTCTGACCTTTTGGTTGAAATATCTAGTGATCTTGCTCTGTAGATTGCCACTTTCTCCGCTACCCAGTCTTACTTCTCTTCTAGGAGGTCCAGATTAGCCCGGAGCTTGACCTCGTTACTTTCAGGTTCAAAATGTTGCACCCTGAATGAGGATAATTTATGCTCGATGGGGAGGACCGCTTCAACTCTGAAAGCCAAGGAGTAAGGTGTCTCCCCGGTAGCTGTTCTCTTTGTAGTCCAGTATGCCCAGAGGACTTCTGGCAGCTCTTCGGCCCATTTGCCTTTTTTTAGCTATAGTTTCTTCTTTAGAAGTTTCTTGATAGTCTTGTTGGTGGATTCCACCAGCCCGTTAGTGTGGGGATGGGCTACTAAAGCGAGCCTGAGGTTGATCCCCAATCCTTTGCAGAAATCTTTGAATCGGGCGTTGTCGAATTGCTTGCCCAGGTCAGCTATAATGATGAGAGGGGTCCCGAATCTACATACCACGTTGGTTTTGATGAACTTGGTCATATTCTTTTCTGATATCTGAGAAAGAGGCCCTGCCTCGACCCATCTTGTGAAATAATAGATAGCCACGATAGCATATTTCACCTGTCCGAGAGCGGTAGGAAGCGGTCCAATTAGGTCGATTCCCCACATGGCAAAAGGGTAGGGTGATCTGAGAGATGACAGTCGCTCAGGTGGTTGGTGGTTCAAGTTTGAAGTCCTTGGACATGGCTCGCGAGATTGTACAAAGCTTATTACATCTTGGTAGATGGTCTGCCAGTAGTATCCCATACGAAGCACTTGATATGCTAGAGCCTCTCCACCGATATGGTTCCCGCAGTCCCCAGAGTGAACCTCTCTTAGTGCCTATTTAGCATCGTCAGGATGCAAACATCTAAGTAAGGGGAGGGATCTACCCTTTCTGTAGAGGTACCCGTCTACCAAGCAATATCGGACCGAGAGTCTTTTAATCCTTCGAGCTTGATCGGGTTCCTCGGGGAGCTCTCTCTTTAGGAGGTAGGCAACGATCGAGTCCATCCAGCAAGGCTAACGATATAAGGAGCTGATTTCCTTATTTGCGGCTATGCTTGGTTGGGAGATCACTTGGAGGGGAATTTCCCGTGGTAAGGATTGGCCTCCATTTGTAGCTATCTTAGCCAGAACATCCTCGCGATGGTTTTGGTGTCGAGGCACCTGATCGATCTTGAACCCATCAAACTTATTTTTTAGCAACTAGGCTAGCTTTAGGTAGGCATCCATATTATCTCCATTTGCCTGATACACCCCAAACACCTGATTAACAACAAGCAATGAGTCTCTCTTGATTTGTAGTTAATCGGCCTCTAGTTCGATGGCTGCCTTCATCCCAGCTAGGAGGGCTTCATACTCTGCTTCATTATTTGTGGCTTTAAACTCGAATCTGAAACATTGACAGAATTCAGTCCCCTCCGGGTCTATTAAAACTACGTCAGCTCCTCCCCCAACTTGGCCGGATGCTCCATCTGTATAGAGGGTCCAGGACTTGCAATCTTCCTGCCAATTGTCGATCTCGGATGTCTTTTCAGGGATCTCATTTGATCTACGGGATTCTCATGACCTGGGAGCGCTGAAAATTCTGCCACAAAGTCTGCCAAAGCTTGTGCCTTAATCGTGGTCCGGGGCTTATACTTTAAATCGAACTGAGTGAGCTCTAGGGCCCATAAGACTAGCCTTTCGGACACATCTGGTCTTTGTAAGAATTGGCAGAGAGGTTGGTCCGTCACCACTGCTATTGAATGAGCTTGAAAGTAGGGACGGAGCTTCCTCGCCGAGATCACCAGAGCATAAGCGAGCTTTTCTAGGAGAATATAATTTTTCTCTAACTTGGTTAAAGCATGACTCACATAGTATATAGGTCTTTGAATCCCGTCGCCACACTCCTTGGCCAAAGCTCCGCTTACTGCAGTTTCTGAGACGGCCAGGTAGATCTACAGCTCCTCTTCGGGAACTGGCTTGACTAACAACGGTGGGCTTGTTAGGTATTTTTTCAAGGCTTGGAAAGCTTGCTCGCTCTCCTGGCTCCATTTCATGTTTTTACCTTGTTTGATGGCTTTGAAGAAAGGGAGGCATTTCTCGATGGAGCGAGAGATAAACCTGTTGAGCACCGCTACACGTCCAGTCAGAATTTGTACCTGTTTGAGTGATGTAGGGGATTCCAGGTCCAAGATAGCTTTAATTTTTTCTGGGTTGGCCTCTATGCCTCTCTCATGAACCATGAAACCTAGAAACTTCCTAGCTGTTACCTCGAAGGCACACTTGGAGGGGTTCAACCGCATCTGGTTTTCTCTCAGTATAAGAAAGGTCTTGCGAAGGTCTTCCCGATGTCCTTCTACGGTTAGTGATTTTGTGATCATGTCATCCATGTATACCTTCATCGTCCTTCCTATCTCAGGATTGAACATCTTGTTAACCAGCCGCTGGTATGTAGCCCCTGCATTCTTCAAACCAAATGGCATCACCTTATAGTAATACAAGCTCTGTCCAGTAATGAAACTGGTCTTATCTTGGTCAGCTGGGTGCATCTTAATTTGGTTGTATCCTGAGAACGCGTCTATAAGACTCAGAAGTTTATTTCCAGACATGGAGTCAACTAGCTGGTCGATCTTTGGTAAAGGAAAACTATCTTTTGGACATGCCCGGTTGAGATCGGTGTCATCGACACACATACGCCACTTCCCATTCGCCTTCGTGACCATGACCACGTTGGCTATCCACTCGGGATAGCTCACTTCTCTGATAAACCCTGCCTTGATCAATTTATCTACTTCTTCCTGTACCGCAGCGTTCCTCTCATCGTTGAAGTGACGCCTCTTCTGTTTGACGGGCTTCACCGTTGGATCTACCGCTAGTCGATGGGTGGCCAATGATACCGGGATCCCGGGCATTTCATCATGGCTCCAAGCGAAGATGTCACTGAATTCTCTGAGAAGATCAATTAAGCCTTCTTTCACTTCTGGCTCGAGGGTAGCCCCGACCTTGACGACCTTGAAGGGATCGTCATTTCTGATGGGTGTCTCCTTTAGTCTATCTACGGGTTTCCCGCTCGCCCACACCTTACTCTGTTCCTCCCCATAAGGCATTATGGGTTCACTCTATGGATGCTCTGATGGCTCCATTTCTTCCTGGATTATCTGGGATGTTTTCATATCTTCCTGAATTAGTTCGACCTGTACGCACTGTTTTGCTAAAGATGTAGGATTGGCAGACACAGCGTAGCACTTCCTAGCTGCTTGCTGGTCTCCGCGTACCTCCCTCACCTTGGTTCCCACCGGGAACTTCAGGACATTGTGGTATATAGACAAGACTCCCTTCAAGGAGGACAGGAATGGTCTTCCTAGGATGGTGTTGTATGCCGATAGGGTGTCAACCACAACAAAGTCCGTCATGACATTCTGTTGGAGAGGTGCGGTTCTGACGATTACTGGGAGTATCTTCGATCCCACCGGTATGATCGAATCCCCAGTGAACCCATAAAGTGGAGTTGTACAGCTATTGTAACACCATTGCGTTAGATTTAATTTTTCCAAAGTATCCTTGAAGAGGATATCTACACTGTTGCCCGTATCTATGAGCAAGCGATGGACCAGGCAGTTGGTAATTTGTATTGTGATCACCATGGGATCATCATGAGGTTGCACGGTGTTGAAGACATCTGCTTCAGTGAAAACGATCTGTGCTGACTGGGAGGGCTCCATCGGGTTTTGGCTAACCTTGAGGACTCTCTGGCTTTCTTCTATGCGGGGGATCTTCCTCACGTGGTTTTTACGGGAATTATTGGAAGTGCCAGCTAGTGTGGGCCCTCTACTAATGGTGTGTATCACCTGGATTTGTTGCATTAAATCAGTCTGTTCCCCCTTTCTCTTCTCTGCATCCTCACGGATCTCGGCTTGTACCTCCATTCCAGTCCGAATGTTATCTCTGATCTGCTGTAAGAATTTAATCAAGCATCCCCCCCTTATCAGGGCTTCAATCTGGTTACGTAAATTATAACACTCTGAAGTGTTGTGGCCCACGTCTTCATGGAAGTCGCAGTACTTGTACCGGTTCCTCCTGTCAACTGGGGCTTTCATTGGAGCAGGCTTTTGGAGTAGCCCCTTATCTCGTATAGCAAGGTAGACCGCTTCCCTAGAAGCGTTCAGGGGAGTGTAGTAGTCATACCCTTTCTCCTCTCACATTACCGGGGCTACGGTCCTGGGAGGTGGTGAAGCCCGGGGAGGGGTTCGTCTTGCTGGATATTTTTCTTGCATGTGGTGAGGAGCGGGGAAGCGATAGGTCGACCTATTGGGAGGTTTATTCTGAGCTCTCTGAGCTGGTTCAAATTTGGGGGCTTCTTTTTTCTGAAGCTTCACAGTTCTCATAGCATCGTGTTCCATCTTGACTTTGAGTTGCTTGTCGATCTCAACCTGCTCAAGAGCCCGATCCTAGGCCTTCTGGTAAGTCTCGGGAGGTCTCTTGGCGAAGGAACGGAAGAGCTTTCCCACCCACAGGTTCCACCTGAAATTGGTGACAGTCTCTTTCTCGATGAAAACTCCCATTTGTATGACATCTCTGCGAAAACGTTCCATGTACGATCGAAGTGTCTCACTTCTTTCCTGAATCACATATTGGAGGTGTATGGGATCCTTCAGACGAGGTTTGACCCCCTGGAACTGCGAGTAAAAATCTGTTGATAATTTCATGAAAGAATCCACGCTACCAGCGGGCAGCTTCCTGAACCAGGTTTTTGCGTAGTCGGTTAGGGTTGTTGGAAATATCCTACACATAGCTGCTTTGGTAGTGTTCTGGACCTCCATCTGTTGGACGAAGCTCTACAGGTAGCTTAGAGGGTCTTCTGTTCCGGAGAACTTATCTGCTGTCATTTTAAATTTTGGTGGGAGCTCCGTTTCTCGGATCCTCCTAGTGAAGGGAGCGTTCATCTCGCTCAATGGATCCTTTTTATCCTCCTTGTTCTTTCCTTTTCTTATCTGATGGACCTCTTTCTCTAGCTTTACCAACTGATCCCTCGGCCGCTTATTCCCAGGTTTCTTTGAATTGACTTCGGATTCTTCGTTGTCGAGTCTCTCGGATGAACTAGCGACCTCTATCTGATCCCCTTCATGGACAGGATCCACTCAGGAAATTTGTCGATTCTCTTCCTCTTGGGCCTGGGCGTTCCTCCTCGATGTCGTTGGGCGAGGTACCTCTCGTTGCTCCCGAGTCAAGGCATCTGCGACAGACTTAACTCGCATGGGCTAATATTGTGAAGGTCTTTTCAGAACTGGGGGCATGGGTCCCAGCCTATCCCGGATCGAAAGTTTGGGCCCAGTCTTGTCTCAAGCTGGCTCTGGAAGAGGAGGTCCCAGGCGGTCGAAGGCAGTCTGCCTAGCCCCAAACCTGCTCGATTCTCCCTGATCATTCATGTTTGTTGGTTAGACTATGATGCCTTCAGCGAGCAGACGGATGCGGACGGTTTCCACGAAGGCTGCCACTTGTTGGTCGAGCGCGTTCTAGCTCACTATAGGATGGTTAGAAGCTCGACAATTAGTTGTTTGGACCGGAGCTTGATTGCTATACCCAGACTTCTTCCCTTTCCTTGGGGCCTTTCGCGTTAGCCTCGCCGAAGGTTGTTCCGAAACTCCATGTTGTCCTTGGGAAGAGTAGAGCCTCATGGTTCCTGTAAAACAACGAAAATGCAAATGCAAATAGTTGGCTTGGTTAACTGGGCGTAGGGTGTTCCCACAGACGGCGCCAGAAAGTGTTAACAGAAAATTTGCTCAGGGTAAGAAATCTTAGTTAACACCCTCGAGACCACTACCACGTAAGTGGTGGCCAAGGTTGAATGTATGATTCACAGTGCCTAATAAAATGACAAGGAATATTGGTACTATTCTCCAACAAAGAGAATCATAAATGCTTTCTTTATTAATAGTATGTGGTATACAGATCTCTCTCAAATTACTCTCAATTTTTCTAAGGTGTAGTAGGGTTCTTGTCGTATGCCTGTCGAAAAGTAGTCTCCCCTTTCTGAAGGCCGAAGTCCTTCTTTTATACATTGTCTTCATAGGTTAAACTAATTGATTCTCCCCTTGATTTTCTCCATCCCTTCCTTCCTTATCGGACGGGATTTTACATTTAAATGGCATTGACTTTGAGTCAATTGCTGAGTTGAGAATATCTTGGTGGAGATCAATTTGTTTCCTGCTTGGACTCTATTACTTGTTCTGTACGTGTGTAATGTCTTAAGATATGATCCAGTGTATCTTCAAGTTTCGTTGGCATGATCCCCCATAGGGGTCGTTGAATATGGTGTATATTATGGTGAGGTACATTAGATAGTGAGGTCGATCAGTGTCTTAGCCCTGGTATTCAGGAGTTTAGTCTAGCCAGGAGCTAGGTCTGACCTCCCTTGATCTTTTGGAGCTAGGTGTGGCCTCCTACGGACACCCTACTAATGTCAGCGAGGTTTAGGCGAGCTTCTGGAAAGATTGCGAGGTAATCCCGACTTCGGGGGGATTTCCTGGTTTCAGGTTCGGTGATGCGGGCTCGATCTGACCGAGTCGGGCTCTACTCAGGGTGTTTTAGGAGCCCGTCCTTATTTCTCTGAGGCGGTATCGTAGCTCTGCTTCGGGTAGCATGGTCTCCTGGTGGGTGACCTCGGGCATGGAGCCAGGTTTAGAGGGTGAAAAATTTCCCTTTGGTCCCTAGCCAAATTTGGCTATTAACAAAAGCTGAAGTAGAAAATCAGCTTGAGAAACACATAAAAATCTTGAGGTCTGATCGTGGTGGAGATTATCTATCTGGTGAGTTTCAGCAATATCTTATTGATAATGAGATAATTTCTCAGTTTTCTACGCCAGGTACGCCTCAACAAAATATGGTGGCAGAAAGGAGAAATAGAACTCTTTTGGACATGGTTAGGTCTATGTTGAGTTATTCAATGCTCCCTAATTCTTTTTGGGGATATGCTTTACAACCCGATATGTACATTCTAAACGATGTACCATCTAAGTCAGTTCCTAAAACACCACATGAGTTGTGGACTGGGTGAAAGCCTAGTTTAGAACTCTTAAGGATATTTGGATGTCCTGCGCACGTGTTAAAAGGAAAGACAGAAAAGATAGAGTCTCGTTCAGAAACATGCATATTTGTAGGGTATCCAAAAGGAACCAAAAGATATTATTTCTATAGCCCTTCAGATCTTAAAGTATTTGTTTCGACAAATGCTAAATTTCTGGAAGAGGACTATATGAATAATTTTGTGCCTAAAAGTAGAATTGTCCTGAATGAGTTTTCAGGATATACAATTCAACAAGAGGCTTCACAACCTAGCCCAATTGTAAGTCCCGCACCAATACAAGATCAATAATCTACCATACCTCATCGTAGTGGGAGGGTTAATAAACAACCTGAGAGATACATCGGTATAGGAGAATTTGTGGAGAATCTGTAGAGAATCTCCCAGATGACGATGATCCCTACACGTACAAGGAAGCCATAGAAGATGTTGATTGTCGCCATTGGCAAAAGGCAATGCAATCCGAAATTGAATCTATGTTCAAAAATAAAGTATGGTCTCTTGTGGACCTGTTTAAAAGGATAAAACCCATTGGGTTCAAGTGGGTATACAAGAGGAAGAGAGGAATTGATGGAAAGGTGGAAACCTTTAAAGCTAGATTGGTAGCTAAAGGTTACACACAGAAGGAAGGTATCGATTATGAGGAAACCTTCTCTCCTGTGGCCATGCTTAAATCCATTAGGATACTCTTATCCATTGCCGCATCTCTAGACCTAGAGATTTGGCAAATGGACGTCAAGACAGCTTCCTTAATGGAAGTCTTGATGAAAGCATCTATATGATGCAACCAGAAGGATCCATTGAAAAGGGCCAAGAGGAAAGGGTATGCAAGTTGCAAAGATCCATATATGGATTTAAGCAAGCATCCAGATCCTGGAACATAAGGTTCGATCAAGCCATGAAAAGTTTTGGATTTATTCAAAACCTTGACGAACCCTATGTATACAAAAGGATTAAAGGCGACAAGTTGGTTTTCCTAGTTCTGTACGTTGATGATATACTACTCGTCGGATATGATGTAGGGGTATTGACATCAATAAAAGAATGATTAGCAAAATAATTTGATATGAAGGACTTAGGAGAAGCAAGTTATATTCTTGGTATCCAAGTCATAAGGGATAGAAAGAATAGAACGATTGCATTATCCCAAGCTTCATACACAAATAAAATCTTGTCTAGATTTTCCATGCAAGATTCCAAGAAAGGTATGTTACCTTTCAAACATGGAATCAAACTTTCTAAGGAACAAGTTATTAAGAATGAACATGAAGAGCAATTCATGAGTCGAGTTCCATATGCCTCGGCAGTTGGAAGTCTCATGTATGCAATGCATTGCACTAGACCAGATATCTGTTTTGCTATTGGCATAGTTAGTAGATTTCAATTGAAACCTGGTCTTGATCACTGGACGGCAGTCAAGCATATTTTCAAGTGTCTCAGGAGAACGAGAGATTATATGCTTGTATACTATAGAGGGGATTTAATTCTCGTTGGGTATACAGATTTCGATTTCCAATAGGATTCTGACTCCAAAAGATCAGCATCAGGATCTGTGTTTACACTTGGAGGAGGGGCAGTCATATGGAGGAGTATCAAGCAATCTTGTATTGCCGATTCCACCATGGAAGCTGGGTATGTGGCCGCATGCGAAGCTATTAAAGAGGCTGTTTGGCTCCTCCAATTCTTGATTGACTTGGAAGTGGTTCCTAATGCGAATAAGCAGATCACTATCTATTGTGACAATAGTGGGGCAGTGGCTAATTCGAGAGGACCAAGATGTCATAAGAAAGGCAAACACATTGAAAGAAAGTATCATCTTCTAAGGGAAATTGTGCATAGGGGTGACGTGACGATTACCAAGATCGCGTTAGCAAAAAATCTAGCGGGTCCCTTCACTAAGGCTCTTCCAAAGAAGAGTTTTGATGGGCATTTAGAGAACATGAGGATGAGAGATATGACACATTTGCTATAGAGCAAGTGGGAGATTGTTAGGATTATGCTCAATAGCAAGAGTGTAATAATGTATTTGACAATCTTTTCATATTAATAAAGTGATTTCTAGTTTAACAAATCTTATAGCATTTATAGTTTAATTATTATAATTGTCAAAAGTAAATAATCATAAGGTCAAAAACTATGAGAAAAGAAGAATTGTCCGTACATCTGGATATGTATGACGTAGACACAATTCTTTAGTTAGTCTTGAATAATATTCACAACTTAAGATAAAGGTTAGGCGCATTTATCTTGTTAAAGTTGTAGATTCTTTTGCTAGCATTTGAGTGAGATCAAATGTGTTATGTTGAGTCTAAAATCATCAAAGTGTGGTTTCTTTGGGCAAAAGAATCTAGTGCACTGGGTGCATTGAATAGGATCATAGTGAGATACTTTATCCAGAACCGTCAATGGATAAAAGTTTTCACTTGAAGACAATCCGAGAGTCTATCTCAATCCTAAGATAAATGATGGACTTATGGTTGCAAGTATTATCATTTGAGCTATCAATGAGTACGATTATATAGAATAGTCTATCCCCGATAGTTTGGTGGTATTCATTTGTTAATCGATAGAGAACTTCATTTATAGATATGGACATCGTGGCTCCATTTATTAAATGAGAGTAGAATATCATCATATGGATGTTTTGATGTATTGGATATTAAATCTTAACGTTAAGTTTTCAATAGTGTCTATTGAAATATGGCTTCAGGACAAGTCAAAATATCCAAGTTCAAAATGTGGTCATATGGGTAAATATGTAACTTGGAGAGCTATAGGCGGTCTATGAGCTCTTGGCGATTACTGGTATTCTTCACGAGGATACACTATCTCCATTAAGATTGTCTAGGGTATGAATGAGCAATATTAACTTATTTTATCTTTATTTAAGAGTTCAATTTTAGTTCTTTAGTGGAATGAACTAAAATTAATAGATCGAACATAAGTGAATCATTTGTTGATTGTGATTAGGTTATGTCTATTGGAGCTTAAATTTAGATAGCCCGCCAAGATCCCCAATTCACACGAACTTGTATGAATCACTTGATATATTCTACTGGACCAATTTATAGGTCCATCTAGAATTGTATTAAGGCATATGGACTTGTTTCTTTTAGTAAGAATGGGTCTAGTTCACATGTTGACTTTTTATTAAGGTCCAATGGATTTAATAAAATGGAAAAATAATATATTGCACAAGTATATACTTGGGCGGCAAGGCTAATTAATTAGTCTAATATATTGTTTTATTTTATTAATTAATCAAATGAAAATTAATTAATTGTTTGATTAAAAGTTAAAATCTTTTTCTAACTAGGAGTAGGACTCTTAGTGTCATACTATTGTTGGTAGTATGGTAAATATCAAAGACTATATTTGATAAGTAGATAAATAAAAGTATTTTATTTATCTAGTCAAATTAGGAAGTTTTTGATATAGTCACAATTTTAATATTCAATAATTTATTATTAGATAATACACTCATGAGTTGGAATATGGTTAAAACTTAAAATTGATAGGAGACTTGGAGAAGAAGTAATTCTACTTATGTGAGGATTTGACTACAAGGTAGAAATCCTACTTGAGTGAAAATTTTGGCCACCCTATATATATTATTAAATTCGGAATTAATGATGTGAGTTAAAAAAAATGTTTTTTTTAAAGAAAGAATTTTTATTCTCTTGCTTTTGAATAAAAAAAAACTTCTAACTCAAGAAAGGGATGTAGAGTTCGGCCATAGAGAAGAAGAATAAGGAGCGTTTTATTTTCGATAGTACATTAAAAGCTTTTACATCAAACTGCTTAATGTACAAGATCGAATTAGGGTTCACGCGAGTTTTCGATTAAGAGATTCAGAATTCACAAGTGACCAAACGTTCTTTATTTACTCTACGAGGATTATTGTGACTAACAAAAGAAAAAGATTTTTGTTTCCCTCCTCAGTTTACAATTCAAATAAAGGGAGTCCACACTCCTAGGTGATTCACGTTCGTGATTGGATTGGAAGATCTTGCGGATTCAATTCGAAGCAAGCGGATTCAAATCGACGCAAGCGGATTCAAATCGACGCAATATCAATCGTCATATGAAAAAGGTACGATACTTTTAATTATATGTCAATTAATCTAGGTTTAAGGTTCTTTTTTTTAAAGGAAATTTTTTTTCAATATACCACCCAATTTTTCGCTTCCGCCGTGTTTTGAACCATTTTTTCCCTACAGTTCCAACAAGACAGGGAGGCCTAAGAGCTCATCAACATGTTGGGCTAACATATCCACTTTTTGTTCCAATTCTCTGATTGTCATAATGGTTCCAAGGAAAGTGCTTTGATACTAGATGTTAAGAACCTTTCTACAAACAGTTTGTAGGCAATATGAATAATGGTAGAAAAGATAAAGAATGCAACAAGAAAATGCAGTAGATGAGAGAAAAATGTGAGAGATAGGTTGGAAGAATAATTCTTTTTATATGTGAATAACTAGAAAACGCCACATTTATAGTAATGGCTTACAAAAGAATAGCACAAGCCAACCTAGCTTATTCCTATCAAAAACAATCCAACTACTAATAAAACAACTCAACCTAAATCCTAATTAAAATAAAATACTTCTAACCTAACTAAACTAAAATAGTTCAACACATAAATTTCATTAAATAAATCTTATTCATTTCATCTTAAAAAATGGAAAGGTTACACTGAATGTAATTTTATTAAATATGAACATTTTCATCTTAGTAAAATAAAATTGTTACATTAAAATTAATCTTTATTTTGAAGCAAGAGCACATAAATTTCATTTGAAATAATATTATTAAATTGGGAAAAGCAAAAGTCAAATAACTAAATCTCAAAAATTTAATTAAAATTAATCATATTAAATAATATGATTTAAATTATAAATCCTAATATATATTAAATGCACTGATGATATAAATGTTATATAATATGAAAAAAAAATTTAAAAATATATATTATTAGCATTAAATAGATGTCACGTGTCACTTCCATGAGAAGTAGCTATTTTATATTATATAACTAGTGTGTCAACCCATTCGATGCTTGGGATTTTTTTAATAAGATTATTTAAAATAGTGTGTTTAATACTATTTTATTTTGCGGTAGACAAAAAATTTTACAAATTAATAATTAAGCAAATTGAACGTAAAGTAAGATTTATTTTCAATCCATCGTCCCTTCTTTATTTTGTTGTGTTGAGAGCAACAATAATTTATAGATTTAATCACATAATCAAAATTGTATATTTACATTAAAAAAATCAATAACATTAAGTAATTAACAAAAAATAAAATAAAATAAAATAGGGAAACTAATATAATTTAAAAAAAAACAATAATGTACTGCAACTCTAATGATTGAAAATACACGCTTAGTGGACGTAATGAAACTCCGGTAACAAGAACCTAAAGAAAAGATTGATCGACTCTTGAGGCATAGACTGATAGTTTGATACAATGAAAAACATGATTGTAATGACATGTAATTAATAGTAAATGATTGTTATTAGAGATTAATATATAGAAACACAAATCAAAATAATATTTAAAACCTAATTAAGATCATAGTTTTAAGGTTTTGAATGATACCCCAACAAACACAATTTTAGCTGTTGTTACCATCTTGATTAGTTTGAAATGATATACTTATAAAACCAAAAACTAAAACACACAAAAATCAAATAGCATAAGCATAATTTAATAGTAGATGATTTTTACCTATTAAAATAAGTTTTGAATCCATCATTTACTTGTACCTGGAAAGAAAAAAAGCATTATTGTGTAGAACAACCAAAGAATGAATTTATATAAACTCTTTAATCAACTATTGAACATAGAGAGGAATAAGAAGATGAAATGAGGGGAGGAATACAATTATATATAATATATGAACAAATTAAAAAATATCTAAAAAATGCAAAACAAATCCTGAACTTTTTATATTCCTCACAATAAATAGATAATTTCAGTTTTCTCATATAAATCCATTAATTCTTTTTATTCTTCTTATATTAATCAATTACTGATATTAATTAAGTCAAAAACCATTGAACTTGGTACATTCCTACATCAAATGGATAATTTCAGTTTTCTCATATTAATCCATTAATTATTCATATTCTTCTTATATTGATCAATTATTATATTAACTAATTCAAATCCATTGAACTTGGAAATATAAATTATATAATTGGAAAATAATTTTAAAAAATTAATAACATTGAATGCATAATTTCGGTATTCTCATATTAATCCATTAATTATTCTTATTCTTCTTATATTAATCGAATAATAATATTAACTAAGTCAAAATCCATTAAAAATGAAATATAAATAATATAATGATTTCTTTTAATTAACAAAAATTAGTGCATGCCACATATCACAACCACATCAAAAGTAAATATTTGTATTATATATAATATGATATGACATATGATATACGATTATTATTATATATTATATTATATATACTTTTATATTATATTATATAATATATACTATTATATGATATATAATTATTAATATATATAATAAAATTAATAATAACATTTAATGAAGGACACATGTCTACCATATCAAAATAGGAAAAAGACTATTTTCTATATATATATATGATATAATATATGAAATATGATATGATTTTTTATAATTATATATTATTATATTATGATTATATTTTTTATATGTATATAATTATATGATTATTTTATAAACATTAAATAAGAGTACACGTGTCATCTTGTGGTTAAAAAAGACTACTGTTATATGATTATATATGATATATGATATATGATTTAAAAAATAAAAAATAATATTAATATTTATGATTACCACATATCGTAACCATATCAAAAGTATAAAAAATATATATTATATATATAGTCTTTCTACTGTCAGTTTATCCTAATATAAAATATATCAGGACGAAAAATATGGACCACAGATTATGGAGAAGTTTTGACAAGTGCATATACACTTTGAGTCAAAGTATGTAAATCTAATGGTCCACATTCTTCGTTCTGATATATTTTATATCAGTATGAACTAACAATAGAAAAATTGTGTGTATATATATATATATATATATATATATATATATATATATATATATGAGTGGTAATTTTCAGGTGAAAATCAATAAGTTTAAATAGGGTGCATCAAACCAATCAAAACACATGTGATTAAAAACAAGGGAAAACTGCACAAACTTCCCGTGAATTTATACAATATTGCACTGAGTGATAACTTTTGCCAAAATGACATAAACCTACCTTTGACTGCACTGCTCGCTGTCTTGACCGACTCCCATTTTAACATTTGTGTGGGAATGACAAAACTCAAAAGTGCCTTTATAGTTCATAAATTTAAATAGTTTTTAAAAAACAAGATAATTAAAAAAAATTGAAGAGATCTTCCAAATCCTCCTCGAACATCATAACATCCAGTATTTCACAAAAAAAAAAAAAAAAAACATCATAACATCCAGATCTCTCTTTCGTTTTTTGATCCCCATCAACATCAAAACACGAAGAAAAAAAAAGCTTGATTCAGATTCATCAGATCTCTTCCAAGAGATTCAGTAAAAGATCCTTCCAGATCTCCTTCTTAGAGATTCATCAATAGAGCCTCATCGAGAGGTTTCATCAGATGCATCAAACTATCTGAGATGGACAGCCTCCATCTGAGATGGGTCGCACCTCCATCACAACTCACAACCGACTACAAAAATCATAGCTCCACTACCGTTGTAACCGCCGCCGCACTCACCATCCCGTTCTCGCCACCACCATCCACCACAACATCTCCATTTTGGAGGAGACCTAGTGTGATCTCCACCAAATTTCCATCAAAACAGTCCATGTCTGATAATTTTTGAAGTTTAGTTCTTAAGAGACAGTATTCAAGCATATTCATGGTTGACTGTTTGTTTCTTGATTCAATAGACTACCTTACTCAAGAAACGCATCCAAGTTGCCGAGTTATTCGATGGGTCGAGATCACATTTTTCCACTCAAGAAATGAAGATCCAACTTTTTAGTTGTTTCGAATTTCGATTCCACCACATAGGTGGTGAAGAATAACACCAAAGAGGAAACCACCGAAAAAGAATTAAAAAAAATAGAAAAAAAAATTCTTATGAGTGCCCTTGAAGAAATTCTGATTTGGCAGTTCATTCTTCAAATGCATTTTTTTTTTTTTTGTCTTTTTTTTTTCAAAATGGAGATCTGGAGATCTCATATCTCCAAAAATCATTTTTTTTTAATGGAGATCTGGTGCGATTTCCTGGAAATTGACCAAATCTAGAATGGCTAATTTTTATTTTGATTTATTTGTAGTTCATACTTTATTATAATTTTAAGAGTGGTGCTATTGGCACACCCCTACTGATCTATTCATGTCTCATTTTTTAAAATTTTGATTTAATTAAATAAATTAAAATTTTTTATTAAATGTTTTTGTTTATTTCCAAAACTACACATTTTATTTATTTTTCAAACTTAATATATATCATATATGATATATCTATCTCTTATCTCTGTATCTGTATACATCTCCCTCACCTCCATTGATTGATTTATTTTTTTTCTTCTTATTTCTGTATTTTTAGTTTTTTTTTCTTCTTATTTCGGAAACGAAAAAATATAAAATAACATGTACTTTAACACAACGACAACTTGATATCATTCTAAAGAAAAAATAAACTTCAAACTTATTTCCAAAGAATGAATTGTTTTCAGATGCTTACTATCATTGTCAGACAATTCTTGCTTTATGTCATTCTCAGATAATTCTTCAAGATGTTTGATATTGTTTTTAGACAATTCTTCAATTTTCTTGATATCGTTCTCAAACTCTTTCATAATATTTTAGATGTATGTAAGAAGCAGATTTTAGGGTTTAAGAGTTAATTTTTTTTTTTTGAAGAAACAGATTACTGGTTTTTTTTTTTTGGAAAAGAAATATGAGATTTTAATATATTTACTTTGTAGAAGATTTCTTTCCTAAATTGTATGTCTCTTTAAGTAATTTTGATAAAGAAAAAAAAAGAATATTATATAATTAAAAAATATGACATGAATAGATCAGTGGGGGGTGTGCCAATAGCACCACTCTAATTTTAATTATTATTATCGTTTGAAAATACGTTGTTACCCTTGGACCATCGATTCAACAATTAGTCAACGGAAATCATGGGATGTTTGTGTCATTTTGGCAAAAGCTGCTGCTTAGTGCAATATTGCATAACCTCACAGGATGATTGTGCAATTTTCCCTTAAAAAAAATAGATACAGTATGATGAATAAAACAGTGAAATTTAAGTAGCCCTCACCAAGAATTTCAGCAAAAATGAGAGGAACGTGGTAGGTGTCCATGTCATGAGGCTTTAACGAGGGCATATTTCTTTCATCATAAACTTTTCAGTAAGGTGTTAAAAGCATGTCGTCTCTTCACTTATTCTTTTTGTCTTTTTCCACGCCTCTTTAGTCAAACTGTTACTCAAACACCAAACCTCTCTCTTTACTAGGCATGACTCCGGTTTCGGTTCGAAACCGGTAGTTCCGGTTTCGTAATGATTGGAACCAAAATCAAAACCAAAATCGGAACCAGAACCTCCCTTTGGAGATGAGAGGTTCCGGTTCCGGTTCCGGTTCCGGTTCCGGTTCCGGTTCCGGTTCCGGTTCCGGTTCTGGTTCCGGTTTCGATTCAGGTTCCAGCGGTTCCGGTAGCTCAGTTCCCTATTTAAAAGAAAAAAAAATTTCAACACCATCCATGACCATCATCATCCATGATCCATGATCCATCCACCCAAAATCATCTTTTTCATTTGTCAAAACCCATCCATCATCATCTATGCATCTCTCAAAACCCACCCAAAATCATCCATCATCAACTCATATTCTCATTTGTCAAAACCCACCCAAAATCAAAAAATCAAAAAGAATGAAGAGAGATCAGAGATTGAAGATTCGAATAGACCACCCAAAATCAAAAAACCAAAAAACTCCAAATGCATCCAACAATTTATATTTTAATTTGCAAATCTTGAAGGGCATAAGAGGGAAGAGATCAGAGATGGAAGAACTGAAGAAGAGATCAGCGACGGGATGAAGAGCAGATCGGCGAAGAGATCGGTCGACGAGACGTTGACAGGAAGAAGAAGAAAGAAAGAAAGAAAGAGAAAGAAAAAGAGAGAGAGAGATCTGTACATATGAGAGAGAGAGAGAGAAAGAAACTGAGAGAAAGTGAAATATATATATATATATATATATCGTGCGGAACCGCCCGGTTCGGTGCGGAACCGTCATGTCTACTCTTTACTCTCTAAGGCTATCTCCAACTGGTCTTCAATCTTTTCTTCAATTTGAAAATTGAAAATGGAATATTCCTAGAATATTCTATCTTCATAATTTTACTACTCCAACAATTTTTCATTTTACAATCTCTAAATAATAAAATATTATTAGTTTACTTTATAAGTAATATTTCAAACTTTCTTTAATAAAATTGTTTTCTCTACATTATCATATTAGGTAATAATTTGATCACTTTTTTGCATCTAAAATTTTCTAATCTTTTTTATAATTTATCACACCTAACTATTTTTTACATGTAATGATTTTAATAAACAAATATCATTTGCTAACATTAACCATGACAATTTTAATAGTTCCGGGCAATTTTAATATTTTAATTTAAGAATGTTAATGTTATTATTTGATTTTACTGAATTATTTTGAGTTAATTATTATGATATATATTAATTACATATAAAAATTGATGATTTGAAAATATTTGTTTTGAATTAAAATACATATTAGTTCATTAATAAAAAAAATAAAAAATAAAAAATAAGTAAATTATAGTCAATATTATACTCGGTTTAAAAATCTCGACAAAATATTTTTAATGGTATAATTTTTATACTGATTACATTTAAAAATTAAAAGTTATATATAATTAATTGAGTTTAATTAAAAATATGAAAAAAGAGATGGGAAGAAAAATAATATTATTTTAATGGAATAGTGAAATGAAAATCCAAAATTGGATCTTCAATTTTGAAGAACCAAAATCAATATTCATTTTAGAGATTTCATTTTGAAGATTGGTTGGAGCCAATCTAGTCTTTATTTTAAAGAAATGAAGATTGGTTGGAGATGACCTTAAACTTAAAATCTTTGCAGCTGAGAGTGGTGTGTTGTATTAGTAGTATATATTCACAAAAGGGGAAGCAAGTCTGTACAAAAAAACAAAACAAAAAAAAAACAAAAAGAATCGGCGAAATGAAAAGTCTTTAATCATTTTAATTTCTTTTGTTATTTCATGTAAATAACTGTCCCAAGTCCCTACTGTTTTTTTTTTTTCTGTTAAATCCAACTTTGGGAATTTGGATGTTTTTTTTTCTCTCTTTTATAGGATAAACTAATTTTGATTTGAATGTCAATTTGGAACATGTGTAGGAATAATTTGATTAAAGTAGAACAAATTTTTATAATGGGTATAATAGACATCACACCAAAGAAAAGAAGAAGCGGTTATACACTTAAATATACACTCTTGAAAGATTATTAAATATTAGAGACTGATAATTCCAAATTTTAATTCGAAACCATCCTGTCATTAGTTAAATTTCTTTATATATATACCACCTGCAGATAAGATGAATCTCGAAAATATATATCATTAGTTAAATTTCTATTACCAACATATATCATTAACTAAAAAGACCCATGATAAGAAATTTTTAATTAATTTCAAAACCATAGTCATTTTTTTTAATTTGATAGTACCTTAGGGGTTTTTGAATTATTTCAAAGTAATTAGACATTTAATTGTTTATATATTTATACAAATTCTTTTTAACTTTGGTTTTTTTATTTAAATGTATTTTTATGTTAGTGACGAATATATATATATATATATATATATATATGTACACACACACTCTAATTAGGTCCAACCTCACTGATTATCACATGTCGATTATCACATGTGATGATGATCAGGTTTGTAGCACTTTTCATTAATTATCATATAAAATAATCAATAAATTTGTAGGAAAAAAAGTTCAAATCAGTCCGAATTTTTTATACAGTTTCACTGATTCCAAGTGTAGCTTTTTTTTTATTGATTCCAATCAGTTGGAATCAGTATAATTTTTTTTCACTGATTTCAACCGAATGAAATCATAAGAATTTTTTGTGTGGGATCCTGAATTTGATATATATATATATATATATATATATATATATATATATATGAAAGGGCTAGTAGATTAAAATTAATACAAAAAAAGAAAGTTTGATGACATGATTTATAATGAAAGCTCTAATTAAGAGAATATTAAAATTTATTTATAGATAAAATATTATATACATATATATATATATATATATATGTGTATTTCTGATTTGATTGATTATCAGTACACAAAACCTGTAATTAATAATTGGATTTTGTTTATTTAAAAAAATTGGATTTTTGTTAACATAAAAAATAATTGGATTTTTTTTTTTGCAATAAAAAAATAATTGGATTTTGTAAGCTTAAACTTGACAAACTTTGTAAGGGTGAGATCACAAACGTGTTTTCTCTCTCAAAGTCGGAATTTTGTTTTAATTTTTTTTTAAATAACAACTTTCGGCCAAACAGATGGTATGGTAAACCACACTAGGATTTTCATCGTTCCATGTTTGTTCCTTTATAGAAGAGAAAACTAAAGAGATGAGAACCTCTTCAAACAAGACTAACCTATTCAAAGAAAAATTCAACATCACCAAAGCATAAGTTCTTCTCATACACCCCTTGATGCCACGTTGCAACTTTCAAGCATCCGCTTCTGCCCACTGCACCACCAGTAATTTTAATCGTTTGGCTAGCAATTCCCTCATCTCCATTGGGAACCATCAATAGGATTGGAAAGAGCTGCCACAAGCCCACAATAGATGATCACAACTCCAATGCTTATGAATCCAATAATTTTCTTAACTATTTACTTTAAAGTTCACAATAAAGGGAAACCCAGCCCAGCCCTGGGAGGCGGTTGCCTGGGCTCCCGAGCAACTCCCGATTATAAAGGTTCCAAAATTGTAGTTAAAAATAATTGATTTTAAAATATAGTCCATATAAGATTTTAATCAAAACAAACCCATAAATGACTTTAAAATTGATCAACCATACATAATTTTATTTTATTTTTAAAAAAAAAGGCTCACCAATAGAAGCTCAACCCATAAATAACTTTAAAATGGCTAACCATATACATATAATTTTCTTTATGGGTAGTGTTAATCTGTTAACAACCACTTTTTTACTATAAATAGAAAATAAACATTACATTTATTGTGATAAAGATAATAAATACATGCATTGACATGTGTTTTTTTTCTATTTATGGTAAAAAAAAAGTGGTTGTTAACATGTGTTCTTAAGGCACATGTTAACACTACCCTTTTTTTATATAATAAAAAGATCCATCAATGGAAATCCATTTATTATTCTTACAATAACAACATTGGATTAAAGGTGGCCATAGGTTGAATCCTAACAACACTCTTGTTTGTTACAAATAATATCTTTTATATCTCTAAAAAAACTCAAAACTCTCTTGATACAAAAATTCAGAAGCCGTTGTTTCAAAAGTAATTAAATTAATACCCTTTTTTTTTCTTTTTACAAAACCCTTTTTTTTATAAGTTTAATCAGTACTTTTGCTACTATAAATGTGAGACAAGTAAGGTTTAAATGATATATTCTTTGATACAATTATAAAAAATTTATTTTGGTAACTTTTTATTTGCTATTTTGTTGTGTTATAGTCTTAAGTTTGGGTTATTATATTGATTTTTATAAGTATTTACTGTAGAAAAAAAAATCAAGTAAACATACATAAAGTATCGAGGACCTCATTTTCTATAATTCGCCTCTAACCCCGAAAATCTCAGGGCCGGCCTTGGGGATACCATTTTGTCTTATTCACCCAATTACCTAGATGTTCCCCATGCCTCAAAGCCTTATGGCTACTTTTGAATTCTGCTAGGAAATCCACCGCCCAATCAAGTATTTCGTCAACTGTTCTGCGCTTCCCCTTGTGTAACAAGGAGTTGCGATTGGTCATAACATTGCACATCACCACACAGAGTATCAATAAATCCTCATTACCCTCGTCCTTGATCACATCTTCAATTTCTATAAATCCAACTCATTTCTTAACTGTAAGTTGGTCACATCGTATTTAACTTCAAGTTCACGGGAGGGAGGGATGCCCCTTTTATCTTATTCACCGTGTTACCAAGATGTTCCCTATGCCTCAAAGCCTAATGGGTGCTTTGCAATTATGCGAGGAAATCCACCGTCTAACCCTTCTCCTTACACAGATTATCAGAAGACATCTCTCCCATCGTTGAAGTATTTTTTTAAAGTTCGTTCTCAAGGAAAGGGGAACCAAAAGGCTAAAAACTAGTTAACTAGGATTAAAACTGAACTTTGTACAATAAAATGTAAAGAGTTGTGAATTGAAAATTAAGAACGCAATTAAATAAACTAAAACTAAGAAAATAACAAGCCAAGTCAAACTACCTCTAGAGTGTGTGAATATGAAGGGGAAATACTAGGGAATCATTAGATTCAAGCTATGAACAATTGGGCATTACAAATTAAACCCCATCAACGCTCCCCCTTGATGGCTTGGGACCTTCTTTGGTTAGTGTATCTCGAAATTATGGCTCCCAAGAGGTTTAAATAGGCTTTAAATGCTATGTCAAGTCTTTAACCAATAAGGAAATTGACTCATTTGAGAATACTTGCATTTTTGGAATTCTATTTCTTTCATAATCTATTAAAATTGAATATTATTGATGTAAGACAAGGATTAGGTGTCAACTTGATGCCCAAGACTCCTATACACATCCAAGAAGGTAATAGTTCTTGTTCCAACAACTAGCAAAACAAATTCCGTCACTATTAATGAAATTATGACCGATCTTAATATCGTGTACTAAAACAGTTATAACTTCTTATAGGAATACTAGAATTACGATTTGTAAAGTTTACTGGAAACTAGACATCCGTGGCTTTCAAAAATAGGTTGCACGCAATCCAATTCAATCTGAGGAGGGATATATGGCCCGAAACTTGAGTGTTCTGCACTTGTCTAGAATTCATCTTTTCGCGTTTGTGTCGCGACTTGTGAACCTTCTTGTGACGCGGTCTGAACCCCGTTAAATCACTGGAATTTCACCGCGGTTGACGCCACAGTTTGCCCTTCAATGCCTGGGTTGCGGTCTATGACACGATTCCTTCCGATTTGCTCCTTTTATCCATATTTTGACTTATTTTCTTCCAAAACTAGATCCAAAACCTCTTTTATTGAATGTGACCTATACATGCTTAATAAACACCTAAAAAAAAATACTAATTTCATCCGAGAACAAAGCACAAATAATTAGAAATAGGGACCTAAATCATGTATAGAAAATGGACTGATCACCCACATCTTCACTGCTTCATTACACCATAAAATGGCATTGGCGATGGACTCCACTTCTACTCTACAACGACTTTCCTAGAATTAATTTTTCAAAGTAATAATTTTAGTTATGGTGTTGTATTTTTTGTTTTTATTTTGTTTTTATTATTATTTTTTAAATTCTTTGATTTCGTATTAATTTCAATTATTCTAAATTTCCAAAGCTAAACTATTTGATTCCTCTTGCATTCATAATAAGGTAAACAAGCTTATTTGATATGCTTCAAACTTAGCTAATTAAAATTTAAAGCAATAAATTAGGATGTAAATAACTCTACTTAAATTTAAATTTATACACAAAAGAACAATCTAATTAGTTAGATTTCTTGTAATAATAATATAGATCTAAAATATTTTGACTAGTCTTAGCATTAAATCCATCTAAAAATACTCTCTTTTTAATGAAGAAGCTAATTTCATGTTATATTTTAGTTCAATAAAGGGTTGCTAGTATTATCATATGCTTAAATTTTTTTTTTGACCAAACAAGAAATTTACAGGTCTTGTAAAAATGTAAAGGTATTCAATCCTAATTAATATTTTTTTTTGATGAATGAGTAATTAGGAAAAATCCTAATTAATATTATAATCTATGTTTAATTATGTAGATTTAAATGATCTCTATCTTAATAAAAAAATTGGAATATTTATCCTTGTAATTTTTTCCTCACTATTTATTAATTACCTAAGACCAAAACAACGAAAAAGGACATACAAAACAACTTTATTTGCCAAATCTGGCGGCGGGAAAAAAAAAAACAAAGTCTCACTAAAAGCCCACAATTATTAATAAAAAAAAATCCAACAGACCAAAAAAAGAAAAGAAAAAACTCAAAAAACCAAAAACAGAAAAAAGAAAAAAAGAAAACCCCTCCAAAAAGTGACTTAAATTTAAAGTGTAACCATTCTCACGCGTATCCAAAAGCGCGTGGAATCCGCATATCCCCATCAAATTTTGTCACCTAGCATGTACAACAAACCGCTAACGAGTACATCTACCTCAAATTTCAACCGTCATTTTTAAATATCTTAATCTAACGGCTTCAGATCTCACCGTGTACCCACACTCGAAAAGCACCATAACATTTACAGCTCTACGAACCTGGCACAGCACCTAGCGCCGAACCTGAGGCTTGGCGCTGGCGCTTTACTTTTGTATTTGTTTTTTTTAATAAGCTGGTTAAAAAAATATTAAAGAAACATAATTTCCTTTATTGACACTGTATCGATCCCTTTATCTTCGCTTATTGTCTGAGAAAAATTTCATTTTTCCTTCAACGTGAGAGAGCAAGTAGAGAGTGACTAGTATACGGTGGGTTTCATTTAATTTAATTTATTTACTATAAAAAAAAAAAAGAAGAACTGTAATTACAGTTTTTTTTTTCTTTTAATTTTTTTCGATGTTTTTGTTTTTTGTTTTTTGGTTTTTGATCAGCAGCCATTATTAAACGACACGCCGTGTTAAGTGTTGTTGTGAGCTTGAAAAAGCACCCTTGAATTCTCTGTCTTCAGATCACAATCTCGGCACTGTGGTTGTCTCTTGTTGCTTGCTTTGGTGCTCCGGCTGTTTCGGTATTATATCCTAGTCTCGACCTTTTTTTGTGGGTTTTTAAGTAGCTTGAAAATGAGTGATTTGCAGTGTTGAATTCTGTCTACTTGCTTGTTTAATTGTTGTTGAATTAGCTTGCGAGCTTTTTCCGAGGTGGGTTTGTGGTTTATTGGCTTCAACTTGAGGTTTTTGGTGTGTTTTCTCTGTAAATTGTGATGTCTTCTTTAGGGTTTTTTTTTTCTTTTGATGTTTTTTTTTCCTTTTTTCTTTTCGTTAACTTTTTTGGGGTAACATATGATTTCATGGTGATATGCCTTTTGTTATGTGTTTACTCCTTGAAATTTGCTAAGTGTTTGACTTGGGTGTTAATTGGAAATATCTGAGAAGTGTTTGTTAATTATTGCATTGCCTTGTTTGGATGTGAAACACGTGATAAAGAAATGAATTATTGAACTCATAAAGTTTTCATTTCAGATTCTAAGGTTTTGTATGGTATATTTCTTTGGAATAATCTTTGTTAAGTAGGTGCCTAAGTCTATTGTACAAATACATTACAGTTTTTTTAAACTCATGTGGATTGATTTTTGTGGAGTACTATCCATTCTCGAGCTTTATTATGCCCTGCATGTTTCCTTTTGTTTCTATGCTTTTGCGTTTTGTGATAGTGTAGTTGTATCAAACATTCAAGTATCTGTTTTGGCTATTTGTTCAATGTTATATATAGTCTTGCTAATCCTTTAAGACATCGTTGTGCAGGATGCAGTTTTGAGGAGTGCAACCAGATTGTAGTAAACTTGTGTTATTTTGCATATATCCTTAGTAGAATTATGAGAAGGAGGTTGTTTGACCCGGAGTGATCCTACACATGGATTACTTTTGACATAAACAATTAGCTGAAATAAAATAAAATTAGTGGGTGGTTATTTAATGCCTGGTAACGAAGTTGAAGACGGGATCCACAATCTGTTTGAGGTAGACAACTCTTTTCAGGGGCAGTACCCATCCCACGCTGTCAATGGCAGTTGGTCAGTGCTTGATGACAATCAGTGGGCAAGAGAATGGAGACAGAGTGTGGTACCTCTGAATTTTAATCTGAAAAGCTACAGTTTACAAAAATTAGGTATCAATATTCTTCTCCTATTACTGTTTTTTATCAGCAATCTCCTCGTACTGTTTTTTTTAATCAATAATATTCTCCTCTTAATGTTCTCTATTCTGTAGATATTCTATTGGTTTGCCATTGTTGCTCAGGATTTTATGCTGTTCATTAAAAATTGGGAATTTTTCCCCTTCTCTGGCTTGAAATGGGAAAAGGAATTTTGGCTTGATAACAGTTTTTATACTGGAATGTTTTTTAAAGCAAAACTTAAGTGGCCACAGAGACCAACCTAAGGAAATTATATTGAAAAGAAAGAGAAGTACATGAGATAATTATCAAAATCTAAAAGCAGGTATTCCTAAGAATACAGGTAGCTGCCGTTCATGCTTTAAAAACTATTAGCCATATTTGTTCTTGTATTTGCAGATTCGTTGAGAGGAAGTGGTAGTGAGTCTACAAGTGTGCCGTATAAGCCAAATTGTGCAACATTGACTGTAAGACCCGAGAATAACAGAAGTCACTCCAGAATTCATGAATGCAATACAAATGGATCCTTGCTTGGAAATCAGAGTTTTCAAACAAGGTTGAATCAATCAGGACTTTTGGGTGAATTTTCTAGTTATGATCAACATAATTTAACATTGAGAGGCTTATCTATCCTTAAATCGCAACAAGAATATGAGTCTGGCACTGACAGTCCCACCCTGACAGCAAACTCAGAAAGGTCAGAAATTACAGAAGCTTCCACTGATTTTAACTTTCTTAAAGGGCAACAGCAGCTTGCAAGTGACCACCGACCAGGAATTCCGCAGCCTGGCCAAATGCAGCAGTCTGGGTATAATGACATGCAGTTGTTGCAGCAGCACATGATGTTCAAACAGCTGCAAGAACTTCAAAAGCAACAACAACTTCAGCAGTTAGGAGATGTGCGAGAACAGAACTCTGTAAACCAGCTTTCTGCAATGTCTAAACAGGCTGCTGGGGGTCAGTTCTCACCCCTTAATGGAACCCCTATAAATGATGCATCTCAAATGTTTATGAACTGGGTACAGTGTGGTCAGTCCTCTGCTACCCAAGGAGTAGCTAATAGACTCGTGTTTTCACCAGAGCAAGGTCAGCCTCTCCATTCGATGGGCCTTGTTCCTCAGCCACTTGATGTGTCTTTATACGGTACTCCTGTTGGTACTGCAAGAGGTAATATGGGTCAATTTTCCCATGTCCAAGGAATACCTCAAGCACAGAAGCCGGTAGTGCAGTCATCAGGCTTCAGTAACCCCCTCTTGAGAAATCAATTTACTGTTTCTCCGGACCAGGTCTCCACGCCCCAAGGTGCTTTCATAACCAGCCAGGGGTTTCCAGGGAAAAATACGTTTGGACAAGTTCCTAATCAGGGTTTAAATAGTGGAATCTTGTCAGGAAACCTCCAGGAGGGAAGTTCACCACAAATAAATGCATCTGTGAAAGAGTTTAATGGGAGGCAAGAGCAAACTGGTTGGCCTCTGATGCAACATAAAACAACACAACAGGGACCTTCTCAGGGTTTGGTACCTCTAGACCCAATGGAAGAGAAGATACTGTACAACATGGATGATAACATTTGGGATGTTTCGTTCGGAAGGCGTCCTGACATGGGTGCTGTTGGTTTTGGCAATACAATGGAGAACACAGATTTATCAAATTCATTTCCATCACTTCAGAGTGGGAGCTGGAGTGCTCTTATGCAGTCTGCTGTGGCAGAAGCGTCAAGCAGTGACACTGGATTGCAGGAGGAGTGGAGTGGCTTGACTTTCCAGAATACAGAACCGTCAGCAGATAATCAGCTTTCAAACTTCATGGAAAGCGACAACCAACAGTCAGGTTGGGTTGACAACAACTTGCAGAGTGCATCCTCCTTTAGTTCAAAACCTTTGCATATGTTTAATGATTCCAGCATGAGCTCTAGTTTCCCTGGCTTTCAGCAGTCAGGCATTCAATTTTCAGTTGAACACAGAGAGGGTATTCGCCAGGACGGTTCACATGAATCCAGGGAGAAGTCTCCCAAAGTCTCTGGTGAGTGGCTAGATTGTGACCCTCAACAGAAGCCATCCACTGAGGGAAGTCAACAGGTCCAGTCATTCATGCATTTGAATAATGCATGGGCAGGTCAAATATATCAACACCCAGAAGGCAATGCAGATCAGCAGAGACTAGCTTCACACACAGAAGATTCACAAATAAATTTTTCTGCTGCACCAAATACTGTCAAGGCTCATCAGGCAACCAGTGAACAAGCCTCAGAGAATAATCAGTCTGATTACTTGGGAAATCCCAATATCTCTGTTGACAACAATGAAAAAGAGAACATGGAGAAGATTTCACAACAGATAAGCAATAGGCCTCGTGCTTTAAGTAATGCTTATGAGGGAGAAAGTGAAACTTATGAGAAGCAGGAGAGCTACTACCAAAGACAGAACTCTATGGGTAGCTATAACTCCAAAGGATTGACTGGTGGCGAGCAGGGACATTCAGGGCATTTACAGTTTTTTGGTAATTCCTCGAGCAATACCGTGAACATGGAGCAGGTAAATGATAATTCTACTACAATCTGTCTTAGGATGGGCCTATTGGCCATTTCTTTTTGTGCGTTATACTAATTGACTTATCTTCTTCCACAGGGGCGCCTGCCTCATTTTCAAGGCAACATGAGAGCATCAGAGGAGGTACCTTCTAGAGTTGATCTTAAATCAGGTGGCTCTGATGGTTCCAATGTCACTGCTCAGCCAAGGTAGGTAATTATAAAACAATTTGAACACTAAGGAGCTAAGCTTAATAATTGTTATGTATACTGCGTATCTTCTTAATGCTTTTTCATAAAAAAAGTTTGCTGTTTACTTCACTCATTGCTTAAAAACTTATAAAGGCCTTGGTATTATTGTCTTCTTGTTGGTCAGTGTAAATTGTTAGTGCTTTGTGCCCAAAATTGTTCTTTGTTTACCACTTAATAATTTTTGTAATTTCATGGAATTTTTTATTGAATTAACTGTGACAGCCAAAATATGCTTGAGCTTCTTCAGAAGGTTGACCAGTCAAGGGATGATGGCACTGCAAAACATTTTGGCTCTGCTGACTCTAATTCATTAGCCAGGTTGCCTGAAGCTGAAATGCACACATCTGGTACTCAAAATCAGTCTTCTGCTTCTCAGGGTTTTGGTTTGAGGTTGGCCCCTCCTTCTCAAAAGCCTCCCAGTTCAAGCCATTTCCTCTCCTCGCCTCTGACAACAAGTTATCCAAATTCTAGGCAAGTTAATTCGGAGTTAAAAGAGAAAAACCAGACATGGATAGCTTCCCCATCCTCCGCTCAGACTTTACCTCCTTCGCATGAGTTGTCTCAAAGAGCACATTGGGATGATAAAGCTAGTTCTATGGGACACACAGGAAACTCCTCATACTTGAGTATGCAAGGAAACTCCGTGGCAGCATATGCACCCAGTCCTTCATATGTAAGAAATCAGTCTCAAATGCAGTTCATCTCTAGTGGACCTACAGTATCTCAATCTTTACAGGCTAGCAGATATCCATTTTTTAACCATGCTGCCTCTCAAGATGCTTCTCAACAGATTGGCTCCAATCCTTTGGCTCCGCAATTTCCCGTTTTGGAGGCTGTGCCAATATCTCAGCCATCAGTTGTATCTGGCATGTCTCAACTGGGTGAGGTTTCAGCTAGGCAGCACAATGTATGGAGAAATGTGCCGATTCAGAGACAACCTTCTGTTCCAGAACCTCCCAAGGTTCCCTGCAATTCGTCTTCCGCCATGGATCCATCAATTATTAATATGATTAATGCCCCAAAAGTAGGACACAGATCATCTGACCTTGGTGCAGGTTCCCAGCAGCAGATACCATATGAGAATCTTGATACTTCTCAGGCAGCTGGTTTATTGCATGGGCCAAAACCTATATCAAAGCATATCTCAGATACAAATGATCTCCACTCTGGCTCTTTGGTGGCTCATTCTAACCAGCAGGATCTTCACGGAATGAAGAATGATAATTACCATTCCCCTACTGCTTCTCAGAGAAATTTGGCATCTGTTGTCCATTCTCTGGAATCATCCCCAAATCAAAGCTACTCCCTACTGGACCAAGTGCAGGCAATGAGAAGTGTGGAGACTGATCCAAGTAAGAGGCTGGGGCAACAGGTATATGAACATAATTTCAAGTCTAGAAACCCTATGGATAGTGGGTGGAATTCTGGAGTAGAAGTAAATTCAATTTCATCCAGGGACACCAAATCGACGACTTTCTTGACAGGATCAACAGAAGATCCGAGTGCAAAAGCTTTGTCACGACCAGCTTTCCCAGATCGACCTGTTGATGAGATGGTAAAATTTGGTCAAAGTGATCCTCATAGTCAGTCTGGAAACAGCAATGTGATATCTAATGCTATGGAACAGAGTCAGGTTAATCTGCATATGGCACCCTCATGGTTTAAGCAATATGGAACTTTGAAAAATGGGCAGATGTTACCTATGTATGATGCCAGACTAGCGAATATGACCACAGGACATCTCTTTCTTGGGAAGACTTCTCAGAATTTGCATGTACATGCCTCTTTAGAACGAGTAGATGCTACTGCTAGTCAAGGTGGTACTGTTTTGTCAAGTACGATTCCTAACTTATTAGGAACTGAACACTTCTCAGCTTCTTATGTGTTGCCTTCAGACACCATCAATCCAAGTATGGCTGTTACGAAACCAAAGAAACGCAAACATGCAACACTAGAGCGTCTCCCATGGCATAAAGAAGTGATGGAAGGTTCTGCGAGGCTTCAAAATATGAGGTATTCAGTTTATTTGAAGAATCACAATTGTAACCCCATTTATTTTCCATTTTATGCTCTCATTAGTTGCCTAAGATATTTTAAGTGAAAGAAATTTCTGATGTTCGGAACTAATTCTTAGCTAAAATTCCAAATATTATTTCAATCCCTTAATTTTCTCAGTGAGTAAACTCAGCAGTATGATTAGCATTTTATTATCACTTAATATTATATTGTGCGTACAAGAAAATAGGCTCAACCGTATTACTACCATCCTTTCCTTGATTTTGTTATTTATTCTCAATTAGATGTTCAATATCAGGTTTCTTTTCATGTTTAACATACCAGTGTTTTAATTATAATATTTGTTTTTGCAGCATGGCAGAAGAAGATTGGGTGCAAGCAACAAATCGGTTGATTGAGAAGGTGTGCTTCTAGTAAAAGGCGTCTTGCCAAGGAATTTAGTATACTTTAATACATTGTCCTTTGTATTAATGAAAGGAATTGTAATTTGTCTTTTTCTACTGGCAGGTGGAAGATGGGGTCGAGATGATTGAAGATTTGCAGCCAATGCTGCGGACAAAGAGAAGGCTTATCTTGACAACACAGCTTATGCAGCAATTGCTTAGTCCTGCACCAGAATCCATTCTATCAACAGATGCTGTTTCACACTATGATACTGTAACATACTTTATTTCAAAATTTGCATTAGGGGATGCATGCAGCCTCACCTACCGCACAAGAAATGGTTTGCTCTTCCCCAAGAACAACAGCAAAATGTGAGTGGCTTTCTTGGAGCAGTGTCTACAATATAAGATTCAATCTTATCTAAGAGGGATGATATGTACAATGTAAACAATACAAATTAATCACTTAATCTGTCATGTTTTTATTAACGATAGATATGTTGTGTTTTATACATAAATTTATGAAAAAAAGTTTCTTGGGAATTGGATATGGTTTTCTTTTGATAAGTTATTGGCCTCATGAGAAGTAATTTGTCTTCAAATTTTGTTCAGGATTCCTGAGAAGCTCAAAACCTTTGAGGGCACTGTTGACCAGCAGCTTTCAGAAGTTGTTGAAAAGTTAACTGCTAGAGCAAAGAAGCTTGAAGATGACTTTCAAGGGTATGAAACGAGTTTAATTTTTGTTATGTGCAGATTTTTAGATGGGCCAAAATTTGTTACTTTATCCCAGGGAATGGTATGGTCATAGTGCATGTAATATATGGGTTCTTAATACCCTACTATGGTTTCATTTACTTGAGTACTATCAATCTTTCTTTCTGTCTGTCTGTCTCTCACTCATTTTAAAAAAAAAGCAGTTAAAAATCCTACTTGAGATATTACAAACACCTTTTTTTTTTCCCTTGCAATATTGACAAAAATGCTCTTAGTCAATAAACTTATAGTTCGATTTCATGTTCTATAAATGCATTCATTTGATGGTGCAGCGTGTTAAAGGGAGCATCAATGGTAGACATAAAAGTGGAATGCCAGGAGTTGGAAAGGTTTGCTGTCATCAACCGTTTTGCCAAGTTTCATATCCGAGGACAAGCAGATACTTCAGGCACATCATCTTATGGAACACAAAGACCATTGCCCCAGAGATATGTCACAGCGGTTCCAATGCCCAGGAATCTTCCCGAGGGTTTACAATGTATTTCACTGTGATTATCAATTGCTTAAGCCCCGCTCCAAATGAATCATCGATATCCAGCATTCCTCATCCTCTTCCGTGCATCTACAATCTCTCTACACTAACCTATGTACTGGCATCAAAGAAAGAAGAGGATTGCAAGAATCAAGATGGAATCTGGACAGGTCAATCTTTGTAACTGAGGCATTCAATCATTTTGATTGAGGCCAACTGTGGTCATTTTTGGGAAAGTATATATTGTTCCTTGTATATTTCATGAATTTCCAAGGAGGATAGGAGTTTTTGAAGTATCTTTTGGAAAAAAAAAAAAAAAGGATGAGATGAGGGTCATTAGCATGGATGTTTTGTGTAGCTCTTTTTAAGTTACATAAATTAGTCAAAGTTAGCACAAGTAAATTAATGACCTATTATGGTGTAACATTGGTCTTTCAGTTTTCTTCTTCCTTGCCATTTTCTCTTTTTCCCTTCTTACAGGTTTGAGCTGGTTATAAATTAAAAGAACAGGAGAACTGGCTTCTTGCAGACACTGGATCCAAAATTAATCAAGGTACATCTGCTTTCCTGAGTCACGTGTGTGTGTTGTTCCTCTTTGACTTGCATTTTATTGGGGGAAGCAAAAAGATCTCTGAAAAGGATATGGAAGCTTCTATTTCTGTGACAACTTTACAAACATTAATTTTCTCTTAAAAGTACAAGGTTTCAGTTTTAGACATTGATTCTGTCGTCCCTCAATGTCACAAGAATATAATATTAAATTGGAGTAAAAGACAAGAAAATGCTTTTGATGACAGAAAAGCATGTTTTTTTTTTGGTTGGAAGGATTCTAATTTCTAAGTAGTTGATTGTCTTCCAATCCCATTCCATTCTTTTTTATTCAAAACAATGAATGAAAGGGGCAGTGACACGTCAGCTGTTTTGATATCTTTATTTACTAACTTGTGTGGCAGTCTGTCAGGATCTGATCCATTTTATGATTGGGAAAGTGATGTGAGAGGAAAAAGAAAGCTTGAAAAATCCTCCCTAACCAGAAACAGAAACAGAAACAGAAGCAGAATAAAGAAAGAAGAAACAGAAACCAGTCAATTTTTTTCTTAATAATTATATACTTTGTGGTGTTGGTTGTTTTATACGAGGATCTGTGATTGGTCGGCTAGCAATCTGCTGAAAACCCTGGTGGGGGTTGTTCTTGTTTTCAACCACCAGAACTAGCTGATAACTTTTTCTTGTATAATTCCACCACGTGGGGTTTGATGACCATTTCAAGCGGGACCCAGAATATCACACCAAGAGTTGGTGACATGTAATGCAACTATTCTCAGATTGATGATTGATAAAAATTTCTGATTACTTGTGTTGTGGTCCTAAGTTATGTATATGACTACAGTTTGTTCCCATCCCATGTAAGAGAGTAAAAGGGCTCTTGCTCTTCTCAAAAGCCATAACCATGATATCAAGACACGACTCGATAGATAACTTCACAACATCTAATAAACTCATAACTTGCTGAACCACTGTATATTGGTGTTTATCTTTCAACGGACCCTATCTCTTTCTAATTTCTATTGCTTTTAAATTTTGATATTACTCTAACCCTTCATTTTACATTTCATAGCATATATTCTTTTACATTTCATAACAAATATAAGCGTTATCTTGCAAATCAAATATTTTTTTTATTAAAAATTGCTAAACTTAGGGGGGAATAACTTTCTTGATACTTTTTCGACTAACCACAAAATCACAACTACATCACAATAAAAAGAGAAAGATAGAAGAGGGTTTTTGACAGAGTATTTAGTGTAAAAAATCATGGCAAGATATATTAGTTAATAAAAATAGATAAACCCTCACATTGATTCACCGAATGGCACTATCATATTTTATTTACGTGCATGTCTTTTATTAGTGATCCTTGACAATTTCATTTCTTATGAATCCGCAAGTCTTTGTGCTCGTCTGCTAGAACTTCTCCAGGAAACAAGTACTTCACCTTTGTAAGAATGGCCCAAGTGCTCCAATGAATGCACAAACAAATAGCTTGTATGACCACAAACATTCTATGAAGAGTAGAAACAATTAATGTATGCTCAAGAACAAACAATTATAATCTTTAAAATAAAAATCTCTCTAAAAAATAAGATCTCTAGAAAAGGAAGTTGTAATTATCTTTTTGGATCACTTTGAAGAATCATCGTTATTTGTAAAGATTCTAACGATTCTCGAGTTCAACGAGTCTTCAAGAGATATTATTCCAGAGTAACGACACATCTTAAGCAACTAATGCGATTACATACACCGAGCGTTTTGTTCACGGCAATAAGCCAACACAAAATCTATAACTAACATTTATCTATCACCTTTAATTTATTACACTCCAATAATCACACTAGACTCAATCCCACAAAAAAAAAAACTAGAACTTCAGTTCACCAATTGATATATATTGCGAACTAAGCATCCTTACAAACCTCTATAATTGCTCAAAAAGTTTTATACTGAGACCTGAGTAACATATCAGTGGTGTAACACCCAGACTTTGTGCAAGCTCAATACACATGACCCAACTTTAGTCCAATCCTAAATGCAATCAACATAAACTTCCAACCCAATCTTCAGCCCAATAAGCCCAGCCCACTTGATATATATATATATATAGAATTTCTATTGTCAGAGGACGAAGAATGTGGACTACATATTATAAAGAAGTTTTGACAAGTGCATACACTTGAGTCAAAATATGTAAATCTAATGGTCCACGTTCTTCATCCTGATATATTTTATATCAGAACGAACTGATAGTAGAAAAATTGTGTGTGTATATATATATATATATATATATATATATATATATATAAATATATATATCAATTTTTCTACTGTCAGTTCGAACTGATATATTATATCAGTTCGAACTGATATAAGATATATCAGTTCCTTACATGTGGATCATTGGATTTAAATGCTTTGACTTGACTGCATGCACTTGTCAAATCATCTTTTAAATCCAATGACCCACATGCAAGGAACTGATATATCTTATATCAGTCTTTCTATACATATATATACAGAAATTTTCAAGTCAGTACACATTGATATAACTTCATCAGTGCGTTGGATGTAGACCATTAGATTTACATACTTTGACTCAAAGTGTATGCACTTATCAAAACTTCTCCATAATCAGTGGTTCACATGCAACACACTGATATAAGTTATATCAGTGCGCACTGAGGAGAAAATGACTATTTATATATATACAAAAAATTTCAAGTCAGTATGCACTTATATAACTTCATCTAGGGGTGGGCACTAAGTTCGGAACCGAACCGAACCGAACCAAAAAAGGGTGTTCGGTTCGGTTCATAAAATGAATTCGGTTTAAACCGGTTTAAAAAATTGAAAACCGAAAAGTTTTCGGTTCAAACCGGTTTGGTTTTCCAAAACCGGTTTGAACCGATTAAACCGCTTATATAAGTAAAAAAAAAACCCTAACCTACTTCTTTTCTTTTATTAAATATTATTATTTATTAGTTAGATTTGATTTGAGTTTTTTTGGGCTTGGACTATTAAAATTTATGAACTTTAGCCCAAAATTAGAATCCAAAAACCCATCAAATTTTAAAACATATTAAAATGACTCATTAACCCATCAAGCCCATAAGGCCCATTAGACCAAAAACCAAAATGAACCGAACCGAACCGAACCGATTAAAATCAGTTCGGTTACCATTTCTTATTCGGTTTAAACCGGTTCAATTTTAGATAAACAGAAATATTTTCGGTTCAGTTCGGTTTTACCCAAAACCGAACCAAACCGAACCGTGCCCACCCCTAACTTCATCAGTGCGCACTGAGGAGAAAATGACTATATATATATATATACAAAAATTTTCAAGTCAGTATGCATTTATATAACTTCATCAGTGCGTTGGATGTGGACCATTAGATTTACATACTTTGACTCAAAGTGTATGTATTTGTCAAGACTTCTCTATAATCAGTGGTTTACATGCAACACACTGATATAAGTTATATCAGTGCGTACTGAGGAGTGTATATGTATAAAGAATGGCAAAAGAATATAGCTAGCAACCGATTGTGAGAGGTGGTAAGAGGAGGATGTAAGAGGTGGCATGAAGATAGAAAAATAAAAAGATTAGGAGCGGTGTTTTTCGGTAGAAAAACTGAGAAGGAAAGAAACCTATGGACTAAATTGATCATCTCTTGAATTTAAATGAAACTTTAGGGTTTGTGATTTGTGATAAAGTGGATCAACATATGGGTGCAAAGAGTAACTTTTATATTGATAGAAACTAGAAAGTAATTGTACCCTTTTTTAGTACCCTGGCAATAGTGAATTAGAAGAATCTGAATATAGTGAAGAAGAAAATTTTAATAATTTAGAATCCGAATCTGAAATTGAACTTTATGTTCGGGAAGAAGTAATTTCATTTTTTTTTGGAAAATATTGTAAAATATGCAAAAACGAATTTAGTAAAGATTATAAAGATAATAATGATTATTATTGTAACAACTGTGTAGGAAATAATGAAGCAAATATACGTGATAGTGAATTTATAAAAATAGATTTAAGAATATTATACAAAAATAGTAAATTAAATACTAAAACAATGATAGATACAAGTGTTAACAAATGTGTTATACATGAAAGTCTAGTCCTACAGGACTATAAAACTAAACTTAGACAACCGATAGTATTTAAACAATTTAATGGTACATTAATATAAATAAGTGATTGTATAACCAATAAGAATAAATGGAGAAATTCATAATTTAAGTCAAACGTTTGTAATAAAGCAAATTAGTAATTACAAATTTTTAGTGGGTTTTTGTAATGGATTTGGATCATTTCCTCACTTTTTGTGTCCTCACTTTATCTTCACCTAAATCAATGGTGTGGATTAATTATATCTTGTTGTAGTATAAAGACATAAAAATTAATAGAAATAATTTACATCATTTATTTGCTATATTAGACACGTATCAATAGATTGTAAATGTGATGACATAAAAAGTGAAGAGAGGATCTAGATCCTTGTAATAAAATACATGCCCATCCATTACTACACGCATCTGTTTGTATAATTTTATAATAATTATCATTAGGCACAGCTAAAGGTTTTAAATTTTGATATTTTTGGAATTGAAATATCTTTGACCATTTCTTTAATTTTCTTAATCAATTTAATATCTTTAGAATTGAAATATCTTTGACTATTCTTAGGGGTCGTTTGTTTTTTTATCTGAAGACTGAACAGTCCTGAATTTTTCTGAAGACTGAATAGGGACTGAAATCTGAACCTGAATGACATGTTTGTTTTTTTTTCTCACATCTAAATATACTGTCAACATGTTTGTTTTTTAAAAATAAAATTGTCTGAAAATACGTAATTTTACATTTATACCTATACTAATTAAAAAAAGTAATTTAACATGCACCATTCTTTATAACATTTTGTATGTTTTTTTTTGTTGCAAACAAAGTTCAATTTAACAAAATAAAAAAATTAATCAAAAAATATAATTTTGCATGTTCTGCAAACAAAGTTAAGTTAAATTTATTGTCAAAAAAAAGTTCAAGTTCAAGTTCAAGTTCAAGTTCAATTTTTATGTTGTCCACGTTTCGGGTGAATATAATTCATGAAACCATTTTTATTTTTTTTGGTTTCCTGGATCATATGCACCGGAAACCAAATAAAAAAAAAGTTTTTTGAATTTTTCATATACAATAATTCTATAACATATTGAAGCCACGAAATCTACTCAATATGATAGACAAATTTATTAAGCACTATACGAATAGTTAGATAAAAAAAAGTTCTTGCCGGGATTTGGCAAGAGAGAAATTAAATTGTTCAATTTTTGAAAAATTTCATTATGAGAAGTAATTAGGGTTTTTTTTTCTTTTCTAAAACCTGTTTTAATAAGAAATATGTTAAAAAAAATTTATACCATATCAAATTAAGATAAATTTGGAAATATATCTTTTTTTAGAGGATAGACTTGGAAGAGAATATTTTAATTGTAATCCAGTGATTTGGAATTAAGTTAAAAGTCAGGATTTCTTACTTTTTATTTTGAGTTGTTTTTTGATATTTTAAAGTTGTTTAACAACTTAAATAAACAAACAAAACAACTTAATGAGTTTAATTCAGACCCATTAAGTTTTAAGTGAAAAAAACAAACGACCCCTTACTTGGTTTATTATACAAGGGTCTGACTAGAATGCTGAGATTAGGAATAAACTTTCGACTATAATTTAGGAGTCCTAAATTTTTTTTGTAATTTTGTAATTTCTTCTATTTTATCAGGAAATTCTAAAATTTTGTAACTATATGTGGTTGTAATTCTATTGTTCCTTTGTTAATGGTTCATCCTAAAAATTCTATATTTGTTTAAACAATTCTACTTTCTCTTTAGATATAGCAATGTTATGTTGTTTAAAATTATCTAATGTCTTATGCACATGGCGTTGCATGAATAGATCTATTGTTACTAGAAACTAAAATATCATCTATATATACTATACAAAAATTAGAAAATGGTTAGAAATCGGATTCTAAATTATTAAAATTTTCTTCTTCACTATATTCAGATTCATCTAATGCACTATTACCTTCACTATCACTTTCAATATATATTGTCATTATCCGAATTTGAAACTGAACTCTACATTCTAGAAGAAGTAGTTTCCCTTTTTTTTTTTCGGAAAAAATTGTAAAATATGCAAAAACGAATTTAGTAAGGGTTATAAAAATAATAATGACTATTGTTGTAAAAATTGTATATCAAATCTTAAAGATAAATTGATCGTCTTTTATCATTCGTTCTCATCATGCTTATTAACTGGTCTCAGTTAGTAGGGATTGTAAGAACCTAGTAGAATTTTATAGATAATTTAGTCATAAATATATGTTGATTATTATTACGATTAATAATAAATATATAATTAAGAATTATATAGCATTCAGATTAATACCTTTCACCGTCAGAAATCCGAATTGTGCAGTGGAAGCGGGATCGTGAGCGGGTTGTATCACTGGTCGGAGAACGATCACTAATCGAAATCCGAAAAGTTCCCTCTTTTCACCATGCAATTTGCTGTCATCAGAAAAGACCAGCAAAATAGAAACTCTTTGTATATAAATCACTCTCTAATATTATACGCTCTTATACACTCAGATGAGATAAATAATCAATAGCACAATCTGCTATTTATAGGGTCCAGAATTCTATCTGGATGGATTCTGATAAAATAATATTTAAATCTAATATCTTATTTATCCATTTAACCCTTTATCTGATCAGTTTGAATTTAACTCAATTATCACTATCTCTGATAATTTAAATTCAAACAATTAGGTGGTTTAATCCATATCAGTAATTTTCAATTAATTAACTGATATAACCACTTGAGCGTATTTTTCCAACATCTCCCACTCGCACAATTGGAACAATGCAAACTGTACAGAGTCATGTTTCTCAAACTTTTGGGTCTAATCACAGATCGTTCATACAAGCAAACGCACAGTGTGACCAATGAACAATTTTTCTAACTGTATTGGAGCATGCAATTTGATATCTCATATATCAATTTTATTGTTTATGTGTGTCCCAGATTTAATTTTCATTCATTAGTCCAAGCATACTTAACCTCTCTGTATACAAAGCTATGCTTGACTATTTCAAATTTCTATGTACTCACAATTGTATTCTTGTCTATCATAGACAATACAATTGGTCGATCGATGAATATAAAAATTTATGAAGAAACATTAAATCTTCCCATCAAACACTTGTATCTCAGTTTCAAAACAACTGCTATCCTACTCGTGTCTTATAGACCGAATAGTACCATAGCCATAGAAAAACACGCTAAAGAAGCTAACATTAATCTGTTACCTTGATACAAAGTCAATGGTCACAAGGACACCATTTGAGGTTTTATCAAACCTCAAGGAACTTACACAATGAGGAAGCAGAGATTTATTCACTCATTTTCATTAATGGTCACATAGCACACGTTGTATGAGGTACGTGCTACAGTGAATTTCATTATTTACAAAAAATGCACATGTCTTAATCAATATTCATTGTACAGATCTTAGTTCAGTCGCTATCGAGCGCCTAACCTGAGTCCTCAATAGCCCGCTTACTATAAGCGCCAATTAAGATCTCACATCTGGCTTAATCAGGTTTCATGATTATGGGGTATATCATGATTGGTTCTATAATTACAAAAATTTAAAACGAACCTCATCTTGACCCAGTCATGGCGACATACTCATATATATAAGCTCCATGAGAATAAAACATCCATTTTATTCTCTTCTATATATGTGTCTCATCTTAGCATGCTATCTGAGCATCTAAGGCGACCGCACGTGTAAGAATGCCGGCCTTAACCTGACGACATATTTTCATCACCTTATGTGTGTAATTATGCTAGCATAAAATGTAATTTGCCGTACTTTTAAAATATGTCATAATCCTCTTGACAACATTCCGATGTTTCAATCTAGGATTATATTGGTATTCACTCACCAATCTTATGGCATAACTGATATTGAGCATTGTACACATCACAATGTACATGAGACTCTGCATAATACTAACATGAGGAACTTGTTATCAATTTCTTGATCTTATGGAGTTTCAGGGCACATATCGAGGCTAAGAGTTTGTGATTTTTCAATAGGAGTATCTATGAGCTTATAATTGCTCATTTCAAATCACTTAAGAATCTTTCTAATATATAACTCTTGTGATAGAGGTAGAAATTTTCTTAAGTAATTATAATCAACTTTCACTCCTAATGTATAAGCAACTTTGCTCATATATCAAATTTCAATGAAATTTGAGAATAACCATTTCATTATGGTTTTACAAACTCTTCATTATTTCTAGCCAAAACATATCGTCAACACATAAAGATAATATCAAAATTATCTTCAACCCGTTTGGTGTACATATGGCTTTCTTAAGTCATCATGAATCTGTAAGACATTACAGCTTCATGAAATCAAAGATGCCATTTTCTAGAGGATTGTTTCAAACCATTTATTAATCGTTTAAGCAAGCATACATATGCGCTTTTGGCTTTTTGAAACAAAATTTACTGGCTGTTCCATGTAAATTTCTTCCTCTAGTTCTCCACTGAGAAATACAATCATTACATCCATATGATGTAATTTCAGGTTCATATGTGTGACGAGTGCTAGAATAAGGCATATGAAAGAAAACTTTACTTCATAAGAAAAAATTTCTTCATTTTGCGACTAATCGCGCCTTATACCCCTCAATAGTGTTATCCGCCTTACGTATGATTGGTGGAACCCATGTGTTCACAATGGTCTAACGACAAGGCGGTAAGTCAATCAAGTCCCAGACATGATTACATTTTTCTAGACTCCATCTCTTCTTCCATTGCTTTCATTCATGATTTATTAGTAGATAAAGTGATAGCCTTATTCAAAAAAAAACTTTGGCTCATCACTATCAAGTGAAGCAATCATAAAATCCTCCATTTCAATCTCCAAAAGATGAAATGGGATAACTTTACTATTATTTCGACGAGTTGGTAAATTATCACGGTGGCTGATTTAACAGTCGTTTCACTCCCACTAGGGATGGAAAATCCATGTAGACCACTCCCACTAGGGACGGGGGATCCAATTAGATCCCAATTTACCTGGTAAATTATTATGGTGGCTGATTCAACAGCGATTCCACTCCCACTAAGGATTGAAAATCCATGCAGACCACTCCCACTAGGGATGGGGGATCCAATTAGATCCCAATTTACCTAGTAAATTATCATGGTGGCTGATTCAACAGCAATTCCACTCCAACTAAGGATGGAAAATCCATGCAGACCACTCCCACTAGGGATGAGGGATCCAATTAGATCCCAATTTACCTACACTCATGTATTAACACAGATCATCTAATTTATAAAATCAGATATCTATATCAATTCCATCTCTACTAGGAAATTCATTCTCTAAAATAAGGACATCTTGTGATTCTAATTCATTCACACTTCCATCTGATGGTACACCATTGTTTATATGTCCTTTGGAATGCAAAAGTATACAATAAAGATACATTTTCTCTTCTTGCATCCGTTTTCTCATTTCTATGAGATGGATTATAAACATAATCTGCATACCCCCAGGGTCACAGATTAATCAGACCAGGTTATACCTGTCCAAAGCTCATAAGGTGTGGAAGTGTTTAGTGGAACAAGATTAAACATTTAGGCAGCAATCAATTAACATATCTTCTAGTAAGATACTGGAAGATTTACTTGCGCCATCATAGACCTAACTATTTCCAACAATGTTTTATTCCTTCTTTCCGCCACACCATTTTGTCGCGGAGTCCTAGGAATAATTAAATATTTTTCTATACCCTTCTTGTTAAACAATTCCTTGAACCCGTTCAAAAAGATATTTACATCATCGGTTTATTCTTAAGATTCAACTTTATCATCTAATTGATTCTCAACCAAACTCAAAACAATCTAAAGCAATCTGATGCTTTTGATTTATGGGAGATCAATAAGACACAACCGATACGCTAAAGATATTAATGAATGTTACTAGATATGGCGTTTCATATCTAAACTTTACATTCATTAGATCATAAATGTCATAATGAATTAATTTACAATGGAATTTCAGATCTATTTCCCTTACTAAATTGTTTTCAAGTTGTTTTTCTTTCTAGATAATTTGCATGACTTTTAGACTAATGAGCTTAATTAGCCCTCTCTGGCTACTCATTCTATCTAGTCCAACATGACTTAGTCTAGCATGCCAAAATACCAGCATCATCATCATTATCACATGATGAAATGATTGAAAACAAACATAATTATAACCGTCCAAACTGACGTATAATAAAACCATTCATCAACTATCAAGTACCTTATGAATATAATTAGCTAGAATAATATTCATATAATCATCATGATTATTAATGATAACTTGAATCAAGTATGACAACCGCAAAGACTAAATTAAGTTAGATCTCAAGTGTATATTTGAATATCATAGAGTAAAAACTTAAGCTACCATACAAACCCAGTTTGTATGTACTTAATTTCAAAAATGTTCCCACACATATACACATTTTTTTCTATTAATCTAACTTTACTCCATATATGCTCCGTAGTTTCTTGCTAAACGGTCTATTTTCACTTATCTACAGTCCACAAAAGACGAGATTTAGAAAGAAAATACCTAGCTAGAAACTTAAGCATAACTTTAGAGATTCAGAAGCTTGAGATATACTCTTTTCGACTCAAATGCATTCACGAGCTTGTCACCAATTGTAACAAGTAATTTAAGTCTTGTCCTTCCTCAATTCGGAACCCACGTTCTTCATGCATATTCCAATCTAAGATTTATTGTGGCTATGACTAGATCCTCTTCCCATTTGGAAATATCTATTTCCACTAATTCGTTCAAAACTAAAAGTTTTGTCTAAGTTGAAATATGTCATATAAAATTGGCTTGAAGCATAAGCTGCCTCTAAGCGCTCATAATATGACATATAAAATTGGTTAGAAGCCTAAGCTGTCTCTAAGCGCTCATCTTCTATTACCAAAATAATGCATCGATACGCGTCAAATAATTTTTTTTGTATGTTCCAACTATTAGAAGAGATCAGATCATTTAGTTCATGCATCTTGTTTTTATTCCTTACTAGTGGCTCCCACTTATTGCGATTTTAGCGCTTCCTATAAGTGCTTAAAAACTTGGTACTGAAACTACTAAAATTTTCGTATTCAAAATTTTACAAAAATTGACCTTCAGGCCAAACCCTTGAAGGAAAGTCACATAACTTAAACCCTAATGTACTTATCAAACACACATATGAGGTCACTATTCAAGCTACTCAGCAACATAAATGCGAGTAATTTAAATTCATAATAGACCTTCACATATTGCAAAAGTACTATGCCGAGGTTCAATCATAGTTCGTGTTATAGTCTCAAGAGCATCTTGCTCTTTAAAGATTTACTGAATCTTATTGTGTCAAATCTCATAGATTACACAATTCCGTTTATCACTTTCAATTATGGCCACAATATTTAGATATAAAAGTTATATCTTATACTAATCTATATAGAGACATACAATCTACTATGCAAGCATATTACTTTCCAAAAATACACACATTTAAATTTGCCACAAACACAAACCGAAAATATGATAAAATAATTTAAGTAGCAGAATTGAAAAGTCGTCGAGGCTTCTAATCATCATCCGTTTCCAAAAATTTAATTATCATAAATTTAGTACTTTGCGCAAAATTTTAATTCTAACATTGTACTTAACAATTTAGAATTCTCATTGTTTGGTGATCATACAAAAGAAGAATATGAAGCACAAGTCCCAAAAATATTTTAAGGATCAAATCGAATTTTCCAAAAATTATTTATTAAAGAACGGTTTAAAAAAAATATTTTCTAAAAAATAGGACTTTGCATGTTGTTCTTTCTTCTATCTCATATTTATATGGATCACCACCAAGAAATACTTTCTCAGTCTTCATAACTCATCCAACTGCCACTTTCTTGAACTTTGGTCCTCTTTCGCGTGCGCAGTAACTCATATGTCTAGCACTATGAATATTGAATGCGAATGCTTAATGCAATAGATCGCCTCCTATTCGTGAGAATGCGGCACTCCTCTGCAATTTCAAGCTCATACGTTATTTGACCAAAAAGACATCGCGGTACCTTACTCTAGCTTTTCCAACCTTTTAGATCTAGCTAGACTTAACTCTTTGGGAAATTTCATTAAAAGACTATCCAACTCATCTCTCCACATAAAAAGCACAAGTTCAATTTGACCACAGCTATTTGTCATTAATAAGATTCATAAAATCTTCTATATTAAGACATGAAACGATGCAGATTAATCCCCAAACTTTTAAATCACTTTGAAATTTTTGTTTTTAATGACCTCATACATTTACAAGGTACTATGAAATCTTTCATTCCCGATCGCATAATTGATTAGATTGAGAGATTTCTAATCGAAGGCATTTAATTTAGCTCCTACTGAAGCTAAATTCCATTGAATTCTTAACACTTGATTTAAAAAAATATATTTTCCAAACTTAAAATAGCTGAAAAAAATATTTTTCTTGTTTTTCAAAATTTTCTTTTGAATAAAGAAGTGAACAAATAAAAATATTTGTTGAAAAAAGCTCGTGTAAACAACAAAAAAAAAATATGTTGTTTATTTGAGTTTTTTTTATTGAAGAATAAAATCACTATATTTAATTAAAAATTGCAATTGAAAATCAGATCAGGCGACGAGTGGTGTGTGCAACCACACAACTCACACAATGCACTGCCGCACTGGTAATGCGCATGCAAGTCTCGTGCGCCACATGAAAATGATTTGTACTGGCTGGAGCTGTAATCATGTGTTATGCAAGCACTGCTAGCTTGAGTTCAAAAAGCGGTCTATACTCGCTGTTTTTGCGTGCCACGTGCCATGTATCACATATCCTTTTTCTGCGCGCATCGTATGCACCGGCTGAAGCCAGTGCACTGCGAGTTGCAGACGTACAAGACGGCGAGTCATATCCACGCGCCGTCTTTCATTCATTTTCCAGTTACTAAGTCATCCTTTTCTTATTTTGATCAATGTGATAAATTTGAATATGTCTTCGTTTACGTTGTTTGGATTGGTAGTGAATAACAATCGCCGATCAAAGGCGCGTGTTCTGAGTTCATCATTTTCATCATCCCAAACTCTAAACCAGAAACCTTTTCAAGGTTTCGATCTCGACAGAAAAACTCAAACAGATTTTCTCTCTCTACACTAATCAGAATTACAAATATGACCTATCTTCGGAAAGCTCTTGGAAAACCCTTTCAAACGGTACCACGATCGCAGAAAATAAAAAAATGGACAGTGAGTTATGACTCGATAAAGTTACGGGTTCCATACTAAGATTTCAAAAAAAAATCATGTAAGGTGTTGAATCGTAATAATTATATATAGAAAAAATAATATAATTGAATATATACACACATGCATACATTCCAAAACAAATAGATTCAACTTGTGTGTGGTCTTGCCCCTTTTTTTTGTGTTCGTATATATATATATATAAATAAAATAAAATAAACAAACAACATAACATAACATGGCATTCAACCAGAATATAAACCCAAACGGACTCTGATACCAATGTTGATTATTATTACGATTAATAATAAATATATAATTAAGAATTATATAGCATTCAGATTAATACCTTTCATCGTCAGAAATCCGAATTGTGCAGTGGAAGCAGGATCGTGAGCGGGTTGTATCACTGGTCGGAGAACGATCACTAATCCGAATCCGGAAAGTTCCCTCTTTTCACCATACAATTTGCTGTCATCGGAAAAGACCAGCAAAATAGAAACTCTCTGTATATAAATCACTCTCTGATATTATATGCTCTTATACACTCAGATGAGATAAATAATCAATAGCACACTTTGCTATTCATAGGGTCCAGACTTCTATCTGGATGGATCTGATAATTTAAATTTAAACTATTAGGTGGTTTAATCCATATCAGTAATTTTCAATTAATTAATTGATATAACCACTTGAGCGTATTTTTCCAACAATATATTCTTCAAAAAAGTGGGTGCAGAGTGAAATTTTTTGGGTTGCAATAGAGCCCCTTGTTTGAATTTGGGGTCTTTGTCCTTTTGGAAATATTGGCGATTTAATTTTCACCTCCTAAAATCGTATATACACCCGTTTAAAGTTTTTAATTAGAGTTTCTCCTTACAATCCAAATTTTTACACTTCTTTTCTAAAGATATTCTATTCTAAAAATTTAATTTTTTTTAAAAAAATTCTAAATACATTGCCTTTTATTCTAAAATTATCCATTTTATCTTTTAACATGACATAGGTTCGAAAATTATATAGCACATTTTTAAGGTGATATTTTAAGACTATCACTCATTTACCAAGTTAAGTTTAAATGATACATAAAATGGGTTCCTTCCAAAAATTCCCTCCACAATATCTTTCTTCACTGTTTTGGTTTTTTTTTTTTTATAAAATCCTCCTTCATTGGAGATCAGAATGGAGTTCGAAATCGGCCTCCAATGGAGGTCGATTCGACCTTCATTGAAAACAAACATTAAAAGTTGTTAAATTGAAAATGGAAAATGGTATTCACCAGAAATGCCAATGACATCCATGTCAGGAAACTCGTCCTGGAGGAAATCCATAACATTTTGAGCACCTTTGGAGACCATGTTCATCCCCATAGCATCACCAGTGCTGCAATAGAATCTCTTGTACAGATTCTTCCCAGCAATTGAACATTTGATATTTTGAAGCCTTCCAAATCTGCTCGATTTGAATCCAACAACAACAACAACAAAAGGTTTAACATTTAAGTCCCGTTAAATGAACATGATAGAGCTTTAATTAAAAACAAGAAAGTCATTTCATTTACAGACCTGTTGAACATTATAGGCAAAAGAATCGAAATAGTCAAATCTCAAGTTTGAAGAAAGAAGATGGAAAAAAAAATGGAAAATTTCATTTTTGCCTAGAAAGTCTCGGGAATTGTAAAATGTCTCAGAAAGTTTCGGAAACTATAAAATAAGTCTTGAAAATTTTCGTTTTTGCTCAAAGAGTCTGGGAAATCATCAAAAAGTCTCGGAAACTATATGAAAAGTCTTGAAAATACCTGAAAAGTCTCAAAAATACTTGAAAAATCTTGGAAAGTACCTGAAAAGTCTTGAAAATACATGAAAAATCTCGAAAATTACTTGAAAAGTCTAGGTCTTCAATATTATTTTTCATCATCTTCTTAATTGACCTCCATTGGAGGTCTTGGACCTCCAATGGAAGTAGATGGAAAAAAAATTGAAATGTAAATAAAAAATATATGTAAAGTAAGGGACTTTTTGGAAGTTCACATACTTTGTTGCTTTTTAAATATAAGTTATTAAAGTGGTGACACTCGTGAAACACCAACTCAAAAGAGTAGCAAAACCCCTTATTTCCACTCTAAGACACTCCATTTTTGAAAATAAATTTCTGAATACATTATATTTTATTTTAATATTATCCATTATTACTTTTGAATTTTAATGAATAACAAAATTTCAATTTTCTCTCTGTTTCGATTTTTCCAGATTTTTGTAGAAAAAAAGAAAAAGAAAATTCACACCAACATTCCAGAAAGAGTATTACAGAGATATGATATATTTAAACATTGACAACACCAACATTATTGTTACAAAATTCTTGGAATTCAACTGGGAAACAAAAAATTTATAAGTTTAAAAATAATTAAGAACTGACTTCTTCATTGTTGCTTGTTTCTTGTTGCATATCATTCTCCATCGCTTCTGAATTTGCTTCTAATTGCATATCATTCTCCATCACTTTTGAATTTTCTTCTGGTTGCATATTCTCCACTACATTTAAATCAAGAAAAACTTTAAAATATTGGAAAAGAATAAGAAGATATTTTAGGGTGTGTAAAACAGTAAAGAGGAAAAAAACTAAAGATGAAAAAAAAAACATTGTTTTCTAAAAAAAAAAATCTAATTTGGAGTGTCTTTAGAACTTTTTATATCTTGTTTAATAACTTTAACTCAGGTTAAAATTGTTATTAATAAAAAAAAATGGAGTGTAAACAGATATTTTGTGGATTGTTAACATAATTTCTCTTTTTTAAAATAATTAAAATTTGTCAATATACCTATCCTAATACCAAAATTATCAATTTTATAATTTTATTTTATAACAATCTACTATCTGCTCAAAATTTATGATTATTTAAAAATGTCATTAGCTTTTTCCTTCTTAAGATTTTCACTTGTTCTTAGTTTTTTTTTTATAAAAAAAACAAAGAATGAATGGATTTCATATATAAAGCAAAAATGGATTTTGGTTTATATTTGACAGTTCTATTCTGATTACTTTTGTTGCATCTTCAGAAAATTTTTATTAAATTTCAAAATACAATAATTATATTTTATTAATTTTAGAAGTGGCAACCATCGTTATTAAATGATGATTTTATTTGTGCAATTATGTGACCGTTACGTCGGTTTTATAACAATAAATTGTTGACCATTATTCAAATTAATGATATTGTTAATAGTGATTTTAATGTGCAACGGTCATATTTTGAACTATATATAGTGCAATCGAAATCATTTTGAAGTACACCGAATCCCCTCAAAGCTACCAAGAGGAATGAGAATATATATTCAAGTTGTTCAGGAATACAGTATTTACCAAGTCATTGAATACTGGAGATCAGAGCGTCGTTTAACCTGATTGCACCAGGATATTATCCTAGAGGGATGCAACTCGACCATAATCGATTTCCCAACATCCATCTAATCCTCGAATTTTTCTAACAATCTTAAGATCGGATTTTTGCTTCTGTGGATGTTGGTATTTACAGCGAATTCACAAAGAGTGGTACGTAGATGCATTTGCACACAAATATTTCCTTCGTCACTTGATAAGTGCATTATATATTTATATATGTGATTGATCATTATGTGTATGTTTTTGATTCCCATTCCTTCAATCAATTGCTTGTTTCTTGAGCCATTTAGGTATTTAATTTGTGTGCTTGAGCATTTTCAAGTTGTTGGATTTAAGTGATGTGTTTGAAGTATTTTAGACAAAAAGAGCAATACTGAAGAATCAAGGGACTTATATGCAATTTACCCTGACTGCTGTCTAACCGCTATGAATTATGACAGCGGTATCAATAGCACAATGAAGACCAGAAGAAATCTCTCCCAAACCGCTCCAAGACCGCTGTGAATTTTCACATCGGTTTCACAACGGTTTCCCAAGACAGTGCATGGCAGCCATATTGCGAGGGTTATATCTCTCCACTCCAATTAAATTGTGTGTCCTGCCACCTATGGATTTGAATCCCCAAAAGTTTAGTTTCCAACCCAATTAACGGATCGTCGATCCGAAATTTTTAGAAGAAGTTATGCCCATTTGAGTATCTGTTGCGCAAATCAGTCAGTCATAAAATCCGTAAATAGTGATGGGTTTCGCTTTGCAAGTTGTCGAAATGAGAAATATTACCTTCTTGGACATGAGTGTGAATCTTGGGAAGCAAGTTGACACCTAATCCTTGTCTTCCTTCAATAAGTAATCAATTTGGGTGGATTATGAAAGAAATTAAATTCCAAAAAGGTAGAGTTCCAAAAGGGAATTGATTTCCTTGTTGTTTAAGGATATGGCCTAACATCTACACCTATTTAAACCCCTTTGAACCCTAATTTCGAGATATACAAGCCAAGGGAGGTCCCAAGTCACCAAGAGGGGCCGTCCCCCACCACTCCATCACCATACATCACCTCACAACTTCCATTCATCTTTACACATAGAAGATTCGAAGACGAAGAAGAATTCATCATTGAAGATTTGAAGAACTCATTGAAGGCCAAGATGAGTTTTATCTTTTCCTTCTCTTCTCTTGTTATATTCATTATGTGTAACTAATCATATAACTAGGGAATCAATATGAACCTTTTGTGATTGCTCATGTGTGGATTAATTATTGATTTATCAATTCCATTCTTGATTTATTCATTGTGCTTAACTGCTTGATTCCTCATTAGTTTTAATTTTTATTCACACCATAGATCAAATGGTGGATGATTATTTGACATGAATTTAGGGTCAAGATTACCTGAGAATTATGGTTAGAGTATAGATCAAAACCTAATCCTGATTAATGCTCACTTGAATAAGTAAAATTTATCTTTAGCATAAATCAAAATAAAGTTTCGATTTTGGTTCTTTATTCTTGAACTTAATGGGCTTCCGATTATTGTTCACACCATAGATCAAATAGTGAATAGTGGTTGGGCACACATGACTCATCCCGCGATCAGGTGGTAATAGTCATATTAAAGATAAAAAATGAATCCTTGAATTGATTGAATTTTTTTACAAGTTAATTCCATACATTGGGTGTTCATAATTGGGGATCATTGATGATCTAGTACTTTCTCTCTATTGATCACAATTCAATTTTCTTAATTGCTTACTTTAGTTTAATTTAATTTAGTTTTTAGTTTAATTCAATCATCAACAATCTTCTGGTTACTTTTGTTTAACTAAAATTATAGTTAGTTTTAATTAGTAAATAACTTTTCCTCATGGGAACGATCATTTACTTGCCACTGTGCGTTTCTTCACGATTTGTGTACTTACGAGTATTGCTTTTATAAACACGATTTCAAATGATCAATATGCTAATGAAAGTGATTTGTTTAATGAAATTTATAAATTTTGTGTGCTTTGATTTTATCATTGACTCAATTTGGATTTGTTATATGGAAAATAATTTTGAAGGTTGATGATGTCATATATTTCATTATTTTTCGCATGTGTTTTGTGATTAGGGTTATTATTGCAAAGCACGAATCCATATAGGCTTTAGAGTAATTATGGTGGCATGGCAATGACGGAATTGTGTAAAGCAAAACAGATTACAAATAAGTTTCAAGTAGTATTTTTTATGTTGCAGTCTCCCTATAAACAATTAAGGGGAAGACTGATGTGGTGTTCCAAGCAGTAACTGCTCCAGCTATTGTCATTGTTATAAATCAGGTAACTTATTTTCATGACTTGAATGCTATTCATATCATATGATTCAATGTTATTTATAGACTTATTTGTTATGTTTTGAGACAATTATTGAGGTATTTTTATTTTTAAAATTGTCCATAAATATGCACTAATGACGTTCATGATTTTGAATTTTAATAAATGTTCTTAACTGCTGCATGACAAGGGGAGATAGCTTGTGCCCAAAAGAAAAAAATTTATGTATATAAAATTTTCAAATGTGAATACAGAGGTCTTTGGCCGCATCAATTCTTTTTATTAAAAGAATAAAGAAAGTGGGATAACGATTATGATTAAATGCTTGAAAGCTTGCACATCTTGACTGGCTGATTTTTTGTATGTGATGCATTGAGCCATAGTATTACGAAATTATAGTCAACCATAGTGTAAAGATGAGGCTGGATTTCATCTATTTCATAATCGTCTAATTCTAATAAGATATATGTTATATAGAAAATGAAGTATTTGTTGGAGAAGATAAAGCAAAAGTAGAAGAAGGACAACCTCAACAAGCTTTACTTAACAATATTTGGTTTTTCAGAAATGACAATAAATGTTTTCTAAACTCGCTTAATATTTAAGCAAGTATTTTGTAGAAAATAACAATTTTTCTTATCATGTAGTCTATAGAGGAAGAAAAGTTGGAATTTATTCTATATGGCAGGAAACTGCTTAGTTATGTTGAAGATTTTCCAAACCCCATTTTCAAAGGATTTTATTCCCTGGAAGAAGCTAACACTTATTAATATCTATTTCTTATAAATTTTCCATAGCTTCTAATTCTACTATTTGTTCTAGCATATTGGCTTTGATATTTTTTTTGCTTCTGGACAGTTTGGCTTTATATGTCATATTTTTCCATACAAATAACTCTTACAATTTTTATGACTCTTTCTTTTATATATATTTTCCCCTGATTTATGGCTTTCCTAACTTTTTCTTTATTATATTTATATTTAACAAAATTCCTTGCGTCAACTAAAAGCTGTCCATGCTACTGACTCTTCATCTAACTTTATTTGCCAAAAACCGCTTTTGCAATCAAACTTAGAGAACCAAGATGCTTTCCGGATACAATGTACTAATTCGTCTTTATTAGGGAGTTTGTAGCTATTTCTTAATGTGTCATCATGTAGTCTTTTATAATTGATTACCATTATGCTTTTGCCTCTTTTTTGTTCAATATGGTTTGATACTATAAAAGCTGGGATTCTATTTCTACCAGTGTTTCTTCTTATTACTTTTAATTCTAATAGATCTTCTACATACATTTTACATTCTTTCCTATCTTCTAAGCTATAAGCTAAATCTTGAGTTATGATCGTAATATCTGAGTTTATTATTTCTATCTTATAAGTTTCTTTGCTTTCTTTATTTATTGAATTTTCACCTATTATATTTAAGGTTTCTAATTCTTCTATTTTTTGTTTTATTTCAGTTGGCCAATTTTTACAGTCTTCTAGTCTACTGTTTTCTAATCCACTTATATTATTACATTCGTCATTTAGGTATTAATCTAATTCGTATGTGCTTAAGATTCCTTCTGCTTCGCTTATTTCTAATTCTTCTAACAGAGAGTCAAAGTATTCTAAGGAGATGGGTATATGTAAGTTAAAAGAAAAACAAAATGTGTCATAACATATTTGGGACTGGAAGAGTAAATTTATATGCTCGGTGATTTTATTATTAACCTCAAATTCATATATTATTGATTAAATATGTGGTATTTGGTTGACGTGCGTAGGTTTAAATCGGTAGTGGTTTTGTGAATATTTGATTTATTTAATTGGCGCCATTGATTTAAACTAAAATTGATATGATTTCCTCCAATGGTTGAAGATAATTAAATTAGTTCTTATTGAAAATAAATCCACCTCAAAACTTTGATGGAGATGTAATGTTTTGAAAATGATCCAAGTGATATAACTTGGTCTACTATGGAGTCCTAGTTGACTGCCTTAAAAGAAGGTATGTTCTGATTTTTCTCATGTGTGCTCACCCTCCTTATATAAGATGAATTTCAGGATACAATTATTAAATTATGAGAAATTGTTTGAAAATTAATATTGTATAGCAATTGCTTGAATCTAGAAGTGAGCCTAGATTTTGTGTAATCGGAATAATTTTAGCCAATTTTCTGACAAAACCACGAAGAGGGAGGTTAGTGGTTCAGACGTCGAGAGGGGATAAGACTATGTCCACAACATAAGACAAAAGTGATAGTAACCCCTAGGGATGGGCGTGGGGGCCCATTGGGGTGGGGGAGGGTCCCCCCACCCACCCCCGGCCCCACCCCTATTCCTAAAATCTCTACCACCCTCGGCCTAAAACCCCAATTGGGGGAAGTGGGGATGATGGTGTTTGGGGAAGGTTCCCCTGCCCCTACACCTGCCCCTACCCCGTCCCCCATTTCTTCAATTTCTAATCATAATATTTTCAATCCGAAATTTGAAATTTAGAATTTGGACTTTGGAATTTGGCAATTCTAATCTTTCAATTCACTATGTTACAATATCCAATCCAATAAATAATCAAAATATCCAATCTAAAATATTTAATTGGTTTAATTTAATCCAAAATTAATATAGATACTCATACCTTTAGTACTAAACATGGGTTAGTGACTTAGTGGTTGTAGGTGGGTTAGCGGGTGACCCATGGGTTAATGGGTGGCCGTGAGTTAGAGTTAATTTTTTTGAAAAGAAAAGAAAATGAATATATATATATATATATAAATGTATATATATTTAGGGGAAAAAGGGGAAATGAGGTCGCACCTTACCCCTACCCCTACCCCCACCCCCATTTAAGATTTGGGGGAAAAATTTCCTCCCACCCTCAAACCCCATTCAGGGACAAAATTTACCCTCAAATCGGGGTGGACCCCATAGGGAAAATGCCCATCTCTAGTAACCCCACCTATGTGATTGGAGATCCCATGAAGTAGGTTCATAGGGTAACAACAAGTCACTTGTTTTCTTGGTGGCCCTATCGCTTTAATATATTATGAGTCTATAACTATGGTGAGATAGTGCTTATTGTACTGAATGAGGTTGAACTATATACACTTAATGAACTCTATAGCCTAATTAACGAATGGTGGTGTGTAAGAACTGCAATACACACTTGATGGAGGTTTACCTATATGAGTGTGGAACTAGGTCGGTTCCTTTGAGAGCTTAGGCAGACATCTCTAAAGCACTCATGAAAACTAGCAAGACATGAGGCCATTAAAGCGCCACATCGTTAGAACAACTTATTAGTAATTTAGAATTCAGTGTGGGCAATTGACCATCTGATTAACATAAAAGGGACATTGGTTCATAGAAACTTTATGTTTTCAACAAGTTCCTGAGAAACGTGATCAGTTGTTCAATGGCCAGTTCATAGCCCGAAAGACACCAGTACATATGCATTGAATTCTAGTGATTCCTCTAGTAATTCTTTGGTGTATTTTGAAATTTAACGGGGATTGTTGGAAATTTTATTTAAAATTTCAAAATACAGTAATTATATTTTATTATTAATTTTAGAAGTGGTAACCCGTTGTCACTAAATGATGATTATATATATACAATTATATGACCATTACGTCAGCTTTATAACAATAAATATTTGACGATTATTCGAATTAGAGTGGTGCTATTGGCACCCAAATAATGATTTATTAATACCCCAATTTCAAAAATCCTAAAATTTAATTGATTTCTTTCCCAAATTACCTTTATTTCTTTTTCAAACTTCATACCCCATTATGTTTGCTTACCTCCCGCGCACCCCATGTAATGATCTAAGGGACAAATCATAGTGTGTACCTTGTTTTTCTGATCAAGGTAGTATTCGACGAATTCAACTACGTGAGCTCCACTACAACCAGACACCACTAACGCAGGATTCCGCTCTCTCATATGCTCCAAGAAATTGATCCAATCCTTTCTTTTCTGCGACTCGTAACGGTTCAACACTACCACTGCTGGACGACGACTCAGTTCTATTGAATATTGGTAGTTCTGAGTCAGACCCTGAGAATTAGTAGTAGTAGTACGGCTGATATGTTATTGAAGTTTTGCTGTCCACTTGAGTGTTTGCATCTATCGGCTGCTATTGGGGCTAGCTTGATGTAGTTAGATTACATTAGTAAGCAGTTTTTCGACTTTGATTTGGTAATATTTTTTAAGTAAATTGATTTGGTAATTGAAAATATGGAGACGATCAAGTCACAATTGGAATTATCAGACAAACAACACAAATAACACAATTTGTTGATCCACTTACAAAAGATTTATGAATGAGATCTGGATCATCGTCTATATCGTTGAAATACACCAAACATACAATCGTTGTTTATCTCTACAGAGATTTCAGAGACTGCTTGTTGTGAATTTGTTGGTGTCTTCAACAAACATAAATCAATTAAATATGGGTAATTTGGGAAAGAGATCAATTAAATTTTAGGATTTTTAAAAGTGGGGCATTATTAGATCGTTATATAGGTGCCAATAGCACCACTCTTCAAATTAATAGTATTGTTAATGGTGATTTTAATGTGCAACGGTCAGATTTTGAACTTTAAACAATCGAAATCATTTTGAAGTTCACTGAATCCCCTCAAAGCTACCAAGAGGAATGGGAGAGGAATGAGAGTATGTGTTTTAGTTGTTGAGAGTGTACCCTTACAGTATTAACATCATTAAATGCTGAAAATCAGAGTATCATTTAACCTGAGTACGGTGCACACCTAACCTTATTTGATTTCCCAACATCCATCTAATCCTCAAAATTTTTCAACATCATCTCCTCCAAATATATCACCCAATCTTTTCAAAACCACAGTACTAATCTCTTCCATTTATATTTTACAAAGAAAAACATCAATTAGACTCAAGAAAATAACAATAAAAGAAATTTTTTGATTTGCCGTCGCCGGTCTCCGGTCGCCAACCATGACAATTTACTCTTTCATTTGCAGGTCGTTAGATATCTCTGATATGCAGGATCAAATGGTTTAATTAAGGAGAAAGTTGAATTAGACATAACAAATAAAAAAGAAAATGTAAGTTAAATAGTGAGCTTTGAGAAGAAAATAAATAAAATAAATATTGAATGTTAATTGTGCCATAGAACAGAAAAAGAGCGGATAAATTATACGTGACTGCAGTTTCAATTATTCATCCTTTCAAAATTATCACTCAAGGGCAATAATGGGATTTTAGAATGTTAATAATTTGGGTGTACAACTTTGGAAATCGGGAGATTTATCCTTATTTGACTAGAAGAAGTCCATCCTATTTCTGTGGACTCAAATCATCTATTCATAAATGGTGTCCCAATTTATGTTTAACCAATTAAATTAGAATATGTGTCTACATTTATGAAAGAAGTTGAAATTTTTTTTTTAAATATAGACATATGTCCCAATTTGATTGGTTTCTGGACAGGTGATTTGAGTCCTATTTCTTTAATCCGCTTTATTTTATGGACTGTTCCAACTAATAGTTCATCGACACTTGTACAGCAAAACAGGTGTTTTCCTTTGTAGACAAGGATTAGGATTGTGTGTCTATAAATAATACCCATGAGAATCAGAGATCTTGTGGTGACAACTCACAAGTCACAATAGAGAGAAACCCTAGGAGAGAAATTCAGTGGAATGGAAAACGAGTGGTATTGCTTGGAATACAAGAAAACCATTGAAATAGTGGTGGATAACCATTCAGAGGACACAATCTATACAGAGTGTGGACTGGTTCTTGAAGCTTGGAGCATTCAAGAAACCATGGAATGGCGAACCTGCACTGATGATCACAACAACGATAGAGATCTCAATCTTGTCGGAAAAGCTGAAAACCCACTTCTGAGCTATGCTAACCTCATTACCCACATCTCCAATCCCAAATCATTTGATGTTTTGCCTATGAAAAGATTTCATGACCCTAATGGGGTTTTGACCAGACGGCTTGGAATGATTATTGACATGGCTGATAGGCTAGGCCTCCTCCAAACCATCCAGCATCAGGCTGGTGAGAAATACAAAGATGTTGAAGAACACAAAACTTGCAGAGGAAGAAAGTTGGATGCTTGTTTATTCATTGCTTGCAGAGAAAGTAAACTCTCAAGAACGCTAAAGGAGTTTACAACAGTTTCTAATGGAGTTAAAGAGAAGAGCAGTTGATCTTATAAAGAAACAACTCGAGGTTCAAATGAGGAAGGTCCAGGCCGGTGAATATGTGAGGAGGTTTTATTCATACCTTGGGATGAACAGAAAGATTGTTTAAGCTGTTCATGAAGCAGTTGTTAGAACAGAGGGATTGGATATCAGGTGGAGCCCAAAATCTATTTGACAGCAATTATTTTCATGATAACTCAGCTTTCTGATGACAAAAAGTCTCTTAAAGATATCTCTTTAGCTGCTGAAGTTGCACAAGGTACTATCAAGAAGTCCTAAAAGGATCTCTATCCATATGCTTCAAGGCTCATACCCAATTGGTTTGCCAATGAAGATGACATCAAGAAACTCTCTGATTCTTGAACCACTACTTCTCATAGCCAGAGCCGGTCATGAGGTTTTTGAGGCCCGAGACGAAAATGTCAAAGTTGCAATGCGCAAGTAAGTGCCCTAGTCCTTACCAGTGCACCTACTAGAACACTGCGTGAGTCAGAACTCGTCATATCAGCATTGCAAACCTAATTTGGGAAACCCTATAAATATATCTTCTTCTTATTTCGAAAACTCTCCCCTTTTCTTCCAACACTCTTTTTTTTGAGACCCTTACATCACTAACACTAACTTAGATCTAGGAAACATACCTCACCAAATCCTAACCATCTTACATCATCTTCATCATCTCTACTCAACAAAGGACACTTGGAGATCAGATTGAAGCTTGAAGGAAGGAGAATCTCTACATGGGTCTTCCCTATTTCTCTTCTCCTAATTATTTGTTTGTATTTGTCATGAGTAGTTAAATATCCCACAAAGGGATTGGTGTTAAACACTTGTGAACTTTGGGTTTTGTATTGAACTCTATCTTTATATGAATCTATCAATTATGTTTGATTATTTGGTTTAATTGATTTCAAGAATTGATTTGCCTTAGTTTGTACCCTCCTCTCTTTACAAGTTGTTTGAGAAATGATTTGAGCAGATTAACTAGGTATACCCTGTACTTATTTTTCTAAAGCTCAATGAAATGGAAGGATCAAACAAGAGTACCCTCCTCAAGTGAGATCCGGACTTAATAATCTCAATCTCTATCTAATCTCAAATGGGTAATCAATTTTATACATTCTAGGTTGATGACTTGTGAGAGGTTAAGCACCAATACTATACCATCTAGGTTGGTGACATTATAAAGAGATTAGTCCCTTAATTTGATATAAGAGCATTCTTGAACAATCACTTGTGGGTGACTAGTACTATACACTCTAGGTTGGACACCCATAAGGGATATACAACCAATACTATACCCTTTAGGTTGGTTATATTAGATTGATGTTCATTCATGAGAGTTCTTGCTTTGCCCATTGTTTGCTTGTTGGATCCATCAATTCCTTAGTTCTTACTATCATTTTTAACGCACATTTCTTATTAACACTAATTATATGTTAGATTAACTAACATAATTGTAGTTTGCATCTTAATGTTAGCTTTTCAAACACAACCATTGAAACTTTACTTTTATGCATTTTAGTATTATTAATCCTAATCTAGTCATCTCTACCTCCGATCCCTATGGACGATACCCTAGCTTATCGCTATACTTGTTTTGAGCAATTTCAAGCACATAGCTAAGGTCTTTTATAAATTCTTTGACTTACATTTTCTAACTACAAAAACGTTCATGTCAAATGCTCGGGTCCCTACCAGTGCAGTTGACTCATGCACCTGAAGATGAAGATTTCAGAATTGCCCAGAATGCGGGTACCGTATGGGACTCTACCCGCGCACTACCCATGCAAATCAGGCCCAGATTCGCTGACATCAACCAAATCAGTCCTATTTTGGGAAACACTATATATACTTTTTTTTTTCAGATTATACTCACATGCCCACACACATACTTTTCATATTCTTACCTCATTTAGATCTAGAAACTAACTCTCCTACCATATCCGAACCCACATAACATTTCTTTGATTTCTACTCAAAAAGCATCTAAGAGATTGCATTGGAGCTTGAAGAAGGAGGATCCTCTCATGGGTTTTCTTCTATTCCATTCTCTTAGTTTTTATCTTGTACTAGACATGGGTAGCTAGATATCCCACTATGGGATTAATGTGAGACATTTGTAAATGTTGTACATGTATCGAACTCTGTCATTATTAATCTATCAATTTTGTTTCATTCTTTGGTTTAATTGCTTTCTTTAATTGGTTTGTCTTTGATTGTACACCACTCTCTTTGCAAATTGGTTGAAGAACTTATTTGAGTTATTAACTTGGTATACACCATACATGGTTTTCTAAAGACTCTATTGAATAGAAGGGTTGATCATGAGTACACCCCTCAAGTGAAACCTAGTCTTTATAATCTCAATCTTGACCTAATATCAAGTGAGTGGCCAATACTATACACCCTAGGTTGGTCATTTATGATAGGTTAAGAATCAACACTATACACCCTAGGTTGATTACATTTTAAAGGGATTAGACTCATAATTGATAGACGTGCATTCATGGAGAATCTCAAGGGTGTGGCTAATACTATACACTGTAGGTTGGTCACTGATGAGGGATATACAACCAATACTATACACCCTAGGTTGGTTGCAATAGATTTATGATCAATCATGAGAGTGATTTGCATGCCCATTATTTGCTTGTTGGATCCATCAATTCCTTAGTTCTCATTATCATATTTACACAACCATTTCTTGCTAACTTCGTTGCATTTAGTTTAGCTTAGTTTAATTGTGGGCTTAACTTTTAGATAATCAATTTTGCAAACCAATCAATTTACTTTACTTTTATCGCATTTTACTTTTAGTACATAATTAGTACTGGAGCATTCAATTTGATCATTTGCTACCCATCGATCCCTATGGATGATACCCGACTTGCCACTTTACTTGTTTTTACACATTTTGAGGCATTGTTGGGGTTTTATAAATTTTGTTTTGATAAGCATTTTCATACCAAAACAGCACTAGTAGTGGTTAGATTGGATTTAGTACTAGTTTCATTTTTTTTTCATTAGTGTCTTTTATTTCGTTTGTTAGATTTGTTTGTGTTTGTGCTTTTGTCTTTTTTATTGCTGGATGTGTTTTAGTTTTTTTTTTGTTTCGTGTGATTGCATTTGGTAGTTTTTGTTTTATTGTGTTTCAGGATTCTATGGATTTTAGTTGGCAAAATCCTAGGCCAAGCTATGAACCTCATGCAAATCTGTACAACAATGATTGGAGGGCTAACCAAGGCTTTATCTCATCATACAGATTAATGTCAAGATCCTTTAAAGATGAGATGAGAGAATTCATGAAGAACAGTCTGGAGACTAATGGGCAAATCAAAACCTCTAAGCAAGAAATAGTGCAGCTACTCCAATCAACACAACAAGTATGTGAGTAGAACTCCTACAACTATGTGCTACCCAGCTGGCCAGACCAAGCAAAAAAGTCCACCTTAGAATAGAATTTTAACAAATTCATCCTGAATGAAACGCTAACAACTTCAACCGAAATATGTTGCCTCCAAATTGAAGCACCCAAACCGGTGGGATCCTTAAATAGCTCTAAGGCTAACAAGGATGAAACACTAAGGAAATTTGAGGAAGAACGAAACAAGATGTTGGAAGAGATGAACAAGGAGCTTATGAGTGTGGGTAGAGAGTTAATGTTGGCATAGAGCTATTGAAGAAAGAGAAGGATTTACTTTAGAGAAGATAGTAGAAACTTCCCAACAAAAAGAAGAAATGAGGGAAGATCACAATAAGAATGCGCAACTCTTGAAGAAGGAGCTAGAAGGCAAGGATGCCTTAGAAATGGTGAAGATAGATGAGCTTCATGAGCAAAACAAGAAGCTCACACTTGAAGTGAAATTGCTCAAAGTGGAGAATAATACACTCCGGAAGAAGAATTGTGAAGTCTCCGACAAAAACAAGGAGTTGGAACTACAAATCGAGAAACTTGAAGTTGAAAAAAGGCTGCATTAGAAGAGTTCAAAGACTTAGCAAGGCTATCAGAGGAATTTGAAGATGAGACAGCTTGGATGTCAAGGAAGATGCATTACAACATAACAATCCTTTTATTGCTCTCAAAGAACGTCGTAAATGACTATTTACTGCATTTAGCCGCAAGCCACATTAGATGATGTCGTGAATGACATCCCTCTAATACGGCGTACCGAACGCGTTGTCAATATGTTTTAAAAAATTCCATAATTATATTTACGACCCATTTTGTGGGTCGTGTAATGAAATTTTACAACCCACAAGAAATGTCATGTATTGATATGGGTGTAAACTCAATCACAGCCTACACATGCATGTCGTTATTTTCTTTTAAAAATATAATATATTACATTTAAAGCACCTTAATCCCATAAACTCACCCCCACCGAATCCACTCCTACCTCCCCCTCTTATCTCACACCATTTAATAATTCGTTCACATCAGTCGTTGAACCTGAGACCTCATGATGTTCAAGCAAAGCCTTGACTAGTGCTGTTACTCATTTTAACTTGTTAATATTTGCATAATGTTTATATATAAACTATAGATGTTATTAAATTTTTATTGATTATTTTTAAATCAAAATGTTATTTCCAACAATATAAATTTTATTTTATATGATAGACAAATTAACATTTATTTTAGCATTTAATTAATTTTTTTAAAATCATATATTATCGGATCAAAGGATATTCGTTAGTCGTACCCGAGATAGAGAGATCTTTCTCTACATTTTACAATTTAATAGATAAATGTAAGACCTGAATCTCTATCACAAAAGGGAAGGGGAAATGTAAATGAACTTTTCTAAAAAGTGGTTTTGCATTTTACATTGTTATTATTATATTTATAAATGAAAATAATATATTTTTTCATCATTTTTTGAATTAATCTATGATAATTAATATACAAAATTGAAGAAAATTTAATTATTAATCTGTCTATTAGGAATAACTAAAAAAAAATCAAGATAAAAAAGGGAAAATGTAGTCCCTAAAATCATTATCATCAACAAATATTATTTTTGTCCAAAACAACCGCATAACAAAATAAATAAGTTTTAACAAAAAAAAAAAGCTTGTTTCTGAAAAATTTATAGATGGCGTGAGTTGTATGTCTTAAAAGACTCTCAAAAAAGATACCTAACAGGTAAGTCGTAAGTAATCCTGTTTTACGGCGTTTCTCAAATGTGCGTGGTCTTTGGGAAATTATGTATCACTATTATGACTTGCAGTGAATGCAGTAAATAGTCATTCACTTGTTTATGAAAAATGTATACATGGCGTGAATTGTATGTTTTAAAAGACTCTCAAATAAGACATGCAACATGTAAGCCGTAAATAATCCCTTTTTACGGCATTCCTCGAATGTGCACCATTTTTGAGCAATTATGCATCACTATTATGACTTGCACTGAACGTAAGTTGTGAATAATAACATTTATGACAAAAAATTTATGTACGCCGTAAAAATCAAGCCGTAAATGACCAAATCTGTTGTAGTGATGCAAATGGAGATTGATCTAAAAGTCAATGCCTTGGTGGAAGTCAAAGAAGGTCTTAACAAGAAGGATGAAGCTCTCAAATTATCAAAAAACAAGGAGAGTAATTACATAATGGAGTTGGACAGAGTGTGAAAAATGGTCAAGTCATTGACAAAGAATCCAAACTTAGGGCCACGAGGTCACCAACAAGGAGGGAGATTTCCTAACCCTACTCTCATGGGTTATTCTTGTTCAAAGAGAGAGCATGTTAAAGCTGAACACTATAAGAATCACAGACATACGAAAATGAGAAATTCTAGGAATAGAAAGGGTCCACCTAGAATCAAGAAAATTTGGGTGAGGAAAGACCAAGTGAACCAAGTGATATACAAAGGCAAGGAGAAGATAGGAAACCAGCTAAACTTGTTTGGGTTGTGAAAAATAGATAATTTCCAAACTTGGTAACCACCTTTAGATCCTATTCCCACCCAAGATGCTTTGAATTGAATATTTTGTTGCATGTTAGGTTGCACAATCCATTTTCTCTATTAGACTAAGTCTTTGCCCATTTAATTTTGATTATCATTGCATGTAAATGTTTGGGTAGATATAAGTTTGAGGGAGAAAATCTATCGTCGGAATCTGTTTTGAGTGTCTGTTACGTTTTCAATTTTGTATTGTTGAGTAAGGAAATATGGCAAGTATTGTTGATAATTGTGTGGTTGTTGTGCATGTCAAGAGTAGTCAATGGCAAAGAATTGTAGAAATGCATGGGTCTATGCGTGGGTCCATACCCATGCACATCGGGTTCCTACCCGCCCATAACAAGCGAAGCCCAGATGTTGACTCTCTGCCAAGAGTCAAATGCGTTGGTATGAAAAATACAAACACGGTTAATTTGCCTTAAGCTAACCTAGAGAGAAGGGGGGAGGAATAGGTTACTACACCTTTTCGCTCCCTTGAAACAAACACAAGTTTGTCCCTCTAAGTAGCTTGTATCACACTTCAAATACAAGTATAAGAAATATCAATTCAATTAAAGATAGTCAATATAAGCAACAACATGTATGTGATACAAACTCAAGTTGTAACAAGGCTTTCATACAAAAAGCTCCAACATATACAAAGTTGATATAATATGAATATTAATTACAAAGATATCAACTAAGATATATATCAACACATATACAAAAATAAAGAGATAAAGATAGAGAAAATCAACACATGATTTTTACGTGGTAAAACCTTCTGTTAAAGGGAAAATTCGCTCGGGGTGAAAATTCCGATCAACACCCTCAACCCCGCTGCCCCGGAGGTCGCAGCGGGGGGTAGATACTTCGTACCGTGGTTCTGGTAAGGTGAAGGTGAGATAGGTGCCATGGTAGGAGAACAATCATCCCGCCCATCTGGAGTATTAGGCTAGTACCCGGTCACCTCTCTAGGTTTCCTCCATAATTCCTCGACCTAGATAATGTGCAATGTGAGGTACAAGAGAGCTAGGACCAGTGGGGTCGGTGCCTAGCTCACATACATGCATAATAAAGGTGATAAATGGGAGAGTGACAATTCATTTGGTACAGGTGGACAGACCTAGTGGGAAAAGGCATCACGAATGATCATATATTGAAAAACCCCAGGCAGTATCCATCGGAAGGAGAAATACCCTTCTTTATATTTATATATCACGAGAGGTGCTCCGGGGAGCTTACATAAGAAGCATGCTTAAAGGAGCTTATACAAATATAGACTACAACATGGTAGGCCACAGTTTAGCGAGGTACCACCTGGTACCGATACATTTCTGGAAAAAATAGATGTGTATAGTAGTCGATACAATGGTATGAGATGGCGAACTGTATTTCTGGTGGAGAAATGGGTGAAATCTGTCTATCTCTGGTTGATTTTTGGATTCGATCTCAGACTGGAGATTCTAGAGGGCTTGGAGATCGAAGATCAGAGATGTTGGAGGATATTCCAGGATATTGGAGAGTGATTGGAGAAAATGTCCGACCATGTTGGAGAGATGTCCGAACTCTCTTCTTGGAGAGTGCTTTGTTATATTTATATCTTCTCTTTCTTGTCACCCACTTCATTGATTCAGTTAATTCCTTTTGTAATCATAGGAACACTGATTTCGCATTGATGAAGTTGAATATTCTCTCATTAATGGCGTTGTGATTGGCCATTAAAGAGTTGACTGAACTTCTCATTAATGGGGCTGATTATCTCTATTAAAGGGTTGACTATCTTCATTAATGGCATTGTGGATAGCCATTAAAGAGTTGACTGATCATTAACGGCATTGTGAATGACCATTAAAGAGTTAACTGATCATTAATGGCATTGTGGATGGCCATTAAATAGTTGACCAATCAATAATGGTGTTGTGAATGGCCATTAAATACAGTTGACTATCTCCTCATTAATGGCGTTGTGAATGGCCGGAGAGTTCAACTGTCTTTTGTGTGTTGCTGGAGTCGAAAGCTGACTTTGTATCTTAGTGGCGTGGTACACTAAGGTACCAGTTTGTTCTTGCTAGTGTGGCGCTTGTTCTAGTATGTTGGTATCTTCATTGTACCATTCTTCTTGCTCGGCGGGCAGGGTACATATTCCAGTGTGATCTTGGACTGGTATCGCGATACTTGGGTACCGGATAAATGTAGTGGTATCCAGGTACTGGGTAGATTTCGTGATACCTAGGTACTAGGTAGGAGGTACCGCGGTGCTGGGCCTGCGTGGTAACTGGTAGAATGTGAGATGTGGTACTAACCTCTTTCCGGTTCATGGTGTCCGGTATCCCCAGTATCTGGGTACCGGTCCTGATCTAGGTTCTACCAAGCTCTAGGCAGATGGAAAATTCTTCTTTGGACCCCTGCCAAAAAGGTCTGTTAACACCTTCTAAGAGGAAACATCCACGGGTTGATACCACAACCACCGGCAAACACCTTTCACTAGTAAGATAAAAATATACAATCTCTCAAGTGACCACTTTATCTAGAAATCTACCCTTCAACCCTACACAATGAAAGAGATGTCTCCTTGCTCAATTATCTGGATCACCCTAATCCTAGTCGAGACTTCCATACACAAGTTGAAGATCCCCTCCCCAAACATGTGACTTCCAATGCTTAGCTATCCGGATCACCCCGATCCTAGCCAAGACTTCCAGTGCTCAGCTATCCAAGTCACTCCGACTCTAGTTGAGACTTCCAATTGCACAAGTTTAAGATCCCCTCATCAAACATGTGACTTCCAATGCTCAATTCAAAAATCTCTCTAAGAAATGAGACTTCTAACCTTTTGCAATGTAAATGATCTAAGTGAATACAAATGATACAAACACACACAACAAAGTTTATATGATCAATATATCCTATGGAAACTAGAATTGAATCAATAGGCACATATCATATGTATTCTAGTTTATAATCCTAAAAAAAATGCAATCACATTCAATGATGCATGTACATATGAAATGGGTGGATTAGACACAAAACATGAAGTGTTGGAACCCCGTTCACTGGTAACGCAGCGGAAATAGGTTTTAAATTTTTTTATACATATCATAATTAATCTGGAACCAATGAACTTGAGATCGTAATAATTTTTCCGGAACTAATACATACAATATGTAAACACATGAAATTGTAATCAATAAATATAATAAAAAATTGGAACCTTACCAACGTTTGGAGGCTCGCTCACTTTACGATATGCTCCTGGTTTGTACCAACGATCTTCCTCACTATATCCCAAAATTGGTAACCATGTGTGGGCACGTCACGTACTCAGGAACTTAGGAGGATGTAGAGAAAAGAAGAAGAAACTATTTCTTCCAAGAGAAAAAAAATTCCTAGAACAACTCTTGTTCTTCAAAAGAAAAGTATAATCAAAATAATGTTTTTTTTCTTTTGTTTTAATGGTGCACGCCTACTGCACCACTAATTGCCTCTCTTTTTTTTATCTTTTTTTTCTCTCACACATATTAATGCGTTTTTCTCTTTGATTCACACACCCTTTGTTTGTATCCTATACAAACACTAATATATGTGCATTCATATCTGGTTAAGGTTAGTCAAAATATATAAAACTCTTTTATAACTTTCAAATAACCGCACCTTATCTTTTAAAATAAAATCTATATTTTATTTATCAATAAAGATATTATGTATATTTAAATTCAAACAATTTAAATTCAAATATATTTCAATTTATTTTATTTAATCAATGAGATAATCTCATTATCTCACTATTCAAAATAAATAACAAATGAAACTCTTCGTATATGACTAATTGCATCATTGTCATAATTGTCATTTTAATCAATTGAATAACCCAATTAGTCAATCAATTCCTGACACGTGTCACTTTCGTAACACAATTAATTGGACTGTCCAATTAATTATCCGTGACCCTTATTACCTAAATCAATCGGGCTAGCAAGGGGACCTAATGGACCCACAGTATTTTGAGCTCCAATAATCCTCAGAATCATTAATTAAACTCTTTAATTAATATTCCTTGATTATTAACTCCGGTGTTATTCCACTAAAAACTCGAAGCTGCACTCTCTCAACTGTAGACGCTTTTACATAGACCGATACAACTCGGTGTCCATCGATATAGCTATTATACATGGTGTGATCCTCCACAGTAGTTCATAATTAGAGCTGGGTCATACTATCCATTATACCCCTCTAATTACATATATCCTTTAAGTACTGTTGATTCTCTAATAAGCAATAAATCCTATTTCCTCACGGAATTAAGAGAGCGCTCATATTGCCCAAGCCCCGAATCAACCCTTAAGTGAACTTCCATCTACTTCTCACAAGAAAGAGTGGATTCAACTATTGTGTACATACCTTCCCAGTCACAAGCCAAACCACAATCCCAACATATGGAACATATTGATCAGGAACTGCATCCGACCTCACCCATGGTATATCAAAGACCACGATCTAACTTGAAGGAGTCGATAAGACACTCAGGACTAAGATCACCCACATATTGCCATAATTAGTTGATATATATGAATCTCATCAGTAAACGAATCTTGTTGAGAGATTTATATAGATCATGGCTCAGTCCTATATGATCACATCATTCAGGGTGCCTCCATTCCCATATATAATATGAATGATTCAGGATAGAATCACTGTACATTATTGAATGGACCGTAGCTATAGATTAACCACAAATAAAGTATCCAGCTTTATTTGCTATCTATGGACTCTTTAGATTTCAAGTCTCTTACTGTATCCAACAGTAAATGACACTCATATACACAGTTCGAGATTACATCCGGCAATCTAGGATGTTAATATACGCATAAGTTATAAAATAAACAACACAACATGAATGAATTGAACTTTTCATTTTATTTATTTCATAAATCCATTTAAAAATTACATCTTTAGGGCATAAACCCCAACAATCTCCCACTTGCACTAAAGCATGTGAGGCATGTTTCGTAACCCTAGACCATCTAGGTGACTCAAAAACACTTTAGCCGGTAAGGTCTTCGTAAATGGACCAGTATGATTGTCTTGCGATGCTGTCTTGGTGATGATCACATCACCTCTCTGCACTATCTTTTTAATGAGATGATAATTTCTCTCTATATGCTTCCCTCTCTTGTGGCTTCTTGGTTCTTTGGAATTAACCACATCACCACTGTTGACACAATAAAGTGTGATGGGCTTATCCAGATCTGAAACAACTTCCAGATCACTCAAGAACTTGTGGAGCCAAACAGTCTCTTTAGCAGCTTCCCAAGCGGCAACATATCCGGCTTCCATAGTAGAGTCAGCAATACAAGATTGCTTAATACTTCTCCACACAATGGCTCCACCACCCAGGGTGAAAACTGATCTAGACGTGGATTTCCTAGAATCTCTGTCTAACTAAAAATTAGAATCCGTGTATCCAAACAGGATCAAATCCTGTCCGGAATACATTAGCATATAGTTTCTCGTTCTCCGAAGATACTTGAGAATGGTCTTGACAACAACCCAATGATCCAATCCTGGGTTAGACTGGTATCTACTAACTACTCCCACTGCATAGTAGATGTCCGGTCTCGTGCATAACATAACATACATAAGACTACCTACTGCTGATGCATAGGGTACACGTCTTATATCCTCAACTTATTGAGGTGTCTTAGGACACTGTTTCTTAGACAAGTGAACTCTATGCCTAGAACCTAAATTACCTTTCTTGGAGTTATGCATCAAAAATCGCACAAGAATCTTATCGATATACAATGCTAGAGACAGTGCTATGAGTTTGTTCTTACGATCTCTAATAAGTTGGATCCTTAGAACATAACTCGCCTCTCCCAAATCTTTCATTTGGAAGTGGCTAGCCAGACAACCCTTTACATCAGACAACACTCCCACATCATTCCCAATGAGTAGGATGTTGTCCACGTATAGGATTAAGAAAACTACCATTTTGTCAATGATGCGCTTGTAGATACAAGGCTCATCGACGTTCTGCTCAAAGCTGAACGTTGCTTTTTTTCTACGTCGTGGTATGCAATATTCAAAATTTTTTATAAAATCCCAAGATGCACTCAAACAAGTATAAAACTAGTATGTGACAACTATGGGTAACGTTCCTCAGAGATCGAGCGATAGTTATGATTAAAATAATGCTTTAGTTAAAAATGCAAGAAAAATAAATTGATATGGTTTTTGAGAAAAAGTAAAACTAAAATGTAAACTAAGCTAAATTGCACTAATCCAAAAAGTATGGATATGTGATATGTGGATTAAGGAATTGATGAATTCAACTAGCAACAATGGGTAAAGAATGAACTCACATTAATTGTAATTAACTAATGTAACCACCCTAGGATGTATAGAAGTGATTATTTACCACTTGTGAGTGCACAAACCATCATGTATAGCATTGACCACCCACAATTGGTTATACAATGAAAGATCATCCATCACATAAAGGACAAATCTCTTTGTTAAAAATCACCAACCCATCATGTATAGGTTGATGCTTAATCTATCACATGCAAACAATCCTAGGATGTATAGTCTTGATTACCCATGAAAGATTAGAATTAAGTGAGATTAATAAGTCCGGATATTACTTGGGTCATGTACCCTTGTTCAATCCTCCTATTCAATTGAGCTTAGAGGGCCAAGCATCATGTATACTTGATTCTCTACACATATAATTTCTCAAACAACTCATGAAGAGAGTCATGTACAATCAAACACAAATTGCTTTTGAAATCAAGTAAAACATTGAATAGAACAAATGAGATAGATTTTAATAAAAGATATTAAGTTCATTACAAATACCCATATTTACAAGTGAATCACATCAATCCCTTAATGGGATTTAGCTACTCATAACAAATGGAATACAAGAATAAAAAGGAGGGAAGTAAAAAAAACCCATGTAGAACCTTCTTTCTTCAAGCTTCAATCCACCTCCTATGTCCTTATGAGTAGCAATTGATGAAGATGATGATGGGTTTTTGGTGAGAAAGATTTTTCAGATTTTGAGAGAGAAAGAATGAATGGAATGGTGTATGGTCGTGGGTCTCTCCTTTAAAAATTAGATTTGAAAAGAATTTATACTTCCTTCAAAAATTAGGCCAAAATGCTGATGTGGCGAGCTGGGTATCCCGTATAGCACATGTATAGCATGGGTAGGTTACCCGTGCAGTTACTCATGGTAACTCATTTTCTTCCTGACTTGTGCAATGTGCACGAGTCAGTGCACGGTTGGTTGACTCGTGCACCACTCGTGCAGTTGGTATTTGTCCGAGACTCTGCTCATTGGGTTGTGGACTGCACGGGTAAGTGCATGGGTCGTACCATGCAGTTACCCGTGCACTGAGATTCTCCAATATTTTCACCTTCCGGTGCATGGGCAAATGCACGGGTAGTGCACAGGTATGCTACCCGTGCACTTTTGCTTTCTTCACTTCATTTGTGCACTATTTGGTCCATTTTGCCCCCCCCTTCATGCCTTTTTACCTAATGCCTGCAATAAAAACCAAAAGAGCCATAAATACACATAAAAAAACACTCAAGAACAAAACAAAGAGTAAGGATATGATGGCCAAAATGTATGACATTTTTGGCTCCATCAAATACCCCCAAACCAAACCTTTACTCGTCCTCAAGCAAACTCCAAAGAAAACCACATATAAACTCTAAACACGCAAACTTGACTTGATCTAAAAATACCTAGACTAAAACAAATAAGTTGCACGCCAACTAACTGAGAGATAAAGCCTAAGATAATGGAAGTGAGGAAGATGCTAATGCAAAATGTTCTAAATAACTCCAAGGCACCACAAGAGGGAAACTCGCACGACACGAATCCCACACTTTAAAAGCCTTTGCCTTGGAAACTTCTCACTCTCACGCCCGAGCATAATTCGCTTCGATCTAAGTTCTCACATTATTTCTCTCTTATTTTTCCTCTCATAACCTAAGTTTACACTCATGCAATATGTCTGCAAAAGAGTTTATGTACTGGAATCGAAGTTATTGCATACATTTCATACAAAATAAACGCTCTTTTTAGAGAAACAGTCTCATGAAGGAATCAAGTGTCATGAACGTGGAAAGAGCATGCATCAACACATATTCCCAAGTTAGATTTCCCCTACGATCAACTAGGTCTTTTCCGTTTGGTTGTAATGGGGCTAAGGTGATAGGTGATTAGAAAGAATGGGAATTTAGGCACAATGCACTAATCAACCAAGCTAAGGCAATACATTTTACGTTTAAACATTTAATTTCTCATGCAACACCACTTCTAAATACAAGTATACATTAAGGCGTCCAGGCATTCATAAATTTCAAGTGCAATTTCAGACTACTTTAGTTATCTCTTTGAGTAGTGTTTCAATTTAGATAAGGCACTTTAAGCATATTTCTTTTCTTTCTTTCTTTTTGCTTCTCTTCCTCTTTTTTTTTCTTTTGATGGTTTCTTTGCTCTATTTTCTTGCCTTTGAATTTTGCACATCTTTTACAACTCAACAGTTATTTGCCTCGGTACACGCCATTTGACAATTAGATCACATTTACATTTATTCCTAAGCCTTAACAAGATCAATCAAGTGAGGGTTGGCTTAGTGTTTGGGTTGTTTGGGTTATGGGTAATATAGGTGTAGAATGAACAAGTCTAAATGTATTTGGCTTCAAAATTGGCTTGGGAACACACACATTATTGGATGGAAAGTATTTGGCATTTTAAATGGCTAAACACACATTGCCTAATATCACCTCAAAGAATCCATCTACCAAGGGAATAAAAGTATCAGTCAAACAATCCACTTTAATGATGCATGTTCTAAGACACATGATGATTTTTGGTGCAATGAAACTATGCATGGTGTTTGAAAAGTGTTTAAGGATTTGAAAACATTTTCCCTCGACTTGCGCACTTTTGGCTTGTGTTTGTGAAACTCACAAGGGTTGTCTCCACTATTAGAACAAGGCGCTTGAGCACCGAGTCCCCTCAACTTAGACATCAAAAGATAAGACTAACTCATGTAATTCAAGTGAGACCCCTAAAGTGACTAAGAGCTATGAACAAGCACATAAGGCATACACAAATTCGCCACAAACACTTTGCTCAAGATTATCTCACCAAGCCAATTAAAGCTCAAAAATTTTGGCTAGGTAGAAAATTTGAAAAACAATGACAAGAAAAATGACTCAAGACACAAAAAGAAACGACTTACAAAGGCGTCTACACCCCCAAACCAAAACCCAACATTGTCCTCAATGTTGAAGACAAGAGAGTCCGGCCTAGCGTCACGCACCAACTGACGCAAAACACACAACCCTAGGCACTAATCATACATAATCAATGCCTAACAACATAAAAGAAAAACTTGACAATGGCTCATCACAAAATAAGGCAACCTAAGTAAGCAAGGCATTTGACTTTTAAAAATTCAACCACATCAAGCATCTATTCACCAAAATATCGTGGTGTGGGTATTAACCCCCAAACCGATTCCTATCATATGCTCAATCCTATACATGTATATGCAAGAAATCAAGACCCCCAAGCCGAGTTGGGCTATATATTAAAGAAAACCTGTATATCCACAAAAACCTTCGGCTCATCCAATCAATAAAGAATAAATCAATAAATTCATCATATGGAATTCAAAATTGTCCACACATGCAACCCAAAATCGATATTGTTAACGGAAAATTTGTTCGGGGTGAGAAATCTAAATTAACACCCTCAAGACCACTGCCACGGAGGTGGTGGTCAAGGTAGAATATATTATAGTCAGTGCTTATTCAAAATGACAAAAAGTAATACTATCAGTACCATAAAAAAAGAATGAACATGCTTTCTTTATTTTTATTAATGGTGTATCGTGTACAAATATCTCTCAATGACTCTCCATTTCTCTAGGATGTAGTATGGTTGTTGTCGTAAGCCTGTCGAAAAGTAGTCTCATCCTTTTATACATAGTTTTTGTAGGTTAAATCAATTGATTCTCCCCTTGATTTTCCCAGTCTCTTCCTTCCTTACCGGGCGGAATTCCTTGTTTAAATGTCATTGACTTTTAGTTAATAGCTGAATGGAGAATATCTTGCGGGAGATCAGTTTGTTTCCTCTTTGGACTCTAATACTTGTTCTGCAAGTACGTAATGTTTCCAGATATGATCCAGTGTATCTTCATATCTTCACAGCATGATCCTTCATAGAGGTAATTGAATATGGCATGTATGGCGATGTAGATCAGATAGCGAGGTAGATCAGTGTCTTGGTTCCAGTATTCAGGTGCTTAACCTAGCTAGGAGTTCAGTCTGACCTCCCTTGATTTCTTGGAGCTTGATGTGGCCCCCTGCGGACACCCTTCTATGACAGCGAGATTTAGGCGAACTTCTGGAAAGGTTGCGAGGTAATCTCGACCTTGGTGGAGCTTCCTGATTTCAGGTTTGGTGACTCGGGCTCGATTTGATCTCGTCGGGTTCTATCCTGGGTGTTTTTAGAGCTCGCTTTTACTTCTGTGGGGTGGTACCGTAGCTCGACTTTGGGAAGCGTGGTCTCCTGGTGGATGACCTTGGGCCTGGAGTCAGACTAGGAGGGTGAAAAAATTTCCCTTTGGTCCCTAGCCAAATTTGGCTATTAACAAAAGTCCCCTCTGACTTGAACGCCGGTGATTGAGTTTGGGGTTGGAGTCAGATTTCTTATTTTATTTGGGGAATTTTCCCTTCCTTACCATTACAAGATTGTTGGGGGAAATTTTCCCATTAATTGCACGAGTGACGTGGCGAGAGCTGACCGGTTTATTCCCAAGTTAATCCTGCTGCGTTACGACAGTTCCCATGATTCGAGGTGATCTTAACCAAAAATTTTGATGGCCCATGCTACTGCTCTATTGCCTATTTATACTTGGTTATTCCAACGCCTTCCTCATACCTTTCAAATTTCAAAATTTTCCAAGAAAAGCCTTCTCTCAAGCACATTTTTTTTTCTCGTTCTTCATCCTCACCGACTTCATTCCATCATGTCGAAAGCCAGTCACGACTCCGTTAACTCCATTGTCGACGGCGATAAGGTCATCAGCTTCGCCCATGGAAAATGGGCACAAAGGAGCCTAGATAGAGATGACTCTCCACCAAATCCGCAACGTCGGAGGTCGAACATGAACGTGTCCATTGGGACCGGGTTTTCAAATCATCCCGACCATCCTCTGGATTTAGTCAATGAAGATTCTGATAGAGAGGTTGGTGGCAACGCCGCGTGGGAGTGTCAAGTCCCGGCTACTGGTCCCCGTTTGGAGAGGCTTGCCCCTTACGACTTCAGGGTTGTCCCTGATTCTATTGTTGATCCGAGCTCGATTGACTTTTTGAGGTCTAAGTACGGCATTCCTGACAGTGTCTCTATCTCGGTTCCTCCTAAAGGTTACGAGTTCTTCAATCCCTCCAACGGCGTGCTTCCGATTCATGTGGCGACTCTTGAGAATGAGGTTAGGCTTCCCCTTCATCCTACCATTCGACGAGCTCTCAACGCCATCCAGCTTGCCCATCTCCAGCTGACACCTGGCTTCTGGAGGCATTTGATTGGTTTCCTCGTGCTGTGGAGGGAACACTGCCAGCTGAGAAATGTGACGAGAGAGCCTAGAGTAAAGGAGCTGGCCTATCTTTTTCAAATAGGGAGCCTCTCCGGCGCTCCCCGAGGTCAGTTCTATGCAAAAGCTAAGAACAAGCTCAATTTTATCATTCCTAGGGCTTCAAGGAAAGATCCCGCCTGGAAAGAAGAGTGGATCTTAGCAGGGGGCGACAGAGGGCGCTTGATTTTTATTGGGGGCCATGAGTTCGAGGTTCCCACAGTTTTCAACGACAAACCATCGTGGGACCGGGATTCCCTGCCATCTGAGTCTGAAGATGTTTTGAAGGCTATTCTGGCCAGGAACTACTTGAACCTGAAGTACCCAACCACAGAAGCCTTCGATCCCCGTAGGGTGAATCAATACCTGCGGATCTCCGATGCTATTCCTCATAAGTAACACTGAATCGTCTTGCTTTGTCTTGTTGACCAGCTCAATTCTGACGTTCCCCTTTTGTTTTGTTTACTTATAGTTTTTGTTGTTAAGCCAGCTTCTCACGAAGCTCAGCAGCTCCGGCAAGCTCGCACTCCTCCCCCATCCATCAGACGGACGCGGGGGGCTTCCCCTGCTACCTCGGAGAAGGAAAGGCTGATTATTTCGGCCGGGATTACGCCTGCTCCCACTCCATTGCCTTCCCAGACGAAATCCAAGATGGCTACCTTTGCGTTGTGGGCATCCAAAGCGATAAACAGATGGGCTCCCATTTCCCGGGTAGCTGGCATTACTGCTCATGCTTCTCTGCTCCCTCTGCTGCTACTGTTACCCCACCTGCTCATCTAATTGATTCCGTTACGATTCCAACCCCCCGAGCTTCGAAGGTCTTTGAAGCGGATGTCACAGGGATTCCTCCTAGCCGCTTTCGCCCTCAGTCAAGCTCGACGGGGCAAGACAAGGTCTTGGAACAATTCATCGCATCCTGCCCGGGTGGCGGGCTCTCTGGGATGGCCTCGATGTCCGTTGATGTCTTTCTAACCAAGGGGTCTGCTGTCTTAGCTGAGATAATTGTTCTTTCTCTGTATTACTTCTGAGACTGCTAACTTAATCGGTTTCTAACCTTGGCTTTGTATCTCATAGGCCTTCAAGTTTAACGTGGCAATGGGCCACCAGGTAGACCTCCTTCGTGATCGGGCTGCTAAGGCTGAAGCCGAAGCTGAGAGAGCCATAGGATTACTCAAGCGGGCTCAGACATTAGTACAAGAGATGACCTCCAACCAAGTGAAGACGAAGACCGAGCTGGCCGAGTTTCGCTGTGATTATGAGAGGACGAAATTGTCCTTTGATCAAGAAATTCTCCAATCTACCCGGCGGGCCAAGCATAGAGTTTCTTGGAAAACTGAAGCTAAGAAGTTGGACCTCGAGAATCAGGATTTGATTGCTCAGGTAGCCAAGCTGCAAGTTGATGCAGAGACCTTCTTTAGTGATGGATATTTCTATACTTCCTTTCAGGTTACAGAGGCTCTCCCACTTCCCTTTGATCTATCATCCATCGCCAGTTGGGATAGAGAGAAGATAATGACTAAGGCTACTGAGTTGTCTCGCCCTGATGATGATGGAGCGGTTCCCTCTAACCAGACAGGAGATGGAAAGCAGCCCGTCCAGGCAGATCCTCCCATTCCTTCTCCCATCTTTACTACTTAAGGTCCTGGGGAATCTTCAAATAAGGTTCTGCCCGCGCGGTTCGAAGGAGATCAACCAGGAGCTGGGGAAGGAGCAAGGAGCCCATCCGATGGACCCTTTAAAGTGGAAATAGAGGTCGACATGAGCCAAACGGGATCCATGGCTACCCTTCTTGATACGGCCATCCCTCTTGAGGTTAAAGTAGTGATCAATGAAGTCTTTGAGAAGGATCCTATTGATCAACAGGAGGAACCTCTAAAAGGAGAGATGGTTGTCGAGGGTAGGCAAGTCGGGCAACCACATGAAGGAGGAGTTGATGGCGAGGATCAGCATGAGGGAGGGGGAGCAGCAGGGGAAAATCAAGAGGGCTCCGAAGCTTGACGCTACCTGTTTATGATTGGCTTTGATTTTCTGGAAAAAGGGGTGGGCACCCACTTTACTCATGATTAGTTTAGTTGGTTTTTTTTATAGCCCGGATTCAGGGGCTGGGCTCCCCGTTTGATGGATGTAGCCTTACTGGGGGATATGCTTGTTTGTTATTAATGAGAAACTGATATAACTTCCTTCATATTTGTTTTGATTGACCTTGATTACGAGCTTCCACCTCGATTGAAAACCTCTTGCTTTATGCCTGATCCTGACTATGAATCAAACCTGCATCTTTGATGATGATTTGTTCATACTTCAATCTGGCTTCACAGGGAACTCTTATCATAATGATCTTAATCCTGTGAACGAAACAAATATTTATGTTTAAATCAGTTTCAGGAGAGGTAACCCTATCGAGGCATCATGAGAGATGTCTAGCTATTTCCTGATCTCGAGATTTGGATGGCAACTATGCTCTTACACTCAGACCTTTCTTGGGGGTGGTAGCCCGATCGGGGCATCAGGAGGGCTGTCTAGCTATTTCCTAGTCTCGAGGATTGGATGGCAACTACGCTCTTACACTCAGACACTTCTTGGGGGTGGTAGCCTGACCAAGGCATCATGAGAGCTGTCTAGCTATTTCCTAGTCTCGAGGTCTGGATGGCAACTATGCTCTTACATTCAGACCCTTCTTGGGGGTGGTAGCCCGATCAAAGCATCAGGGGTAATGAGATGGCTTCCCCGTCTAGTCACTGGTCTGGAGGTCCTGCTGGTAACTATGCTGTTACGCTTGGACTTTTCTTGGGGGTGGTAGCCCGACCAAGGCATCATGAGGGCTGTTTAGCTATTTCCTGGTCTCGAGGTCTGGATGGCAACTATGCTCTTACACTCAGACCCTTCTTGGGGGTGATAGCCCGACCAAGGCATCAGGGGTAACGAGGGGGCTTCCTCGGCTAGTGTCTGGTCTCGAGGTCTAGCTGGCAACTATGCTCTTACGCTTGGACCCTTCTTGGCTGGGGGTGGTGCCCGGCCAAGGCATCAGAGGCAACGAGGGGGTTTCCCTGGCTCACCTCTGGTCTTGAGGTGATGATGTGGAATTTTCCAGTCGAATATATAGATACTAAGGTTGAACATAATCAGAGATAAAGAAAAAAATGCAGACTTTATTGATGATCGAGATGTAATACATCGTTATTAGGGATTTTATTGAAACCTAAATGGGGGTAGTCTGCTTGACAACTCTTTGCTCAGGGGTAGAATTTCCTCAAATGATCTGCGTTCCAGGTGTGGTTGATGGGTTGTCCATTCATGTCTTCGAGTTTGTAGGCTCCATTGTGAGCAACTACCCCTTCTTTGAAATTTCAGGCTCTGACCTTTCGGTTGAAATACCTAGCGATCTTGCTCTGGTAGATCGCTACTTTCTCAGCTACCCTATCTTGTTTCTCTTCTATGAGGTCTAGGTTAGCTCGGAGCTTGACTTCGTTGCTTTTGGGTTCAAAATGCTGCACCCTGAATGAGGTCAATTTATGCTCGATGGGGTGGACCTCTTCAACTCCGAAAGCCAGGGAGTAAGATGTCTCCCCGGTAGCTGTCCTCTTTGTAGTACGATATGCCCAGAGGACCTCAGGCAGTTCTTCGGACAATTTGCCTTTTTTGTGCTGTAGTTTCTTCTTTAGAAGCTTCTTGATAGTCTTGTTGGTGGATTCCACCAGCCCGTTGGTCTGAGGATGGTCTACTGAAGCGAACCTGAGGTCGATTCCCAATCCTTTACAGAAGTCTTTGAATCGGGCGTTGTCAAACTGCTTACCTAGGTCAGCAACAATGATGAGAGGGGTCCCGAATCTACAGACTACGTTAGTTTTGATGAACTTGGTCTTATTCTTTTCTAATAATCAAGAAAAAGGCTCTGCCTCAACCCATCTTGTGAAATAATCGATAGCCATGATAGAATATTTAACTTGTCCAGGAGCGGTGGGAAGCGGTCCAATCAGGTCGATCCCCCACATGGCAAAGGGGTAGGGTGAACTGAGAGAGGACAGTCGCTCTGGTGGCAAGTGGTTCAAGTTCAAAGTCCTTTGACATAGCTCGCAAGATCGTACAAAACTTCTTGCGTCTTGGTGGATGGTCGGCCAGTAGTACCCCATACGGAGCACTTGATACGCTAAAGCTTCTCTACCGATGTGGTTCCCGCAATCCCCAGAATGAACCTCTCTTAGCGCCCATTTAGCGTCATCAGGATGTAAACATCGAAGTAAGGGGAGGGATCTACCCCTGCTGTAGAGGTACCCGTTTACAAAGCAATATCGGACAGAGAGCCTTTTAATTCTTCGGGCTTGATCGGGCTCCTCGGGAAGCTTTCCTTTTTGGAGGTAGGCAACGATCAGGTCCATCCAGCAAGGCTGACGATCCAGGGAACATATTTCCTTACTTGCTGCTATGCTTGGTTGGGAGATCACTTGGAGGGGAACTCCCCGTGGTAAGGATTGGCCTCCATTTGCGGCTATTTTGGCTAGAACATCCGCGCGGTGGTTTTGGTGTCGAGACACCTGATCGATCTTGAATCCCTTAAATTTATTTTTAGGCGACTTAGCTAGCTTTAGGTAAGCGGCCATGTTATCTCCCTTTGCCTGGTATACCCCAGACACATGATTGACTACAAGTAATGAGTCGCTCTTGATTTGCAGGTAGTCGGCCTCCAGTTCGATGGCTGCCTTCATCCCGGCTAGGAGGGCTTCGTATTCCACTTCATTATTTGTGGCTTTAAACTCGAATCTGAAGCTGTGACAGAATTTAGTCCCCTCCGGGTCTATTAAAACTACGCCATCTCCTCCCCCAGCTTGCCCAGATGTGCCATCTGTGTAGAGGGTCTAGGACTTGAAGCCTTCCGGCCAATTATCGATCTCGGAAGTCTTCTCAGGGATCTCATTCGGTGCTATGGGATTCACTTGGCCTGGGAGCGCTGAAAACTCTGCAACGAAGTCTGCCAAAACCTGCGCTTTAATCGTGGTCCTAGGCTTATATTTTAAGTCGAACTGAGTGAGCTCTAGGGCCCATAAGACTAGCCTTCCGGACACATCTGGTCTTTGTAAGAACTGGCAGAGAGGTTGGTCCGTTACCACTGCTATTGAATGAGCTTGAAAATAGGGATGAAGCTTTCTCGCCGAGGTCTGATTAACAAATATTACTAGACATGTTTTTTAATTTTTTTATTCTTCTAATTATGGGTAAATTATTGATTCTAAATAAATTAAAACTATAAAATAAAGAAAAAACTAAGGATAATTTAAACTAAAACTAGGTATGTTAAACTAAAACTATTTGAAATAATAATAGATAATTTAATATAAACTAAAATTTAATTAAATAACTACAAACTGAGGGTAATTAAGAAGTTGATAATGACCGAAAAGATAAAGTTAATTGTTTGGTTTCATAAGAAGATGAAAATTTGAGAAATGAATTGGAAAAGACAGTAAAATAAAAAAGACATAAAAGAAATTATTAAAATCTCCTAATAAAATTGAATTTAAAAATAAAAAAGATATTTAATTTGCTTGAAAAATGGAAATGGTTGGAATTGAACCCAACACAACAAATTATTTTGGAATGGGAGAAAATCTTCCATGGGTCCGTCTCATTGGTGATGGTGGTGAGACGGACCTAATAAAATTCTGTTATGTGTCTATGCTATTAAAAACAAAATTTGCTTTTCCTTTTACAATCATTCAATGACATGTGGCAAAATTAAAAACTAAAAAAAATAAACTAAAACCCTTTGTTATCACCACCAAACCACGCCACAATCCTCTCTTCCCATATCAGTTTTTATCTCAGTTTTTTTATATTCACTTTCTTCTCAACTTTTTATCCCAAATATTCTACTTTCAATTTGTTTTTTTTTTTTTTCTCTTGCTCTGTTTTCCCTCTTGCTCTCACATATCGATTTCATCTGATAATGGAAAAAGAGAAAAAAGAAATATACAAATTTTTATCCAAGTTATTCTATTTCAGTTTTTTTTTCTCTTGCTTTTTTTCCCTCTAGTTCTCTCATCTCAATTTCATCAAATAATGGAAAATTAGGAAAAAGAAATATAATCATTATTCATTTTTAAAAATTAAATATAAACAAGACTGTCTGAGTTGTTGGTTGAGGATGGAATACAGTAGTAAATGATTTGTGTTTATGAACAGAAGATTCGGGGTTTGGTTTCCAGAGTTATAAATATATTTTTTTTTTTCGAAATTAAAAGATATAAATCTTTCACTAAAAAAATAAGACATAAATCAAATAATATATTCTCAAGAAAGAAAGAGAAAAAAGAAAAGAAAAGAGAAATTATCATTGAAATCTTTTGATGTTTAAGAATTAAGACTGAGAAGAAAGAGAAGCGGAGTAAGAAGAAAGAGAAGTTAATGGAGTTTGACAGAGGAATATCTACTGAGTGGGTAGTCAAAAATTTTAGTTTTGAAAAGAAAAATGGAAAAATATTGTTTCAGTTTTGTAATCGGTTTGTCCGCATGTCCAAGGTAGACATGACGCCGGTTCGGTTCGAACCGGAGAACCGAACCGGAACCGGCGTCAGAAAATCGGAACCGGACCGGGAACCGGTCCGGTCCGGTTCCGGTTCCGGTTCACCTCAGCGAAGAACCGGGCGGTTCGAACCGGACCAGAACCAGCGGTTCGGTTCCGGTTCGAACCGCCCGGTTCTTCTTTTAAATTTTAAAAAAAAAAAAAAAAACGAACCTTTGGGCCCAACGGCCTGCTGACGTCAGCAGACCGTTGGCCTCCAACGGTTCACTTTTTTTTTTTTTTTTTTTTAAATTTCTTTTCATTTTCTTTTCTATAAATACCCCTACCCCTCCATTCATTTTTCCTCACTCCAATTTCCTCAATTCTCTCTAATTCTCAATTCTCAATTCTCTCTAAACTTTCAATTCTCCAAGTCTCAATTCTCAAACTCCAAATCTCCAAGTTTCTAATTTATATTATTTGCAATTACTAAGTTAGTAAGTTTCCAATTTATTTTATTTACAATTACTTAGTTTCTAATTTTATTTTATTTGCAATATTTCTTATTTCCAATTTATTTAATTTGCAATTAGTCAATTACTAAGTTTCCAATTTCATTTATTTACAATTTATTTTATTTGCTATATATTCCAATTTATTTTATTTGCAATTTATTTTATATCCAATTTATTTTATTTACAATATATTTTATTTGCAAATTGCAATTACTAACTACTAAGTTTCTAATTTTCTTCCAAATTTATTTCCAACCATTTAATAATTTTTTTAAATCAATTTTTTAACATTTTTTGTTCAAGGAATTTTACAATTCAATTTTTAAAATGGCAAGTGGAAGTGGTGACGCTCCTAGACGCTCCATTTCGATGAAAGGTAAGGGTCGTATGATGGATAATCTCGGTCATGACGACCGTGCCTATCACGAGTATCTACAACAACAAGTCTATGCTGAAGACTTAGGCCTAAACTTTCCTCAATTTCATTCTCATCCCTCTCTTAGAATTTCTGAACCCGATCTCAATGTCACCCCCATTTTGACAAGCCAATCAGAAAATATGCCTGATCTTGGCCATGATGGTGATGAGCCTGATCCCAACCCACATCAAGATTTTGATTTTTATCCACAGATGGAAGAAAAGTTACCGAAGCAGGTCAAATCTGATCTATTCGTACTCCATATGAAGAAAGTTACGCATGAAGATGGAAGCACAGTAGTGATTTGCAATTACTGTAAAAAAGTATTTAAATGGCAAAAATCTGGAGGATATGGGTCATATCGGAAGCATATAACGAACTCACATCTAGTGGGGACAATTCGGGTCGGGCCCAAACGGGCCGCCCGGCCCGCCAGCTAAACGGGCCAGGCCCAAGCCTGTTTAGCAGGCGGGCCAGGCCGGGCTCCCATTTCAGAAAATGGTGTATAGTATTATACTATTATACTATACACCATACATTATATATTATATATTTACATACCTTCCACTCTCTAGTTTCTACATATTCTAAGACTCTTAGTCTCTTACTCCAAGGTATTGTCTTGTTTATTTATTTTTTAATTAACTTTCATTTGTTATTTAATTATTAAGTATTATTAATATGTTTACAACTAATGTTATTATTTGTTATGTTGTTAGGTATCCAACTGATTAATCAATTCAACACTCTCAAGCTTCCAATTTAAGGTTAGTATGTCTACTTCTTTACTTTTGTTATTAATAACTTTGTAAGGTTGTAATTAGTATGTGTGTAGTTAATATTGTTGTTAGTAATATGTTAATTTTATGTTTTTTATTGTGAGTTTAACAACAAAATAATAATTAAAAAAATTAATTCCTAATTTATTTAATAATTTTTGAACTTATTATTATATTTGAAAGAATATGTTTATTTTTTTGTAGAGTTTAAGAAGAAAAAAATGATTTAGAAAAATTAATTCCTAATTTTTTTAATTTTTTAAAATTAATTCCGAATTTAGAAAAAAATGATTTAGAAAAATGTTTTTTTGTAGAGTTGAAGAAATAAGAAGAAAATAAAAATTGTATAAAATTAATTCCGAATTTTTGTTAATTTTTTAGAAATTAATAATATATTAGAATGATTATGTTAATAGTTTTTTTAAAGAATTGAGGAAATAAGAAGAAAATAAATTTAGACAATTTGAATCCGGATTTTTAAAAAAAATTGTGAAATTAATAATATATTAGAATGATTATGTTAATGTTTTTTTTAAAGAATTGAAGAAATAAGAAGAAAATAAATTTAGACAATTTGAATCCGGATTTTTAAAAAAAATTGTGAAATTAATAATATATTAGAATGATTATGTTAATGTTTTTTTTAAAAGAATTGAAGAAATAAGAAGAAAATAAATTTAGACAATTTGAATCCGGATTTTTAAAAAAAATTGTGAAATTAATAATATATTAGAATGATTATGTTAATGTTTTTTTTTAAAGAATTGAAGAAATAAGAAGAAAATAAATTTAGACAATTTGAATCCGGATTTTTTAAAAAAATTGTGAAATTAATAATATATTAGAATGATTATGTTAATGTTTTTTTTAAAGAATTGAAGAAATAAGAAGAAAATAAATTTAGACAATTTGAATCTGGATTTTTAAAAAACATTGTGAAATTAATAATATATTAGAATGATTATGTTAATGTTTTTTTTAAAGAATTGAAGAAATAAGAAGAAAATAAATTTAGACAATTTGAATCCGGATTTTTAAAAAAATTGTGAAATTAATAATATATTAGAATGATTATGTTAATGTATTTTTTTAAAGAATTGAGGAAATAAGAAGAAAATAAATTTAGACAATTTGAATCCGGATTTTTAAAAAAAATTGTGAAATTAATAATATATTAGAATGATTATGTTAATGTTTTTTTTAAAGAATTGAAGAAATAAGAAGAAAATAAATTTAGACAATTTGAATTCGGATTTTTAAAAACAATTGTGAAACTAATAATATATTAGAATGATTATGTTAATGTTTTTTTTAAAGAATTGAAGAAATAAGAAGAAAATAAATTTAGACAATTTAAATCCGGATTTTTAAAAAAAATTGTGAAATTAATAATATATTAGAATGATTATGTTAATGTTTTTTTTAAATAATTGAAGAAATAAGAGAAAATAAAAATTGTATAAAATTAATTCCGAATTTTTGTTAATTTTTTAGAAATTAATAATATATTAGGATGATTATGATTATGTTTTTTATGTTTTTTAAATTTGTTATTTGTATAAATGTATAATTGTATCCGTAATTCTGTGACATTTAATCATTTATTTAATTATAATCTTAGGAAAATGAATCCTGAACATTTTGGGCTGAACCCTAACGACTATATGCCGGACAAGGAAATCAACCGATTATACGGTGACTTCCATATCGATATCGATCTCGATCCCCCTAGTACTACTGGACCTACCGGTTCAGGACCTTCGTCCTCGACACAAAATTCGAATAAGAAGAGGAAAAAGAAGAAATCGATGGTGTGGGATTCCTTTGATACCGTACCGGTAAAGCGACCATATGATATTGAAGTTGAGCAGGCCCAATGTAAGTATTGTAAAGCTTTACTCACTAGTTCAAGTAATGGAACTAGTCATCTAAGGAGACATAGAGAAAAATGCATGGCTTCTCACGGGCAAGTCGATACAACTCGACAAACCCAACTGCAACGGAACCCAGATGGTTCTGTGAGTACATGGCAGTATGACCCCGACCGGGTCAGAGAGCAGTTGTTGTTTTACTGCGCTGCAACTAACCAACCCATAGGTTTTCAAGAGAACCCTCATTTTCAAAATTTAATTAATACTGCTTTTAACCCTCAATATGTCCCTGTTTCTAGAAACACAACTAGGAGCGATCTGATTCGCACTTTTCAAAAACGTAGGACTGAATTGATTTCTGAATTGCAAAACATTTCTTTTTCAATTGCATTAACGTCCGACATCTGGAGCGGACGTTCAAAACAAGATTATTTATGTGTCATTGGACACTATGTAGACACTCAATGGATTTTACAAAAAAAGCTCCTTGGTTTTCGTGTCATGGATTATTCACACACTGCACAAAATATTCATGATGTTCTTATGTCCGTTATACAAGATTATGGCATTCAAAACCTCATCTTATCAATTACTTTGGATAATGCATCTGCTAACTCCAAAGCTATAGAACTTTTCGATAATTCTACAATCCCTAATACTGCGGTAAAATTTTTCCACGCCCGTTGTGCATGTCACATTATAAACTTGATTGTAAAATCAGGTTTAAAGCAGGTGGAAAGTCGAATCGACAATATTAGGGAGGCTTTGAGTTGGATTATGGCATCTAACCAAAGAATTGCTGAGTTTTCCAGATATTGTGCATCAAAGGACATATTAGCCCGTAAATTCCAAACATATATGCCAGTAAGGTGGAACTCAACATATTTAATGTTGAAATCTGCTTTACCATTTGCTGAATTGATTACTAGTTTTTATAACGTGAACACCGCCAACGACACCCGACGTGAAAAACTCCCGGATGGTGATTGGTATGTGGCCACTGTTTTTGTTGAATTTTTAAAAGTTTTTTATGATGTTACTGTAGAACTTTCCGGGGTTTATTACCCCACATATCCTCTTGCAATTCTTAAACTTTATGACATGGCTGATGTACTTAGACAATATAGTGAAAATGTGATGGTAGCTTCCGCTGTTGTTGCTATGCAAAAAAAATTTGAAAAATATTGGGGGAAAATTCCTCTTTTGTATGCCCTTGGTATTATTGTAGATCCTAGGTTCAGATTTAATGGTTTAGAAGTTTTTTCCAAAGAATTGGGTGAGTGTCTGGGTTTAAGTGAAACAGATGTTGCTGAACATCTTCGTACACTAAAAACCCAAATGTTCGAGATTTTTTCTATTTATGAGAACAGGTACAGCCACGGAACAGCGGAACCGGTGCCTCCTCAGCAACAATCCCAACAACAATCGAAGCTCATGAAGATTTTTTTTAGCAAGGCCACAACTTCTTGCGCTTCAGGTTCAGGAAGTTCCAGTCAAAGTCAAAGTCAACGACAACACGTGGAGCTGAACAGATATCTGAGTACGGAGTACTCAATCGTGGAGAGTGATGACTTCACAACCAACGATCTACTGAAATGGTGGCGCGGCAAGAGAAACAACTTCCCCATTCTATCGAGATTAGCATGTGACGTCCTTGCTATCCCCGTTTCAACAGTTTCTTCAGAGCAGGTGTTCAGCACGGCCGGACGAATACTAGAAGAAAGAAGATGTTCATTGGCCCCTGATACGGTGGAAGCTTTGACATGCCTTAAAAATTGGGAAAATGCAACATTCAGACAACAACATCAACCGGATACCAAAGAACTCATGGATAACTTCTCTAACATGATCATCGAAGAGAGTTCTGGTAGCAACCAGCCGACGAGCTGATGTAATTGCAATTTATAAATACTTAATTTTTTTTTCCCGATTGCACTCTTTTTCCCTTACTAAGGTTTTATCCCATTGGGTTTTTCTTGGTAAGGTTTTTAATGAGGCAATCATGATTTGTAATTTATACATTTCAGTATCTCACCACAAATTCAATATGAAATTACAAAAATATTATTCATCGAAAACTAATTAAGTGTTGTATGAAAATATTATTCATCGAAAACTAATTAAGTGTTGTATGAAATGAATAATATTATATTTGATATTAAAATTATTACATTAATTACTCAAAATTATTACAATGTATAAAAAAAATATCGAATTAATTAAAAAAATGGAAGCCCAACGGGCCTTAGCGGGCCGGCCCGCTAAGGCCCGACCCGGCTCGTTGGCCATATGGGCCGGACGGGCCGGGCCGGCCTGAATTGCCCCCACTGCTCACATCCAGATGCACAGGCCAAATCGAGTTCACAATCTCAAATTCCCAGGTACGCTACCTTTAACCAACAATTATTTAAATATAGTGATGCAAAAAATAGAGAAGAATTAGCTAGAATGGTTGCAGTAGAACACTTACCATTTAGTTTTGGTGAAAATGTTGGTTTTAATAATTATTGTTAACGAGCATTAAATCCTGCTGCATGTCGTATTCCTAGAACCACGCTCACAGAAGCACTTTAAAACATTTATGAAAAAGAAAAGAAAATGTTAGAAAATTTTTTAGAAAAATATAATGGTCGTGTTTCCGTATGTGCCGACATATGGAGTGATCATTGGCAAATGCATTCATACATAGGTGTCACTTGCCATTATATGGATAATGCATGGACTATCCAAAAAAGAATTCTTGCATTTAGAGTTTTTGATGAAAAACACACTGCTGCTAATATTTTTAGACATCTTAGAATTATTTTCACAGAGTATAAAATTGAGAACAAAATTTTTGCAATTGGTTTTGATAATGCTTCTAACAATACCGCTGCTATTCCTGCTTTAATTGAATTATGCAAACCTTATCTTGGTGGTAAATTTTTTCATCAAAGATGTGCATGCCATGTTTTCAATTTATGTGTTCAAAAAGGATTAAAAACTCTTGAACAGTTTATTCAACCTATTAAAGATGCCCTCTATTTTTTGTGGAAACATCCTTCTGTAATGAAATTATGGGCAGCATATTGTAAACAAAATGGTAAGCGTGCCATTAGATTTTCTCGTGATGTTCCAACACGTTGGAATTCTACTTATAAATTGCTTGCTAGAAGTTATGAATATAGGGATTTATTAGTTACTTTTATTCAATATCATGTTAGTCACATTAATCTTTATCAAAGTCATTGGGATGCTTGTAGCAATGTTTGTGGTTTGTTAAAAGTTTTTTATACTGCTACTAACAATTTATCTGGTGTTTATTATCCTACAACTAATTTATTTATTATTGAGAGTCTTAATATTGCTGGTGCATTTGCTCATTGTGAATCCGACTCAGAATTACATGAGTCTGTTACTGCTATGACGGATAAATGGTTAGAATATTATAAGGAGTTTCCAAATATTTATTTGATTGCCTTGTGTTTTGATCCACGTTGTAGATTAGAAAGTTTGCCTGATTATCTTTCTGCTTATTATGAACAAGGTTTAAAAATAGATTATGATGTTGATATGTGTTGTGCTAGGGTTAAGACATTATTGTATGAATTATATGATGAATATATTAAAGTTTGCGGTCCATCACTGAACATAGATGTTCCACAAACTCAAAATGTATCTCGTTCATCATCATCATCCTCTGGAATTGTTAATTTAGGGTATAATATTTTATAAAAAAAACCAAAAAATTACGAGGTTCTTCTTCATCAAGCTCCACCACATATTCCGAGCTTGAATTTTATCTAAGTTCATCTTTTGGGTTCATAGAAAACACCGAAGATAAAAAATTTGATATCCTATACTGGTGGAAAGAGCATGAAAGGTACTTTCCAATCTTGGCTATGATAGCCAAACAAATCCTTTCAACACCAGTTTCTACGGTGGCGGTAGAACAACAGTTCAGTGCCGGTGGGAATATTTTAGACCCAAAACGATCCCTTATGAGTCTGAAATCACTTCAGATACAAGCTTGTGTTGAAGATTGGACGAAGGCTCAATATAGACAACAAGAAATCGATCAAGAGGAACTATACGATTTCTTTAAAGATGATCAACCAGCTGAAAGTCGAACGGATGCTCATGGCAACGATTAGTCCACGACTTCACGACTCCACGCCAAATCCCCATCTCCAAACTCCAAAGTCCAAATCTACAATAAAAGGTAAGAGAACTACGTGGCCTTTGATTCTTCTAAACCCTTAAGAAGATACGTAGGCAACTTAATTGTGGTAAAAATTAAGTGCAAGACCAATTTTATTTTATTTTTTATTTTATTTTATTTTTTAATTTGTCATTTATTTATTTAACTTTATTTTGCGGGTGACCCAATAAAATACATTTACCAATTACATTTTTACATGACTAATTTTTTTTATGAAATATGATTTAAAAAAAAAAGGACTGGTTCAGGTTCGGAACCGGTGGAACCGAACCGGAACCGGCCTAGGCCGGTTTCGGTTTCGGTTCCAGTCCCTCCGGAACCGGAACCGCCGGTTCCGAACCGGAATTGGACCGGAACCGGACCCCGGACCGGAACCGGAACCAGTGTCATGTCTAGTCCAAGGTAAGAATAAAAGATTTGTCATAATTATTGTGACACGTGTCCATATATGATTGGAAAAGAAAAAGCAAATTTTGTTTTGAATAGCTTTACCATATGGCACACTTATATTGGATTCGTCTTACCACCATCATCCATAAGATGGACCCATAAAATATTTTCTCTTGAAATTGAGGTGACCAGCTATGGTGAAAGATGAATTACTGTAATATGTGGTAATTAATATATATGTATATATAAATACAAAATCAATATATTTTTTTTTAATTTGAGACAGGGCACCATCCCCACTTAGCCTTAAGGTGGGTCCACCCCCCTCGTAAAAATAATGCCTAACATTAAATTACATAAGAATTATGTTAAAATTATACAAACTTTGCACATACATATATAGGCATATAGCGTGCAACGTAACAATTGAATTGTGTGTGTGACATACTGACATTTGCATTTGATAAAGGGTATAATAAGAAGCTCTTCAAATTGACATAAATTTATGGAGGGGACAAACCAAGTTGACCTTCTAGATGTAAGATAATCATGGTTTCGTTTGGTGGGCTGAAAATGAAATGGTTTGGAGAGTTACAGAATAATTTAAAATTGTAAGGAGCTGTTGGAATTGGCTTTATCAAGAAAAACCTTTTATTTATACATTGTTTTTGGCCTATTATTAAGTTATGAAAAAGAATCAAACATGAATCAAGGCACCAAGTGGCTTCTTATATGTGACCAGAATTGAAGAAAACAATCTGCAAAGCAAAACATAAGTAAAATGGGAAATCCACATGTTCTGGTTGTACCTTATCCGGCTCAAGGACATGTGATTCCTATAATGGAGCTTTCACAAAGCTTAGTCAAACATGGCATACGGATAACTTTTGTGAATACGGAGCATAATCATAAGCGGGTCATGAATTCCATGGCAACAAAGGAGGATGGTATAGGGGATCAAGTTGGTCTGGTTTCGATCCCAGATGGACCGAAATTTCTATATAACATGAATAGACTGGAGCAACATATTGAACAAGTCTACAAGTTTATGCCAGAGAAATTAAAGGAGCTCATTGAACAGATTAATGCATCGGACAGTGATAAGATCACTTGTGTTGTAGCAGATAACCTTCTCGGATGGGCCATGGAAATTGCAGCTGAGAAGGGAATCAAGCGAGCTGCTTTCTCTGCTGCTGCAGCCACACTGTTGGTCTTAAGTTCAAGCATCCCCAAGTTGATTGATCAAGGGATTATTGATAATGAAGGTAATTGCGATCATCTACCACTAAACCCTACTATATCTATATTGTATCTGAAATTTTCTTTGCAGGAATTCCAACAAAGAAACAGATGTTCCAGTTGACACCAGCCATTCCTGCAATGAACACAGCACACTTTGGGTGGACCTGCGTTGGCAACGAGAAAGTTCAGAAATTGCTTTTTGGAAATATGGTCAGAAACAACATATCAATGAAATTGACAGATTGGGTGCTCTGCAATTCATCTTATAGCCTGGAACCTGCAGCATTTGACATGAACCCAAAGATCCGACCAATAGGCCCACTTTTGGCAAGCAACCGATTTGGAGATACAACAGGAAACTTTTGGCCAGAAGATTCAACTTGTCTGAAATGGCTTGATCAACAGAAATCACAATCAGTCATGTATGTTGCTTTTGGAAGTACAACTAGTTTTGACCAAAGCCAATTCCAAGAATTGGCAATGGGGCTTGAACTCTGCAATAGACCGTTCCTCTGGGTGGTGCGTCCTAATGCCTACCCAGCAGGATTTCAAGACAGAGTGGATGCTAAAGGTCTTATAGTCAGTTGGGCACCTCAACAAAAGGTTTTAGAACATCAGTCGGTTGCTTGCTTTGTAAGTCACTGTGGTTGGAACTCCACCATGGAAGGTGTAAGCAATGGAATCCCATTCTTGTGCTGGCCTTATTTTGCTGATCAGTTCCACAACAAGAGCTATCTTTGTGATGTTTGGAAGGTTGGATTGGTATTCAACCGAGACGAAAGAGGGATAATTACTCGTGACGAAATTAAAGCTAAAGTAGAACAACTGCTGGAAAATTCTAAATACAAAGCAAATGCTTTGAATCTCAAGGAAAAGGTGATGAGTAGTATCAAAGGTGGGGAGTCCTATTGTAATTTCATGAATTTTGTTGATTGGGTCAAGTCCTAATTGTTCCACTTACTGTACTATGTTATATAATTTGCTTATTGTTGTGACCTCTTGATTTTCTTCTTTTTGTTTTCGGTTTTAACTTCACAAAGAGCACAAATTCTAGTTTCAAGAGCACAGTTTGCATAAAACAAGTCTATACAAAACATTATCAGCACAGTTTCTCTGTCAATAATTAATATCAAGGGTATATATATTTCATTATTTTGCAGTGATTTTTACTTATAAATGTGAAGGATATGCTCCCACCAACTCATTGCCAATCTCGTAATCAAGTTCAGATGACCTCAACTAACTTAACAGCTTCTGGAAACAAAAGAAATGCCTCCTCTAGAAAGTATACTACACCGGTTGCTTGTGCTAAGATGTTATTCTAGTTCAGCAACTACTACCGGTATGATTAATCTGCTGGGAAAAGTGCCATAAGAACAAATGTTGTTAATCTTTACGCTGAATTAATAATTACAGTGACATTTAATTTTATATTTGTGTACAATTAATGTTATTGATATTGTATTAATAACATAACATTCCATGATTATTAAATGTAATATTAAACATAGTATATAAGTTGTTACATACATGAGGATTATGTTTAATATAATAATCTTCATTCTCTGTAATTGATACTTAAAGTTGGGATCTTTAATTAATTAAAATTAATAGTATGGTTCATTCCCGTTAAGAATGAAACCGTTTTATCCGAACTGTTGATGTTGTGACATTAGAATGAAGGTATTTTGTATAATAAGATTATATAAGACGTGGACACGATAAATTAGAATATTTAATAATCTCCGTCTTGAAACAAAGTATTCTCATTTATCAAATAGATGGTCATATATGAAACGATCTTAATCCTGAGTATTTAACAGACTCCTACTTGTAGAGTTGTGTCTTTTGACTTAATCGGTATGGTTTGCTCATATTGCCAAACCTAAAACCTTGTATCTTGGAGACATAATGATATCTTTAGTTGGGAATGATAATATACAAGATGGAATCCATTCTTTCTTAATTGAAGTAGACAAACAGTTATCTTGAGTAAATGATTCGGATCTTGAACAATAGAGCGCTCAATTTATGATAAGATCATAAATAATTGTTCATTAGAGAATCACGGGTACTCAAGGATAAAGATCATAAATAATTGTTCATTGGAGAATCACGAGTACTCAGGGATAAAGATGTAATTGAGAGGTTAACGGATTTGAACCTAGCTCGTATTACGAACTGTTTATGGATGATTGATCTATATGTAATGATTATATCAATGGACTATTCGAGTAATTAATTATATAATGACAAGAGTACAATTCTAGTTTTTTAGTAGAATAAATATGGAATTAATAAATCTAATATTTTATCAAAGAGTTTGATTAATTATTAAAGATTTATTGAAGCTTGAAATTATAGGTCCATGTGTCCCCAAGCCATCTCCATAACCCTATATTTAACATTAAGGTATAATGAGGGTCAGTGATTAATTCGGAATTAATCACCTATATATATAAAGATGTTTATGTATTGTTTTATCAGTTAAATAATATTTTCTACCAAAAAAATTAATTAAATAATATTTTAATTATTTTATTATATAATATAATAATTTAATTATTTTATTTATTAAATAATATATATTGAGTGGTGTAGGTGACCACTTGTTTGTTAAGTCAAGAGTGGTACACATGGCTTTTATTTTTTTAAGATTGTTAATTTTTTAAAAGACAATCATGCTTTTTTTTCTAAGACATAGGGACATAGGATGGTGCAGCCACCCTTTTGTCATCATTGTAATTGACTACACCACCCTATTGTCATGGGGTTGGCCGCTATGCAGCTATTTAAAAAATCACTTAATCGTGCAGCGGTAAGTAGTGATTTATATGATCCATTGAATAATATTAAACTTTGATCCAACAAACACCAATTAATAATAAAAAAAACTTAAAAACTTAAAAACAATATTAACCGGTTACAAGTTCAAAGACAAGGGATATATACATCTCTTTCCTCTGTTGACTTCTCAGAGTTCTAGTTCTCACCGATTTGTCTCTCTTTCGCTTCCACATCTACTCCGACTGCTGCCGACGGTTGATCGCCACCTACGCCGTCGCCAACGCCACCACCATCTCTTCCATTCTTCTCAGTTCTGAATTCTAGTTCTCACATTTTTCTTCACAAAAACAACACACAAAAATCGAAATTTGATAATTAGTATGGCCTGATACGATCGCGCGATCACGGTGTTCTCTCCCGACGGCCACCTCTTCCAAGTCGAGTATGCCCTCGAAGCCTTCCGCAAAGGAAACACCGTCCGCGGCTCAGACATCTTTGTCCTCGGTATCGAGAAGAAGTCCACTGGCAAGCTCCAAGACTCCAGGTACTGGATACACTTTTGTATATATAGGTTTTACTGTGAGATTTCGAAACTGAGACTAGCGAGTTAAGCTATATAGTTTAGGTTTTTACATTTTTTTAAATCAAAGTGTATTATTGTTTTGTGAGTTTGCTCTGTGAATTGATTTTGTTGAAGAGTATGAATTAACTCTGTGAATTGATTTTGTTGAAGAGCATGAATTAAAGCATAATGTGTAGTTGTGGATGGGTAAATATATGCTGTGTGAAGTGAATTGTTTTTCAAATGCGAATAATTGGTTGGTTGGATGGATGTTCAAGTCACAATTTTATGTTAAAAATTTTAACTTGATGTTGATGTAGCTTGGCCCTTGTTTTGTTTAAGTTGTTTAGAAATCTAATTTTTGATACTTATGTCAATGTAAGTTTTGGCCCAACATTTCGGTTTTTTGTCCCAATTACCTGATTCGAATCGCTCTTTGGAACTCTGAGCTTTTGCAGGTCTATTTGGATTGGTTGATGGTGCCATCCCTACCATTTGGCAAAAATATTCATCATGAAGTAAAATGTCGTTTGCTTTGAATGCATGTTTTTGATTTTGTTGAATGGGATGAATTTGGGCATAATATGTAGTTGTGGATGGATATATATGTGTTGTGTGAAGTGAACGTTATTCGAATACGTATAATTGGTTGGATGGATGTTCAAAGTCACAAATCTATGTTAAAAAATTTATATAACGCATTACATTGCTGCTTTGCAACAGAAGTATACACAGAGTGGTGGTGTGAGATGTCTTTCAACCTTGATTGTTGGTTTTGACCCATACACAGGTACCTCTTCTCTTTATCAGACTGATCCCTTGGGAACATTTTCAGCATGGAAAGCCAATGTCATAGGGAGAAACTCAAACTCAATCCAAGAGTTCCTAGAGAAAAACTATAAAGAAACTTCTAGCCAAGAAACTGTGAAATTAGCAATCCGTGCACTACTTGAAGTAAGTTATTCATTCTGACAAGTGCTTTTGTTTCATGTTTGACTGCTTAATTTTAGTATGCAACTATTCTTCGGTAATGTCTCCACTTTCAATCAATCGACATGAGATTCTCTTCAAGTAGGGATTTACACACCTATATATCTTTTTGCCTTTATACTTTGAGTGGACTTTGTTTTACTATTAGTATAATGTAATGAAAAATGTTGACAGTTGACCTGAGAGATATATTGAAATTGGAAGGTAAGTTTCACGTTGTCACACATATGATAAGCAAAGTATTTGAAGAGATTTAACATATATATATAACTAAAATTGTCATGTGTAATTGTTTCTTAGGAAATTTTATTCTTTTATATGTATGAATAAGATGCATGGAATTTTCAACATTAAAGATTTTAGGGATAAAACTGAGTTGATATGGTGTGGGTTACATCTTGTAGTCAAGTTGTTTTGGTGAAGAATTATATCCTGCATATGTTTTGTAGACAGTTTCAAAGCATGCATGGTCGGTCTGGTCCTGAATTTTCACGTGCTTTGATGCTTTGTCTATCATGATTGAGATTTAAGGGAGGGACACTGGCTGCTGGGTCTAGGGCAGGAATCTCTAGGTGCATTCTATTCAATTTATAACAATGTTTAACACATCTTTTTAATTGACATTTCCATTCTTATTCAATGAAACTCAAGTAATGTTAATTAAAGTTCCTTCAACTTATATCTTAAGTACTATAACTAATTTTTATCTATCTTAATTAAGATAGGAATGACATTTTTTTGGGTTGGGTCCGAGCAGAGAGTATCCATTCCCGTACTCAGCCTCTAAAATATTTATTCAGGCATGATACATATGTGTGGTTCATATAATCATATCAAGTTTTTATTTATTTATTTTTATCGTACTCAAGTATATATGGATTTGGATAAAATATCCAGTCAATGATATTTGATTATATACCTTGTTTTCAAGCCACATTATGGTCTACATTGGACTTTATGAAAATCAAATCAAGTTTAAAAAACTTAATACTATGCAAAACATCGCCAAATTCAAAATATATTCAACTACACACTTAATATATATATATATATATATATATATATATTAATTTTCATGTAATTTTGAGGAATGTTGTGGATCAGTCAGACTCTGACAGTCATACAATGAGCCTATTCATGATATAATTTGACTGGATCCATTATGATAAGATCATTGAATTATATAATTTGTGTTTCTATTTCATATACAAAGCATTATTATCTTGTTTAAATTTTAAATACGTGTTGTCATAGTATATTTGAATGATTTCTAGGTACATTAAGTCTCTAGGTATCCAAAAAGATGATGCTTGATATAGAGTGAAATCTGAACAATAACATGTTTTACTTTCGAGTGAAATTCTGATTAGTTCATGCCCTGTTATTACACATTTAGACTAGTGGTTACATTGTGATGATATGACCAAAAGCTAGACATCTTATTATGATTCCGGAATATGGTAACTGCCTATGGTGCTAAAGTAAATGGAAAAACATACAGATTGTTATCTTGCTAGTAGTACTTAAAGGATAAACAAAGGCCTATTGATTTTGGAATTCTTCTTCACTGGCTACACTCTAATAATTGATCAATTACCAATAGTTCAGTCAGCTGTTAAATCAAGACCAATCACCCTTAGTTGTAGCCGCTACATTATTGGCCTAGATTAAGATTACTTAATTGACAAAGGAATGAGAGATCCATGGGCAAAGACTTGATAGTGTATTCGTGTTAAATGTCTTAAAAGATGTTTGGGTTTGTGAGTGAGTTTCATTCACCTAATCTAGTAGACAAACCTTGATGTTGTCCTTTTTCCTTGCAGAGTTTGCTTTTTCACCTAGTTCTTACCTGAAGTTTATAGAATCGAAAAAATGAAAAATTACTTCCTCGGGTCATTCAAAGATAAAGTATAAGCTTTACTAATATAGATTTCCTCATCTATTGTAAAGAAAGATTTAGTTTCTTGCATTAAGATTGATAGACTTGATGGCAATATATCAAGTCCATATAAGAGACGCACCAATCTAAAAGTACAGTTAGATAATACTGTATGAGATATGCTTATAGACTTTGTAACTAAATAAGTTGTCCGGCATGGTAGTTCATGTGACATGCATTGTGTTTGCTCACGACATATGATCATGGTTGGAAGAATCTAGGGAGAAAAAAGTTTGGTTGTTTAACTTCTTCGATGCATGAGTCTTGTTGTTCTAATTTTGTCTATTATTGCATCACCAAATGACAAAATGCAATGCTTACTTGTTTGTACATGTATTAACTTATTATTCGTGCTATTTATACAATTAGGTTGTTGAGAGTGGAGGTAAGAACAAAGAAGTTGGCTGTGATGACGAAGGACGATGGGCCGAAACAACTCGAATAAGTAGAGATTGATGCCATTGTTACTGAGATCGAAGCGGAGAAAGCAGTAGCTGAGGCTGCAAAGAAGGTCCCACCGAAAGAAACCTAGTTTGATTGAGTTTAAAAACTCTATTTTTTGTGCTTGCCATGCTAGTTATCGATTTGTTAGAATGTTAGACAGTCTTGTTTTCACCTTTTGAACCGAAAAATAAAAACAGTATACCATCGTGTTCATGGAGACTCAATGCTTGTGTCTGTTAGGTTCAAGTATATTAGATTTGCTAATATTTCGGAGGTTTCGGTAATTGGTAGGTGGTAGGAATGCCATATTACATAGCATTACGGGCATTCAGTTCCAGGTATTGACAATGGCCATCTTTGAAGCTATTTTGGGAGAAAAAGTTGTGTTTTTCTCTGGGCTTGTGATACATGACTTCATTTCTATGAATGAAATGTAAATGATCTAAAGAAAGTATGATGAAAACCTTTGTATGTATCTATAAATCTCCAAATGATATTTTTATTTTTCTATTAGAAATCATTAGATTGCACTTACTTGCATTGAATATAAATTGATTACATGCCGACTGTTTTGATTAAATTATAGTATCAATTATTTTGATTCTAAAATTTTTTAAGCAACTAAAGATTGCCAAACTAAAAGAACCAAGGGATTTTAATTAAGAGATTGATGGTGGGTAAGGTTGAGTTTGGTTGATTGGTGTTATTGATTGAGTGATCAGTAGGGAGAAATGAAGAGATTTACCCACGGCTTTGTTAGCTATGCCCAACATAGTGAATCTTTTTTTATTCAATTTTTGTGATCTTTTTTCTGAACATATTACAACATTGAACTGAGGTTTTTTATAAGTAATATTAGTTTTCAGAAAATTAAATTTCATTCAATTATATTTCTTGCATAAGACAAAATTAATGGTTTACTTCAATAAAAAAAATAGTAGTTGTATTATATGTGTTTTTTTAAAGACAATTGTATTAAATGTTTAATTTATTTAAATAGAAAAATGAGGAAAAATGAATTCTAGTTTGATAAATATTTAGACTATATTTGAAGTAAAAACATTTTTGAAATTAATAATCCAAGCAATGTATAAGAACAGACGTAACCAAGAATGCTGTTATGGGGATAGAGTAATTAAAGTATCCAAAAGTTTCAAAATTACCTTCACACTTGATTGATAGTTGAACACAATGGATACGGTTTATTTATAACATTGCAAAATTTAATTGGATTAGATAGTAATTCTCTAATATATATAAGCTTATATATTTCTCGAGTAATGTTAAACATCCTAAATTTTGTTCCCAAATTTTGTCCCAAATGAAGTGGTACGTGAGGTGTCAGCATCTTATAAATTATTATGATTATTATTATATATTTTTTAATAAATATTATTATTATTATATGTTATATTGTATAATTGGATATATTAGAATATGGGAAATTCAAAACAAAAATATGATTGTTATTATACATATGATTATTATTAATAGTATCATTTAATGTGTATGTTGATGACTTTGTGAACTCCAGAAGTTCAGACTATTATATATATGATAAACTGGAAATATAAGATTATTATTAAATATCTTTTTTAATAAATATTACATCGAGTAAATGTTATATTGTATAATCAGATCTATTAGAAAATGAAAAAAAAAATCTTAAAATGGTTACCATATCCGTGAAAATGGTTACAAGTCAAAATTTTAAAAATTGTAAAATGGTTACCAAAGCCGCAACAATGGTTACCGGAGCTGTGAAGACGGTTACCATATCCGTCAAAATACAAGTCAAAATTAAAAAAAAAAAATTGGTTACCAAAGCCGTAACAATGGTTACTGGAGCCGTGAAGATGGTTACTAAAGCCGTGAAAATGATTACAAGTCAAAATTTCTAAAATTTAAAAATGGTTACCAAAGCTGTAAACATGGTTGCAAGATCCGTGAAGGTGGTTACCAAAGCCGTGAAAATGGTTACAAGTCAAAATTTCTAAAATTTAAAAATGGTTACCAAAGTCGTAAACATAGTTACCCTAGCTGTGAAGGTAGTTATCAAAGCCGTAAAAATAGTTACAAGTCAAAATTTTAAAATTTTAAAAATGTTTACCAAAGCCATAAAAGTGGTTACCAGAGCCGTGAAGGTGGTTACCAAATTCATGAAAATGGTTACAAGTCAAAATTTCAAAAATTGTAAATGGTTACCAACACCGTAAATATGGTTACCAGAGCCGTGCAGAAGGTTACCAAAACCGTGAAAATGGTTACAAGTTAAAATTTCAAAAATTTTAAAATGGTTACCAAAATCGTAAACATGATTACTGGAGCCGTGAAGGTAGTTACTAAAGCCGTGAAAATGCTTACAAGTCAAAATTTCTAAAATTTAAAAATGGTTACCAAAGCCGTAAATATGGTTACTCTAGCCGTGAAGGTGGTTACCAAAGCCGTGAAAATTGTTACAAATCAAAATATCTAAAATTTAAAAATGGTTACCAAAGCCGTGAAGGTGGTTACCCTAGCCGTGAAAGTGGTTACCAAAGCCGTAAAAATGGTTACAAGTCAAAATTTCTAAAATTTTAAAATGGTTACCAAACCCGTGAATGTGGTTATCAAATCCGTGAAAATGGTTACAAGTCAAAATTTTCAAAAATTATAAATGGTTACCAAAGCCGTAAACATGGTTACTAAAGCCGTGAAGGTGGTTACCAAATCCGTGAAAATGGTTACCAGTAAAAATTTCTAAAATTTACCAAAGTCGTAAACATAGTTACTGGAGTCGTGAAAGTGGTTACTAAAACCGTGAAAATGGTTACAAGTCAAAATTTCTATAATTTAAAAATGGTTACCAAATGCGTAAATTTGGTTACGGGAGCCGTGAAGGTGGTTACTATGTCCGTGAAAATGGTTACAAGTCAAAATTTCTAAAATTTAAAAATGGTTACCAAATCCATAAAAGTGGTTACCGGAGCCGTGAAGGTGGTTACCAAATCTGTGAAAATGGTTACAAGTCAAAATTTCAATAATTTTAAAATGGTTACCAAACATGAAAATATGGTTACCAGAGCCGTGAAGGTGGTTACCCAAACTGTAAAAATGGTTACAAGTCAAAATTTCATTTAAAAATGGTTACCAAAGCAGTGAAAATGGTTACTAGAGGCGTGAAGGCGGTTACCTGATAGACGTTAAAATGGTTACAAGTCAAAATTTAAAATTTTAAAATTTTAAAATGGTTACCAAAGCCGTAAAAATGGTTACCAGATCCGTGATGGTGGTTACCAATACCGTGAAAATGGTTACAGGTCAAAAATTCAAAAAATAATTTTAAAATATATATTTTTTTAAAATTTATCTTAATTAGATATAATTTTTAAATTTTTAATGTTGAACTCATTTTTTGTGTGTTTGATTTTCATTTTATAAAATTTATAATGTTATATTAACAAATTACAAAAAAATTATTAATAATAATATAAAATGGTTACAGCCGGTTGGAAACCGGCTGTGGTCAATATTTTGCCACTGTTCACCACTGCATGATGCAGTGATTTTACAAATCCCTGCACAGCAGCCACTCCCGTTTGTCATTAATGTAAGGGTAAATTGCACTGAACCCTTTGAGGTTTGAGCAAGTTACACTTAGATGGAAAAGTTTCCTTATTATACACTAACACCTCCAAAACTTAATTTTGACTTTTAAAATGCCTAAAATGCCCATAGTTATATGATTTTATACTTTTTTTTTACCTTTTAACCAAAAACTTTATAAACTTTAATAAAAATAAAAAACTAAAAAAAATGATTCATTAAATAAGCAAATAGTTAAAATAAATAAAATAAATAAATAGTTTAAAAAAATACAATAAATAAATAGTTTAAATAAATAAATAATTTTTAAAAAAATAAATTAATAGTTTAAATAAATAAATAAATAGTTTTAAAATGTAAATAAATTAATTAAAAACATTAAAAGCATTAAATGTTTTAAGGATATCCATTAATAGGGACAAGAAAAACTCTAAATATCCAAACTTTTACGGTAAAGATGATGGTGAGAGAAGTTTCTCAAGGTTCCCAACACTCCTTGGATATTTAGAGCTTATCTTGTCCCTATTAATGGATATTCTTAAAAAATTAATGTTTTTAAATTTTTCATTTATTTTTAAACTATTTATTTATTTAAAACTATTTATTTATTTGATTTTTTAATGCCTTTTTATTTAATTTTTTAATTATTTATTTACTTAATTTTTTTAAAACTATTTATTTATTTAATTTTTTAAACTATTTATTTCTTTAATTTTTTAAAACTATTTATTTATTTAATGAATCATATTTTTATTTAGTTTTTTATTTTTATTAAAGTTTATAAAGTTTTTGGTTAAAAGGTAAAAAAAAAAGTATAAAATAATATAACTATAAGCATTTTAGGTATTTTAAAAGTCAAATTTAAGTCTCGGGGGTGTTAGTGTATAATAAAGAAACATTTCTATCTAACTGTAACTTGCCCAAACCTCAATGGGTTCAGTGCAGTTTGCTCTTTATGTAATTGACTTCTTCTATTGTTTAATCTTTTATTAAATTCAAAAGAAGCACATGTAGCATGTGCCGCTACCCTATTATTGTTGTTTATAACAATACTCGTTGATTGAAGTCTTTTCTCCTTTTTCTCTCTCAACCTCTGATATGAAAATGAGTAAAAGTAGTAAAGTATTTTAGGGGTGGGTCTTCTTGTCTGAAGCAAGTGTGTGGGTTAGATCTGTTTTTGTGACCCAAATATTGGATCGGTAGTAATGTTAGAGTCAGTGATTGCACAACTCTATGAGAATCTCTCATTAGAGGATGAAGACGGTGTTGTTCATGAATTGTCTGCAGAAGCTTGTCGAGGTGGGAAGGCGGATGTCGATATGTGTTTGGTTGGGAAGATTCTCTCGGGGAAAAAGGTGAATCGGGAGGCTTTCAAACATTTGATTGAACATCTTTGGAGTCCATTTGGGAGTGTAGCTATTGAAGCAGTTGGTGTGAATATATTTATGTTTCTATTCAAAAATCAGGAGGATCGGAATTGGATTTGGCACCGTGGTCCTTGGTACTTCGACAATAGCTTAATTGTTCTGAAAAATCGGTGGGAATGGGTGACATCTCTACTTTGGAGTTCAATAAGGTAGAGCTCTGGGTCCAGATCCACGATGTACCAATTATGGGTATGAATAGAAGGGCGGCAAAATGGATGGCTGAATAGATTGGTTGTGTGGTGGATATTCCGAAAGATTCCAAAGATTGTTGGGGTAAGTTTCTGAAAGTGAAAGTCTAAATCGATATATCCAAACCGCTGAACTGATGGCTCCGGTTGAAGTTGGATAAATCGAATAATATAGTTATGGTGGGTTTGAAGTATGAACAGCTTCCAGAGTTCTGTTATGCTTGTGGTAGAATTGGGCATGGGAGTAAGGACTCTCCTGATGAGGAGGCCAGGATTGGAGCATTGAATGGAGCCACTACCAAGTTTGGGGCGTGGATGCGAGCTTCGGTTCCAGATAGATTGAAAGTGAGACCCCATTTGCAGAAAGAAGGAATTTCAAAACTGAAGGTTAGTTCACCGGAGGGGCTTCATGAGGTCAGTGTGGCTGGTCCTTTACTTCTGAGATCTGGTTTGCTCGATTCTCAGTCAGGGGACCTGACCGACATAGTTATGGCTTCAGAAAAACCGTCAACAGTGTCTCTGTTGGAAACCCTAACATTGCCAATTGGGCCTGGGTGCCCCAAAGTTCAAAATATGTGGGTTGAAGACCCAATAGAAGGGCACACTGTTGACAACAATGCTATAATTGGTTTGGATGGTCAGGTTTGTAATAGGCCGACGACATTAGAGCATGATTTCAGCATTGCTTTGGAAAGCCCATTGATAGATAATTTGGAAACTGAAGACAATGCTATGTCCTGCACTAAACAGTCTGATCTGAGTAATGTTCCACTAATGGGGAGTACCAGGAAATGGAAAAGATTGGCGAGAGAGGGGATGATTGACCGACCTTTGGCCAGCTCTTCCAGTCAAGCCTGAAAAATGCTTACGGTGCGTAGAACGGGGATGAAGAACTTTAGAGGGGTTTATCCTTCTTAAATAAATAAGTCAAATTTCGATTATCCTGGGAAAAGAAAAGCTCCAGTGTCAAGGGCACAGCCTCCCATCTTATCACAACCAGTGGTAGATACCCTCCCTAGCCCTTTGCGAAAATGGGACATTCAGGTTGGAAAACGGAAGCTGATACTTGATTTCTCGGCAGAGAATAAACATAGCAAAAAAGGCAGAATTCTCGTTTTTTCAGATATTGTTAGTTCGGCGAAGCCTGATTCCTTAGCCCGCTGGGGGTCATGATTGGTCTTAGCTGGAATGTCCGGGGTTTGGGGAATCCCCCGGCATTTGCAGCCTTGAAGAGGTTGCTGAAGAAACAGTCCCCTGATTTCATCTTCGTCTCAGAAACAAAAATTTCTGGTCGGAAGGCAGCACAAATTAGAGATATTCTTGTGGTTTATGATGTTTTCTATGTAGATAGTAATGGTAGTAGTGGTAGTTTGATGCTCTTGTGGAAAAAAGAACTAGTGGTTACAATTCTGTCTTTTTCTGCAGGTCATATCGATGCAAGAGTTCATATGGAAGATGGGTTCCTGTGGCGATTCTCGGGTTTCTATGGTGACCCTTCCCCCCAGTCTGATCTGAGTAATGTTCCACTAATGGGGAGTACCAGGAAATGGAAAAGATTGGCGAGAGAGGGGATGATTGACCGACCTTTGGCCAGCTCTTCCAGTCAAGCCTGAAAAATGCTTACGGTGCGTAGAACGGGGATGAAGAACTTTAGAGGGGTTTATCCTTCTTAAATAAATAAGTCAAATTTCGATTATCCTGGGAAAAGAAAAGCTCCAGTGTCAAGGGCACAGCCTCCCATCTTATCACAACCAGTAGTAGATACCCTCCCTAGCCCTTTGCGAAAATGGGACATTCAGGTTGGAAAACGGAAGCTGATACTTGAAGACTGTGAACTTATTGAATTGGGTTATTCAGGTCCGATGCTTACTTGGAACAACAGAAGAGATGGACACAGTAACATACATGAAAGACTAGATAGATTCTTAGCTGATAATCAATGGAGAGACAGGTTTGATCAAGTCTTAGTTGAACATTTGGGTTTTCACTCTTCGGATCATCGCCCGATCCTCTTGCAGTTTAATTGGTTGGGCAGGCCTCGGATTGACAAACATTTGGGGTTCCATTTTGAACCTTACTGGTTAAAAGAAGTTGACTTAGACAGAGTAGTTCAAGACGTATGGACGGAGAATGGTCTCTCTTTTACAATGCCAACATGTGGCTTCTTATAGGTTAAACCCTACAAAGCACAATTGTTATTCTCCTTATAGCTTGCCGACACATCTCTCTCTTGTGGCTATACTTTGAATCAATATTTTTTTGTATGGCCAAAATCCAGTTATCTCATCAGTTGCTTATACATATCTATTATTCTCTCTTCGCTGATCTTGTGTTCCAATCATTAATTTATCTTCTCAAAATCTACTTGAGAACTATAAACATAACCTTCCCTCTAATACTCTCTAATGTTAAGTGCAACTTTTACTGAGAGCCACATGTTGATTATGTTTTTGGTCTCAAACCAACATGTGGCTCTCAGCAATAGCTGCACTTAGCATTAGAGGGAGGGTTATGATTGTGTTCTCATGTAGGTTATGAGAGGATTGATTATGGATTGGAACACGAGATCTGGAAGAATGAATACTAGAAATGTATAAGCAATTGATGGGATAATTGGTTCTTGGCCATAAAAAAACAAGTATTGCTTTAAAGTATAGCCACACGAGAGAGGGTATTAAAGCTATATGGAGAATAACAACTATGCGTTGTAGGATTTGACCCATAAGAAGCCATATGTTGGCTATATATACTTGAGGGGATATGATGTTCATACCTGTAGAAAGGCAGGAAATGACAGAATAGCTAGTGATGTTGGTGATTCAGATAGACAGAGACCCTTTTGTTAATTCATTTTGAGCCAATTTTCCAATTAAATACATCGATATTATAGATTTGCCTTAGGTTAAAAGGCCAATGAAGATTATAGGGAAAGGCTATAGTGTATAGCATATTGATCTTTTTAACTACCTGAAACATCACAAGATTATTAGTATCATCACCAACCCGTGACTATCCTCCTTTCTAACTTCCGAGAAAACCTCTCGAGTGGAAGGCAGCGGCTCCTTGCCAAGTATACATCCTCTCACTTTGTCTAACTTAGAATTGAGTCCAGCCAAAAATTTAAATGCATGGTCCTTCTCAATCATTTTCTTGATTTGAGCACTATCAACTGCACACGCCCACTCAAGTTAATAAAAAAGATCAAGCTCTTACCACAAACCTTTTAAGATGTTGTAATATTTAGTAACAGTCTGATCTCATTGTCTTGTCTCTTAGATATATATTTTTTTAATTTTACAGACTTGTGCGGAATTGCCTAAGTCTGAATGTGCCTCACTCGTTACATCCCATAATTCTTTAGCAACGGAGTGATACGTATATGTGTGACCTATCTTGTGATACATATATGTGTGGCCTGTCTCTGAATCTATGGAGTTCAAGAGCAATGACATAATCATGGAATTCTCAGCATCCTAGATAGCGTAAGCTAAATCATCTTCTTTGGAGCCGCTGTTGTACTAGTGAGATACCCAATCTTCCCTCTTTCCGCTTTACTGACTGAGACCACTGTAGAAAGTTCTGCCCATTTAGTAGATGAGTGGTGTTTATAGATAAATTTGGTAATAATGGTCAAATCGCAACGTGGGCTGTTTGATTGGTTTATATATTGAAGAATAGTCTAATTTTTGTAAGCTTCAAATTTCGTTACCAAGTCTTAAAGATACAGATCTAAAGAAAAGGTAAGATTGAAAACTGAAATAGCCAAAGAAAAAAACCATGCCCTTAAACAAGTTTGGGACTGATATTTATACTTAACGAGGGCGTGTTTGAGCGTCCAAACTCGAGTACTTCGGCTGACACTAAAGGTAGCTTGGGCAGCTAAATCTTTCAGCTTACACATGTCTCGCGGTTCGGCGAATGCTTGGCTGACATGTGCGTACTCTGATATTGCTGCACCGCTGTCTAAGTGACACGTAAGCCTCACTTGGGGCATTTTGTGTTGTTAGATGAAAACGAGTTCGATGGATGAAACAGAGGCTTGGTTCTATGTATGACTCGCCCGAGTGGATACACTTAGTGGTGTCTTCTTTCCTCAAGTGCGACTTCTTGGGCAGACTTTTGTATGGATGTGACCCGGGGGTCGTGGTCTTCGCCCCAATGAACAACTAGGTTTATATGTTTGGGAGAGGATTGTTGAATGGGCTAATCTAGGCTCTTGCTCTTGGATCCACTAGACATCTGGACCACGTGGCAGTAGGCCCAATTTTTTTTGGATAACATCTTGCCCCCAGTCTTGCCTATTGAGTAAAGTATTATTAGGGAAGACTCGTATTTGCCTGAAACTCTGAATTTCAGACATTCCACCTTCTTAGTTGGTCAAGTTACCCATGCGTTGCCATCAGTTGCCCAAGTGATATCCCTCGGCCAGAGGATTCTTGTTTGGGGAAAATGTGGTGGGAAATGTTGCTTTTCTCGTACTCAATCTGGCATGTGTTAGATTTGATTTGACGGTTACACTGCCCTAGACCCACGTGTCAAACACCGAGCGACACGTTGTTTGTCTTTCCGTACGCCTCAACCGCCATGGTAATAATGGCCACGATCTCTGAGACTTTCGACGCCGTTAGATTCCTTGCACGGGATTTAACAGACATGGGTTCTTCTTCCTCATATATAAATACTGGTATCTTTCTTCCTTTCTCTTCTCTGTGTTTCAAGTTCTCTCACTAACAAGAAAGAAAACTCTCTCTATGTCTCTCTTTAGAGAACTCTCGTTTGTTGACCTTGTTGCCATGTTCTGATCACCGGGTGACGAATCTTAGCTATGTTTCCGGTGAGTTTTTTCTTTAACCATGAATCTTTAGTATACTAAGTTTTGGATGAGATTTTCTTTTATTAATAATTCAATGGAGGTCGAAAGGAGAGGTTTTGTAATCTTTCATTAAGCTCATGATTTCTTGGCATCGGCTGTCCCTTCTTTATCATCTCATTATCTAGATGACTGTTTTTTGGTTTTAGACTCTTCAAGTTATTTATCAAACTCAGCTAAAATAGTTGGCAAGACATTCAAAGGTCCCTATTTACTTGCTGAACAAGAGAAGATCACGAAGTCTGATATCGAGGATCACTGTGGCCTCTAGGTTCAATACTCATCTGAGAACCCTTCTTTCATGGATTGTGAGGTCAACTCGGTTGACTAGAGGAGTTTGGGGGAATACATGACCTTTTTTATATTCCCTAGGAAGTTATTTTTTGTTTGCTAAGGAATCACGTCGCCTGGAATCCTCCCTAGGGCTGCGTGGTGGTTTGTGGGTTTATGTTGTGATGTGGGGTTAACTTGCCTATCCCAAGATTGAAAATACCTACAAGGTTATACTAAACAACATAGGAGGGGTTGAATAGGTTGACACTCTATTTTTAAAACTTTTTCTAGACTTTTGTCAAAACCTTGTTGAGCATAAAAATTAACCTTTAACATGATTGTTATGAGAAAACAATGAACACATGTATTCTCAATTCACCACCCTTAGTCTACAAAACATATAACAAGAGACAATGTATATTATAAACAAATGTGTTCAATACAAAGCAAATTCCACAAGATGTACTTTGAATATTACAATGTGAATTCACTAAGTGGAACTTTACAACTTGATATAGAATATCACAAGATACAATGTTCAAACACTTACAAAGATACAAGAGACAAATGTTGATTCAACAAATAATGTGTACATCTCTTTCTCTACAAAATTCTTGTTTACAAAGATGTGAAGCAATGAAGATCTTAAACAAGATATATTGATCATACATACAAATATAAAGAGATAGAGATAAAGACATTTGACACATTATTTTTTATGTGGTAAAACCTCTAGAGAGGAAATATCCACAGGTTGAATACAACCATCGGGTACCTTTATTATTGGAAAGTAGATAAGACATTCCTCAAAAGTGACCAACAAATGACACACTCTCTATTGGACTCCACTTCTACACAACACCATTGAGATGTTGGAAATTCCTCAAGAGTGATCCACAAATGACACACTCTCTATTGGACTTCATGTAAACTCAATATCCTGGGTCTACCAATAATATAGTTTACTTTCTATCCAAGACACTCTTGCCTCTAGAAAGTCTCCCTTGCTTAACTATCACGATCTCCCCAATCCTATTCAAGACTTCTTGCTTGATTATCAAGACCACTTATCCTAACCAAGACTCCTTGCTTCACTATCCGGAGCCTCACACTCCTAGCCAAGACTTCCACCTTTTGCAAGGTAAATGATCTAAGTGTAATGCAAATGATGCAAACACATGCAACATAGAATATATGATCAATACATTCTATGGAAACTAGAAATAATCAATGAGCACATAAAGTATATTTTTCTAGTTTATAATCCAAAAATGACACCACAGAAAATGATGCATGAGCATATGAAATGTATGGATTAGGTACACTCCATGAAGATCTAGACATAGACAACAAAGTTCACAAAACAAGATTGTCTAGATCTTATACATGAACAAAAACCTAGAGCATGCATAATTTCCAAAAACACACTTTAATCCTAGATTTTGTTCATGTCACTAAAGCTTGAAATAAAAATATTCATGAAGCACATATCCAAGACTTTAGAACTAAAACAAAAATGCTAGAAACACAAGATATGATCATTCAAATCTCTAGCAACCATTTAGAGCATATATTCACAAATTAACCAATTAAATCCTAATAGACTCTAAATATAAAATAAAATGTGCTAATTCTAGATATATTTAATTAAAGAGTCCTAGCACATGAAAAGGCTATTAATCATGAAAATAAAGTCAATCAAAGCACAAATATTCCTACGTAATAAGCTAGTCATAATACAACTCACAAACATGTGAAAAACTAGATTTAAGAGAACCTAGATCACAATCAAGTCTCTAATTAGAAAATTCTAGCTTATAATTGAAGTACTATCACTCATCAACATTTGTTCAAGTCACATACACAAAAAAAAACGAAGAAGACCTAAGGTAATTGAACATTTTGAAAGTCCAAATCACAAAAGATATTTTAATTCGTGTGCAGTCACGAAACTTATATAGAACCACCAAAATACTTGAACAAAAGACTTCAAGGTTGCTTGAAGATGATAGAGGACTTCTAGAAAAAACTTCTCCAACTTGAATCACTCAAATCGGATAAGCAATGAGAGAGATATGGTGATTCAAAGTTCAGAGAAAATCTGTAAATTTTTCTGCACTACATCTTCTTCAATTTCGAAAATGAAAGGGAAGGAGATATTTAAACGAGAGGGAAAGAGGGGATTGGAGCGGCCAATGGCCATGCGCTACCTTATTTCCCCAAGGAGGCATGTGGCCATCTTGGGGGCAGGAGGCCCTCCTCCCCAGATGGCCAGGCGCCTCCTCAGGGATGGGTGGCAGATGGCCTTTGGCCATTTGCTTCCTCCTTCGCGCACATTCGAGTTCTTTGACCGTTCTCCAGCCTTCGAACTCTGAATTTGAATCCGTTTTCAGATTAAAAACTTGGACTCTCTCATGCACATGGACGACTATGAAACTTTGACCAGAAAATAAGAATTCGACTTGATACACGAAGACGAAGACAATGCATGGTAAGTGACCGGAAAGTTTCGTAACTTTTTACTCGAAACTTCTTATCCTATAGTCTTTTGAAAACTAATGAGTGAGTAATCGAAATGACCAGAACTCAATAAGGAATAATATAAGATCAAATTCAAGTCCAAGGTCCATAAAACATAAACAAACAAATACATGAACACACAAGAATGCCATTTCCCAGATATAGTCATAGAACAAACAATTTACACAATTTGTCAATTTAAGTCTAATGCATGAGCATTCATTATCAAGTGTGTGAATAAGTTATACCAATTGAGCACAACGATGCAGGGACACATATGGATGAAATGTGTGTGTGTTCCTTAACGCCTTGCAAGAGGATAGAGGTCATAAAATACCTTTGTAGACAATAACACTTTCTCCACTTAAAGGCTTCACTTTGCTTGAAGAGTTGTCCAACTTCCTTAAAGCTTGATAGACCGTGAATCCTAGACAACTAAACAATACAAAGTAAATGTTTTGATATAGAATAATGCCAACATAACTCAAAATCCTAATAATCTCCCCTTTTGGCAAATTATATGTCAAAACACCTATACAAGATACTAAAACATACAACATGAAGATTGATCACAAAACTCACCCTCAAATTACAATGAGTTAATACACCTAGACTAATCTTCTAAAATGCTTGAACTTCTTCACCTGTGCTTCTCTTGATATCACCTAAAATAAACTTGAAAGTACAAGAATATCCAAGAGAATATATCCAAGAGAATATTGTTAGGATTATGCTCAATAGCAAGAGTTTAATGATGTATTTGACAATCGTTTCATATTAATAAAGTGATTTCTAGTTTAAGAAATCTTAGAGCATTTATAGTTTAATTATTATAATTGTCAAAAGTAAATAATCATAAGGTCAAAAGGCTATGAGAGATGAAGAATTGTTCATACATCTAGATATATATGAGGTATAGAAAATTCTTTAGTTAGTCTTGAACAATGTTCACAACTTAAGATAAAGGTTAGGCGCATTTACCTTGTTAAAGTTTTAGATTCTTTTGCTAGCATTTTAGTGGGATCAAATGTGTTATGATGAGTCTAAAATCATCAAAGTGTAGTGTCTTTGGGCAAAAGAATCTAGTGCACTAGGTGTATTGAATAGGATCACAGTGAAATACTTTATCTAGAACCGTCAATGGATAAAAGTTTTCACTTGAGGACAATTGGAGAGTCTATCTCAATCTTGAGATAAATGGTGGACTTATGGTTACAAGTGTTATCATTTGAGCTATCAATGAGTACAATTATATAGCATAGTCTATCCTCGATAGTTTGGTGGTATTCATTCGTTAATCAATAGAGGACTTCATTTATAGATATGGACATGGTGGCTCCATTTATTAAATATGAGTAGAATATCATCATATGGATGTTTTGAGGTATTGGATTTTAAATCTTAACGTTAAGTTTTCAATAGTGTCTAATGAAACATGGCTTCTAGACAAGTCAAAATATCCAAGTTCAAAATGTGGTCATATGAGTAAATTTGGTAACTAGGATAGCTATAGGCGGTCTATGAGCTCTTGGCGATTACTGATATTCTTCACGAGGATATACTATCTCCAATAAGATTGTCTAGGGTATGAATGAGAAATATTATCTTATTCTATCTTTATTTAATAGTTCAATTTTAGCTCTTTAGTGGAGGAATGAGCTAAAATTAATAGATCGGATCTAAGTGAATAATTTGTTGATTGTGATTATGTTATGTCTATTGGAGCTTAAATTTAGATAGCCCGCCAAGATCCCCAATTCACACGAACTTGCATGGATCACTTGATATATTCTACCAGACCAATTTATGGGTCCATCTAGAATTGAATTAAGGCATGTGGACTTGTTTCTTTTATAGTAAGAATAGATCTAGTTCACATGTGGATGTTTTATTGAAGTCCAATGGATTTAATAAAATGGAAAAATAATATATTGCACAAGTATTTACTTGGGCGGCAAGGCTAAATTAATTAGTCTAATATATTGTTTTATTTTATTTTATTAATCAAATGGAAATTAATTAATTGTTTGATTAAAAGTTAAAATCTTTTTCTAACTAGGAGTAGGACTCTTAGTGTCATAGTATTTTTGGTAGTATGGTAAATATCAAAGACTATATTTGATAAGTAGATAAATAAAAATATTTTATTTATCTAGTCAAATTAGGAAGTTTTTGATATAGTCACAATTTTAATATTCAATAATTTATTATTGGATAATACACTCATGAGTTGATAGGAAACTTAGAGAACAAGTAATCCTACTTGTGTGGAGATTTGACTACAAGGTAGAAATCCTACTTGAGTGAGAATTTTGGCCACCATATATATATATATATATATATATATATATATAAAATATTAAATTTGGAATTAATAAGGTGAGTTAAAAAAAGTTTCTTTTTTTTAAAGAAAGAATTTTTATTTTCTTGCTTTTGAATAAAAAAAAACTTCCAACTAAAGAAAGGGGTGTAGAATTCGGCTATAGAGAAGAAGAATAAGGAGCGTTTTATTTTTGATAGTACATTAGAAGCTTTTACATCAAAAGGCTTAATGTACAAGATCGAATTAGGGTTCACGCGAGAATGTATGGATATATATGTTTTATAATATGGTTTGTTATTACTCAATTTTGGTCCTAGAATTTCAATGTAATTTTTATTTGGAGTTGTAACAAGAAGGGTGGTCTATCATCGCCGTAATTTCCTTCTTGATAGTTGTTAAGTTTTTTATTTTATTTTATTGTTGTAATAAAAAAAAATTGCTGTAATATATTCAAGTTTCGAAAATTCGAAGAATTGAAGAATTGGAAGCAGAAAAAGAAGCAACGGAGGAAGGCCGCAGTAGCCCGTGTGCTCAAGGCAGTCGTGCAAGCCTTCGGGTGGGCGCATGGTGCTGTGTATGGGGCAGCTGCGTATGGATTTTGTTAGGATTATGCTCAATGGCAAGAGTGTAATATTGTAATTGACAATCTTCTCATATTAATAAAGTGAATTCTGATTCTTACAATTACTTATAGCATTTATTATTATAATTGTCAAGGTAAATAATCATAAGGTCAAAAGACTATGAGACATGAAGAATTGTTCATACATCCGGATATATATGAGGTAGACACAATTCTTTAGTTAGTCTTGAATAACGTTCACAACTTAAGTTAAAGGTTGGGCACCTCTATCTTGTTAAAGTTGTAGAATTCTTTTACTAGCATTTGAGTGGGATCAAATGAATATGATGAGTCTAAAATCATCGAAAGGTTTTCGAGTAAAAGAATCTAGTGCACTAGGTGCATTGAACTGGATCACAATGAAATACTTTATCTAGAACCGTCACTAGATATAAGTCTTTTCATTAAAGAGGACAATCGGAGAGTCTATCTTAATCCGGAGATAAATGATGGACTTATGGTTGCAAGTGTTATCATTAGAGCTATCAATGAGTACGATTATATAGCATAGTCTATCCTCGATAGTTTTGTGGTATACATTTGTTAATCGATAGAGGACTTCATTTATAGATATGGACATCGTGGCTCCATTTATTAAATGAGAATATAATATCATCATATGGATGTTTTGAGGTATTGGATATTAAATCTCAACGTTGAGTTTTTAATAATGATTATTGAAAACATGGCTTCTGGACAAGTCAAAGTATCCAAGTTCGAAATGTGGTCATATGAGGAAATATGGTAACTTGGAGAGCTATAGGCGGTGTATGAGCTCTTGGCGATTACTGATATTATTCACGAGGATACACCATCTCCTATAAGATTGTCTAGGGTATGAATGAGAAACATCTCCTTATTCTATCTTTATTTAAGAGTTCAATTTTAGCTCTTTAGTGGAATGAGTTAAAATTAATAGATTGGACCTAAGTGAATCATTTGTTGATTGTGATTAGGTTGTGTCTATTGAAGCTTAAATTTAGATAGCCCGCCAAGATCCTCAATCCACACGTATTTGCATGGATCACTTGATATATTCTACCGGGCCGATTTAAGGGTCCATCTAGAATTGTTTTTAATATATCAAGAATATAATATGTCTATTATTTAATTAATGGGCTGCACTATTATATTAATATATTAAAAGGAGACATGTGGGCTTGTTTCTTTTAGTAAGAATGGGTCTGGTTCACATGTGGGCTTTTATTTAAAGTCCAATGGATTAAATGAAATAAAAAAATAATATATGGCCCATTTATATAAGTGGGGCGGCAAGGTGTATATATTAACCTAATATATTATTTTGTTTCATTGTTTTAATTAAATAAGAATTAGTTAATTTATTAATTAATTGTTTAATTAAGAAACAAATCTTTTTCTGATCAGGAAATATATTTCCTAAAGTTATACTATTGGTAGTAGTATATTAAAAGTAAAAGACTTGTTTGATAAGAAAATAAATAATTAATTTTATTTATTTAATCAAATAAGAAGTCTTTTTATTTAGTCAATAAAAGAATAAAAATATCTATGAGTTAGATTAGGTTTTGAAGTCTAAAGGTTGATGGAAATTAGGGTGCAACACAAACTCTTTTTGGTATGTGATTTGCGGCAACCCTAGTCCATTTAGAGGAAGATTTCGGCAATCCTAAATAGAAGAGGAAGCAAAATTTCGGCCACCTATATAATTCCACATATAGAATTCGGCCACGATAGTTGATTGAATGATTCAATTTTTCTTCTTCTTCTCAATTCATAGAAAATGATAATTTTTATTCTACTAAACATAAAAGAGAGAAGAGATTATTCTATGATAGTACACTGATTGCTTGTTCATCAATAAGCTTGTGTGTACAACATCGAATTAGGTTCACACGAGTTTCGATCATTAGATTGAGAACTCAAAAGTGACCGGAATAATTTTTGTCTTCTTTTGATTGTTTTGTGACTAACAAAAGAAAAAGAAAACTTTGTTCATCCATTCTCAGGTTTGCAATTCAAAGAAAAAGGGAGACCACGCTCCTAGGTGATTCACGTACGTGTTCGGATTGGAAGATCTCGCGGTACTGTTCACGATCACTGTTCACGGCAGGGTACTGTTCACGATCACTGTTCACGCGGGTACTGTTCACAATCACTGTTCATATGGGTGCTGTTCACGGTCATCGGAAAGGATTTTGCGGATTACCAATCGACGTAAGTCAATCGGATCACGCGTCAAGAGGTATTTAACTCTAACCGTATATATTTGAGTTTAATTAATTAAAAGGTTAAGGTTCAACTTTGAGAAAAATTTTAAAACCATACGAAATCTATTTTTCGTTTCTTCCGCTGCGTTTTATATCGATTTTTCCCTACAATTGGTATCAGAGCCTTGGTTGTACCTTTTAATTAATTAACGTATATATACGTGAATCTATTTCTTTTTTATTGTGATTATACATGTTTTAGAAAGAGATGGCACTCTAGGTATTCGCATATATAATTACATGTTGAATGTATGGATTTATATATGTTTTATAAAGTGAATTGTTATTGCTCGATTTTGGTCCTAGAATTTCAATGTAATTTTTGTTTCGGATTTGTAACAAGAAGGGTGGTTTATTATCGCCATAATTCCTTCTTGGTAGTTGCTAGGGTTTTATTTCTTTTGTATGTAAAATAAGTGCAGTATTTTTTTTGTAATCAGGTGCAGTATTTTTTTTGTAAATCTTACTGCAGTAAAATAAAAAAAAAAAATTTGCTGCAGTAATTTATTCGTAATATGATGTAATGTATTCGGGTATTGAAAATTCGAAGACACGAAGAAAAACGAAGCAACCGGAACCGAGAACGAGCACCGTGCGCACCCTAGGACTGGATTGGGCTGCGCATGGCAAGCCCAATCCTTGGTGGGCTGCGCACGGCAGCCTTGTGTGGCCTTATGGGCTGCGCAAGGCAGCCCCTTTGTGGGGTTGTGGGCTGTGCACGTCCATGGGAGGAGGCCGAGGGATGAGCGTATGGTTGATGGCCACCTGAAGATCTTGTATTCATAACAATTGTAATTTACTTGCTTTTCTAGGATGCGCTAAAATTGTTGCTATTTAATTTTTGCTTAAATATTACAATATTTGTTCTTGTATGATAACATGACATTTTAGAATAGGAGTGCCACTCATATATCTCTTTTGGTATGAACATGCATTGAATGATTTAGGTATCTAATTGACATCTAGATAACTTGGTAAAAATCATTCTTTGGGATTTAATCACACGCCTTAAATAATTGAGTGGGAGAAGGTGTGCAAGAATGCCTATGGCCTCCAAGATTAGTTGAGTTTTATTATTTTTGGTAATCTTCCCAAGGGGCGTCCATAAATGGAATTTAACAATATACTTCCTTACAAGGATAGACTAGACAATTGACTTAAACAAAATCTACTCCCCAAGGAGGGATTTTCGTGGGAGAAAATTGAGGGTCGATATCTTGGTAACACACTCAATGTAATATTATTAATATCCTCCCAAGAGTTCTTGTTAATAAAAATTACAAGGCTAAAATTAAAAATGCTGGTTGTTATGTTAACAATTAGGTGGGACCTAGTCTAACTAGTAAATAGTGCGAACTCCCAAAGGAGGCGTAATATTTATGGGTGTTGTATCACCGTTGAATTTTTATGATTGAATTATTTATTTTAATTCAAGATAAATTTTTAAAAGTGCTATTATCATGATTATTTACTTATATATGTTTTTGTTTTAATCAGAAATCATGACCCCATCACTTATGAACATCCTGAAAGATAACACCTTAACTGGAGATAACTCGTAACATGGAAAAGGAAAATTGGGTTGTTGCTGCAAAGTGAAAAACATAAGTTTGTTCTGACCACTCCTAAACCACCCCTTCCTAATAATGAATCTAATGTGATGCAAAGAGATGAGTATGAGCAGTGGAAGACTTCTGATGATATGGCAAAATGTTACATTATGGCCACTATCTCCGACGTGTTGCAACAGCAACATGAAGGAATGGAGTCCGCTGCTGATATAATGATGTCTCTAGAGGAAATGTTTGCTATGAGGTCTAGGACGACTAAGAGAGAGGCAATGACTGCTTTTATGAATCTTAGGATGAAACCTGGACGATCTGTGAAAGATCACATGATGAAAGTCATAGCACATCTCAATATTGCTGAACTAAATGGTGCTGAGATTGATGGTGAGACCAAAATTGGTATGGTAGTTAACTTACTGTCAGATTCCTTTGATCAGTTCAAGTTGGACTACACCTTGAACAAAAAGGAATACACCTTGCAGGGCCTGATGCAAGATGTTCAAAGCGCTGAAAAGATCCTTGTGAAAAACAAAGGTCAAGAAACAACAGAAGAAAAAGCAACTTGGGCCTACCAAGAAGGAAACCAAGAAAGTAACCAAGATCAAAGTGAAATGCTTCCTTTATGGTGAAAAGGGACATTGGAAAAGAGATTGCCCAAAGTCCCAGAAAAAGAAGGAAGAAGGTAATGTTAATTATCTAGAAACATGTTTTCTGGCAGATTCTACTGATTCTTGGATCATAGACTCTGGAGCCACTAATCATGTTTGTTATTCCTTGCAAGGGTTTCAGGAAAAGAGAAGGTTGAATGAAGATGAAGTCAATTTGTGCTTGGGCAACGGAACGTTAGTGTCTGCATGTGCAGTGGGAGATATTAGAGTTATTTTAGATTCTAGTAGGCATTTAGATTTAATAGACGTTTATTATGTACCTCAATTCAAGAGAAATTTATTTTCAGTTTCTTGTTTAAATAAGTTTGGATATTCGGTTACTTTTAATAAAACTTTTATTATTAGTAAGAATGACAAAGTTGTTTGCAAAGGTACATTGGAAAACGGTTTATTCTTTTTGCATAGAAATATCTCTCACTCGTTAGACACAGAATAACGGAACCTAATCATAAAAGAGTAAAATTATCAAAAGATGAAACCTATCTTTGGCATTTACGCCTAGGTCACATTAACCTTAATAGGATTAAAAGATTGGTATGTGACGGACCTTTAAGTGACTTCAAGTTTGATGATCTACCAACTTGTGAATCTTGTTTGGAAGGTAAAATGACCAAAAGGCCATTCAATACCAAAGGTGCAAGAGCCACTGAATGTTTAGGACTAATACACACTGATGTATGTGGTCCTATGAGCATTCAAGCTTGAGGTGGATATGAGTACTTCATCACCTTCACAGATGATTACTCAAAATTTGGTTAAGTGTATCTCATGAGACATAAGTCGGATGCATTTGATATGTTCAAAGCATTCAAAGCTGAAGTAGAAAATTAGCTTGAGAAACATATAAAAATCTTGAGATCTGATCGTGGTGGAGAATATCTATCTGGAGAGTTTCAGCAATATCTTATTGATAATAGGATAGTTTCTCAGCTTTCTGCACCAGGTACACCTCAACAAAATGGGGTAGCAGAAAGGAACAATAAGACTCTTTTAGAGATGGTTAGATCAATGTTGAGTTATTCCACACTTCCTATTTCTTTTTTTGGGATATGCTCTACAAACAGCAATATATATTCTAAACGATGTACCATCTAAATCTCCACATGAATTGTGGACTGGGCGAAAGCCTAGTTTACAACACATGAGGATATTTGGTTGTCCTGAACATGTGTTGAAAGGAAAGACAGAAAAGATGGAGTCCCGTTCGGAAACATGTATATTTGTGGGGTATCCAAAAGGAACTAAATGATATTATTTCTATAGTCCTTCTGATCTAAAAGTATTTGTTTCAACAAATGCTTTATTTCTAGAAAAGGACTATATGAATAATTTTGTGCCCAAAAGTAGAATTGTCCTGAATGAGATGTCAGGAGATACAATTCCACAAGAGGTTTCACAACCCAGCCCAATTGTAAGTTCCACTCCAACACAAGATCAACAACCTACCATTCCTCGTCGTAGTGGGAGGGTTAGAACACAACCCGAAAGATATATCGGTCTAGGAGAATCTGTTGAGAATCTCCTAGACGACGATGATCCCTACACGTACAATAAAGCTATGTAGGATGTTGATTGTCGTCATTGGCAAAAGGAAATACAATCCAAGATTGAATCGATCTTCAATAACAAAGTCTGGTCCCTTATAGACTTGCCTAAAGGGATAAAACCCATTGGGTGCAAGTGGGTATACAAGAGTAAAAGAGGTATGGATGGTAAGGTGGAAACCTTTAAAGCTAGACTAGTAGCTAAAGGTTATACACAGAAAGAAGGTATCGATTACGAGGAAACCTTCTCACCTGTGGCCATGCTTAAATCCATTAGGATACTCTTATCCATTGCAGCATCTCTAGACCTAGAGATTTGGCAAATGGACGTCAAGACAGCTTTCCTTAATGGAAGTCTTGACGAGAGCATCTACATGATGCAACCAGAGGGATTCATTGAAAAAGGCCAAGAAGAAAGAGTATGCAAGTTGCAAAAGTCCATATATGGACTAAAGCAAGCATCCAGATCCTGGCACATAAGGTTCGATCAAGTTGTAAAGGGTTTTGGATTTATTCAAAACCCTGACGAACCTTGTGTATACAAGAGGATCAAAGACGACAAGTTGGTTTTCCTCATTCTTTATGTTAATGATATACTACTCATTGGAAACGATGTAGGTATATTGACATCAGTGAAAGAATGGTTAGCAAAACAATTTGATATGAAGGACTTAGGAGAAGCAAGTTATATTCTTGGTATCCAAGTAATAAGGGATAGAAAGAATAGAACGATTGCATTATCCCAAGCTTCATACATTGATAAAATCTTGTCTAGATTCACCATGCAAGATTCCAAGAAAGGTATGTTACCTTTTAGACATGGAATCAAACTTTCTAAGGGTCAAGCACCTAAGAATGTGCATGAAGAGCAATTCATGAGTAAAGTTCCATATGCCTCGGCAGTTGGAAGTCTCATGTATGCAATGCTATGTACTAGACCAGATATTTGTTTTGCTGTTGGCATAGTTAGCAGGTTTCAATCGAAACCTGGTCCTGATCATTGGACGGCAGTCAAGCATATTTTCAAGTATCTCAAGAGAACTAGAGATTATATGCTTGTATACTTTGGAGGGGATTTAATTCCCGTTGGATATATAGATTCTGATTTCCAGTCGAATTCTGACTCCAGAAAATCCACATCAGGATCTGTGTTTACCATTAAAGGAGGAGCAGTCATATGGAGGAGTATCAAGCAATCTTGTATTGCTGATTCCACCATGGAAGCTGAGTATGTTGCTGCATGCGAAGCTGCCAAAGAGGCTGTTTGGCTCCGCCAATTCTTGATTGACTTAGAAGTGGTTCCTAGTGCGAATAAGTAGATCACTATACACTGTGACAATAGTGGCGCAGTGGCTAATTCGAAAGAACCAAGAAGTCATAAGAGAGGCAAACACATTGAAAGGAAGTATCACCTTTTGAGGGAAATTGTTCATAGGGGAGACGTGACGATCACCAAAATTGCGTCAGCAGAAAATCTAGTGGATCCTTTCACAAAGGCTCTACCTCAGAAGAGCTTTGATGGACATCTAGAGAACATGGGAAAGAGAGATATGACACACTTGCTATAGAGCAAGTGGGAGATTGTTAGGATTATGCTCAATGGCAAGAGTGTAATATTGTAATTGACAATCTTCTCATATTAATAAAGTAAATTCTGATTCTTACAATTACTTATAGCATTTATTATTATAATTTTCAAGGTAAATAATCATAAGGTCAAAAGACTATGAGACATGAAGAATTGTTCATACATCCGGATATGTATAAGGTAGACACAATTCTTTAGTTAGTCTTGAATAACGTTCACAACTTAAGTTAAAGGTTGAGCACCTCTATCTTGTTAAAGTTGTAGAATTCTTTTACTAGCATTTGAGTGGGATCAAATGAATATGATGAGTCTAAAATCATCGAAAGGTTTTCGAGTAAAAGAATCTAGTGCACTAGGTGCATTGAACTGGATCACAATGAAATACTTTATCTAGAACCGTCACTAGATATAAGTCTTTTCATTAAAGAGGACAATCGGAGAGTCTATCTTAATCCTGAGATAAATGATGGACTTATGGTTGTAAGTGTTAACATTAGAGCTATCAATGAGTACTATTATATAGCATAGTCTATCCTCGATAGTTTGGTGGTATACATTTGTTAATCGATAGAGGACTTCATTTATAGATATGGACATCCTGGCTCCATTTATTAAATGAGAGTATAATATCATCATATGGATGTTTTGAGGTATTGGATATTAAATCTCAACGTTGAGTTTTCAATAATGATTATTGAAAACATGGCTTTTGGACAATTCAAAGTATCCAAGTTCGAAATGTGGTCATATGAGGAAATATGGTAACTTGGAGAGCTATAGGCGGTCTATGAGCTCTTGGCGATTACTGATATTATTCACGAGGATACACCATCTCCTATAAGATTGTCTAGGGTATGAATGAGAAACATCTCCTTATTCTATCTTTATTTAAGAGTTCAATTTTAGCTCTTTAGTGGAATGAGTTAAAATTAATAGATTGGACCTAAGTGAATCATTTGTTGATTGTGATTAGGTTGTGTCTATTGAAGCTTAAATTTAGATAGCCCGCCAAGATCCCCAATCCACACGTATTTGCATGGATCACTTGATATATTCTACCGGGCCGATTTAAGGGTCCATCTAGAATTGTTTTTAATATATCAAGAATATAATATGTCTATTATTTAATTAATGGGCTGCACTATTATATTAATATATTAAAAGGAGACATGTGGGCTTGTTTCTTTTAGTAAGAATGGGTCTGGTTCACATGTGGGCTTTTATTTAAAGTCCAATGGATTAAATGAAATAAAAAAATAATATATGACCCATTTATATAAGTGGGGCGGCAAGGTGTATATATTAACCTAATATGTTATTTTGTTTCATTGTTTTAATTAAATAAGAATTAGTTAATTTATTAATTAATTGTTTAATTAAGAAACAAATCTTTTTCTGATCAGGAAATATATTTCCTAAAGTTATACTATTGGTAGTAGTATATTAAAAGTAAAAGACTTGTTTGATAAGAAAATAAATAATTAATTTTATTTATTTAATCAAATAAGAAGTCTTTTTATTTAGTCAATAAAAGAATAAAAATATCTATGAGTTGGATTAGGTTTTGAAGTCTAAAGGTTGATGGAAATTAGGGTGCAACACAAACTCTTTTTGGTATGTGATTTGCGGCAACCCTAGTCCATTTAGAGGAAGATTTCGGCAATCCTAAATAGAAGAGGAAGCAAAATTTCGGCCACCTATATAATTCCACATATAGAATTCGGCCACGATAGTTGATTGAATGATTCAATTTTTCTTCTTCTTCTCAATTCATAGAAAAGGATAATTTTTATTCTACTAAACATAAAAGAGAGAAGAGATTATTCTTTGATAGTACACTGATTGCTTGTTCATCAATAAGCTTGTGTGTACAACATCGAATTAGGTTCACGCGAGTTTCGATCATTAGATTGAGAACTCAAAAGTGACCGGAATAATTTTTGTCTTCTTTTGATTGTTTTGTGACTAACAAAAGAAAAAGAAAACTTTGTTCATCCATTCTCAGGTTTACAATTCAAAGAAAAAGGGAGACCACGCTCCTAGGTGATTCACGTACGTGTTCGGATTGGAAGATCTCGCGGTACTGTTCACGATCACTGTTCACGGCAGGGTACTGTTCACGATCACTGTTCACGACAGGGTATTGTTCACGATCACTGGTCATGCGGGTACTGTTCACAATCACTGTTCATACAGGTGCTGTTCACGGGCATCGGAAAGGATTTTGCGGATTTCCAATCGACGTAAGTCAATCGGATCACGCGTCAAGAGGTATTTAACTCTAACCGTATATATTTGAGTTTAATTAATTAAAAGGTTAAGGTTCAACTTTGAGAAAAATTTTAAAACCATACGAAATCTATTTTTCGTTTCTTCCGCTGCGTTTTATATCGATTTTTCCCTACAGATTTTGGCACGCAAGAGTTTTGATGGACCGCCGCTTGATGACTTGATCGCCAAGTTAGGGTTTCTTGTATTTCAAACAAATATAATTTACTTGCTTTTCTAGGATGGATCAAAATTGTGGCTATTTATTTTTCGTAAATATTACAATGTTTGTCATTGTTTGATAACATGTCATATAGAATAGGAGTGCCACTCATTTATCTCTTTTGGTATGAACATGCATTGAATGGTTTAGGTATCTAATTGGCATCTAGATAACTTGGTAAATCATTCCATGAAATTCTAACACACACCTTAAACAATTGAGTGGGAGAAGGTGTTTTGAACACCTATGGCCTCCAAGATAAGTTGAGCTTAATGTTTCGTGTGACCATGAATGGAATTTAGCAAGACACTTCCTTACACGGATAGACAAGACAATTGACTCAAACGATATCTACTCTCAAATGAGGGATTTTCGCGAGGGAATATATTGAAGGTCAATAACTTGGTAATACACTAAATGTGGTATTATTGATATCCTCCCAAGAGTTATTGTCAATATAAATCATAAGGCTAAATTGAAACGCTGGTTTTTATGTTAACAATTAGGTGGACCTAGTCCAACTAGTAAATGGTGCGAACTCCCAAAGGAGGCGTGACATTTATGGATGTTGGATCATCGTTGAATTTTATGATTGAATTATTTTATTTAACTCAAGATAAATATTCGAAAGTGCTTTATCATGATTGTTTTCTTATATAAGTTTTGTTTTATTCATAAATCATGACACCATCCCTAATCAACATCCTAAAAGATAATACTTTAACTGGAGATAATTATGTCACATGGAAAAGGAAAATTGGGCTATTGTTGCAATCTGAAAAGCATAAGTTCGTTTTGTCCTCTCCTAAACCACCTGCTCCTACTAATGAATCTACTGAGCAGCAAAGAGACGAGTATAAGCAGTGGGAGACCTCAGATGAGATGACAAAATGTTACATTATGGCCACCATCTCCGACGTGTTGCAACAGCGACATGAAGGAATGAGTTCTGCTGCCGATATAATGATGTCTTTAGAGGAAATGTTTGCTATGAGGTCCATGACGACTAAGAGAGAGGCAGTGACTGCTTTCATGAATCTTACGATGAAACTTGGACAGGCTGTGAAAGATCACATGATGAAGGTCATAGCACATCTCAACATTGCTGAACTCAATGGTGCTGAGATAGACGGTGAGACAAAAATTGACATGATTGTCAACTCACTATCAAGTTCCTTTGATCAGTTCAAGTTGGACTACACCTTGAACAATAAGGAATATACCTTGCAGGGCCTGATGCAAGATGTTCAAAGTACTGAAAAGATCCTTGTGAAAAGCAAGGGTCAAGAGATTCATACTGTAGGTAAAGTTGCTACTGTTAAGACCCGTAAGAAAGTCAAGAAACAACAGAAGAAAAAGCAACCAGGACCTACTAATAAAGAGACAAAGAAAGTAACCAAGATTAAAGGAAAGTGTTTCCTTTGTGGTGAAAATGGACATTGGAAAAAAAATTGCCCAAAGTCTCAGGACAAGAAGGAACAAGGTAATATTAATTATCTTGAAACATGTTTTTTGGCGGATTCTATGGATTCTTGGATCATAGACTCCAGAGCCACTAATCATGTTTGTTTTTCTTTACAGGGGTTCCAGGAAAGGAGAAGGCTTAATAAGAACGAATTCAACTTGCGTTTAGGCAACAGAGCGTTGGTGTCTACTAGTGCAGTGGGAGATATTAGAGTTAGTTTAGATTCTTAAAGGCATTTAGATTTAATAGATGTTTATTATGTACCTCAATTAAAGAGGAATTTAATTTCAGTTTCTTGTTTAAATAAATTTGGATATTCGGTTACTTTTAATAAAGCTTTTATTATTCGTAGGAATAACAAATTTGTTTGCAAAGGTACATTGGAAAATGATTTATTCTATTTGCATAACAATATCTCTCACCTGTTAGACACGGAATCAATGCAACCTAATCATAAAAGAGTAAAATTATCAAAAGATGAAACCTACCTATGGCATTTGCGCCTAGGTCATATTAACCTTGATAGGATCAAAAGATTGGTTAGTGATGGACCTTTAAGTGACTTAAAGGTTGATGATCTACCAACTTGTGAATCTTGTCTGGAAGGTAAGATGACCAAAAGGTCGTTCACTACCAAACGCACAAGAGCCACTGAATGATTAGGATTGATACACACTGATGTGTGTGGACCTATGAGCATTCAAGCTAGAGGTGGATATGAGTACTTCATCACTTTCACGAATGATTACTTAAGATTTGGCTATGTGTATCTCATGAGACATAAGTCGGATGATTTTGACATATTCAAAGCATTTAAAGCTGAAGTAGAAAATCATCTTGAGAAACACATAAAAATCTTGAGGTCTGATCGTGGTGGAGAATATCTATCTGGTGAGTTTCAGCAATATCTTATTGATAATGGGATTATTTCTCAGCTTTCTGTGCTAGGTACACCTCAACAAAATGGGGTGGTAGAAAAGAGAAATAGGACTCTGTTGGACATGGTTAGGTCTATGTTGAGTTATTCAACACTTTCTATTTCTTTTTGGGGATATGCTTTACAAACCGCTATGTACATTCTAAACAATGTACCATTCAAGTCGGTTCCTCAAACACTGCATGAGTTGTGGACTAGGCGAAAGCCTAGTTTACAACACTTAAGGATATTTGGATGTCCAGCGCACGTGTCAAAAGTGTTAACGAAAAAAATTTGCTCGGTGAGCAAAATTTCAATTAACACCCTCGTCCCCTACCGGTATGCGATAGCGAGATGAGTACCTTCGGTACCGGGGTTCCTTTTTATGATGGAGATTATTATGAACTAATATGAAGGAACCAACAGGATAGCAATAACACTGTTTTATTAAATAAGCACTTGTGTAAATGTTACACCACTCTCTCTCTTTAATCTTTCTGTTAACAACCTTTTTTGGCAAAGGTCCAAAGAAGAATTTTCCATCTGCCTAGAGCCTGGTAGAACCTAGATCGGGACCGGTACCGGTACCAAGATACCGGGGATATCCGAAACCATGAACCAGAAAGAGGTTAGTATCACATCTCACATTATGCCAGTTACCACGCAGGACCAACACTGCGGTACCTCCTACCTGGTAGCTAGGTATCGCGACATCTACCTATTACCAAGGTACCATGACATCTACCCGGTACCTAAGTACGGTGATACCAGTCCAGGATCACACTAGAATATGTATCCTGCCCGCCGAGAAAGAAGAAAGGTACCAGCAAGCTAGAACAAGTGCCAAGCCAACAAGAGCAGGCCGGTACATCAAGGTACATGCCATCAGAGTACAGAGTCCGAACTTTACTGCGAGAAACAAAGAAGAGAAAGTTGACCTCTCTGGTTATTTAATAGAGATAGTCAACCCTAATGGCCATTCACAACACTAATAATAAGGGAAACAGTCAGCTCTTTAATAGCCATTCATAACGCCATTAATGGATATAGTCAACCCTATTAATGGAGATAATCAGCCCCATTAATAAGAAGATAGTCAACTGCATTTAATAGCCATACACAACGCCATTAATGATCAGTCAACTCCTTGATGGCCATTCACAACGCCATTAATGAGAAGATATCAACTCATTAATGTCGATAAACCAATGAAGTGGGCAACAAGACTGAGACATATAACTATGCCCAAATTCTCTCCAAGAAGGGGGTTCAAACAATAAACACAGTTCACCAGCTCTGGTTCTAGACTTCGCCACCAGGACTCTCGAATATCTCTATCTCAGGGGTTCTCCAATCTCCAACCCGAAATATGGATGCCCGATTTGATCCAGAAATCTCGAGAGACACCATCGTCTATCAATGGAGGATGGATTTCATCCCCTCTTCTAAAAAAAAAAATACAGTCACCATCACCTACAGAGAGTTGTCACCATCATAGTACAGAAAAACACTTACTTATCTTCTACAGCACGAGTTCTCCATCGCCTGGAGTGTAAAAGGGACCCTGCCTGAATTCCATCTACACCACCATTGTATCGACTACTATGTACGTCAATTTTTGCCATGAATGTACCGGTACCAAATGGTACCCCTTCAACTATGACCTACCAGGTCTCATTATGTATTAATGTAAGCTCTTCAGAGCATCTCTTGAGATATATAAATATAAAGAAAGGTCTTTCTCCTTCCAATGGAAACTACCTTGGGGTTTTTTAGCATGTGATTAATCGTGATGCTTTTTTCGCCTAGGTCTGTTAACAGAAAATTTGCTCAGGGTGAGCAATCTCAGTTAACACCTTCAAGACCACTACCACGAAGGTGGTGGCCAAGGTCGAATGTACTCTAAACAGTGCTTCTTCAAATGACAAAAAATACTAATGTTAATACCATCAAAAGCGAAGAAGAATGCATTTTTTTATTAATGGTGTATCATGTACAAATACCTCTCAATTGCTCTTAATCTCTCCAAGGAGAAGTCGGGTTGTTGTCGTATGTCTGTTGAAAAGTAGTCCCCTTCTTTCTTCCTTTTTCTTTCTATTAATACATAGTTTTTGTAGGTTAAATCAACTAATTCTCCCTTTGATTTTCGCAGTCTCTCCCCTCCTTATCGGGCATGATTTCTCATTTAAATTTCATTGACTTTGTGTTAACAGCCGAATTGAGAATATCTTGGTGGAGATCAGTTTGTTTCCTTCTTGGACTTTATTACTTGTTTTGCACATACTAGATATGATCCGATGTATCTTCGTATCTTCACAGCATGATCCCTCATAGAGGTCGTTGAATACGGTATGTATGGCGAGGTAAATCAGATAGCGAGGTAGATCAGTGTCTTGGCTCTGGTATTCAGGTGCTTAACCTAGCCAGGAGCTCGGTCTAGCCTTCTGTGATTTCTTGGAGCTTGATGCGGCCCCCTGCAGACACCCTTCTATGACAGCGTTGTTTAGGCGAGCTTCTGGAGAGGTTACGAAGTAATCTCGACCCTGGGGGAGCTCCCTTATTTCAGGTTTGGTGATGCGGGCTCAGTCTGACCGCGTCGGTCTCTACTCCGGGTGTTTCTGGAGCTCACCTTTATTTCTGTGGGGTGGTATCCTAGCTCAGCTTTGGGAAGCGTGGTCTTCTTGTGGATGACTTCGTGCCTGGAGTCAGACTAGGAGGGTAAAAAATTTCCCTTTGGTCCCTAGCCAAATTTGGCTATTAACAGAAGTCCCCTCCGACTTGAACGCCGGTGATTGAGTTTGGGGTTGGAGTCAGATTTCCTATTTTATTTGGGAAATTTTTCCTCCATTACCATTACCAGAATCTTAGTAGAAATCTTTTCATTAATTTCCCCAAGTGATATGGCGTACGTAGATTGGGGTATTCAAATTAATCCGGCTACGTTACGGCCACTCCGTGATTCGCGGCAACCCACCACCGAAAATTTTGTTGTTGGGTTGTCGACGTCACTGCTCTGTCCGCTCCTATTTAAACTCGACACCTCCACTACTTTCCTCATACATTCACCTCTTTCAAGTTTCAAATTCTCTTTTGGAAAGAATTTCATCTGCTCTTTCCTAACTTCGCTAAATTTTCTTCTACCTTATCGAAAAATAGCCGTGATGGTGAGGAGGTTTCTAGTCTTGCCCTCGAAAAATGAGCGCGTAAAGGTTTTAACAGTGATGACTCTCCGCCAAGTCCCCAGCGTCGGCGGTCTACTAGAAACGTAGCCATTGGGACCGGGTTCTCTAATCGACCTGACAATCCTCTGGATGTGGTTGATGAAGATTCTGACAAAGAAGGTAGGGAGAATGCTGCCGGGAAGTGTCAAGTCACGGTTGTTGGTCCTTCATTGGAGAGGCTTGCCCCTTATGATTTTAGGGTTGACCCCGACTCTATCGTTGATTCGAACTTGATTGACCGTTTGAGGTCCAAATACGGCATCCCTGACAGTGTCTCTATCTCGGTTCCTCCCAAAGGTTATGAGTTCTTCAATCCCTCCAACGGCATGCTTCCGATTCATGTGACGGCTCTCAAGAATGGGGTCAGGCTTCCCCTTCATCCTACCCTTTGACGAGCTCTCAATGCCATCTAGCTTGCCCCTCTCCAGTTGACGTCTGGCTTCTGGAGGCATTTGATTAGCTTCCTCGTGCTATAGAGGGAACAATGCCAGCTGAGTAATGTGAAGTGGGAGCCCAGAGCAAAGGAGCTGGCATACATTTTTCAAATTGGGAGCCTCTCCGGTGCTCCCCAGGGTCAGTTCTATGCCAAAGCTAAGAACAAGCTCAATTTTATCATTCTTGCGGCTTCGAAGAAAGATCCCACTTGGAAGGAAGAGAGGATCTTGGCATGGGGTGATTGGGGGAGCTCAATTTTTATTGGGGGGCATGAGTTTGAGGTTCCCACAGTTTTCAGTGACAAACCATCGTGGGACCGGGATTCCCTGCCGCCTGAGTCTGAAGCTGTTTTGAAGGCTATTCTAGCCAGGAACTACTTGAACTTGAAGTACCCAACTGCAGAAGCCTTTGATCCTCGCAGGGTGAATCAATACCTGTGAATCTCCGATGCTATTCCTCATAAGTAACAATGAATCATCTTTCTTTGTCTCATTGACCAGCTTAATTCTGACGTTCCCCTTTTGTTTCGTTTACTTATAGTTTTTGTTGGTAAGCTAGCTTCTCGCGAAGCTCAGCAGCTCTGGCAAGCTCGCACTCCTCCCCTATCCATCAGACTAGCGAGGGGGGCTTCCCTTACTACCTCGAAGAAGGAATGTATGATTGTTTTGGCTGAGATTATGCCTGCTCCCACTCCATCGCCATCCTAGGTGAAATCCAAGATGGCTACCTTCTCGTCGTGGGCTTCCAAAGCGATAAACAAAGGCGCTTCCATTTTCCAGGTAGCTGGTATTACTACTCATGCTTCTTCTGCTCCCTCGGCTGTTACTATTGCCCCACATGCTCATCTACCTGATGTCGCTGCGATTCCAACCCCCCGAGCTTCGGAAGGCTTTGAAGCGGGTGTCGTATGGATTCCTTCTAGCCGTTCTTGCCCTTGGTCCAGCTTGACGGGGCAGGACGAGGTCTTGGAACAATTCATCATGTCTTGCGCGGGTGGTGGGATCTCTAGGATGGCCTAGATGCCTATCGATGTCTTGCTCACTAAGGGGTCTGCTGTCATAGCTGAGGTATTTGTTGTTTTTCCCGTGCTGTTCTTGAAACTGCTAACTTGCTCGGTTCCTAACCCTGGGTTTGTATCTTGTAGGCCTTCAAATTAAATGTAGCTATGGGCCACCAGGTAACCCTCCTTCGTGATCGGCCTGCTAAGGCTGAAGCCAAAGCTGAGAGAGCCATGGGATTGCTCAAGCAGGCTCAGACATTAGTAGAAGAGATGACCTCAAGCTAAGGAAAAATGGAGACCGAGCTGGCCGAGCTTCGTTGTGATTATGAGAGGACGAAGCAGTCTTATGATCAAGAACTTCTCCAATCTACCTGGTGGGCTAAGCAGAGGGATTCTTGGAAAGCTAAGGCTAAGAAGTTGGACCTCGAGAATCAGGATTTGATTGCTCAGGTGGCCAAGCTGCAAGCTTATGCGGAGACCTCCTTTACTGACGGATATTTCTGTGCTTCCTTTCAGGTTGCAGAGGCTCTCCCCCTTCCTTTTGATCTATCATCCATCGCCAGTTGGGATATAGAGGAGATAATGACTAAGGATGCTGAGTTGTCTCGCCCTGATGATGATGGAGCGGTTCCCTCTAATCAGGCAGGAGCTGGAAAGTAACCTGTCCAGGCAGACCCTCCCTTTCCTCCTCCCATCTTTACTACTTCAGATCCTGGGGAATCTTCAAGTAAGGTTCTGTCCTCGCGGTCCGAAAGAGATCAACCAAGGGCTGGGGAAGGAACAAATAGCCCGTCTGAGGAACCCTCTAGGGTGGAAATGGAGGTTGGCAGGAGCCAGACTGGGTCCATGGCTGCCCTTCTTGATGCGGCTATCCCTCCTGAGGTCATGGTAGTGATTAACGATTTCTTGGAGGAGGATCCAACTGATCAGCTGGAGGAACCTTTGAAAGGAGAGATGGTTGGCGAAGGTAGCCAAGACGGGCAACCACCTAGAGGAGGAGTTGATGGCGAGGATCAGCATGAGGGAGGGGGAGCAGCAAGGGAAATCAAGAGGGCTCTGAAGCTTGACGCTACCTGTTCATGAGTGGTTTTGATTGCCCAGAAAAGGGGGTGGGCACACCCCGCTTTACTCATGATTAGTTTAGTTGGTTTTTCTTCTTTTTTTTTGTAGCCCGGATTCGGGGGTTGGGCTCCCCGTTTGATGGATGTAGCTTTACTGTAGGATAGGCTCCTTTGTTATTAATAAGAAACTGATATAACTTCCTTCTATTTGTTTTGATCGACCTTGATTTACGAGCTTCCACCTTGATTGAGAACTACTTGCTTTATTCATGATCCTGACCATGAGTCAAACCTGCATCTTTAATGATGATTCGTTCACACTTCAATCTGGCTTCGTAGGGAACTCTTATTGAGATGATCTTAATCCTGCAAACAAAACAAGTATTTATATTTAAATCCATTTCAGGAGAGGTAACCTGATCGAGGCGTCAAGGGGGTTGTCTAGCCATTTCCTGGTCTCGAGATCTAGATGGCAACTATGCTCTTACACTCAGACCCTTCTTGGGGGTGGTAGCCCGACCAAGGTATCAGGAGGGCTGTCTAGCTATTTCCTGGTCTCAAGATCTGGATGGCAACTATGCTCTTACACACAGACCCTTCTTGGAGGTGATAGCCTGACCAAGGCATCATGAGGGCTGTCTAGCTATTTCCTGGTCTCGAGATCTGGATGGCAACTATGCTCTTACACTCAGACCCTTCTTGGGGGTGGTAGCCCGACCAAGGCATTAAGAGGGTTGTCTAGATATTTCCTGGTCTCGAGATTTGGATGGCAACTATGCTCTTACACTCAGACCCTTCTTGGGGGTGGTAGCCCGACCAAGGCATCAAGAGTAACAAGGGGGCTTCCCCGGCTAGTCCCTGGTCTTGAGATCTGGATGGCAACTATGCTCTTACACTCAGACCCTTCTTGGCGGGGGGTAGTGCCCGGCCAAGGCATCAGAGGCAATGAGGGGGTTTCCCTGGCTCGTCTCTGGTCTTGAGGTGACTATGTCGAACTTCCCAATCGAATATGTAGATACTAATGTTGAACATAATCGGAGATAAAAAAATGCAGACTTTATTGATGATCGAGATGTAGTACATCGTTATTAGGGATTTTAATGAAACCTAAATGGGGGTAATCTGCTTGAAAGCTCCCTGCTCAGGTTTAGAACTTCTTCAAGTGATTTGCGTTCTAGGTGTGGTCGATGGGTCATCCATCCATGTCTTCGAGTTTGTGGGCTCCATTGCGAGCAACTACCTTTATCAAGTATGGCCATTCCCAATTGGGGCCAAGGACTCCATCCAACCTTTTAGGAGTATTCGAGGTCACTTTCCTAAGCACCAAATCCCCTTCTTTGAAATTCCGGGCTCTGACCTTTTGGTTGAAATATCTAGCGATCTTGCTCTAGTAGATTGCCATTTTTTCAGCTACCCGGTCTTGTTTCTCTTCTAGCAGGTCTAGATTAGCTCGGAGCTTGACCTCGTTACTTTCGGGTTCAAAGTACTGCACCCTGAATGAGGTCAATTTATGCTCGATGGGGAGGACCGCTTCAACTCCGAAAGCCATGGAGTAAGGTGTCTCCCCGGTAGCTGTTCTCTTTGTAGTCCGGTATGCCCAGAGGACCTCGGGCAGTTCTTCGGCCCATTTGCCTTTCTTCTACTGTAGTTTCTTCTTCAGAAGCTTCTTGATAGTCTTGTTGGTGGACTCCACCAGCCAGTTGGTCTGAGGATGGGCTACTGAAGCGAGCCTAAGGTCGATTCCCAAACCTTTGCAGAAGTCTTTGAATCGGGCGTTGTCGAACTGCTTGCACATGTCTGCTATAATGATGAGAAGGGTCCCGAATCTACATATCACTTTTGTTTTGATGAACTTGGTCGTATTCTTTTCTGATATTCGAGAAAGAGGCCCTACCTCGACCCATCTTGTGAAATAATCGATAGCCACGATAACATATTTAACCTGTCCATGAGCGGTGGGGAGAGGTCCAATTAGGTCGATCCCCCATATGGCAAAGAGGTAGGGTGAACTGAGAGATGACAATCGCTCTGGTGGCTGGTGGTTCAAGTTTGAAGTCCTTTGACATGGCTCGCAAGATCGTACAAAGCTTCTTGCGTCTTGGTGGATTGTCGGCCAGTAGTACCCCATACGAAGCTCTTGATACGCTAAAGCCTCTCCACCGATGTGGTTGCTGCAGTCCCCAGAATGAAACTCTCTTAACGCCCATGTAGCATCATCAGGATGTAAACATCGAAGTAAGGGGAGGGATCTACCCCTTCTGTAGAGGTATCCGTATACCAGGCAATATCGGACCGAGAGCCTTTTAATTCTTCAGGCTTGGTCGGGCTCCTTGGGAAGCTTTCCCTGTTGGAGGTAGGCAACGATCGGGTCCATCCAGCAAGGCTGACGATCCAGGGAGCAGATTTCCTTACTTGCTGCTATACTTGGTTGGGAGATCACTTAGAGGGGAACTCCCCGTGGTAAGGATTGGCCTCCATTTACGGCTATCTTAGCTAGAACATCCGCGCGGTGGTTTTGGTGTCGAGGCACTTGATCGATCTTCAACCCCTTAAACTTATTTTTAAGCGACTTAGCTACCCTTAGGTAGGCAACCATGTTATCTCCCTTTGCCTGGTACACCTCAGACACCTGATTGACCACAAGTAATGAGTCGCTCTTGATTTGTAGGTAGTCAGCCTCCAGTTCGATGGCTGCCTTCATCCCGGCTAGGAGGTCTTCATATTCCGCTTCATTATTCGTGGCTTTGAATTCGAATCTGAAGCAATGACAGAATTCAGTCCCCTCTGGGACTATTAAAACTACACTAACTCCTCCCCTTGCTTGCCCGGATGCACCATCTGTATAGAGGGTCTAGGATTTGCAACCTTCCGGCCAATTATCGATCTTAGAAATCTTCTCAGGGGCCATGTTTGATGCTGCGGGATTCGCTTGGCCTGGGAGTGCTGTAAATTCTGCAACAAAGTCTGCCAAAGCCTGCGCTTTGATCGTGGTCCTAGGCTTGTATTTTAAGTCGAACTGGGTGAGCTCTATGACCCATAAGACTAGCCTCCCAGACACGTCCGGTCTTTGTAAGAATTAGGGGAGAGGTTGGTCTGTCACCACTGCTATTGAATGATCTTGAAAATAGGGACGGAGCTTCCTCGCCGAGGTCACCAGAGCATGAGCGAGCTTCTCCAGGAGAAGATAATTTTTTTTTGACTTGGTTAAAGCATGACTCACGTAGTATATGGGCCTTTGAATCCCGTCGCCATACTCCTTGGCCAAATCTCCGCTTATTGCAGTTTCTGAGACGGCGAGGTAGATCTGCAGCTCCTCTCCGGGAACCTGCTTGACTAACAACGGTGGGCTTGTTAGGTATTTCTTCAAGGCTTGGAAAGCTTGCTCGCTCTCCGGGCTCCATTTCATGTTTTTCCCTTGCTTGATGGCTTTGAAGAAAATGAGGCATTTATCGGTGGAGCAAGAGATAAACCTGTTGAGCGCTGCTACACACCCAGTCAGAACTTGTACCTGTTTAAGTGATGTGGGGGATTCCAAGTCCAAGATAGCTTTGATTTTTCCTAGGTTGGCCTCTATGCCTCTCTCATGAACCATGAAACCTAGAAACTTTCCCGCTGTTACCCAGAAGGCGCACTTGGAGGGGTTCAACCGCATCTGGTTTTCTCTTAGGATAAGAAAGGTCTTGCGAAGGTCTTCCCGATGTCCTTCTGCGGTTGGTGATTTTGTGATCATGTCGTCGATGTATACCTCCATCGTCCTTCCGATCTCGGGCTTGATCAGCTTGTTGACCAACCGCTTGTATGTAGCCCCCGCATTCTTCAAGCCAAATGGCATTACCTTGTAGTAGTATAAGCACTGCCCAGTAATGAAGCTAGTCTTATCTTGGTCAGCTAGGTGCATCTTAATCTGGTTATACCCTGAGAACGAGTCCATGAAACTAAGAAGTTTATTTCTGGACGTGGAGTCAACCAGCTAATGGATCTTTGGTAAAGGAAAGCTGTCTTTTGGACATGCCTGATTGAGGTCGGTGTAATCGACACACATACGCCATTTCCCATTCGCCTTCGTAACCATGACCACGTTGGCGATCCATTCGGGGTAGCGCACTTCTCTGATGAACCCTGCCTTGATCAATTTGTCTACTTCTTTCTGCACCGCAGCGTTCCTCTCAACATTAAAGTGACGCCTCTTCTGTTTGACGGGCTTGACTGTTGGATCTACCGCTAATCGATGGGCGGCCAATGATACCGGGATCCCGGGCAACTCATCATGGCTCCAAGTGAAGATGTCGCTAAATTCTCTGAGAAGCCCAATCAAGCCTTCTTTCACTTCTGGTTCGAGGGTAGCCCCGACCTTGACGACCTTAGAGGGATCGTCATTTCTGATGGGTATCTCCTCTAGTCTATCTACGGGTTGCCCGCTGGCCCATTCCTTGCTCTGTTCTTCCTCTTAAGGCATAATGGGTTCACTCTCTGGATGCTCCGCGGGCTCCATATCTTCTAGGATTATCGGGGATGCCTCCATGTCCTGGATTGTTGCAACCTGTACGAACTGTTTCGCTAAAGCTTTTAGGATTGGCGGACGCTGCGTACCACTTCCTAGCTACTTGCTGGTCTCCGCGTACCTCCCCCACTTTGGTTCCCGCTAGGAACTTCAGGACATTGTTGTATATAGATAAGACTCCCTTTAAAGAGGGCATGACTGGTCTCCATAAGATGGCGTTGTAGGCTGATGGGGTGTCAACCACAACAAAGTCCGTCATAACATTCTGTTGGAGAGGTGTGGTTCCGACGATCACTGGAAGGATCTTCGATCCCACCGGTATGATCGAATCCTTGGTGAACCCATAAAGCGGAGTTGTACAGCTGTTGTAACACCATTGCTTCAGATTTAATTTTTCCAAGGTATCCTTGAAGCGGATATCTACACTGCTGCCCGTATCTAAGAGCATGCGATGGACCAGGCAGTTGGCAATTTGTATCGTAATCACCATGGGATCATCATGAGGTTGCAAGGTGTTAAAGACATCTGCTTCAGTGAAAACGATCTGTGCTGACTGGGAGGGCTCCGCCGGGCTTTTGCTGACCTTGAAGATACCCCAACCTTCTTCTACACGGGGAATCTTCCTTGCGTGGTTTTTCCTGGAGTTATTTGAGGTATGTATCACCTGTATGTATTGCATTAAGTCAGTCTGTTCCCCCTTTCTCTTCTCTGCATGTTCGCGGATTTCGGCTTGTACCTCTCTTCCAGTCTGAATATTGTCTCTGACGTGCTGTAAGAACCAGTGTTCTAGTAAACGCTAGGAGCTAGTCGGGCGGAGACCTAGCGCCTAGCGCCTAGGCCGGTTAGTCGCTGATTAATTGGGGATTAATCGAAAAATAAAATTACAAACAAATTCCAATTAGAACTTCAAAGAAAATTATTTCCAACAAATTATTTCCAAATCCAATCATAAACCAATCCAAATTCCCAATTATTAAATCCAAAAAATATTCTTTCCAAATCCACAAATGCCAAATTACGCATCAAACGGATCCTGAGTGCACATTGGGTCAAACTTTATCCAATTAATTTTTTTATTATATATATATTTTTATTTTTACTGTGCTACAGTTCGGTTTTAATGGGTTTCCTACTATAAAGATTTTGTTTTTAATGGATGAAATTTAAACAGGCAAGTTATTGAATGAGTATGCACAAGCAATTTCATTGTGTTTTTTTCATGGATTGAAGTGTTCTGAGAATTTTGAAAAGTCTAAGTCAAGGAACAAAACCAGAGCACTTGTTGAACATAACACACGGGGTTTTGAGGATCATTCAAAATTTCAGAACATACCAACAAAAGAAATACCACGCCAACATTTTTTTTGAACTACAAATGATATGTATTGAAGGCTAAAGTAGCCGAAAACAGAGCCACCTCCAAATACAGGGATCAATAGACCAATACACGAAAACAAGTCCCCATAAAAACATCAGCAAACACAGCATCAAAACATGAAAAACAGACACTATACAATCAGACTTCATTGCCAGAGCGGAGCAAGAAACACTCTGAGAAACCCAGAAAACAGAGAAAGTGAAACCGAACAAACACCACTAAAACGTAAAACCTCATAAATCTCTCCAACTAACCAAATCCCCTTCCCTGCTCGAACCTTTCTTTGCCAACAAATCTGCATAGCCATTGCTAGCTCTTGGACTGAAGCTAACCACAGTTCTGTGATTTCCCAAACCCAGAAAAGAAACAAGACCATAATAGAGTGAAACACAATGATTTCAGTGATTTCCCTATTTGAATTGATTTCCCCACTCAATGATTTCCCCACTTGAATTTAATCCACTACACAAACCACAAGAAACACCTAAACTCACCAAAGCTCCCGCAAAAATCAGTGAAACACCCAACAAGGACCAAAAACAGAGAGCAAAAACAGACATGAAAACAAAAGAGATGAGAGGGTACATACTGGCGAACTTGAGAGAGCTGGCGACGACAACGGTGACGGAAGACAGAAGCTGATGGTGGCTGGAGCAAAGGGCGATCTGGTTTAGCCGTTTTGGTTTGTAAGCGATTTGGTCGAAGATGAAGGGAAAATTGGTTTAGGTTTGGAAGTTTGATGTTGTAATTGTTGATGATCTGAAAAGGAGGTTGTTTTCAATTCCTTGTAAAAAAAATTTTAAACAGGCTAGGCGGTCAACGGCTTTGACCACCGCCTGGCCGTCTAGCCGATTAGTCGCCGCCGTGAACGAGTAATTGGAAACCGTGGAATGTGGCTGATTTTCACCTTTTCGCCTCAGTTGCCAGCGGCCTACAGGAATTGGACCGATTAATCGGCCGCCTAGGCCGATTACTAGAACACTGGTAAGAACTCAATCAAACATCCTCCCCTTATCAGGGCTTCGATTTGGTTGCGCAAATTATAACACTCCGACGTGTTGTGTCCCATATCTTCATGGAAGTCGCAGTACTTGTACCGATTCCTCCTGTCGACAAGGGCTTTCATGGGTGCGGGCTTTTGGAGTAGCCTTTTGTCCAGTATAACAAGGTAGACTATTTCCCGGGAGGCGTTCAGGGGAGTGTAATAATCATATCCTTTCTCACCTCGCATTATGGGGGCTACGGTCCTTGGAGGAGGCGAAGCCCGAGGAGGGGTTCGTCTCGCTGGATACCTTTCTTGCCTGAGCTGAGAAGCGGGGAAACGATAGGTCGACCTATTGGGAGGTTTATTCTGATTCTTTTGAGCTGGCTCAGATTTGGGAGCTTCTTTTTTCTGATGCTTTTCCGTTCTCATGTCGTCGTGTTCCATCTTGACTTTGAGTTGTTCGTCGATCTCGACCTACTCAAGAGCCCGATCGTAGGCTTCCTGGTAAGTCTCTGGAGGTCTCTTGGCAAAGGAACGGAAAAGCTTTCCCGCCCACAGGTTCCGCCTGAAATTGGCGAGAGTCTCTTTCTCGGTGAAGACTCCCATTTGTATGAATTCTTTATGAAAACGTTCCACGTACGATCGAAGTGTTTCACCTCACTCCTGAATCACATATTGGAGGTGTATGGGATCTTTTGGACGAGGTTTGACCCCTTGAAACTGCTAGCAAAAATCTGTTGATAACTTTGTGAAAGAATCCACACTACCAGCAAGCAGCTTCCTGAACCAAGTTTTCGCGTAATCGGTTAGGGTCGTTGGGAACATCCTACATATAGCTGCTCTGGTAGTATTCTGGACCTCCATCTATTGGACAAAGCTCTCCAGATGACTTAAAGGGTCTTCCATTCCAGAGAACTTATCTGTAGGCATTTTAAATTTTTGGGGGAGCTCTGCTTCCCGGATCCTCCTGGTGAAAGGAGTGTTCATCTCGCTTAATGGATCCTTCTTACCCTCCTTGTTCTTTCCGTTTCTTATCTGCTGGACCTCTTACTGTAGCTTTTCCAGCTAATCCTTCAGTCGCTTGTTTCCAGGTTTCTTTCAATTGACCTCGGATTCTTCGCTGTCGGATACCTCTAATGAAATGGTGACCTCTACCCGATCCTCTTCACAGGTGGAATCCACTCGAGAGGTTCGTCGACTTCCTTCCTCTTAGGCCCGGGCTTCCCTTCTTGATGCCGTCGGGCGAGGTGCCTCTCATTGCTCCCGGGTTAGAGCATCTGCGGTAGACTTAACTCGCTTAGGCTAATATTGTGATGGTCTTTTCAGATCTGGGAGCATGGGTCCTAGCCTATCCCGGATCGAAGGTTGGGGCCCAGTCCTGTTGCGAGCTGGTTCTGGAATAGGAGGCCCCAGGCGGTCGAAAGCAGGCTGCCTGGTCTCGGGCTTGCTCGGTTCTCCCTGATCATTAGGGTTTGTTGGTTGAATTGTGATGCCTTCGGCGAGTAGGCAGATGCAGACGATTTCCACAAAAGTTGCCGCTTGTTGGTCGAGCGCGGCCTGGCTTATCATAAGGTGGCCAAAAGCCCGCGCATTAGTCGTTTGGACCGGAGCTTGACTGTGATATCCAGACTTCTTCCCCCTCATTGGGGCCTTTCGTGTTGGCATCGCCGAAGGTTGTTCCAAAGCTCCGTGCTGTCCTTCGGAGGAGCGGAGCCTTATGATTCCTGTAAAACAATGAAAATGCAAATGGTTGACTTAATTAACTGGGCGTGGGTTTTTTCCCACAGAAAGTGTTAACAGAAAATTTGCTCAGGGTGAGAAATCTCAATTAACACCCTCAAGACCAATACCACGAAGGTGGTGGCCAAGGTCGAATGTACTCTAAACAGTGCTTCTTCAAATGACAAAAAATACTAATGTTAATGTTGGGGTTTTTGCCCTAAAGCTTGTAATATGTAAATGTAATTTGAACATAAATAAAAGAAGTAGTATATTCATTCATTTTGTGTCATACTTTATATAACATGTGCACTTAACATCCAAAATTGCCGGATGTAATTTCGAACCGAGTATATGAGTGTCATATGTAGATGGATTCAGTTTGAAACGAGCAATTTAAAGAGTCCGTAGATAGCAAATAAAGCTGGGTACTTTATTTGTGGTTAATCTACAGCTGCGGTCCATTTCATAGTGTACGGTGATCCTATCCTGGATCATTCATATGTAGATATGAGAATGGAGGCACCTTGTATGATATGATCATATAGGACTGGGCCATGATCTCTATGAATCTCTCACTAAGATCCGTTTAACGATGAGATTCATATATATCAACTTATGATGGCTATATGTGGGTGATCGTAATCCTGAGTGTCTTATCGACTCCTTCAGGTTAGATCGTGGTCTTTGATATACCATGGGTGAGGTCGGAGTTGCATTCCCGATCAATATACTCTGTATGTTGGGATCGCGGTTTGGCTTGTGGCTGGGAAGGTTTGTACACAATAGTGGAATCCACTCCTTCTTGTGAGAAGTAGATGGTAGTTCCCTTAAGGGTTGATTCGGGGCTTGAACAATATGAGCGCTCTCCTAATTCCGTAAGGAATGTAGGATTTATTGTTCATTAGAGAATCAATGGTACTTAATGGAAAGATATGATTAGAGGGGTATAACGGACATTATGACCCAGCTCTAATTATGAACTACTTGTGGAGGATTATACCATATGTAATAGCTATATCGATGGACACCGAGAGTTATTGGTTTGTGTAAAAACGTCTACAGTTGAGAGAGTGCAGCTTCGGGTTTTTAGTAGAATAACACCGAAGTTAATAATCATGAAATATTAATTAAAGAGTTTAATTAATAATTTCTAAGGATTATTGGAGCTCAAAATACTGTGGGTCTATTAGGTCCCCTTGCTAGCCCGATCGATTTCGGTAACAAGGGTCACGGTTAATTAATTGGATTGTCCAATTAATTGTGTTACGAAAGTGACACGTATTTATTCGGGAATTAATTGAATAATGAGATTATTTAATTAATGAATAATGGTGATTAAATAAATTAAATAATAAGATTATTTAATTATGTTGTTAATCACTAAATGGAGGGTGTTAGTTGATATTTGATTTTGAATAAAATAAGATAATATGATTATTTTATTTTATTAAATTAAATATTTGAAATTGAATTTAAAATGTTTGAATTCAAATATTAAATATTTAATTATCTTTTTGAAAGATATGAGATATTTTTTGAAAAGTTTTAAAAATCAAATAAGATTTTGGTTTGTTTAATTTTTGAATATATATGAGATATATATTTAATAAAAAAAAAATTAAGAACAACCGAATGAATAAGCAAAAACACACAGCAAAAAGAAAAAAGAAGAGCAAAGTCTTCGTGAACAGCAAACAACACAAATAGAAAAGAAAAAGTTAGTGTGTGGTGAGACCACAAGTGCTGCACTTCTATTTGTGTGTGTTCTTCTCTTTTTCCTCCATACAGGTCCTGAATATCGTGACGCGCCCACACGCAGTTACTAGTTCCGGGAGATAGCGAGGAAGATCATGTGGTTCAAATCAGGAGCAGTTCGTATTAAAGTGAAGGAGCCTCCTACGTAGGTATGAAAAAGTTTCTTCACTTGATTATTATTGCATTTGATTATTACTGTACAAATGGGTTAGTTTAATAATTGCATAAAATTTTTAAAACCTTCCGTTGCGCAATCTGTAACCCTAGGTTCCAACAGTTAATACCATTAAAAACGAAGAAGAATGCATTCTCAATTGCTCTTGTTAACAGGATTTTTTGGCAAGGGACCAAAAGAGAATTTTCCAATTAGTATCAACCCGATAGGGGCCAGTCCTAGCTTCCAGGTGACCATCGAGATCGATGCCCCTACCTAGGTGGAGCTGACACTTGGTAAGGCCAGGACCTCGATTACCTATCTATCTAGATAGGACATCAGCTCTGCGAGCTAACGAAGGTACGTACCTCGCCCTACTGAAGCTCCCGTTATCAACTCAAGACCAATACAATGGTAGATTGCACACTTGCACCCCTCAAGTGCCTCGACATCAGTCAAGGAACACGATACCCAGATGCCCGCCTTGGTACTACCTCGACTTCCACCTAGTACCTAGTACCTCGATGTATATATTCGGAGCCCTTCCAAGGCAGGTACCTTGCCTGCCAAGCAATATGAAGATGATTGCGAAGACACAAGCACCACTCCATCAAGAGATAGAACAAGCTCTATGCCGGTAGGATCCGACAAGTATACCAGTACCTCGCCCTACCAACAAAATTCAGAATCAGAGTTTCGCTCCAAGCTCCATGAAGAAGGAAAATTGACTCCATTGCCAAAATAAAGCGCCATTAATGAAATCTAATTAGAATTCAGATTCGACAGTGATTTCATGGGATCAAATCCCACGCTTTCAGCCCCACACAATGCTTTTCAACGCCTAAAAAAAGACACTCAATAATCCTCATTAACACAACCGGATTTCGTAGGTATTCTTTGAAGAACTATATATATGGCATTGAAGGGTAAACAGAAGAGGGCTTTTTTGAATTACAGAGATCGCCAAAGACAGAGAGAGAGAGATTATCTTCCGGTAGAATTCCCTTCTAAAATTTTCCGAAGCCAGTGAGAGTCCATTGACGATCATTGGAAGGAAATATCCACTTATCGACATATACTTTTTCTCCACCGTCACCCTGTGTAAGAGAGTGAGAAACGAGAGAAGAATGTATATCGTGTAACTTCGTAATAGTATTCTTGAATAAAACAGTGTTATTTCATATCTCCTCGATCTTTCCTATACTGCTTCTTAATTACATTATGAGGAAGGATCGTGGTATCAAAGGTACCTATACGGCTACTAGCTATCGGTATTGAGTGAGGGTGCTAACCAAGATTTTGCTCCCTGAGTGATTTTTCTGTTAACAGCTCTCAATCTCTCTAAGGAGAAGTCGGGTTGTTGTCGTATGTCTGTAGAAAAGTAGTCCCCTTCTCTCTTCCTCTTTTTTTCTATTTATACATAGTTTTTGTAGGTTAAATCAACTGATTCTCCCCTTGATTTTCTCAGTCTCTGCCCTCCTTATCGGGCAGGATTTCTCATTTAAATGTCATTGACTTTGTGTTAACATCCGAATTGAGAATATCTTGGTGGAGATCAGTTTGTTTCCTCTTTGGACTTTATTACTTGTTTTGCCCGTACCAGATATGATCCGGTGTATCTTTGTATCTTTACAGAGGTCGTTGAATACGGTATGTATGGCGATGTAGATCAGATAGCGAGGTAGATCACTATCTTGGCTCTGGTATTCAGGTGCTTAACCTAGCTAGGAGCTCGGTCTGACCTCCCATGATTTCTTGGAGCTTGATGTGGCCCCCTGCGGACACCCTTCTATGACAGCGGGATTTAGGCGAGCTTCTGGAGAGGTTACGAAGTAATCTCGACACCGGGGGAGCTCCCTAATTTCTGGTTTGGTGATGCGAGCTCAGTCTGATCCCGTCAGGCTCTACTCCGTGCGTTTCTGGAGCTCGCCTTTATTACTGTAGGGTGGTATCGTAGCTCGGCTTTGGGAAGCGTGGTCTTCTGCTGGATGACCTCGGGCCTAGAGTCAGACTAAGAGGGTGAAAAATTTCCCTTTGGTCCCTAGCCAAATTTGGCTATTAACAAGGTCAGTCCACCTCTATCAAATGAATTGTCATTCTCCCATCTACCTCTTTATTATGCATGTATGTGAGCTAGGCACCGACCCCGCTGGTCCTAGCTCTCCTGTACCTCTCCCTGCATCTTATCTAGGTTGGAAAATTATGGAGGGCACCTAGACAGGTAACCAGGTACCAGGTACCAGGATCAGATAACAGGACCAGATGTCAGCCTACTACACTAGATAGACGGGATGATTGTTCTCCTACCATGGCACCTATCTCGCTTTAACCTTACTAGAACCATGGTACGAAGTACCCACCCACCCACTCCGACCTCCGGGGTAGCGGGTCGAGGGTGTTGATCAGAATTTTTAGCCCGAGTGAATTTTTCTGTTAACACTTTCTAATACAAAATGGAGACGGAGAATTCCGTTTATGTCGATAAGTGGCTATTTCTTCCTAGTGATTGTTTGTAAGCTCTCACTGGCTTCAGAGAAACTTAGAGAAGTCTCCCTGGATGTGAAAATCTTTCTTTGGTGATTAAAAAATAATCACTCTCTCCAAAAAAGTCCCCTTCCTTTATCCTTCAAAGCCATATGTATAGGCCTCTAATATCCCTCAGAATCTGGTAGTTTTGATGAGGATTATTTAGAGTCTTATTTTAGGCATTGAAAGGAGTTGAGTGAGGCTAAAGGCGCGGGATCTGATCCCATTAATCACTGTCATATTTAAACCTTGATTTGGTTGACCGTTTAGTCTCATTTACCGCGCTTTAAATGGCGAGGGAGTCAATTCTTTCTGCTAGCGTTACTTGGAGGAGAATATTGATCTCATGGCGAGGTATAATGCCATGCTGGTCCGAATTGTTGTCGTGGCGCTTGTTTTATTCATAATGGCAACAATGTAGTGATGTCGGTTCTGTTAGGCCGGTAGGATGCCTGTCTTGATTGGAATCGGGGTTGATGCCGAAGTGCCCTAGGAGATCGGGTGCACGTCGTGGTACCGGGATATCAGGCGGGGTGTATCGGGTACCTGCGAGGTACTGGATGTGTGATATCGTGATACCCCTCCCGTCAGATGTCAACATGGATGTTCAACGAGGTACCTGCTCTTCCGGGTTGAATATCTCTTACGCTTCATCTAGGTAGATAGGTAATCGAGGTCCTGATCTTACTAGGTGTTGCTTTTATCAAGGTTGTGTTACTAGCCCTGCTAGGTGCCTGGGGACTGGAATTGGTCCCTACCATGTAGATACTTGGTGGAAAATTCTCCTTTGGACCCTTGCCAAAAAACTCTGTTAATAGATACCTGGTAGGGCCAGAACCGCGACTACTTTATCCACCTATCTACCTAGATGAAACACTTGAGTTATGAGCCTAGAAGAACGGATACCATGATGTGTTTCTTGTTCCTGATGGCAGGTAAATCTAGTACAGCGATAACAAGTATCCAGTACCTCGCATGTACCAAGTACCTCCAGCCTGTCACCTAGGTACCGCGACGTCTACCCGGTACCCAGGTGCCACGAAATCAGCCCAAAATCCAACCAAGATAGGCATCCTACCCCCTCAACTGGAAAAATGTCACCGTGAAGATACCAGCATGCTAGAACAAGAACCACGCCAGTGAGAGAAGACCGGTACACTACAGAGTAGAACAAGCGCCACACCAGCAAGGTACAAAGCAAGCGCCATGCCAGCAAGAGCAGACCGGTGCACCAGTGTATCTCGCCATCATGGTATAGAATCAGTACCTTTCTCCAAGCAAAGTAGGAGAGGAAAGTTGACTTCTTCACCATTTAAAACTCCATAAATAAGACTGAACGGTCAACTGAATCGGAGTTTAAATGCTACAATAAATGGAGGGATCAAATCCCAGGCCTTTAGCCTCACTCAACATCTTTCAAAGCCTAAAGAAGGACTCCAAATAATCTTCATTAATATGACTGGATTCTTAGGAATATTGGGTGTCTATAAATACAGGCATGAAGGACGAAAGGGGGAGAGGGTTGCTTGAGAAGATTTTCTTGAGTTGTCTGAAGTCAGTGGGAGGTTTAGAACCACCACTGAGAGGATTTTAGCCACTTATCGACACGTACGATTTCACCATCTCCATTCTGTGTAGAGAGAAAGAAAAGAGAGTGACAGCTTTGTATTGTTATCAAACCTTATCATATTTGTATAGCAATCTTGTGATTAATAAAACAACGCCACCCGTATTATCTCCATATATACCATTCTTTTATAAGATTTCCCTTACTTGGGGTTTCGAAGAGCATTTCTCTTGTTACAAGATCGATTTCCTATTGCCTTGTAAGGGTAATCGCGGTACCTACCCCGCTGCCACCTACCGGTAGCGGTTGAGGGTGTTAACTGAAATTCTACTCCCTGAGTGAATTTTCCCGTTAACAACTATAAATACTCCACCTTGTTGGTCTTTAAATATATCTCTCATATATCCAATCTTAGATAGACACCGACACCTTCTCTTATTCTTCAACACCACAAAAGAGAGAGAGAAGCTTCAAAGGCTTCCACGGAGGTTTTCCTCTATGGATGTCCCACCACCACCACCTCTAAACTTCTTCCATCTATCTTTGAAGTAGATCCAAGGAGAAAGGAGAGTAAAATGAAATAGAGATCTTGGTTATCTCTAAACTTTTCTCTTTGTTTTATTTTTTATTTCTTTGATATGTAATCCGTATTAGGGAATATTTGCAAACCAACACTTGAGCTTGTTATATATGGTATTTGCTTAGATTCATCTTGGATCTTGACTCTATTCTTTGAGCTTAATGCTATATCTATCTTTTCTTGACATGTATATTGGTGAATGAGTAGAAATTGATATGTTTGCATAAGTGAGACTTTAGATTAAAACAATGATGTAGTGTAACTTAGTATAAACAAATGATGTAGTGTAAAAGTAGAGTCTCACTCTTGTTTGCATGTTGGTGACGAAAGGGATTCAATATGTAGGGATTGATTCGAGTGAAAGACCACATCCATGTTTCGGTTGATTAACTGTGAATGGATTTTGTTGTTAACTCTTGAATAGAGGGAACTTGATTTATGCATGCTTTTGCTAGATTAGGTTGTTTGGTGTATTTTTCTTGTGCTTAATATGTCTAGACCTAGACACAATTGTTCATTCCATGCCTTTGGTTGAGTGATGAGAATTGATTTTGGTATTCCTTAATCAACAAATGATTCGTAATAATAGATGATTTGGCTTCGGAATCCTTAATCAAGAGAACTAGCCTTTGAATCCATGTTGAATGGTGCTTGAATGTTTATAATCAACATGACTAGTTTGTGTCTTTGGTGAACTTCTGTACCTATTGTAACTACTACCTTGCATCTCTCCAGGCCACATTTATTTTCGTAGCTAGGGTTTTTTGCTTTTACGAGTAGAATAATTTATATTGCTTTGCATTGTAATTGAATTCCCTCTTTAGCTAGATTTAGAAAGGCAAGCACCTAGTTACATTTCTATCCTTAGTGTAATTTAATTTAGTTTAGTTTTATTCACACCTCACACACCTTCCGCATTATACATACACTTCACACACATCATTCTCACACTTTCTATGTTCTATTTACATCGCTATCAATAATGCTTTAGCTAGAGATAGTTAGACGGATACCACCTCTCTGTGGGAATGACCCTTGCTTATATGTTATACTAGTCCCTTGTCTCATTGCATTTGCGAGGTAGATTTAATTAGGATTATCTTTTTGGTAGGCAGAACGACGATCTCATCACTAGCCAACCCTGCACCACGATGCAAGACAGTTCGTACAGTCTTGTGAACAATGCCAGAGGACAGCCAATCTGAATCACCTTCCACCAGAGCGGCTCTCATCAATCAGCTCACCGTATCCATTCGCCTTCTGGTGGGTAAATTTGATCAGACCGTTCCCAACCTCACATGGCCAGGCAAAACATGCGATAGTGGCCATTGACTACTTTACCCGGTGGGTGGAGGCAGATTCCCTCTCTCTCGGATCACAGAGGAAAACACCACCAAGTTCATTAAAACAATGTCGTATGTCGATTCGGTAACCTGATGGCTATTATCATCGATCTCGGCAAGCAATTCGACAATGCACGATTCTGGGATTTCTGTAATAACCTGGGAATCAAGCTTCGCTTTATATCGGTGGCACATCCTTAGACCAATGGTTTGGTAAAGGCCACAAACAAGACCATCAAAAAGCTTCTAAAAAAGAAACTCCAGCAGAAGAAGGGTAAGTGGGCAGATGAGCTCTCTGATGTGCTATGGGATTATCACACTACAAAAAGGACTGCTACTAGAGAAACCCTCTAGTCATTGGCTTTTGGGGTAGAGGATGTCTTATCAATCAAGCATAAACTGACCTCCTTCAGGGTTCATCATTTCATACTAGAAAGCAACGGAGACAAGTTGAGGGCCAACCTGGACCTCCTAGAAGAGAAGCAGGACATGGTAGCAGTAAGGGTAGCAGTCTACTAGAGCCGGATTGTCCGGTACTTCAACAGAAAGGTCAGGAACAGATGCCTCAAGAAAGGGGACCTAGTCCTTAGGAAAGTAACCCAAAACACTCGGAAGAGGTCGGACGGGGTACTAGCACCAAACTGGGAGGGCCTCTATATGGTTAAAATAGTAATTGGTATCGGGGCCAACAAGTTAGAAGACATGGAGGGATGTCTTATCGATCACACTTGGAATGCAGATCACCTGAAGAGATTCTACCTATAGAATAGTTGGGAATTCACCCGTACCACCCTGATTAGGTACCGCCTGGTACATGTATCGCCTAAAGAATGTATGTCGCCAATTGATTAATCAATAAAGAGTCTCATTTTTCTCCTTATACATTTTTCTGTGTTTCTATCTCTAAAATTTTCCATGGAGGTTTGCCACGATCGCCATGAACCAGAAAAGGCCGCATCGTATTCCTGATGCCTTGGACAGGACCTACCCCTCTCCAAGAAGGGTCTGGTACATTTAAGGCATAGTTTCCTGCCAGACCAAGGATGCAAAGTTGTGGCCCTGGTTGCCTGTCGCTTCCTCAAGACTAGGATAGCCAAATGGCCCTCTGCTGCCTTGGCCGAAACCCAATCTTGCCAGAAAGGGTTTGGTTCATTTAAGGCATAGTTGCCTGCCAAACCAAGGTTGTGAAGTTGTGGCCCTGGTTCCCGTCACTTCCTCAAGACCGGGACAGCCAAATGGCCCTCCTACTGCCTTGGCCGGAACCCAATCTCACCAGGAAGGGTCTGGTTGATTTAAGGCATAGTTGCCTGCTAGACCAAGATTGAGAAGTTGTAGCCCTGGTTGCCAGTAGCATCCTCAAAACCAGGACTTCCAAATGGCCCTCCTGCTGCTTTGGTTGAAGACCGATCTATTCAGGAAGGATCTGCTACCTAAATGGCGTAGTTGACTACCACGGTCATTCTCGCCTGCGTACCAAGATCCCCAGAACGGGATGATAAGTACCATGACTTGCTTGAAATACCAACTAAGTACCGGGATTCCATTCACATGGGAGAGCCTGGTTCCTAGATTTATTTACATACATATATATATATATAAGTGTATCTATCGCCTAAGTACTGGGATTCCAAAACATGTGAATTCCCGGTACCCAGACTCCTTAAGTGTGCTATCACCTAAGTACCAAGATTCCCAGAGTAGAAGTGCTTGGTACCTTTTGTCTCCCAAATCAAACAATCAATTATTGATAAGGTTCCTCAGGGAAGATTACTGGGATTCAGAGACTGAGAACTAGGAGATCCTAGTACCAGCTATAAGTGGTGCCATATATCTACCTTTAACAAATGTCAAAGTTTTCTTGTGTTACTAGGAAATTATTAAGTCAGGTTCAAATTAGGGACTGCTTCTCAAATCTATGCTACATCAGAGTTAGAAGCATGCAACAGAATACAACCAGGGAATCAGAGAGGAGTTTAACAAGACATAACACATCAACGAAAAAGAAAGGGAATGCTTCATTGATCAAACCAGGGAGCCCATCCCCCATTTTCCAGGCTACATCCAAAAAAGAAAATCAAAGACAATAAAAAAAATGAATTGGCATCAAGCAACATCCTCCTGGTTGGCCTCTCCTGCCCTTGGTCCACTTTCCTGGTTGGCCTTCACAGCAACAACAGCTCCTCCTTTCCTGGTCTTGACAGCTTGGTCATAAGAAGGGTCGTTGCCCTAAGCACCGCTGCCTCAGTACTAGCCTCCATTTCTATTTGTTCTATCAGGGCCTGGATCAAAATAGGCTTCCACCCCAACAGTCGGATCGACCTGGACCCCTACCATCACTATTTGTTCTATCAGGGCCTCCTTTCCTTTAGCAGAAATGACTTGGACCTCAGCTTTCTTAGTAGGTTCAGGTTGAGAGGTAGGTGGATACGAAGCTCTTTCTTCAGTTTGATCTCCTGTAGCAACAGGGAGCTGCAAGCTAGGCCTTACCTCGGTATGACTCTACATGAGGGAAGAGAGGGGTACCGGGTCATCCTAGTCAACAGGGACGCCAACAGTGTGAGAAAGGCCGGCATCATTTGGAGCGGTTCCTGCTAGTTTGGTAGCCTTGGACATAATCTCCTCCCGGTTCCAATCTCCAATCGAGCCCAGGTCGAAGGGGGGAGGTAGCTCATGTGCCACCTGGTAAGCAACAAAAATGTAGCCTTCCCCAAAAGAGGCGTCCACCTTGGCCTCCAAGTTGGCCATGCTAGTGTGCAGAGCCTGTACCTCTCCCTCTAGTTCCATGACTTTCTCCTTCATGGCATCCCTTTGGATTTTACGGCATAGCAACTTGAGTAACTTCATGTCATAGGCGCGCTGTATCCGCTCCTTATTTACCTGCGCCTCAGCTGCGACCTTTTCAGCTTTGGTCAAGGATAGGTTCAAAGCCAACATGCCCCTCATGGCCTTGGTTAGCATCTCATTGGTTTTCTCCAGCTCAGCATTATCGGTTTCAACCTGCTTCTAGAGAGCGTTGACCTGATGGCTCATTGCCACATTGAATTTGAAGGCCTGTCAAACACGAGTTATATGTCAGTAATCATCTTGATACCTGGAGCTTACAAAAGAGAAAGATAGAATGAAGCAACTTACCTCATCCAAGAGAGCAGATGCCTTGGTGATTAAGACATCAACAGGCATCAAGGTCATGGCTTGCAACCCCCCACCTGGGCAGGAAGCAGCGAACCGGGTCAGGACCCCGTCTTGGTCGCTATCCCTCAGCCGCGATCGAGACCGATCACGAGGAGCAACGTGAGAACTAGTGGCAGAGTCAGGACCCCTCTCAACACTGGTAGATTCCATGATAGAAGGAGGAGAGGGGACTGGAGGAATGGCAGTAGTAGTAGCAGCGGTAGCAGCAACAAGAATGGTAGGCATTTGACTCCGCACCTGGCTAGGGGAGCCCCTATTTCTGGCAAGCTTGGCTGCCATCTCGGCCAGGTTGGATAATACAGCAATGATAGGATGATGAGGAGATCTTCTTGGTACTGGGATTCGACTCACCATAAGTCAGGCTGGCCCAGCCGAGGTACTAGCCCCTACAGCCAAATCGGGGCGAGATGGAAGCATGATATGTGAGGTCTGTAGAGCAGGAGACCGATCCCCGGATTGGGAAGGTACATCCATATCCGATTGAGGTATAGTGGAAACTACCGATAACCGGGGAGAGTTAGAACCTGCCAATCATAATTTTCAAAGAAAGTAGAGATAAGAAGAAGGAAATGTACTTGGAGAAGCGTGAGATACCCGGAGGTAGTTGTCCACCCTTCTAGGCTCGAAGGGATCAGAGGTGGGATACTTCATGTTTATATAAGATCTGGCGATGATGCCCTTTAAGATCCTCCCCACTTTAGTAGAAATGTTACCTCTTTCTCACTCGGTCCTACCACTAACACGAGTGGGAACTTCAAATTCTGACCCTCCGATGTGGACCGAGCTGCCCAAATCACCTCCTACGATGACCCAATCGCTACGGCATGAGCCATCTTTCCTCCTGGCTCCTGGAACTGTGAACTTTAAAAGGAGCATTGGGCTTGATATAGAACTGACCCTTAGGACCAGGTGCCATGGCCGCAATCTGGAACACGTATCGGAGCTCGTTTAGCCCCGGTTCCCTAGAAACCTGGTCCATCTCGCTTTGCTCCCTCCACAATACCAAGAATCCCACCAGATTGCTCCAGAATCCTGGCATAAATTGGAGGGGGCTAGTTGGATAGGGTGAAGCGCTCTACAGAGAGTAGGATGGAGAGTCGGTCTGACCCTGCACTCGACAGCGGAGGTATGAATCGAAAGCTGGTTAGAAGAAGGGGAGTACATGTTATACTCCTGGTATGGTATGGTGATAGAAATGTCTAACCAGATCTTATAATGCCTCCTCAAGCGCTCGATGGGTTCGACAGTACAGGTAGAATCGGGAACACATTAGAAATCACTGAGGAGAATGAGTACCCCACTGGCCACGGCAGCGGTGCCATCAGTCAGAGCCCTGCTTCCTCTTAGATCATTGACCACAATGACATAATCATCATCAGCTATATCAACCAGAGACCCAGGGTCATTACAAAATCCCACCTCGATAGCCACGTTCCGGTTCAATAGGCGACATTGAGCAGCGGTGGCACCTTTGCCGTCGTCGTCTACCTAACAGTTCCTTTTCCTCCTAAGAGAAAGGATGAACTATCGGCAGGATCACTGTCATTGTATTCGAAAACCTTGTCCAGACTATCAGACGACATAGTTGTAGAGATCGGAGATTAAAGGTTGAAGAAGGAAAGCTAGGGTTTAGCAAAGCGCTGCTGAAACTTTTTCTTTCTTTGAGAAGCGAGAACCAAGGTGAAGGATTAGTGAGCAGGGCGAGATACTTATGGAAGGAGGAGACGATTACCAGTAACTAAGAGGGAGAATCATTAATGATGCGAGATACTCGAAAACGGGAATGACGTTTTCAAGAAGCGCACAACGGCAAAATATTTCTTTTTCAAAATTGGCTTGTCCTAATCAGACACGTGTAAGATCCATTAAATGCATCGTGCTAAAAGAAGATTTCATTCCAGAAAACAGTTATTGAAAATTCTCCAAGTGTTACATATCCTTACTCCAACCCCAACCTAGTACCGGTGTTCAAGTCTGGGGGGACTTCTGTTAACGGAAAATTTGCTCGGGGTGAGAAATCTCAATTAACACCCTCAAGACCACTACCACGGAGGTGGTGGCCAAGGTCGAATGTATTCTAAACAGTGCCTATTCGAATGACAAAAAAATACTAATATTAATACAATCAAAAGAGAATGAAAATGCCTTCTTTATTAATGGTGTATCATGTACAAATATCGCTCAATTGCTCTCAATTTCTCTAGGGTGTAGTAGGGCTGTTTTCGTATGTCTGTCGAAAAGTAGTCCCTTTCTCTTTCTCTCTTTTTCCTATTTATACATAGTTTTGGTAGGTTAAACCAGCTGATTCTCCCCTTGATTTTCTCAGTCCCTTCCCTTCTTATCGGACGAGATCTCTCATTTAAATGTCATTGACTTTGCGTTAATAGCTGAGTTGAGAATATCTTGTGGAGATTAGTTCGTTTCCTTTTTGGACTCTATTACTTGTTCTGCACATACGTAATGTTTCCAGGTATGATCCAATGTATCTTCGTATCTTCACAGCATGATCCCTCATAGGGGTCGTTGAATATGGTATGTATTGTCTCGTATGGCGAGGTAGATCAGATAGTGAGGTAGATTAATGTCTTGGCTCCGATACTCAGGAGCTTAGTCTAGCTAGGAGCCCGGCCTGACCTCCCTTGATCTCTTGGAGCTTGATACAGCCCCCTGCGGACACTCCTCTATGACAGCGGGATTTTGGCGACTTTCGGAGAGGTTGCGAGGTAATCTCGACCTCGGGGAGCTTCCTGATTCCTGGTTTGGTGGTGCGGGCTCGATCTGATCGCGTCGGGTTCTATCCCGGGTGTTTCGGGAGCTCGCCTTTTATTTCTGTGGGGTGGTACCGTAGCTCGACTTTGGGAACCGTGGTCCCCTGGTGGATAACATCGGGCCTGGGGTAAGACTATGAGGGTGGAAAATTTCCCTTTGGTCCCTAGCCAAATTTGGCTATTAACAGAAGTCCCCTCTGACTTGAACGTCGATGATTGAGTTTGGGGTTGGAGTCAAATTTTCTATTTTATTTTGGGAATTTCTCCTTCTTTACCATTACAAGAATCTTGGGGGAAATCTTCCCATTAATTGCACGAGTGACGTGGCAAGAGCTGACCGGTTTTTTCCCTTGTTAATCCGGCTGCGTTTAGGCAGTTCCCGCGATTCGATGTGATCTTAACCAAAAATTTCGACGGCCCATGTTGCTGCTCTATTGCCTATTTATACTTGGTTATCCTAACGCCTTCCTCATACCTTTCATATTTCAAATTTTCCCCAGAAAAACCTTCTCTCAAGCACATCTCTTTTTTTTTGTTCTTCATCCTCACCGACTTCATTCCATCATGTCGAAAGCCAGTCACGACTCTGTTGACTCCATTGTCGACGGCGAGGAGGTCATCAGCCTCACCCACATGAAATGAGCACGAAGGAGCCTAGATAGCAATGACTCTCTGCCAAATCCGTAACGTCGGCAGTCGAACATGAACGTGTCTATTGGTACCGGGTTTTCTAATCATCCCGACCATCCTCTAGATTTAGTCGACAAAGATTCTGATAGAGAGGTTGGTGGTGACACCGTGGGGGAACGTCAAGTCCTAGCTACTGGTCCCTCTTTGGAGAGGTTTCCTCCTTATGACTTCAGGGTTGTCCCTGACTCTACCTTTGATCCAAACTCGATTGATCATTTAAGGTCCAAGTACGGCATTCCTGACAGTGTTTCTATCTCGGTGCCTCCCAAAGGCTATGAATTCTTCAATCCCTCCAACGGCGTGCTTCCAATTAATGTGGCAGCTCTCGAGAATGGGGTTAGGCTCCCCCTTCATCCTACCCTTCGACGCGCTCTTAAATCCATCCAGCTTACTCCTCTCCAGTTGACGTCCGGCTTCTAGAGGCACTTGATTGGCTTCCTTGTGCTATGGAGGGAACAATGCCTGCTGAGCAAGGTGACGAGAGAGCCCGGAGCAGAGGAGCTGGCCATTTTCAACTTGGGAATCTCTCTGGTGCTCCCCGAGGTCAGTTCTATGCAAAAGCCAAGAACAAGCTCAACTTTATCATTCCTTGTGCTTCGAAGAAGGATCCCGCTTGGAAGGAAGAGTGGATCCTGGCAGGGGGTGACTGGGGAAGCTCGATTTTTATCGGAGGTCACAAGTTCGAGGTCCCCACAGCTTTCAGTGACAAACCATCATGGGACCGGGATTCCCTACCACCTGAGTCTGAAGCCATTTTGAAGGCTATTCTGGCTAGGAACTACTTGAACCTGAAGTTTCCAACCGCTGAAGCCTTCGATCCTCACAAGGTGAATTAATACCTGTGGATCTCTGATGCTTTTCCCCGTAAGTATCACTGAATCATCTTGCTTTGTCTCATTGACCAACTCAGTTCTGACGTTTCCCTTTTTGTTTCATTTACTTATAGTTTTTGTTGTTAAGCCAGCTTCTCGTGAAGCTCAGCAGCTCCGGCAAGCTTGCACTCCTCCCCCATCCATCAGACTGATGCGGGGGGCTTCTCCTGCCATCTCAGAGAAGGAAGGGCTGAATTTTTTGGTTGGGATTACGCCTGCTCCTACTCCATCGCCCTTCCAGGCGAGATCCAAGATGGATACCTTTGTGTCGTGGGCTTCCAAAGCGATAAACAAAGGGGCTTCCATTTCCTAGGTAGCTAGCATTACTACTCATGCTTCTTCTGCTCCCTCTGTTGCTACTGTTGCCCCACATGCTCATCTAGTTGATGTTGCTGCGATTCCAACCCCCCGAGCTTCGGAGGACTTTGAAGCGGGTGTCGCAGGGATTCCTCCTAGCCGCTCTCGCCCTTAGTCGAGCTCGATGGGGCAGGACAAGGTCTTGGAACAATTCATCGCATCCTGCTTGGGTGGTGGGCTCCTTAGGATGGCCTCGATGCCCGTTGATGTCTTGCTCACCAAGAGGTCTGCTGTCTTAGCTGAGGTAATTGTTCTTTCTTTGTATTACTTCTGAGACTGCCAACTTAATCGGTTTCTAACCTTGGCTTTGTATCTCATAGGCCTTCAAGTTTAACGTGGCTATGGGCCACCAGGTAGCCCTCCTCCGTGATCGGGCTGCTAAGGCTGAAGCCGAAGCTGAGAGAGCCATGGGATTACTCAAGCAGGTTTAGGAATTAGTGGAAGAGATGACCTCCAACCAAGGGAAGATGGAGACCGAGCTGGCCGAGCTTCGTTGTGATTATGAGAGGACGAAGCTATCCTTTGATCAATAAATTCTCCAATCTACCTGGCGGGCCAAGCAGAGGGATTCTTGGAAACTGAGGCTAAGAAGTTGGACCTCGAGAATCAGGATTTGATTGCTCAGGTAGCCAAGCTATAAGCTGATGCGGAGACTTCTTTTAGTGATGAATATTTCTATGCTTCCTTTCAGGTTGCAGAGGCTCTCCCCCTTCCCTTTGATATATCATTCATCGCCGGTTGGGATAGAGAGGAGATAATGACTAAGGCTGCTGAAGTAATCCAGATGGGGGTCTTCATGGAGTACGAGACCTTGGCCAATTTCAGAAGAAATCTTTGGTCAGGCAGATTGTTCAAATCCTTCACCAAGCATCCCCCGGAGACCTACCAGGAGGCCTACGATAGAGCTCTAGAGCAGGTCGAGATAGATGAACAGCTTCGAGTTAATATGGAGCACGATGATATGAGAACTACCAAGTGCTAAAAGAAAGAGGCGCTCAAGCCTGCTCCAATTCAGAAAAATCAAAACAGACCTCTCAACAAATCTACGTATCGGTCGCCACCCCACCAGCCTCCGTGGAACCGGTATCCAGTTCGGTGGGACTCCACCCAGAGCCACACCTCAACCCAATGAGATAGCACGGATAGACAGAGAGGAAAAAGGGTACTCCCACTACACCCCCCCTGAACGCATCTCGTGAGACTATTTACCTCGCCATCCGTGACAAAGGACTGCTCAGGAAGCCAGGTCCAATAAAGGCACCAGTCGATCAACAGAACCGCTACAAGTATTGTGACTTCCATGAGGATGTAGGTCATAATACCTCAAAATGCTATAGTCTGCGGAACCAAATTGAAGTCCTGGTTAGCAGAGGTTTCTTGGAGGCATTCCTCCAACAAGTGCGTGACAACATTCACACCGGGAAGGAGGTGCAAGCAGACATCAAAGCGTTTGAAGAAGGAAGGAAAGCAAAAGGGAAGGATCTGATGGAGCAGATCCACATTGTCAACACCATCAGTGGGGGTCCTACCCTAGCAGGAACCTCCAACAATGATCGAAAGAAAATGCCAGGAAGATTCCCAGAGTAGAAGCGGGCCAGAATGTTTTCAAGGTTACTAGAGGATCACCTCGGTGTCCTTCTGATGCACAGATCATCTTCATAGAAGCGGACGTATACAACACCGCGCAGCCTTATGATGATCCCATGGTTATCACTGTTCAAATAGCCAACAACTTGGTCCACCGTGTCTTGATTGATATAGGTAGCAGCGTTGATATTCTCTTTAAGAGTGCTTTGGAGCAATTCAACCTAAAGAGACCTTGTTACAACCGTTGCACTACCACATTATACGGGTTCATAAGAGACTCGCTGATTCTCACTGGGTCAATGATCCTACCAGTGATAGTAGGAACAGTGCCACTCTAGCAGAACCTGATGATAGACTTCGTGTAGTAGACACCCCATCCGCCTACAATGCCATCCTGGGAAGACCCTACATGTCTGCCCTCAAAGGGGTCCTGTCAATATACCATAACGTCCTTAAATTCCCAGTAGGAGACAAGGTGGGGGAAGTATGAGGGGATCAGCAGGCTGCACGTAAGTGCTATGCAGTATCTACCAACCCAATAGCACTGGCCAAACAGTGTGTGCAGGTAAACATTAATCAAGATTAACAGTTCTCGAAGGAAGATTTTAAAGGCGAAATGAACTTAGTTGGAAAGGGATCCACGCCAGAACTCCCTGATATAGAGATCAAGGAGGAGGAAGAGAAAGGATGGGCTAGTGGCCATCCTGCAGAAGAGTTATAAGAGATACCTACCAGGAAGGACAATCCTTCCAAGGTAGTCAGGATAGGTTCAACGTTGAAGGCAGAGGTAAAGGAGGATCTGATAAAGCTCTTACAAGAATATAATGAAATCTTTGCATGGAGTCATGAGGAGATGCTGGGGATACCCGTTACCTTAGATGCTCACAGGTTAGCGGTAAACCCCACCTTCAAGTCAGTCAAACAGAAGAGAAGACATTTCAACCAAGCAAGAAATGCTGTGGTACAAGAGGAGGTGAACAAACTACTAAAGGCAGAATTCATCAGGGAGTCTCGGTACCCCGAGTGGATTGCCAACGTAGTCATGGAGACCAAAGCAATCGAGAAGTGGCGCATGTACGTTGAATACACAAATCTCAAACGCGCCTGCCCGAAAGACAGTTTCCCGCTACAGAAAATCGACCAACTAGTAGATTCAACCGTAGGTAACAAGCTCCTAAGCTTTATGGACGCCTTCTCAGGATACAAACAGATTATGATGCACCCAGCTGACCATGATAAAACCAGTTTCATAATCAGGCAAGGCCTGTACTGCTATAAGGTCATGCCCATCGGGCTCAAAAACGCTGGGGCTACTTACCAGCGCCTGGTCAACCGTTTATTCAGGGGACTGATGGGAAAGTCAATGGAGGTATACATTGATGATATGATCACGAAGTCTCAGGTAGCTGAACATCACCAGGACCACCTCCACCAGACTTTCCAGATAGTCAGAAAAAATTAGATGCGGTTGAATCCTGCTAAATGTGCCTTCGGAGTTGCAGCCGGGAAATTTCTCTAGTTCATGGTCCATGAGAAAGGGATTGAAGCTAATCTCGAGAAGATCAAAGCCATCCTAGATCTTGAGTCTCCCACCTCACTAAAACACGTGCAAGGTTTGACTGGACGAATTGCAGCTCTGAAACGCTTCATATCACGATCCACTTACAAGTGTTTTCCATTCTTCAAGGCAATCAAACAAGGGAAGAACATGAAATGGGACCAGAACAGAGAGCTAGCTTTCCAATCATTGAAGAGGTACTTCGCTAGCCCACCCCTGCTAGCTAGCCCAGTACCAGGAGAAGAATTACAGTTATACCTGGCAGTATCTGAAACCGCTGTCAGCGGAGCATTGGTAAAAGAATATGGTGATGGGGTCCAGCGCCCTGTCTACTATATGAGTCGCGCCCTAACCAAATCAGAAAAGAACTACACTCTCCTAGAGAAGCTCGCATTTGCATTGGTAATTGCTGCCAGGATCCGCTCTTATATCTTTGCACACATAATCATGGTAGTCACTAATCAACCTCTACATCAATTTCTTCAAAGGCCGGATGTATCGGGAAGACTTGTGGATTTCTTAAGTATAAAGCCAGGACTACCATCAAGGCCCGGGCTTTGGTGGATTTTGTGGTAGAATTCAGTGCAATCCCCGATCATGGTGCTACCCCGAACCCGAATCAAGCTCATTAAAAGGAGCAAGAGCCTGCGGATTGGCCTACTAACCGAGAAATCTAGATCTTATATACTAATGGAGCATCCAATCAAGCAGGAAGCGGAGGTGGGATCATTCTAACCGACTCAGAAAAAGTCAAGTGTTGTCACTATTTCAGATTCGAGCTTAGCACCACCAATAATGAGGGTGAATATGAAGCTTTGTTAGCAGGAATGAGAACAGCAGTATAGCTAGGGGCTGATTACCTCCTTGCTAAATATGACTCACAACTGGTAGTTAATCAAGTAACAGGTCTATACCAGGCCAAAGGGGATAACATGGAAACCTACCTCGAAAAGGCTGTTACCTAGTTTCAAAGGTTTCGGGATTAAGTAGATACCTAGGCAGCAGAATCATCGAGCTGACGTCCTAACCAAGATAGCTGTAAGTGGAGGACAATAGCTGCTGGAAAGAGTATCGCTCTAGATAATCACTACATCAAGCATATCTGAAGGCAAGAAAGTCAACCCCGTGGAACGACTTCCATACTGGATGGATCTTATCGCGTATTATCTTCAGTTAGGAAAGCTCCCTAAAAATCCTGATCAAGCTCGCAAGATCAAGAGAACCTCGATCCGATACTGCTTGGTAGAAGGGCACCTTTACCGCAGAGGTAGGTCACTCCCCTTCTTTAGATGCCTACATCCCAATGATGCTAACTGGGCTCTGAGAGAAGTGCATTCAGGAGGCTGTGGAAATCATGTCAAGGGAGAAGCACTGGCTTACTAAGTGCTACGAATGGGATATTTTTGGCCAACCTTGCACCATGATGCAAGGCATTTTGTACAGTCTTGTGAACCATGTCAGAAAACGGCCAACCTGCATCACCTACCTCAAGAACGATTATCTACCATCAGCTCACTGTATCTGTTTGCCTTCTGGGGAGTAGATCTGATCTGACCTCTCCCAACAGCGCCAGGTCAGCAGAAGTATGCGATCGTGGCTATTGATTACTTCATTAGGTGGGTGGAAGCAGAACCCCTCTCCAGAATTACTGAAGCAAATACAACAGAATTCATCAAGAAAAATGTGGTTTGCCGGTTTGGTACCCCGATGGTCATCATCACAGATTTGGGTAAGCAGTTTGATAATGCCAGATTCCAGGAATTCTATGAGAGTCTAGGGATTGAACTTTGCTTCGCATCTATAGCACACCCTCAGACTAATGGCCTGGTAGAAGCCACAAATAAGACTATCAAGAGGCTCCTGAAGAAGAAACTTCAATAGAAGAAAGGGAGATGGGCAGATGAACTCCCAGACGTACTATGGGCTTACCGCACCACCAAAAGGACTGCTATTGGATAGACCCCCACTCACTAGCTTTCGGGGTAGAAGCTGTCCTTCCTATAAAGCATAAGCTCACTTCTTTCCGGGTTCAGCATTTCGACCCCAATTGGAATGAAGATAAGCTGAGGGCCAACCTGGACCTCCTAGAGGAGAAACAAGACAGGGTTGCAGAAAGAGTAGCAATTTACCAGAACCGGATTGCTCGTTACTTCAACAGGAGAGTAAGAGCCCGAAGCTTCAAAGAAGGGGACTTAGTTCTCAAGAAGGTTACTCAGAATAACCGGAAGAGGTCGGATGGGGTACTGTCACCTAATTGGAAAAGTCCCTACCTAATCAGAATGGTGATCCAAGGTAGGGCCGACAAGTTGGACGACATGAATGGACACCCTATAGACCACACTTGGAATGCTGATCACGTCAAAAGATTTTACCCATAAGTCATGCAGTGGAAATCAGCCGGGATCATCCTGAAATGAATGTTAGAAGATGTTAGTAGTCGTGAGTGCTTGTATTCTCATTTTTGATCATCAATAAAGAAGGATTCTTTCTCTATCTACTTTTGTCTACATTTATCTACATCTATCTGCTTTATGACGCCAATTGAATCCGTCATGATCACCGCCTTAAAACAAGGAGAGCCATATAGTACTCTTGATGCCCTGGATCGGATAAAACCCTCCAAGAGGATTGTCTTAAAACAAGAAGAGATACACAGCACTTCTAATGCCCTGGAAATGATTAATCCCTCCAGGAGGATCTCCTCGAGACTAGGATACGCAGCATGGCATTCCTGATGCCCTGGCTGGGCACCACCCCCTGCTAGAAAGGATCCGGTATGTAAGAGCGTATTTGCCCGATGGATCAAACCTCGGCCGGGTACCACCCGCCACTGAGAAGGGTTTGGATAATAAGTGTATAGTTGCCAGCCAGATCAAGGCCTTGGCCGGGCACCACCCCCAGCTAAGAAAGATTTGGTGCTAAAGTGGCCTTAGTCGCCTACCAAGATCTTTTTGCCAGTATGATCGCCTTATTTTCGCCATTGATCGCCTCAAGACTAGAAAGGACCGTATGGCCTTCCTGCTGCCTTGGCTGGGTGCCACCCCCCGCTAGGAAGAGTCTGGTCAGTAAAGGCATAGTCGCCTACCAGATAAAGGCCTTGGCCTGGTACTACCCCCCGCTAAGAAAGACCTGGTTCTAATACGGCCTTAGTTGCCTACCAGGATCTTGTTGCCAACACATTCTCCATCATGTTCGCCACGGTACCAAGATTTCTAGAATGGGAATACAAGGTATCTAGTTTCACCAGAATGTTCGCCAAGGCACCAAACTCCCTATAAACGGGAATGCGAGGTGCCCAGGTTCACCGGAATATTCCACCTAGAGACCTAGGTTCCTTGAGACAGGAAGGCTAGGTACCAAGTTATTTGTGAAAGAACCAAGATCCCTGCAAACAGGAATGCGAGGTACCCAGATTCGCCAGGTTCATTCGCTACGATACCAATATTCTTATAACGATAATACAAGGTATCTAGTTTCGTCAGAATGCTCGCCATGGTACCAAGATTCCTAAAATAGGAATGCAAGGAACCTAGACTGCAAGATTATTCGCCAGTACGTTCACCCTCATTAAGGAACCAAGTTTCCTAGAACTAGAATGCGAGGTACCCGGATTTTTCACATTGTTCCGCTAAAATACCAGGATCCTCATAAGAATGAGGATCTCTAGTACCTAGACTTCTTTCGATTAAATTTCTACCAGGCTACCAAGGTTCCTCGATACGGGACCCCTAGTACCTTGACTTTCCTGTATGCAATGATCACTGATAATATTGAGTCTCGGGGAAAGGGTCAAGAGACTCTTTGGCTTGGTACCATGGTACCGGTCACCCGCATTTCCTCTACTTTTTCTTTATCAAATTCCTTGCGTTACCAAGTATTGATTCAGTCAGGATTATGCTGGGGACTATTGCTCAAGTTTATGTTACAATCAGAAGCTTACGGCAGGATTCAGTCAACAGATATAGTGGGAAATGGGTTTTCCTTCATTGATCAACTCAGGGAACCTAGCCTTTATATCAGGATACATACAAGAAAGAAGCAAGGGTATCTTCGCTAATCAGATCAGGGAACCCAACCATTATTTCAAGCTACATTTAAGAAACAAGAAAGAAAGTTACAGAAAATGAACCGGAGATCCGAAAATATCGATCTCCTCTCCAGCTCCTTGCCTACTTTCTCCATCCGCCTACCTAGCGACGTTCTTTTCAACCATGATAGATGTCGACGATCCTGCCATGAACTCGAAGGTAGGAACAGAGGCCGTGTTGGAGTCATCGAACATAGGGGGCGACCTTGAAGCTCTCCATATTCGAGATGCAACTGGATACAAAGCTGCGGCTTGCCTAAGTAATGTCTACACCATTGGTAAGGGTGCAGCGCCATGATCCACCGTTCCTCTTGATCTAAGAAATCACAACTAGTTATGATTCCCTGGTAGTTAAGTCCATCTCACACCGTTCTATCCACAATACCAAGCATCCTACTGGTCATAGAACTTACATCTCCTTCTCCTCCAACAGTGTTAGTTAATACGACGATCATTGATCAACCTACTGGGGGTTGCCTACTAAAAGAGAAAAGAGATTGTCTGAAGACCTGTCAAACAGATAATGGGTATTTATAGAAGGAGAGATCGAGTATCAGGAGCGAGAGGATAAGGTCATTAATGGGCACGACATTCGGTGTATAGGAAAGGACAGCTTCATAAAGCGTGCCCCACTCCCCCCCGGAGTTTGATGTTTGAGGCAATCGAACCTGTCCTAAACTAATGCATGGTAAGAACAGTTGAATATAAAGCTCAAACCAAACATTCCCATGCAGGAAATCCAAAAAAAAAATGCTTTTTGATCAGGGTAACCATGAAGATAGCATGGACCGCGGCAATCTCGATTACCAGGTACCGTGATCCATATCCAGTTGATGCCTTGGTACCCCTTCCGGACCAAACACGTTATCAACTACACTAAATCGGGCCCAATAGACGGTGGATCGCCGAATCTACACCTAGGTACCAGGATTCATCTGAGGACAAGTATTTATGGAATCAAAATTACATTGGGGACTCTACTTTAGAATAAGGTAAAGTTTAACCAAAGGGTTTAATAAACTACACATGAATGAAGCTAAGGAAAAATAAAAAAGAAAGTTCTCATTACTAAAACTGGGGAGCCCATTCCCCGATCACGGGCTACAAGGAGATAAGGTTGACTGGGTATAACTGGGTAAGGGATCAAAGTGGATCATGCATCCTCCTGCTCCTGATTGGACTTCTTCTGTCCAGCTCCGCCAGTTAGAGTTTCTCCCTCTTCAGCACCAGATAGAACCTCGCATGCTTCCTGGGTACCCACCATAACCAGAAGCTCCACCTGAGACAGATCGCCCCGAAGTTCCCCTGCTGCTGCTTGGTCAGAATTTCCTCCAACTTCCTTGGTCGAAGCAGCCTAACCCTCCTCTACCTGGGTAGGTCAGAGGATGAGATAGGCAGGGTAGACCCCCCATCATCAGTAGCAAGCTGATCCCCTACCTCCTTGAAGAACTCTGACGGATAAGCAGAAGGGGCAAAAACTCCTCCTTAGGCTTGAGCCACTCCAGCTTCAGGAGCCTTGAAATTGGGATCTGCTCCAACATTGCTTGGTGGAGGAAGGGATATAGAACTCTGGTCTTCACCTCCTACCACTTCACTGGCCCCAGCAACCTAGGAAGGTCCAGCCACATCGGAGGGCATTGCCCCAGCCAATTCAGCAGCCTTCGCCAAAATTTCCTCCCGGTTCCACCCCGCGATAACGCTCAGGTCGAATGGAGGAGGGAAAGCTAAAGCCACCTGGTAGCCAGTAAAGAAGTAGCCATCCCCAAATGCAGTGTCTACTTGAGCATTGAGGTTGGCCACACTATCACGAAGGGACTGGACCTCTTTATGTAGCTTCACTGCTTTATCCTTCGCGATCTCCCTCTCCTCCTTACGGCGAAGGGACCTGAGTATTTCAGTATCCAAGGCATGCTGCATCCGCTCCCTATCAACTTTCACCTCATTCGCCTCCTTCATAGCATTATCCAGATACTGGTTCAAAGCTTCCACTCATCTAGCAGCCTTGGCAAGCTCCTCCCTGGACCTCTCCAGCTTAGTAGTAGCACTTCTAACTTGCTCCAAGAGGGAGCCGACCTGCTGACTCAGTGCCACATTAAACTTAAACGCTTGCCAAGAACAAAACATTAGTCAGGATATCTCCAATACTTGAACGGGATAGAAAACTAAAATGAGACAGCTTACTTCAGCCAGAAGAGCAGATCCTCTTCTAATTAGAAGCTCAGTGGGCATGGCGTCATGACATCTTAGCTTCCGCCTAGGTAGGATGCAACAAAGTGGGCCAAGACTTCATCCTGACTGCTATCCTTCGACCGTAATGGCGGCCTATCCCGAGGTCTCCCCCGGCTAGCCACAGCAGGCTCAGAATTCTTCTCGACCGGGTTAGAGCAACTGGTAGCTCCAACGGGGGAGGCAGAGGGGGCTGAAGCATCAGCATCAGTAACAACTGCAACATTAACTGACTCGATGGGTGACATATCCTGCACCCGACGAGGAATACCTCTGTACCTCCCCACTCTAGCTGTAAAAGCCTCCAACGACCTACAAGAGATTGGAGGAGGGGGAGCCTATGGTCCAGATACCCCGACCAGGGTCTTACCAGATCCAGTAGATATGCCAACCCCTGCATCAAGACCAGTTGGAAGCCTGACATGGGAAATTGGAGGCGAATCGATGGTACCACAAGCTTGGTTGAGCTCCACCTCAGGAACTGATGGAGATACTGTCGAAACTGTAAAGATAGCTAGAGTCAATATATACAGAATCAATGAAGCAGTATAGTAGAAGCAAAGTCAGAGATTCCGTTACCTGGGAGAGCACCAGAAATGCGGAAGTAGCGATCAACCCTCTTTGCTTCAAAGGCCTCTGTGATAGGATATTCCATATTAATATAATTCCGGGCCATGATGGCCTTCAAGATCTTCTCCGATTCAGCGGAGAGCTTACTCTTCTCCAACACGGGTTTCCAGCTAAAGCAAGTAGGAACCTTGAACTCAGTTCCTCCAATGTGGACCGAATTACCCCACTCGCCTCTGACAATGACCATCTTCTCCTTCTAGGAGGTGTCCTTCTTCGTGGCCCTTGGCACCACCAGCTGCAGACTATTCTTGGCACGAGCATAAAATTACCTATTTGGACCCGGAGCGTTGGTAGCAATCTGGAACATGTACCCGAACTCGCCTGGCCCCGGCTCCAGGTCAATGTTATCTCTATCGCATTGCTCTCTCCACAGTACCAAGAACCCCACCAGGTGCCTCCAGAACCCGGCGTTAGTTGCAAAGGGGCAAGCAGCAGAGCATTCAACGCCCTACGTAAGGTAGGATGGAGAGGTAGCCTGACTCCGCTGTCGAAGGCCGCCGTATGAATCGGGAGTTCACCAGGATTGGGAGTATACACATCATACCCAGGTGGGGGAATGACAATCGAGATATCCTTAGGGATCTTAAAATCCCTTCACAAGCGCCCCACAGTATCCAAGGAGCTAGTCGAGTCGGGAATGCATCTATACTCGTAAGGAAGGGAGAGTACCCTCCCCACGGTGTATGTGACTTCGCCAGCCCAGTCTCTACCTACCCCGACGGCAGCTCATTTTTCTCCACTCGACTCCCGGTCAACATCAACAGGAGTATCGGGATTGTTTGAAAAGCCCGTCCCGATTGCAACGATCCTGTTTGAACGCCGACACTGAAAAGGAACGTCGTCCACGCTGTCGCTATCGATGCGACCCTTTTTTCTAGGGGTGAGGCTCCCGCTGGCCACCGCGTCGCCATCAAACAGCTGCTCAATATTGTTGCCACCTGGTGAAGACATGTTCACAGATTCGAGGTTTAGTTTCTCGAAAAAGGGAAAGTTGAAGTTTTGAAGATTGAAGATAGGTTTTTCTTGAAACTCTTGTTCGGGAAAGTTTTCTTAAGTGAACATAATGTGAAGAAGCCGGGTTTATATAGGGATAGTTACTTGTAACGGTTAGAGAAGGTAATCAATGTCGCGAGACAATCGGCAACGTGGAGGGAACGGTTTCGAGAAACATGCACCCCTAAAACATTTCCTTTTTTGAATTTGGCCTACCCTGGTCAGCCACGTGGAAGACTCATTTAAATCTGCGTGCAAAGAGAAGATTCCCTCCGACGAGAAGGTTGCGAAAAATTCTCCAAGTGCTACCCATCCTGACTCCAACCCCGACCTAGTACTGGTGTTTAAGTCAGGGGGGGACTTCTGTTAAAATGGTTTTCTGGCAAAGGACCAAAGGAGAATTTTCCAACAAGGACCTACCTAGGAAGATTCATCCAGATATTCCAGATAACCAGTGGAATCGGTACCACTACCCAGATGGAGCCGATACTTGACAAGGTCAGAACCTTGACTACCTATCTATCTAGATAGGACATTAGCTCCGCAAGCTAACGAAGGCTTGTACATCGCCCTACTGAAGCTCCTAATACCAACTTAGGACCAGTACGATGATAACTTGCATGCCCAGCACCCTGCAAACATCTCGACATCAATCAGGACACCTGGTACCTCGATACCCTGCTTGATACTGCCTCGACTTCCACCTGGTACCTAGTACGTCTATTCAGAGCCCTTCCAAGGCAAGTACCTCACCAGCCAAGCAATACGAAGATGATCGTGAAGACATAAGCACCATTCCAGCAAGACACAAAACAAGCTCCATACCAGTGGGATCAAAATGATGTACCAGTACCACATTCCGCCAAAATTCAGAATCAGAATTTCCCTCCAAGCTCCAGGAAGAAGGAAAGTTGACTCTATCACCAAAATAAAGTGCCATTAATGGGACCAAATGGTCAACTAAATCAGAACCTGAATTCGACAGTGATTAACGGGATCAAATCTCGCGCCTTCAGCCCCACACAATGCCTGTCAATGCCTAAAATAGGACTCTCAATAATCCTCATTAATACGACCAGATTTTGAGGGGATTCTTGGGAGTACTATATATACGGTTTTGAAGGGCAAAGGAAGGGGGGATTCGAGTGTTTTTTATCGCCTAAGACAAATAGATTTATTTTCGGTAGAATTTCCTCTGAAATTCTTCGAAGCTAGTGAAAGTCCATTGACGATCATTGGAGGAACATATCCACTTATTGACATAAATGCTTTCTCCACCACCACCCTATGTAAAAGAGTGAAAAACGAGAGAAGAGTATATGCTTTGTAACTTTGCTATAGTGTTACTTAATAAAACAGTGTTCTTTTATTTCTCTCGGTCCCTTTTGTTTCTTCTCCATCATTTTTATTTCTTGTGTTCGATTATAGAAAGGGACCCCGGTACCGAAGGCACCTACCCCGCTATCGCTTCCGGTAGTGGGCGAGGGTGCTGACCGAAATTTCACTCCCCGAGTGGATTTTTCCGTTAACACTTGTATTGCTGACTCCACCATGGAAGCCGAATATGTAGCTGCTTGTGAAGCTGCTAAAGAGGCTGTTTGGCTCCGAAAATTCTTGAGTGATCTGGAAGTTGTTCCAGATCTGGATAAGCCCAAAGAACCAAGAATCCATAAGAGAGGGAAGTATATAGAGGGGAAAGCATATAGAGAGGAAATATCATCTCATCATAGAGATAGTGTAGGGAGAAGATGTGATCGTGACCAAGATAGCATCACAGGACAATCATGCTGATCCATTAACGAAGACCTTACCGGCTAAAGTGTTTATGGGTCACCTAGAGGGTCTAGGTTTACGAGACATGTCTCACATGCTTTAGTGCAAGTGGGAGATTGTTGGGGTTTTTTCCCTAAAGCTTGTAGTTTGTAAATGTGAATTGAACATAAATAAACGAAGTAGTTTATTCATTCAAGTTGTTTCATACTTTTATATAACATATGTATTTAACATCCAAGATTGCCGGATGTAATTTTGAATTGAGTATATGAATGTCATATACAGATGGATTCAGTATGAAACGAGCATTCTAAAGAGTCCGTAGATAGCAAATAAAACTGGGTACTTTATTTGTGGTTAATCTACAGCTGCGGTCAATTCCATAGTGTACGGTGATCTTATCCTGGATCATTCATATGATTATATGAGAATGAAGGAACCTTGTATGATGTGATCATATAGGACTGGGCCACGATCTATATGAATCTCTCAATAAGATCTGTTACATGATGAGATTCATATATATATATATATATATATATATCGACAAATGATGGCTATATATAGGTGATCTTAATCCTGAGTGTCTTATCGACCCCTTCAGGTTAGATTGTGGTTTTTGATATACCATGGGTGAGATTGAAGTTACATTCCCGGTCAATATGCTTCGTATGTTGGAATCCAGTTTGGCTTGTGGCTGGGAAGGCTTGTACAAAATAGTGGAATCCACTCCTTCGTTCGAGAAGCAAGCAATAGTTCCCTTAAGGTTTGATTCGTGGCTTGAACAATATGAGCGCTCTCCTAATTCCGTGAGGAATGTAGGATTTACTGTTCATTAGAGAATCAATGGTACTTAATGGAAAAGATGTAATTAGAGGGGTATAACAGACATTATGACATAGCTCTAATTATGAATTACTTGTGGAGGATTATACCATATGTAATAGCTATATCGATGAACACTGAAAGTTATTGGTTTGTGTAAAAACATTTACAAATGAGAGAATGCAGCTTCGGGTTTTTAGTGGAATAACACCGAAGTTAAAAATTATGAAATATTAATTAAAGAGTTTAATTAATTATTTCTAAGGATTATTGGAGCTCAAAATACTATGGGTCCATTGGGTCCCCTTGCTAGCCCGATTGATTAAGGTAACAAGGGTCACGGTTAATTAATTGGATTGTCTAATTAATTGTGTTACGAAAGTGACACGTGTCTATTCGAGAATTAATTGAACAATGACATTATTTAATTAATGAATATTAATGATTATGTTAATTAAATAATTAGATTATTTAATTATGTAATTAATCATTAGATGAAGGCTGTTGATTGATATTTAATTTTGAATGAAGATAAAATAATTTGATTATTTTATTTTCATTAAATTAAATATTTAAATTTAAATTTAAAAAAGTTTGAATTCAAATCAAATCAAATAAATTAATATTAATTAAAGATATCAGATATCTTAAAAGATTTAATTTTTTAATTTAAAAGAGTTTGAATTTAAATCAAATCAAATAAATTAATATGAATTAAAGATATCATATATTTTAAAATATTTGATTTTTAATGCACCCAAATCAAGAATTAACAAACTTCTAAAATAGAGCTTTCTCATCAAGAATTAACAAACTTCTAATAAAAATCTAAATGCACTCAAATTTGATTAAAAAAATTAAAAAAATAACTATGCACCTTGAGAATTACATAAAAGTCTCTCTCGGTTTTTTTGACTCGTAGCCATAGAATTTTTCTCTTCCCTCATAAAATTTTAATCTAATATGAAAATCATAATAGTGTTCGTAATCCTCCAATAATAATAATAATTATAATAATAATTATTATTATTATAAAAAAAAGGTTATATATACTTGTTTTAACTCATGCCTTATAAAGGATTTTTAAATGCACGAAATAAGTTTGGATTCAAATATATTCCCTTAGATTTTTTAGATTTACGGTTTAAAAATCCACTCTAACATTCCTACAATAAAATCACTTTATCCCAAAAGGACAAAAAATTAAAAAACCTGATTTCCCATTTTCCTCCACTTTCTATGAACCCAAACAAGAAGATATGAAATTTATATCAAAGCAAAATGAAAAAAAAAAAATTTAAGACCCTCATTTGTTTCATTAATTTTTAAAAAAAAAACAAAAATCAAAAGGGGTTGTTATAAGATTACAATATTTTGGATGTCCAACTCCATGGATCCATAAAAGTGAATCAATCTCTGCAAAACAACGACTCGGGTCCTCAAAAGAAGAATATAATCTGCCGTTTCTTGGAACAGCTGATCGGCTTTGACTGTTCTTTCTTCGTTATTGATTTGGCCTGGAATGAGGTTCTTGAGAGTCTCCAGCTTGTCCCACACCACCTTTGAGGAGCACGTGCTCCGCCTTCCTACACGTGCCTGAGCTCTTCTTCTTAGTATTCTTGATGTTCGTCTTCTTCTTCTTGTGGTTTGTGTTCTTCGTAGACAGGTTTTCAGAGTTTTTCTGGTTGTTCTCATGGTGTTCGACGTTATGTCTCTTTTTCAGAGAGAGAGAGAGAGAGAGAGAGAGAGAGTGAGTGTGTGTGTGTGTTCTAGAGTGATGAGGAGAGGGAGATTTGTGGGTTTAAGTAATGGTGGATTGAGATATTGCCACTTGTTTTTCTTTTTATTACCGTATTGCCACTGTTGGCTTTTCCTTTGTCCTTTTTTCTCTCTCTCTCTTCCATTTGAGAAATGATATTTGTTTTAGGGGTCTTGCTACGGTACGAATAAAGAATTGCTGCGTACCGTATAACACCACACAACAGCAGTTTAAAATAATTTCAACCGGTTAAAAATAAAAAATCATAAAATATTTTTTCACCAGCTACCTATTACACCGGTTTGTTGTCCAGATATAAAACACTGCCTCTCTCCTCTCATTCCATTCTCCATCAACGTTTCTATCCAGCCTCTCTCACTCTCTAGCCTCTCTCACTCTCCCGCCTCTCTCAGTCTGCAGATCGTGTTGACCAACTCTCCGGCGTGGAATGAATTGCTTTGGTCTCCGGCGTTGAAGGAATTGGCTGGACAGGGGTGCATCTCAATCATCGAATTTGTGATTCAATTGGAAGGTAATTCATGGCTTCTTTATTACTCTCCCTCTCTTTATTTGTTGTGTTCTTTATGTGAATGAAATCCATGATCAGAATCTTCATGCATTAACTATTTTTATTCATGGCTTCATGATAGAGAAACAAATTAGGGAAGGAGGGGTGTTGTCGAGAAAAGAGAAAAAATAGGCGAAAGAAGAGAAAATGGAGAGAGAGAAGGAAAAAAAAAGGACAATAGAGGGGGTTGACTTCTTTAGAGGTATGGGTTTTCTAATCTTCTTGTTTTGTTCTTTTTGTTGAATGATTGTGTATGGTAGTATTGTAAAGGATATGGAATGAAATTGATGATAACTGTGATTTTGTGTCCCTCTTTACTGCTGCTGCTATTGTTGTTGTGATGATGGGTTGTGAAGTGAGAATGAGTACTGCCAAAATGTTAGGAGAAGTGTGATGACTATGACTTGTTTTACAAATCTTTATTGTTTGGGCAAGAATTTCAAAATAATTCTTTTTGTTTTAGATTATAGACTTATTAAGCTTTCATTCATGACTTGTTTCAACTAAGTTGGTTTGATATTCTAATTTTGGTGAATTTTTGAAGTTTAACAAAAGTTGCTGGAAATCTTATCAGATTCGTGACAGCCTTAGATACTTTTGAAAATTTGCATTGTTTGGACATTGTTTGGGTGAGAATTTCAAATTTATTATTGTTGTATTGGATTCTAGACTTACAAATCTTTTATTCACAACTTGTTTCATCTAAATTGGTTTAACATTCTATTTTTGGGAAATTTTCGAAGTTGAACAAAAGTTGCTGGAAATCTTATCAGATTCGTGACAGCCTTGGATATTTTTGAAAATTTGCATTGTTGGGGTGAGAATTTCAAATTGATTGTTGGTGTGTTGGATTCTAGACTTACAAAACTTTCATTCACGACTTGTTTCAGTTAAATTGGTTTTACATTCTATTTTTGACGAATTTTCAAAGTTGAACAAAAGATGCTGGAAATCTGATCCTATTTGTGACAGTTTTGGACATTTTTGAAAATCTGTATAAACCAGTGGTCTATTTTGAACTTCTTATTCTTGTATTGCAATGTAAACCCATATAGGTTTCATTTCCACTTGGTTTTACCTCAATTAGTGTTACATACGATTTCTAATGAATTTTTGAAGTAGGGTAAAATATGCTGGAATCTTTTTTGTATCAATGACAGCCTTTGACATCTTCGAATGCCTAGGCGAATTGGTAGGTGATTTCGAAAAATATATTTTTGTATTACAAACTAGACACATTAAGTTTCGTTCCCAAGTTGTTTTACCTCTAATGGTTTTGTGAGTGATTTTTATTAAATTGTCGAAATTGATTGCAACCTGCTACAAAATTTTTATTAAAATGATAGAGAACTGCCAAAAAGAAGCAAATCTTGTTTTAGCTACGTTGTGAGTTTGTGACGTTGACATGATGCATGCAATGACTAATCACAATTTTTCCAATTTTTCACTTTCATAAAATACTTCTTTATTTTTAGTATTTTGATGGTATATAGCCCCAGCCAGACTGGGGTTTGATTTCAGCGATGGTTAAAATGTAGTTGCAATTTTATTTTCATTTTTGTTTTCATATTATCTTTTTCTAATATTTGGATCCTTTTCATTTGTATTGTATCATTTACAATTCAAGTAGTTGAAGAAGTTGCTTTGACCCTCTCGTTGATCATTGTCTTTTGAGTTTGTTTTGTTTTTATTAATTGATATGTGCATGATCAATAAGGTTATCTCCTAATCAGTTTCCCGTTGCTTTGATTGACAACACCAAACTGTGTTTGGAGAATAATGCTCATGTAGTTTTAAGCTATGCAATCTGCTACATAGCATATAATTGCGTCTAGTATATTGCCTCTCTGTGACAGTAATAGCTTTATGTGTATGTGCCTCTGAATGCACACACATCTACATTTATTTATTATGTATGATTATTGGTGGTGGTTGTCAATTTCAACATGAAAGTGGATGCTTGCCACTTGAGTGGTGTATTTACTGGTGGATTTGTCTGGTTTAGATGCTTCATGTTTTTGATTCCTCATCTTATCCTGCTCGCAGAAACTATGTTTTAAACCTCTTGTATGTTGGTCCCTGTCCCTGACAAAGCATATGTGCATATATTAGTCAGATGCATGCTGTAAAGCATTTACAGGATAGCCTCATCTATATTGAGTTATTTGGAGTTGATGGACATTGCATAATATATTGAGTTTTAACAGAAGACTTGCATTAGAGGTTGCTAGTAATTCGTTATTACATACTGTTTCATTCATCCACTGCAAAACTCTGTTACAGATGGTCACACCACCTCCCATGGGAAAAATAAAAAAATAGTCTCTATTGTTTCTCATTATATATATTTTTAGACTAGCTACCCAGGTAAATGAACCAGGCATGAATTTCAATACATTTCAGATTTGTTTAGATTTCAGAAAAAAAAAAAAAAACAAACAAACTCAACCTAAATAAATGATATATCAGTATTTTTTTTTACTTTGGATTGGAAACAAAATGAATTGGCTAATCAATTGTTTCTTCTTTATTTGTCTGTATGTGATCTATGAGTAATTGTCTTTGGCTGTTTCGGTATTAATGTACCTGTTGGTCCTAAACACGTGTTAACAGTCTATCATTGTATAGATTTTTGTTTCATGTCTTAATTTTCATCTATTCACTGCCAAGATTTCGTAATGATTTAACTGGAACTGCAATTTTAAATCACCTTTGCTTTTATACGTGGTTCTGTAAGTTTTCATTGGACAGATTGCATGTGTGTTGCTCAAAAAAACGCATTTATGCTATCTTTGTATCCGCAACGATTAGTTTTGTACATTAGTAGACTGATGGGTATAGTGTCTACTATTTTTTTGTTAATTTTCAACTTGCATTGGTTGAAAATTGTTAATATTGTAAGCTTTTCATATTTTTTTTAAATGATTAATATTGTAAGTTGGTCTCTCATGTTTTCCTCTGTGTCTGTTGTTGTGCATTTATGTTTGCCAAACAGGAGAACAGTTTGCCAAGTAGTATCAACTAAGAGAAAGCATTGAAAGGTTATTTTTTTTCCCTTTTGAATGGTTAATAATTTTTGGTGTTGTGTGAATTTGTCAATTTTTTTGTTATGGCCGAACATTTTGCTTGACTGGGAGAGCTTTTTTATTTAGTTAATCTTGGAAACTGTTTCACTTTTTCCCTTGATGTGGAAGACATGTGCACAGTGGAAAACATTTGGTTTGCTCCTTCTATGAACATACTCATGTTACGATGGAACAACCTAAATTGACCTTGTTGAATTGCTTGATGTGTAGATGTAGAGGGAATGAATGATTCTTGAGTCTGTCTTGAATGCGTTTTTAATAAAAATGAATTAGGTTTATCTGAGGAAAAGGTTTTCCAGTAGAAGGGTTTATAAGAAAATATTCAAACACAACCACTAGAACATCCTAAAGCATCAGCGTCTACTATGACACCACCAATTCCTTGAGTGTTCACCTAATTAAAATCACAATTAATTTGACCTTTTTATAGATAGTTTAAATGTAATTAACAAAAGATTACAAGACATCTATGTTGACCTTTGAGTTGTTGGATATTGTAGTATAAACTGAGCATACAAGTGATATAAGTAAATTGAATTTTAGTTTTCTTTTTATTTGCTAAAATTTTTTGTTCGGAAAGCCGGAGTAGCATATGGCATATTCTGTAGTGGTTGAACCAATCTTTAGTTTGATTGGTTTATGGTGCAACTATGGACAATTTTGTCATTATCATTGTAAGTAAAATTTTAGTTTGAACAAAATTTTCGCTTATTTTGATTCGGATGTATTTCCTAGTGTTGGTTATCTTCAGTATTCAACAATTTCCAGAATAAATTATGTTAGTATCTTAAATAAGTGAATAGAAACTTAAAGTTTTATGTTGCCAACCTAAATGATTGGTACAATAGTTTTGTCTAGTTCAAGTAATCATCATAGCTCTCATTTTGTCACTTGTCGCATTAATATAATTAACATAGATGTAAATGTGGAATGTAATTGCAGTTTTGTACCCTCTAAAGCAGTAGCTGCTCTTATGCTCAAATTGGTTGTGAATAAAAAGAAATGCTACAATTTACTTATGAAGTTATGAGCCTTGTAGAATTTGCACACCAATAAACTTCTGTTATTAAGTTATCTTATTATTATATATTATATATTGGTCACTAAGTATATCTGCCGGAATACTTAGACTTACTCATACCCGGAATTGTGCCGGTAGAGTACACTGGTGAGACAACGCCACGTAGTGATTGTCTATTTGTTACATTTATGCTATTTATTTTTCTTTATATTTTCCTGTGCATTTTATATTATCTGTTACAGCTATGTGTTGGTAGCTGCAGTTTGTAAGTTTTTTTAATCTCAAGTTATGTTATTATGTCATTATTCTGTATTCTCTATTGGTGACAATGTATATCGGCTGGAATACTCAGAGTTACTCATATCAGGAATTGTGCCGGTAGAGTACACTTGTGACACAACGCCACGTACTGAGTGTCTATTTGTTCCATTTATGGTAATTAATCTTCTTGATATTGTCATGTGCAGAGGTCCGTTTTCGTAGCTGCATTTTGTAAGTTATATTAATCTGAAGTTTTATTAATCTGAAGTTTTCTTATTATCTTATTATTCTATATTCTGTATTGGTCAGAAAGTATATCGGCTGGAATACTCATACTTACTCATACCCGGAATTGTGCCGGTAGAGTACACTTGTGCGACAACGCCACGTACTGACTGTTTATTTGTTCCATTTATGCTATTTTATTTTTCTTTATATTTTCCTGTGCATTGTATATTATCTGTTACAACTATGTGTTGGTAGCTGCATTTTGTAAGTTATTTTAATCTCAAGTTATGTTATTATGTTATTATTCTATATTCTCTATTGGTGACAATGTATATCAGCTGGAATACTCAAACTTACTTATACCCGGAATTGTGCCGGTAGAGTACACTTGTGAGACAACGCCACGTATTGAGTGTCTATTTGTTCCATTAATGCAATTTATTTTTCTTTATATTGTCCCGTGCATTCTATATTTCTGTATTGAGCTACGTTTTGGTAGCTATATTTTGGATATAATGCGGCCTTGGCTTCTGGGTATTTGAGTTTCAGCAGAAGAAGGTACCTAGTCCGTGGACAACTGTGAAGAATTTGGGAGAGAAGAAGAACCTTAGATCGCAGGTACTTGTTATTACACCACACAAGATATAACATTGACAGAATGGGTCTTATTATGTTTTGCATGAGAAAAAACATAATGTTACACTCATCAGTCAAACAAAAGCATCTTTCATAGATATTATTGATTTCTCCGTGGGTAATCATGAACAATTTTATTATGATGCTCTTACAATATTGCATTTAGTTTGTTATTTATATTCATCCGACATATATACCCTTGTAATCACATATGTAATTTGCACTGGTTACTTACGAAATGGAAACTAGAACTATTTTTATGATTGCCTTGTACATGATTGAATTTATCGTGGTTCTTTGTTGTTAGATGTCTACGTTATAATCTCATTGAAGATATGTATAATATATTAAGATAAGGAATTGGATTTTATAATGATTTTATATATCAATTGAATTCCTTATCCATGTTATTGAGTAAACACTTATTACCATTGATGTACAGATTGAAAATGGTGAAAAAAAGAATTCGTGAAAAGAAGAATGGTGGTTCTAATAAAACAACACCGACGAAAAACTTGTCAAAACCGAAGATTGGAAACATGGGATGGATTAATTATTTGTATGTAAACATTACCATATGCTTTACTTAAGTTTTTTAACTTGCTATCTTGTCCATGTAAACTAATCATTTTGCTGTTATCTATCCAGCAAATTGGAATGCAAAAAGAAAGATGCTAATGGGAACTCAAAGGTCATATACATTTACAACAATTCATACCATTCATTGTTCGTTGATATTCACACCATCAATCTAACATTCTGTCATGTTATATTATTGCAGTCACGCAGTGAAATTGGAAAGACATGGCGTTTGTCACCGATAGAAGAGAAGGCAAAATTTGGAGAACCTGAAGTGGTTGAAGTTGCTGCCACAAATCTGACAGGGGAGCAACCTCACCATTGTCAAAACGACATCTCCAACAACTTCAACGTCCCTCTAACAGATGAACAAATCCCACCCACAACAAATCGTCTGGACTATGGAGATCAAACCATCAACACAAGGTGTACGCCTTCTTGGTGGTGTCGGATTATGAATAAACTATCCGAAGAGCAGAAACAGGCGATTCGTGCGTTGGGTTTTGGAAACCTACTTGCCCTCAATTGTGGACGTCTTCGGCTGAAGATATGTCGATGGCTCGTTGATAATTTTGACACAAAAGCTTGTTCAATTCATATCCATGGCAGGCGGTTTGTGATAAACTCTTCTATATTTGCTCGAGTTTTTGGGATTTCTGACCAGGGAGATCCGATTGCTATATCCGGAGATGTCCCTAACAAAGATTTTTGGGAATCAAAGTTTTCCATGACATCTCATGGCATCTTCTTGAAAGACATCGAACATTGCCTGGAGGAGATGACCACGGCTGATGATGAATTCAAGGTGACTTTGTGCTTATTTTTGTTGGGCACGGTCCTCTCTCCTTTAGCTACCGATTATATTCATACGGGGTACTTGATTCCTTTAAGCGATGTTGGAAAAATTTGTATGAAAAATTGGTCTAGTTGGTGCTTGTCATCACTTTGTGAAGGGATTGAGAAGTTTAAGATTAACCGGCCAGGTATGAAGAAATGTTGCATTTCCGGCTGTGTGTTGTTTCTTCAAGTAAAATATTTTTGTCTCTATTATTATGAAATTTCACTTTATCATGTCATATTGAACTTAGTCTGAACCTTGTTTCTTTGTTGTAGTTGTTTTACTTCCACTCACTACGATGGGAGCCGCCCATCGTGGATAAAGCATTAATACCCCTGTTTGTTGGACAAACGTGAAGATAAAGAAGTGCGTAATCCGGCTTCACACCGAAGGAGGTGTTGGAAGTAACCAGGTCTAAATTCCTGAAATTATCTACCTATTTTATATGGAACTTTTTTACCAAGAAGTGCATGCATAATTACATATCTTATATCATAATATGATGCAGATTTCGGTCGGAGATTTTTTCAAGCAACCAGCACAACCAGAAGGTCAATTTGATGTTGGTGCACATGGAGCAACTGATTGTGCCAATGAAGAACCGGTTACAGCCAGTAATGCGCACACAAAAAGTATTGACGATTTCCTACTGGTGGTGAAAGATATTCAGGCTACACTAAAGACTGAACTTGATGATATCCGAACGAAGGTAAATTTTCTATATGCGAAATTCAGTTCGGCGGAGGACAAGAACTCGGATAATGACTTACCTAATACAAACAGCCCTGAGAATTCCAAGAATCACACGCCTATAAATCCTCCTTCACCTTTTCCAACCTGACCACCACCACCACATCTTTCTGTTCCTACAATACAACATCCCACTTTTGAGGTTTCATCAAATGACACCCGATCATTACCCCAACATGAACAGACCATTTCCAAATCCACCCCAAGTTGGATGAAGGCACCTATTGAGACAGCATTAGAAGAAGGGAAGACAGCTGATTTACCCATGGAAGACCAGCCTACTGATGATCCCTATCACGTACCTCCGGTCCTTACCATTCCTACGTTATTAGATGAGGTTCAATCTTGTTTCTTCTTTTAGTACTTATTTTTAAATGTAAATATCATTTTTTTTAACAAATAAACGACAAATCCATTTCACAATCAAATATTTTGTAGGATACCTTCTATGATGATACTCACGAACAAGAGTCGCAATCTTGTAACTACATTTTTGCCAAAGACCTACCATCATCGAAAGCATGCTTTATGTATATTATATTCCTCAATTTATAATGTTGTGCAGTTATAGGTATGTTATATCCGCAGTTGGCTATTGGATGTTTAACAGTTTCGTATATTTGTTTTTTAATAAATTGCAGTGAAGTTATTGTCGATCTTGGGCATTTACGTGTAACCCGGAAAAGTTTTAGAACGTTAGAACCTTCCAGCTTTGTTGATAGTGAGGTTAATTGATAATCTTATTCTGAACTCATAACCTTTAACTTTTATACATTATATGTGGTTCATTATTTTAATTTCTAGTAACCTAACATGTGTTGTGCACAATTTTGTTTTTCAGATTATTAATCTTATTCCTGAGTACAAAACAATAATATTGAAGTCAAAAAGGTCACACCTTAGCCGGTTCTTGCCTACGAACTATGCGGTATACTTATGTTGATTGAGTTGCTTATATGTATAGAGTTGTCCATTCTTTATGAGATTGAGCATGTAACCTATATTTTCTCACGTTTGCCTACGCAGTACACTGTCTTGACTTGTACAGATGGGAAACAGTATTCTTTGAAGAAATCTCTGTCAAAATTGCGGGAGTCATACATGTACGATCTTCGTATATGTGAAAAGGTGAGACATGATTACCATTGTTAATTTTTCCGTACACCTAATTGTTTCAAGTGAACAATGTCTATTTTGTTATGTATACTTCTAATGACATATTCGTCCATATATTAGATTTACATTCCTATCAATGATCTACGCAACCACTGGTATCTGGCGGTAGTTCATGTTCAAAAACGGTTGTGGGAAATTTGGGACTCCAAACCACCTCGTAGGAAGGATGATTTAACGCGATTGATCCAAGTGCAGAAAGTGGTAAATCCGTAACACATGTTGTTAGATGGTCCTTATGTATCCCCATTTTTTCCAGTTTCATCACGATATCTCATTATTGTGCATATTGTTTTTCCTCTAATTTCTTTAGATGCAATCATTTGACATTGTTCTTGCTGATAAAATTGTTGTTGCCTTCCCAATAACTTTCTCATTCACCACATTCACTATGTCATATGCGAAAGCACCCGAGCAATCTAATGGCTTTGATTGTGGCCTTTTACTTTGCATGTTCATGGATGACAACTACCTTACACCGCTTCAGATGAAATCAGTATGTTAAACTAAATATTCCCATAGGTTTGTTTTTTGACTGTAATATATTTGGCTTTACATATATCTGACATTTCTGAGTTTTGTTATAGTTTCAGTCTGACTGTCAACATTTGGTGTTAGCTCATTTCCTAGCACTCTTCCCTGGTAACAACAACCTTTTGGCTCTGAAGAAAAATGCTAAAGAGCACTATACTAATTTACTGGCCAATCGCAGCAAGATGATACCGCCACCCGTGCAAAAGTTGAGAGGTTAAGCAGCGGCTCTAATGGACTGAATGTACATATGGGTTGCATCCCTGGACATTTGAATTTGGAAATTTGATTTTTGTAGTTCTGCCACTAGGTAAGAGACCCTGCAAAAATGTTGGGTACATGTAATTTTTTGTTTCAACGTTTATTGTAATCACATACTGAGTGTTCTTCTTTTTGTGAATAGTCAAATCAATTTCTGCCCTAATTAAATTCATATAGTTCACACCAGTTGTTTTATCATTACGTTATCTCCATGATTGTGTTTAAATTATTTAAGTATGTACCAAAGTTGAAATTGAAGTTGCTCTGAATTCTGAATTACTAAGCTACTAATTGATGTTACAGTAGAATAGCCTATTCTCAAGGAAATCCAGTTTCATAATTATACTACAATACACATATCTCAGTTGTGGTTACACAATTTGAGTACTAGAGTAAACAAATTATTGAAGAAAATGAGACTTCATTTCGATTGAACAATACAAATTATACTTAATCAGTTTAACGATTTGTGCATCTCCTCACCTGGCGCCTCACAAAAATATATGATCAAACTCAGAAACCCTTAATGATCCTGCCCTGATTCATCATTTCCTAGCTTTAACATCTCCATCTTCACAATCACAGCAATCTTCCCACGGCTGGTGGTGATGCAGGCAGCTGTTAAGGTAAGTAGGCATCTCAATGACTGGTCCATGATCTTAAAAATTGAATCATCAACCGAGGGAATAGCGACCCCAGGGCGACCTTACCTGGGATCGCCTTGAGTTCGCTATCCTCTCGGCTTCTATATTTCTATATGAATCATCACCCGAGGGAATCGCGACCTCATGGCGATCCCAACCAAGATCGCCCTGAAGTCGCTATTCCCTCGGGTGGCTTCATATAGAAACCGAGGGAATAGCGACCTCATGGCGAACCCAGACAAGATCGCCCTGAGTTCGCTATTCCCTCAGATGGACTCATATAGAAACCGAGGGAATAGCGACCTCATGGCGAACCCAGACAAGATCGCCCTGAGTTCGCTATTCCCTCAGATGGACTCATATAGAACCCGAGGGAATAGCGACCTCATGGCGAACCCAGAAAAGATCGCCCTGAGTTCGCTATTCCCTCGGGTGACTTCATATAGAACCCGAGGGAATAGCGACCTCATGGCGAACCCAGCCAAGATCACCTTGAGTTCGCTATTCCCTCGGGTTATGATGTACAGAAATAGAGGTAATAGCGATCTCAGGGCGATCTGGACTGAGATCGCTACAAAGTCGCTATTACCTTGCGTCGTTTCGTTTCATAACCCGTGGTAATAGCGACCTCCCGGCGATCTTACCTGAGTTCGCAAGGAGGTCGCTATTACCACGGGTTATTAAACGGAACGACGCCATTTCGTTAGAAGCGAGATCATCTGCGATCCGGAGATCGCCCTGAAGTCGCATATTCGATAAAATTCGAATATAAATCCCCGCTCGTGCAGAGCAGTTTCCACACAAAAAATAACACAACTAAAATACGCTCAGGGTCATATTCGGTTCATGCATGATTTCTTCAAGGTAATCCTATCCCTAATCCTCTCCCTTTGTGTTACACGAATGCATTTTGGGTATAAAATAACATTTGTTTTGTTTTCTTCTCTTCAGAATGTTCAGTGATAGTGTTTGTTTGAGTTTGTGTGTGCAAATGAGTTGTGTTGGTTTCAATGTGAATTGGGCATTTATTATTTTCTAGTTCTAGGGGTGGTTGTGATTTATTTGATACATTAGTGCTATAATTAAGTGTGGTTTGGCCGATTGGGGGAAGTGTTTGTGTGAGTGTTGTAGAGTGTTGTAGTAGGTATTGAAAAATTGGAGAATGGCTGGTGGTAGAAAGGGAAAACAAGTTGCTAGGGAGGGCAGTAGGCCATCTAAGAAGAGAAGGGAGCCCCTGGTAATGCAGGCACCCTCAGGGAAGGGAAAAGGTGACACAATTTCACAGCCCCCAGATTCGCATGACCCTGAAAGATGGGCATTGTTTGGAAATAGGAGGATTTGGCCGGAGAGGGGAATCAATTTGACAGTTTTTGCCAACACATTTGTCCCGGAGACAGTTGACATAATGGGGTGGACCGTGTTTGCAAGGACCCCGAACATGGCGGCATTAGAGCTTGTTAGAGAGTTTTATTATGCTATGGTCCCATATCAGTTCTATCATGGGGTTCCCGTCATGGTTCGGGGGACAGAAGTCCGGATTACAGCCTCAAGAATAAACAGGTGGTTCGGTGCTCCCGAGGACCTTGGTGACTTAGTTGATGGTTTGCCTGAACATGAGCACTTTGAACCGTATGGTGGGGAGTTGGCATCCAATTTGAGGATGGATGGCTACACTGCTTGGAATGACTATCGCCACCCATTACTGCTCAGTGAACTGAAGTTAGATGCTGCTTTTTGGTTGATGTTCGAGACTTATTCATTGGTACCCTCCACCCACCGCACCGATTTAGGGTATGACCTGGCACGCTGTCTGTATTGTACAAGGAATGGTCTACGCATGGACATAGGACAGATTATAATGAAAGGCATTTGCAGAGGTGGCCACTCAACCAAAGGTCCGCTGCCATTTCCCTGCTTGATCACCCACTTTTGTGAAGAGGCCGGGATTAATGTGCGTGGGGGAGGATGGACCATGTTTGCTCTAACGTCAGACATAGGAAAAAAGGTCTACAATGAGCTTGCCCGGCGTAGAGGGCTACGGCTGATCAGGGGACCAATGCTAGAGGAGGACATTGTTTTATTTGATGGTGAGTTTCCCGACGACGATCCAGATGATCATGACTACAATGAGCAGAATCTTGATGAGGATCCGGATGCAGAGCATGTCGATCAGAGGTCAGGGATTTCTCAGGTTTTGAGCGCTCTTCAAGAGATGCGCCTTCAGATAGACACCAACCACCAGGCTTACATGGGGGAGTTCGCGTACATGACTGCAAGGATGGACAGTTTTCAGCGGGGTTTGACAGATGCGGGCATTCACATTCCCTATGTGCAGCGTAGGGCCACTGGGCCATCTACCAGCGAACCAGGGAGCTCATCTCAGCAGGCACCTCAGGACCCCACCATGCCCCGTAAGCACCCTTAGCGATCGACCACCCACTTTTACTTAACTCATCTTCTATGATGTTTTACAACTTTACTTAACAATTATTTAGTTTGCTGGAATATAATTATTTTTTTTTTCCTGAGTACTGATAGAACGCTTGTAATTGCTTTGATGGATATTTTTAGATGGCATGGATACTTGAAGAATGTTGGATTATAATGCTGTATTTTACAATACTCTATCTGAACTCTTATCTAGATTAGAGTGTGCAGTGTTGTTCTTTGTGGTAAAATGAGAGTGTGGATGGGTTTGGAGTCGCATTGCTATCACTATAGTAAACACAGATTTCTATCCCGAGCTAATAGCGATCTTGGGGCGATCTGGTTGATGTCTTCCCGAGGTCTCTATTCTCTCTGCTTATGAAACATTTGATCAGATGCATGAATGAACTCACGCCGATCTTCACACGGTCGCAATGAGAACTCAAAAACCGAGAGAATAGCGACCTTGGGGCGACATCAACCAGATCGCTATCCTCTCGGATTTTGAGTTCATTTGTACAAAGGCAATAGCGATCTGACGGCGATCTGAACAAGCTCGCCCGGAGATCGCTATTACCTCTGTTCATATGAACTCAAAAGCCAAGAGAATAGCGACCTCGGCACGACATCACCCAGATCGCGCCGAGGTCGCTATCCTCTCGGCTTTTGAGTTCATTAGAACCGAGGAAATAGCGATCTCACGGGGATCTGAACAAGGTCACCCGGAGATCGCTATTTCCTCGGTTCATATGTTCTCAAAAGCCGAGACGATAGCGACCTCGGGGCGACTTCACCCAGATCGCACCGAGGTCGATATCCTCTCGGCTTTTGAGTTCATTAGAACCGATGAAATAGCGATCTCACGGCGATCTGAACAAGGTCACCCGGAGATCGCTCTTTCCTCGGTTCATATGTTCTCAAAAGCCGAGACGATAGCGACCTCGGGGCGACATCAACCAGATCGCACCGAGGTCGCTATCCTCTCGGCTTCTGAGATCGGTTCTGAATCTGTTCTAGCTCGTTAGTCTGTTTCTGCTCCACTTGAAGTCCAACCAACACCATTCATTTCAGAACATAACTTCATTAATATATTCCAAATTGTACAAGTCATGACAGTTTTCGATTTTATGTCATACCAAAATCTAATGCCTCCGACCATATTGGAAAATTGGCTGTTTATGGAAGCACAAAATATGTAAATAACACCATTCACACAACGTGGCTCATCAGCCATTGATAACAAAAGTGAAATTGTCACACGAATCTATCACATGAAGTTATGCGGCCTCAACAGTGGTTTTGTTACATGTACATATCAGGTGTTAAGTTGGTCATGGAAAATACATGGCCATTCAACTGAGTGGTAAATTGTGCAAATGGTTGACAACGACCGTCACTGTCCAAATTATATCCTGATTCGCACGTCCGCAGTAAGTCTGCATACGCAGTTGGTTGTAATGTGGACCATGTTCCAGCAACTCCATTGCTGGCCATTGCACTCATGTCATGTTTTGCATGGGCACGGCATGTCTTGGCTGTGTGCCCAGGCTGGCCACACTTCCCACATTTACGCGTCTTCCCACTAGATTTTTTGTTTTGCCTCATCGACCCCCTCGTTGCTGCTATGACTGGATCTTTAACTTGAACAGTCGATTGCTTACTTCTACGATGTACATGTTCTTCCGTTGATCTACTTGATGATGGCAATAATCCATTCATTTGAATTGTTAACTTATCAATTGCCATGTTTGCTTCTTTGTAACCTTCAGTTGACATTGATGCATAATAGCACATTTTGCTACATTTTGAACTCAAGGCCCCATATCTACAAGCATGAATAAACAATAGTACCCAACCATGAACAAAATAAATATCTATAATAACAATGAGAGGATGCAAACCTGGCAATTTGAATTATATTTGTAGGAGCTGCAGAGGAAAACGAATCCACTTCGGAGACATCCTTGGCATTGATTGTCCAACGCTGCATTATGACTGTCTCAGGTATGTGATGCATGTTCATGGCTTTCATGACACTAAATGAATGGCAACACGGAATACCTATTGTCTTAAACATTTTGCATGAGCATTTTAAAATGTTGTTAGATGGTGTGTACCTCACATTCCAGGTTTTATCACCACCAGCAAACTTCCTGAATGTATACATCACACTCTCCGCATCATCAACGCAATTCACGATGCTTAGTTTTGCCTCTGCATTGATTTCATCTCGAACCCGACCAAATATGTTTCGAGTATACACTTCGGCAGCATGTTTTTCCAATTGTAACAAATGGGTTACTAGTACTGGATGCTGATTAATGCAATCAAAATCATCCTTCAATTCGTTGTTTCGTAGGCGTGACATTGCTCGATCGATATGGCTCATGAATTCATACAATTTCACCCTACTATGCAAAAATCGATTAAGGAAAGAATTAATACTCTCGGACCGTTGTATGCTCTGCAAACCACCAAAGAATGTACTTCGTAAGAAGGTTTCTGCCCACAGCTTCCGTTTAGAATACATCATTTTCACCCATTCATTGTGTTGCAAACCAAACCTGTCTATGACCTTCAACCATTCACTCTCAAACTCTAACTCCGTCATGTAGGTCAACATTAGATGGGTAAATGCTTGCGTAAACCCGCTATCACCTACGTTCGTCTGCACATTCCGCTCAAGGTGCCAAGAACAAATGCGGCGTACGGCAGTAGGCATTACTAACCTTATAGCCTTACTCATAGCTTTATCACCATCGGTAACTACCGAAATTGGACATTTACCGTGCATAGCTTGTAAGAATGTCTGCAATATCCAAGTATATGTATCGACCGTCTCATCCACCAACAACCCGAAGCCAAAAACTGTGGTTTTCGTATGATTGTTCACACCAACAAAAATCACAAGCGGCCTATGATAAGAATTAGTTCTATATGTTGAGTCAAATGAAATTACGTCACCAAAGTATCTGTAATCGCATTGTGACATTGCGTCGGACCAAAAAAAGTTACCCAGGCTACCATCTTCAAGAATGGTGTACCGAAAGAAAAATCTTGGATCCATTTCCGATTTCGCAGTCATGTAAGAGATAATTGAATCAGCATCGGAATTATCGGATGCAGCCCTCCAGACGGTGTCGAGCCGGTTCTGTAGGTCTTTCCTGGTGTGTCCAACAGCCGCATAGCTACCAGACTAATCCAAAAGGTGGTCCATCACTTGGGAAGTTTTAATTCCAACTAATCTCAGTGATTGCACTTGTGCTATATCACAATCTTTAACATTTCGATGAGAACGAAGGAATTGGCTGTGATTCCGGGGTGATAACTTATGACTATGCTCATTGACAAACTCTGTAACCACCCATAACATTTTCTGTCTGTCAAAATTAATTTTCATTGATGCACGACATCCTTCCCTAGTCTGTCCTCTAGGTTCACGTACCCTATCGGTTCTGTGAACATGCTTTTTTGATCTATACCCTTCTTTTGAACAAACCCACCTACGAATTGTAATTAATCCATGTGTGTCCCGACACAACCTGTCCTTACACATGCTGAACCCCATATCATAGGAATATTTCTTATAAAAATCCTCACCATCAGTAACAGATATAAACTCTTTCCCTATAATATCACTGAATTGTAAAGTTATAACTTCACTGTGTACAAGATCATCGGCCGGTTGCACCAAATTTTCATCAGACAAACCTGGGGTTGTGGAAACATCATCATCGGCTGGTTGCACCAAATTTTCATCGGACAAATCTGGGGTTGTGGAAACACCACTGTGTGCAAAAGGCACATGATATGGCCATTCATTATTGTTGTAACTATCATGTGGATTGTTCTCCTCATTGTATGTATGTGTTGTGTCTGCCTCATGCCACATTGAGTGTCCTTCATTGTTCAAATCCAGATGTCCAGTTCCATGGCCATGAATTTCATTATTCATATTTATTTTACTACCTACAAGGCATGAACATTGAAGAGTTTGAGTGGAAAAATATTGAGATAAACAACAATAAAATCCTAAACAAAAATTCCAACCGATTGTAATTCATGCAATTCCATGAACAATTACTTTTCTATTTCACTTACTTGGACGAATTTCAGATGCGGATCAAATGGTGAAGAATCCGTTTTTTGAAGAATGACGTCTATATGTATAGATGTCCTGCTGGAGGAAAAATGAAGGTGTAGTGAGCCTGGAGCTTGACTTGGAGAGGATATGAGAGTTTAATGAAATACTTGGTTTTAAAACTAAAAATCAAGTGGGGAAATTGTGTTGGTGGATGGGTTGGTCGACCACATTAATAAGGCAGAAACTTATTAATGGTCATGGGTATGGATTGGTTGCCAGACAAAACCAAAATGACATACCAAATTTTCATGAATAGGATTATTTTTTGGGTTGGGCTGTTACTGTTGTGGGCTCAATTGAAAATAAATGAAGTGTGGCTTTGGTGTATTCTGTGATTGGGACTAACACTTGTAAATGGGTTAACATTTAATTCAACAATTGATTGAGTGAGTCCATTTAAATGTTTAATTGATTATGCCCACCTGTTTTTGTTCCATTTGGGTTATTTTTAAAGGAATCCAGCACCCCATCAACTAAACCCATTTTAGTATCTATATTTATAGGAATTAAAACATAAAATTAAGTACTATAATATAACACAATAAATACTTGATACCATTTATCATGAAAAAAATCATTTACCTAAGTTGATTGATTTCATTTGTTGTTCTCAACTCTAATTTAATTTTTATGATTTGTATTGAACATACATAACAGAACCAAATTGTCAAAATTTTGGGTCAATGGATGGATTTGACGGATTACAAACAACATAAACTGTGTCAGAATGTATTTTTTTACCAAAAAATTACATTTACTGCAACACTGAGGTTATTTATATGTAAATTTTTACCAAGTATTAAGGAAAAACTGTGAACCATGTCATTAATTTTACTATACAATAACTTATTTTCAATTATTATTTTATTCTCAACCATTACAGAAAATAGGTCAATCGTATAGAAAATTAAACTTAAAAACAATTTGTTGTCAAATATTATTTCTATTATACTTTTCTATTTATTTGGTTGTAATCGTTCAGCGATATTTTTAGATTCGACTGAACAATAAAAGATAACTTGTTTTTCTGCGGAATTATAGATCAAAGAAACCCTTGTGTGTTCGAAGGCGTGTGAGTTCCGTTTTGGTCTGCATGACATATCCTACACTGGGAGGGTAATTGCATAATGGGTTCTGCTTGCTGTGACACATAATCATGTCATCTGGAAATAATAAATACAAACTAATTAACACTAGCAAATGCATCTCATTGCAAAAAAATTTAGTCAATTGTATGGAATTTATAAATTATTTACTGTATAATATGATTTTTGGGTATAGATGTTTATAAATTTTTTTTAATTTTCATTTTCAATTTTGGTTGATTACTAATAATTTCATTAATTACAAATATAATTTTTTGATAATAATATATCTATACAGCAATTACATTAGGGATGCAACATGCACTAGATACACCTAAGATCTTCTCTACTAATTTATTTTACAATAACCACCGCTTCATAAAGATTTATTCTGATATCTGTACTGAGCAATCTTCATAATGCCAGAAACGTTACACTTATATCGTGAAGTCATGTTTTTGTTTCATAAGCCCGGAATATTTTAATAGTTGAAAACAAAATTTGCAATGCATAAATCATGCTCGGAATGATATTATTATAAAACAATTAGTTTAGACCAAAATGAATAAATAATGATACTTTCATTCATTTAATAATTTATGCCAACAATTACAGAGATGATGGTATGCGTTCATTTAATATGAGACACGTTCAAGTTGTTCATGATGGTATACGTGGACTAGTTCACTAAACGAGTGCGTACAATGAACTTGTTCATTATGGTTTACGTTAACTTGTTCATTGAGCAAGTTTAACGTTAATACAAACGATAACCTTGTTCAACCTACGTTGAACTTGTTCATGAAGGTTTACGTTAACTTGTTCATTTAACAAGTTTAACGTTATAAGATAAACGTTAAACTCGTTCAACATACGTTGAACTTGTTCACGAAGAATTACGTTGACTTGTTCAATGTACAAGTTTAACGTTAAGAATAACGTTAAACTTGTTCAACTTACTTTGAACTTGTTCATGAAGGTTTACGTTAACTTGTTCACTGAACAAGTTTAACGTTAATACGAACGTTAAACTTGTTCAACCTACGTTGAACTTGTTCATGAAGGTTTACGTTAACTTGTTCATTAAACAAGTTTAACGTTATAAGATAAACGTTAAACTCGTTCAACATACGTTGAACTTGTTCACGAAGAATTACGTTGACTTGTTCAATGTACAAGTTTAACATTCAGAATAACGTTAAACTTGTTTAACCTACGTTGAACTTGTTCATGAAGGTTTACGTTAACTTGTTCACTGAACAAGTTTAACGTTAATACGAACGTTAAACTTGTTCAACCTACGTTGAACTTGTTCATGAAGGTTTACGTTAACTTGTAATGTTAACTTGTTCATTGAACAAGTTTAACGTTATAAGATAAACGTTAAACTCGTTCAACATACGTTGAACTTGTTCACGAATAATTCCGTTGACTTGTTCAATTTACAAGTTTAACGTTCAGATGAACGTTAAACTTGTTCAACCTACGTTGAACTTGTTCATTATGGTTTACGTTAACTTGTTCATTGAACAAGTTTAACGTTAATACGAACGATAAACTTGTTCAACCTACGTTGAACTTGTTTATGAAGGTTTACGTTAACTTGTTCATTGAACAAGTTTAACGTTATAAGATAAACGTTAAACTCGTTCAACATACGTTGAACTTGTTCACGAAGAATTACGTTGACTTGTTCAATGTAAAAGTTTAACGTTCAGAATAACATTAAACTTGTTCAACCTACGTTGAACTTGTTCATGAAGGTTTACGTTAACTTGTAACGTTAACTTGTTCATTGAACAAGTTTAACGTTATAAGATAAACGTTAAACTCGTTCAACATACGTTGAACTTGTTCACGAATAATTCCGTTGACTTGTTCAATTTACAATTTTAATGTTCAGATGAACGTTAAACTTGTTCAACCTACGTTGAACTTGTTCATTATGGTTTACGTTAACTTGTTCACTGAACAAGTTTAACGTTAATACGAACGTTAAACTTGTTTAACCTACGTTGAACTTGTTCATAAAGGTTTACGTTAACTTGTTCATTGAACAAGTTTAACGTTATAAGATAAACGTTAAACTCGTTCAACATACGTTGAACTTGTTCACGAAGAATTACGTTGACTTGTTCAATGTACAAGTTTAACGTTCAGAATAACGTTAAACTTGTTCAACCTACGTTGAACTTGTTCATGAAGGTTTACGTTAACTTGTTCACTCAACAAGTTTATCGTTAATACGAACGTTAAACTTGTTCAACCTACGTTGAACTTGTTCATGAAGGTTTACGTTAACTTGTTCATTGAACAAGTTTAACGTTATAAGATAAACGTTAAACTCGTTCAATATACGTTCAACTTGTTCACGAAGAATTACATTGACTTGTTCAATGTACAAGTTTAACGTTCAGAATAACGTTAAACTTGTTCAACCTATGTTGAACTTGTTCATGAAGGTTTACGTTAACTTGTTCACTGAACAAGTTTAACGTTAGTATTAACGTTAAACTTGTTCAACCTACGTTCAACTCGTTCTTGAAATTCAAAATTTTTTATGCTTTTTATTTTATTTTATTTATCTTAAATAATAATATTTCTAATTTTCATATATTTTAAATGAATTTTTTTCAATTTTTTTTTACATCAAATTATTTTTTTATTAATTATTATGTAATATAATATAATTACATTATTAATTTATATTTATATATTATATTTAAAAAAAATTAACCTATAGCAAGCGGTTGCTTTTTTTTGCTGGCAAACACCCATCCTTTTTTTTTATTATTGTTTATATGTTGCTTTTTGTGTTGTTGTATGGTACAAAGCACACCCACCCTTTGTACCATAGCCATCTCCTTGTTTTAGAATTATACAAGTCATTCATAAGTGATATTTCAATCAATCTTTTTGCTTTTAAAAATATCTTGAAAGTTTAAAAGAATAGGTAATGTGATAAAGGTTTCAACTTATGTCCTAACATATACATGAAGTTGAATGAAATATCACTTCACAATGTTTCCCCATAAAGTCAACAATGTAGGTGTACGAGCTTACTACTAGGGATGCACATTTGGGGAATGGGGGTGGATATAGGTCCCCCCATCCCCATCCCTACTTCCTAGACCCTCCCTCATCCCCTCTCATTTCCCTATTTGGGGGAAAATGGGGTTGGGGGATTTTAGGGGGAGGTATCCCCATCCCCAACCCCAGTTCCCCATTTCTCCTGTTTTCTCCATTTTTCCTCCGTTTTCCCGTTTTCCCATTTCCCCATTTTACTAATAATTACAAATAAAAAAATAATTATATTACAAATATAATATCAAAAATCCATCAGTGTGTTACAAATACAAAGAAAATCCATTACAAAATAAAGTATTTCAATAAGAATTTAGATTTTAAAAGAGTAAATGATGTTTGTATAGTTAGGTTTTGAAATAATAAAAAAATTAAATATATATATATAATTATATTTATAATATTTTTGAGGAAATAGGGAAACCCCATCCCCATTCCCATTTGGGGAAAATTTGTGGGGGAAATGGGGAAATGGGGTTGGGGGAGGGTCTCCCCATCTCCATCCCCATTTCAATTTCATCCCCACCCGTTTCCCCATTTCTCCCTAAAAAATTTTCCTCAAATGGGGATGAGGTCGTGGGGAATTGGGGCACCGGGGTAAAATGTGCAACCTTACTTACTACATAATTCTACACAATTATGTAAAATATCTATAAAAAAATGCATCCAAATTATAAGAAAGTGAGTTGTTATGGTGGATTCACTCATCACATTGGTCTATTTTATAAATGACAATTAATTCAAATACTATATCATTTATAAGGTTATTAAAAAAAAATCAGATTCGATCTATAATAATTGCTGGAAAAAAAATCTTATCCTAAATTTTTTATTACAAAATATTATCCTATTCCTCACCCAGTAAGTGAAAAATTATACCATCAACTAGTCATTGTTGATCATGCAAAATTTAATTAGCCAAGATATCAAATGAAATTATGGCCTATATCATTAATCAAAGGTGATTTATTTCTCAGCTTGATGAATGCATGAGGTAGGGCTGTTAAAGTAATTTGGAAAAGATAAAAAGACTAATGTTACATATTCCATCTAAAATCCCATGTTTTCATCTCAACCCATATGGTAGTTGGGATATCACTTGGTGAATAGATACACATTAATTAGTGAGTGAATATATGGATAAATGAGATAAATTAAAGAAGATATATCGTATATGCAATATATATATATATATATATATATATATATATATTATGAGTCATTCTTCGGTACAACATTACACGATGAAATAATATGTGATCACATATTGTTGTATGTGATCATAAATATATATAATGTTATCACATAAGAATTGTATGTAATCACACAATTAAATTATTGTGATCTCATGTTAGAATATGAAATCACATATTAGTTGATATGGTTATCCTAAAGAAGATATGATCCCAATCAAAAAAAAATATGCTGCACCACGCAATGTTGTGCTCAAGGAGAGTGCGCGCACACACATATATAAATATATATATATATATATATATATATATATATAATCTTTCTACTGTCAGTTCGTCCTGATATAAAATATATCATAACGAAGATTGTGAACCATAGATTATAAAGAAGTTTTGACAAATGCATACACTTTGAGTTAAAGTGAATATATATATATATATATATATATATAATTTTTCTATTGTCAGTTCGTCATGAAATAAAATATATCAGGACGAAGAATGTAGACCATTAATTTACATACTTTGCACTTGTCAAAACTTCCCCATGATCTGTGGTCTACATTCTTCATATATATCGGGACATACTACAATATAAAAACGATATATATATAAATATATATATATATATATATATATATATACATATATATAGTCTTTTTCCTGTTAGTGCGCACTGATAGAATTATATAAGGACATTGAATGTGAGCCACTCATTTATAAAAGAGTTTTGACAAGTGCATACATACCAAGTCAAAATATGTAAAATAAGTGGCTCACATTCAATGTCCTTATATAATTTTATCGGTGCACACTTATGTAAAAATTATTATATATATATATATAGTCATTTTCCTATCAGTGCGCACTAATAGAATTATATAAGGACATTGAATGTGAGCCACTCATTTATAAAAGAGTTTTGACAAGTGCATCCATACTAAGTCAAAATATGTAAAATGAGTGGTTCACATTCAATATCCTTATATAATTCTATCAGTGCGCACTTGTATGAAAATTATTATATATATATATATATATATATATATATATATATGACACAAGTTGCGAGCCCTTGCATGCCCAGCAAAAAGGCTGCCTTATGATCTGTAATTGCACATGTAAAGTTGGAGCACAATTACCACAATTACCCTTCTGACGGATCAGTACTGATAGAGGCCTACAGGGGGGGCTGTGACTTGTGTAGTTGTGAGGGTGTGGCATCCCTAAAGGGTGCATGTGAAGATGATATGGGCCAGCATTGCAAGAGGGAAAGCACATGGCATGCACATGATCATCTCTCTACACACACAAGTCGCAAGTCACAACTACACATGAAGAAAACAGAGATCGGCATCTGCATGTGACAAATTAGCTCAGACAGTGAAGCACCATCAAATGTGAAATGTACACCATGTTCTGAACATTCCCTGCAATCTGTATCCTTACTTTAGTTTTTTCTTTCTCTTTAATTCCCTCCCAAACAGTTAGGGACGTTTGTTTTTCAACCGTTTAAATTTTAAATCTTAAATCTTAAATTAAATGGAATTTATTTGTTCGTTTTTCAATTTATATTTTAAATTAAGTTAAAAACATCTAAAATTGAAAAACAAATTTTTTTATATGATATTTATAATACATAACATGAATTTCCTAAAACAACCCAATATAATTAAATTATTAACAAAAACACCTTATCAACAAAAAAATCCCCAATTTCATCAAACCCCTAACCCTAACCCTAAACTTGAATCTGATGAGAGGAGGAGGCGCTGCTACCGCCGCCTCAATGAATCAAGAACGGACCTCCTTGCCTAGTGCTGTAAAAGGGGGCCGGCTCGGCCCACATCAGCACGGCCCCCCGGCCCGTTTTCCTAAATGGAGGCCCGGCACGGCCCTTCCGTGCCGTGCCGCGTGCCGTGCCGTGCCGGCACGTGGGCCAATTTGGCGGGCCAAATGGGCCGGCCCATATATTTCGTTTTTTTTTAAATTTTTTTACATATTATTATTTTAGTATTATAAAAAAAATGTTTATAATAAATTAATAATAGATTATAGATACATTTTTTATTTTATTTAATGAATAAATTTAAAGAATAAATAAAGATAAAACATGAAATAAAAAAAAAGTAGATAAAAATATGAAATGAAGAATTCTTTATTTATTTCGGACTTTCAGTATTATATATTTACATGATTGCCTCATTAAAAACCTTACCAAGAAAACCCAGTGGGATAAAAACTTGGTAAGGGAAAAAGAATGCAATCGTATTACAAGTAAATGTACATGTACAACCTAGTTCTGGACGTGGTTACTGCCGGAACCCTCATCGACATATAAATTGGAGAAATTTTGAATAAATTGTTCGTCTACCGTTTCATTTTGCATCCTCTTTCGAGCATGCTCCCAATCCCGAACGCATATTAATACATCCACCATCTGTAGAGTCAAACAATTTCTTCTTGGTTCAATAATTCGTCCACTCGTGCTGAATGTCTGTTCTGAAGACATAGTGGACACGGGGATAACCAGTATGTCACGTGCTAAGTGTGACAAGACCGGATACCTGTAGCTATAGGTCTTCCACCATAACAACAGATCAAAATTCTCCGTGTTTTCGTCGGCATCAAACTGTGCTTCAAGGAACCTATTCAGTTCGGCACCAGAAGATGCAGCAGATCGTGTAGTTGAAGAAGAAGAACTTGCTGATTTGTCTTTTTTCCGGCGTTTGAGAATGCTCCAACTTGTCGGCAACGGTTGTGTGTCCGGATAAATACTAAAAACTTCGAACAACTTGTTTCGAATGTCAGTAATCTGGTCGGAATAATCTATTGACAATTTATTACCAGTAAACTCAAGCAAATATTCTAAACCAGCTAATTTAATTCTAGGATCTACTATAACACCTAAGGCATAAAGGAAAGGCATTTCAGACCAGTATTTTTTAAACTTGGTCTCCATGGCAACAACTACATCGTCAAGCAAGTCATCTTGCCTATAAGTGTTTAACATGTCAGACATTTCCACAATCTGATGGATTGCCTGGGAAGATGTGAGGTAGTAGACCCCAGAAAGAGTTACAGTGGCATTGTAAAAAACCTGTAAAAATTCAACAAAAATCTTTGCCACATACCAATCGTCTGGTATCAGTGATTGAGCAGGTGGACAGCCACTTTCGGCCAATTTCATGTTATAAAAACCTGAAATAGTTGTATCATATTCCAAACAATTTTTCAGCATTAAGTAAGTAGAGTTCCACCTTACCGGCATATCAGTTTAGAATCGTCGGGGTCGTAGACCGTTTAATGTACAGTGTCTGCCAAATTCTTGAAATCTTGGATTAGAGCTACCAATCCAAGAAATGGCATCTCTGATGCGTTCTATACGATTGCTTACTTCCTTCAAACCAGACTGTACAACTAAATTTATGATATGACATGCACAACGATGGTGGAAGAAATAACCCCCAGCTTGCGGGATGTTTCTTTCAGTAAACAATGCAATAGACTTAGTATTTGCCGATGCATTATCTAATGTGATAGAGAGAATGCGATGAGTTATGTCATAAGTTTCTAAAATAGAAAGAATGACAGCAAAAATATTGTCTGCGGTATATGCAAAATTCATAGGACGAAAACCAAGAATTTTTTTTTATATCCTACATTCAGAGTCTAAATAGTGTCCTGTGACACATAAATAGTCATGTTTGGAACATGCGTTCCAAATATCGGAAGTTAATGCAATTGAGACAGTTAGATGATGTAATTCAGTCGTCAAGTCATCTCGTTGGGTTTTAAACATTTTCATCAAATCGTTCCTAGTGGTGGTTCTAGAAACAATTTGCATTTGGGGGCAAAATACAGATGTGATAAATTCTTGAAAAAAAACACAGTCACCGAAATTAATAGGTTGATCAGTTTGTGCAATGTACCGTGCCAAACATTCTCTAGCATGCGTGGCGTCGTAATGCCACGTCGTAACCGACCCGTCTGGGTGCCGTTGCAGTTGTGTCTGGGTTGTATTGAGTACATGTACGTGTTTGGGCATGCATTTTAGCATATGCCTTCTCAAATGATCGGTTCCACCCCTAGTAGTGGTATAGTTCTTATGACAAAACTTACATTTGGCTCTGGGGCCGACCGTACCGTCTGGAAGTGTCATTTCTACTACGTCAAAACACTGCCATACGTCTGATGTTAACCTCTTAGATTTGGTACGTGATGTCGGTGTGGCGCCGGAACCAGAAGGTCCCGCTACGGTTTCTGCCGGTCCGGAGAGATCAAAATCATCGTTCAGCATGTTTAGACCGTCTGGAAAATAAGGATGGGTAGGATCCTTTCCTAGAAAAAAAAAGTTCAGGTCATTAAAATTAACTCATACACATACAATGATTATTTTACTAAAACAATATATTAAAATTAACTCTTACACATAAAATGATTATTTTACTAAAAAAATATATTAAAATTAACTCCTACACATAAAAATGATTTTTTTTACAAAAACAATATATTAAAATTAACTCCTACACATAAAATGATTATTTTACTACAAAATATATTACAATTAACTACTAAAAATAAAATGATTTTTTTACTAAAAAAATATATTAAAATTAACTCCAACACATAAAAATGATTTTTTTACTAAAACAATATATTAAAATTAACTCCTACACATAACTTACATTTGGCTAACAAAATATATTAAAATTAACTACTAAAAATAAAATGATTTTTTTACTAAAAAAATATATTAAAATTAACTCCTACACATAAAATGATTATTTTACTAAAACAATTTATTAAAATTAACTCATACACATAAAATGATTATTTTACTAAAAATATATATTAAAATGAACTCCTACACATAAAATGATTATTTTACTAAAACAATATATTAAAATTAACTCCTACACATAAAAATGATTATTTTACTAAAAATATATATTAAAATTAACTCCTACACATAAAATGATTATTTTACTAAAACAATATATTAATATTAACTCCTACACATAAAATGATTATTTTACTAAAAATATATATTAAAATTAACTCCTACACATAAAATGATTATTTTACTAACAAAATATATTAAAATTAACAACTAAAAATAAATTGTTTAATTTACTAAAAACAAAAATTAAAATTAACCCCTACACATAAAAATGATAAATTTACTAAATAAATAAAATTAATAACTGATATAAACATAAAATGATAAATTTACTAACTAAACAAACATATTAAATTTAAAATATAACACTTAAATAAAAATGTACCTTTGAAGTTTGAACTTTGGTGTCTTGGTGGAGAGATTAGAGAATAATAGTTATATAATAGTAAATTACTAATAAAATATTATAATAGTATATTAGTAGTGTAGAATAGTAGAGAGAGAGTAAGAATAAAATTAAGAATAATTGAAATTGTATAGAGAGTTTGAGAATGGAGAGATTGAGAGAATTAGAGAAAGTGAATGAAAAGTGGAATGTGTGGGAGTATTTATAGAAAATTAGAAAAGTGGGTAAAAATATAAAAGACTAGAGTTGAAGGGCAAATTGTAATTTTTATAGTTTTTTTAAAAACATAACCGTTGGCTGACGTCAGCCAACGGTTATTTTTTTTTAAAAAACAACCGTTATATACTTATATTTATAAAAAAAAATAAAAAAAATAAAAAAAATTAAAAAAAAATTTCCGCGGGCCCAACGGTCGGCATGCCGTGCTGGCGTGCCGTGCCGGGCCGGCACGCCGTGCCTAGAACACTGACCCGGCACGTGCCAAATTGGGGCCGTGCCAGGCACGGCCCGCCATCCTTGGCAGGCCAGCCGTGCCGAGTCCTTCAGGCCCGACTCATATTTACACCACTATCCTTGCGTTTGACGGAGGAAGCTGGCCGGCCTCCTCTCAATTAATGGAAGGAGGTTGCGCAACGTCCTCCAATTCGTTGTAGTGGATGGCCTCCTCCAAAATCGACGCCGCCAAACTCCTTGGAGCTTGGAGGAGGCCTCCGGCCTTTGGCATTGCTTCCAGAGAAGCTAGAGGAGAACTCATGGCCTCCTCTTGAGCAATCAGTGACTGGCGAGGATAGAGCCTTTCTCGCTAATTTTTTTGTTGACTTTTCTTAAATTTTTTATTTATTTATTTTAATTAACATAATTAAATTATTATTATTTATTTTAAATAAAAATGATATTAAAATCCATTTCAAAATAATAATATTATTTTTAAAATTAAAATACTTAAAATAATGGGCATAATAGTAGAAATAAAACCATTTAATATTTAAGTGAAAACATCAATAAAATAGGGGAAATTTCATATAAGTCATTAAATTAAGCAAAGTAACGATTTTACCCTCAAACTTATTACACTATTATACCTTAATTTTTACATACATTAATTATAAGATATTTGCACACTTACCAAAATATAAAAAGTATTATTAACAACGGGTTTGTTCTAGTTGTTGTCGAATAGTAAGCTTTTCATTTTCAAAAAAAAAAATTATTATTTACTAAAAAAATAATAAGAACTAACTAAATTAATATTAGGCTATGTTTAGGGTTGCTTAAACTTATAAAATAATTATTTATTTCATAATCTAGGACTCTTGAGGTGTTTGGTAAACACCTCATAATCCACTTATTTCATAATTTACTCCTCTAATAATTAGCTTTTGAGAAGCTGGTAGGAGTTGCTTTTTAAAGTTGTTTATTGGAGAAGCAATTTCAAAACTTGTAAAATTTCCATATTATCCTCATTATTTATATTAAAAGACAACAATGACCTTTATATATCAAAATTTTTATTTTTATAATATTTATCAATTTTTTTTTCAAACTGTCAAAATTATTTTTAAACTAAAAAAATATAAATATAATATTTTAATAAAAAAAATCTACGTCGGCGACAGTGACCCTTCGTCGGACGACTTCGACTCCGGCCCTTCTCCGCCCTCCTCCGCCCTTCTCCGTCGTCGACTTTGTGACAATATGACCAGACGCCAGAATCTCGCGAAAATGGAGGAGGCTTCCTCCTTCTCCATCACCGGATCATAACCGGCTTTTCTGGCGTTGAAGAGGCCGGTTATTATCCGGCGATGGAGGAGGAGGAAACCTCCTCCATTTTTACGACTGGGTTTGGGATGGAATGTTAGCGATTTCAATCGCGAGAACTTGGCGGCGAGAGAATAGGTCGGCGGCCATGTGACGGAGGCTGGCAATACGCTCGGGGACGAGAATCTGGTGGATCTGCAGAAGGAGGCGGAATCAGAGAGGTTGACGGAGGAGGGTGCCATTTTTCAGATGTGGATCTAGAAGAAACGAGTTGACTCAGTACGAGTCGACTCAGTTCATTTTTTAAATTTAAAAATAATTTTTTATTAATTTGGAAAGTCTAGAAACCCTAAAATACATTGAACCATTTGATAAAAAGGAAAAAAAAAGTTGGGAAAAAGAGATAAAAAGGAAAAATAATAATAAAAATACTGGAAAAAATAAACAAAAAATACTTCAAATATATTAGATTTTAGCATTCATGCCCAATTTAGTAATTTTTCATAATCAATTAAAGTTTGTCAAACACATTTTCCTTGTTTTTTTCTCAAGTTGATTATTTATAAAACCAATTTAACAAACACCTGTCAACTTATTTGGTAAGTTGATTATTGCTTTAGTTAAGCTATAAGCTGATTATTTCATAAGTAAAACAATCTCAAACATAGCTTTAATATCAAAACTGTTTTAAAAATAAAACATTAAGTAAATAATTAAAATATTAAAAAAAATTATTAAAAAAAATGTTAGAAAACTGAAGGAGACGCCTTCTCCAGTTTATATTTCTTTTTTCTTATTTTTTTCTTTTTTTAAAACAAAATAACATTTTTAACTTATATATCTCGTCTAATTATTATATAATTAGAAATACTGTTTACAATTAAATAAAAACTTACAAAAAAGAAAAGAAGAGAAAAACGAAATCAAAAATGAAAAAAAAAAACAAAAAAAAAAAAACTGGCGGTGGAAGAAAGAAGATCTCCACCCACAGTCCCACACCATCACCAACTCCATTACCATCTCCAACACCATCAACAACTCCATTCCCATCTCCAACCCCATCACAAACCACATCTCCAACTCAATACCCATTTCCAACTCCAAATCCATCACCAAAAATTAAAAACATCAACCCAATAAAGTAAAAATAAAATCTCATCAAATCAAAACATATTGATTTGGAAATTTGGGATCCATGAAAGGGAAGAGATTTGGGAGGAGTAACATAAAAAAAATGGAGGTATTGCAATTCTCTATGAAGTATGAAGCTCTTGGGAGTTTGCACCAAGTCCGGTGGTGCGATTTCCACGTTTGTTTAATTTTTTTTTTTTTGATTTTTTTGATTATTCTATTTTTTAACACATGACACATTTTGAAAAGTGGTATATTTTAACTAAAAAATACCCCTACCATCATTAGTTAAAATTAATGGTTAACTAACGGGAGGACTAAAATGATGTATTTAAAAAAAATAAGGAATTAAAATTACTAATATTATAAAGATGTTTGAAAAGATGATATTTTGGAAAAAAGTAGAGACAAGTGAAATTTAAAAAAAAATAAAAAAAATTTCGATGTGTTTTAACAATGAGTGGTGCTATTGGCACACCCCCTACTGATCTATTCATGCCCTACTTTTCAAAATTTTGATTTAATTAAATAAAATTAAATGTTTTTATTAAATTTTTTGATTTATTTCCAAAACTACCCATTTACTTATTTTTCAAACTTAATACATACCATATATGATCTATTTATCTCTTATCTCTGTATATGTATACATCTCTCTCACCTTCATTGATTGATTTATTTTTTTCTTCTTATTTCTTTTTTTTTTTAGTTTTTTTTCTTCTTATTTCATGATGGAAACGAAAAAATAAAAAATAACAGGGTACTTCAACACAACGATAGCTTGATATCATTCTAAAGAAAAAATAAATTTCAAAGAATGAATTGTTTCCATATGCTTACTATCATTGTCAGACAATTCTTGCTTTATGTCATTCTCAGACAATTCTTCAAAATGTTTGATATCGTTCTTAAACAAATCTTCCATATTCTTGATATTGTTCTCAAACTCTTTCATAATATTTTAGATATATGTAAGAAGCAGATTTTAGGGTTTAAGAATTAAATTTTTAATTTTTTTTAAGAAGAAACAGATTACGGGTTTAAGAATTAATTTTTTTTTTTTGAAGAAGAAACAGATTATTGGGTTTTTTATTTTTAGAAAAGAAATATGAAATTTTAATAGATTTATTTTGTAGAAGATTTCTTTCTTAAATTGTATGTCTCTTTAAGTAATTTTGATAAAGGAAAAAAAAGAATATTCTATAATTTAAAAAGTGGGGTATGAATAGATCAGTAGGGGGTGTGCCAATAGCACCACTCTTTAACAATAAGCCTAGTTATAACTTTTAAGATTTAAGTTAAAAATCAAACAGCCCCTAACAAACTCAATGTTCACTTCAATCATTAATTTAATCATTCCATTTAACTCATATATTATTCCTTCTAATTGATACACAACACATGTTTCAACACTGAATAAGTTCCCAAGCTATGATGCTATACAAATCTATTGTAAAAAAAAAAATGATGCTATACAAATCCGGCATGTGTGCCATGTGTAACATTTTACATGTGATTTTCTTACATTAATCAATTCTTGCTTAATTCAAGTTTTTTAAAATCTTTTCCCCACAAACTGTTGTCTTTTATTCCAGCGACAAAACCCCACTCTTCTGTTGTGTTTTCCATATTTAATTTTTATTTTTTTATTTTTTTAAACCAATTATTATTATTTATTTTGATTCATTACTTTGAATCATCGGACAACTTTTACCTGATCAACTCATTTTTTAAAATTTAAGACTCGATTTATACTAGTCACCGATCGTTATTATTATTTTTTATAAACATTACAATAATTCAGAGTTTTCATAAGAGAAGACAGGCAGAACACTATGAAGGCCGGAGGGCCATGGGCCTCGGGCAGGGAAGACGGGCAGAACACTATGGAGGCCAGAGGGCCATGGACCTCCATTAGCCCAACGAAAAAAATATTAATAGTTAAAATCTGTAAAAAAAATTGTAAAACTTGTGAATTTAAAATTTAATTCCATTAATTTTAAGAGTTTATAATTTGACCCTCGGTTGTTAATAGATAATTACCAACTTTTTCGATTAGTGAATATTAATTACAATTAACCCAAACAATCAAACAATAAAAATCAAGTAAGATACGTAAATTAAAGAACACTTGATTTTTACTTGGAAACCCTCCAAACGGGAAAAAACCATGGGACTAGGTACGCTAGCCACTTGAGCCACAGAAATCCACTATATGATTAAAATGTTACACCCACAAGTGATACTCGGACTCTCACTCTCGACAACCTCAGTCTACAAATACTACCACTCACCACTCTTGGCTCAGGCCCTAGTGATATCCCTATCCACTACTCTTGGTGTGAGCACCTCCTAATCTACCTGCATGCCTTTTACAGTGGCTCTTGGCAACCGATTCTTGCAAACCAACCTTTGGTTGCAAGACTTCAAAGCTTGTGCAACTTCACCAAGAAGCCACAAGACTTTGACTCAATTAAGAGAATTAAAAGTCTAAGCGAATATATGTCAATATTCTAAATGCAATAAAGTGCAAGACTAAACACTATATACTTAATTAGATGTTAAGATGCAAATCTAACAACCTAATTATCAAACAAGCCTACATGCACACACATGAGGTCTCAATTAGATGTAGAGTAATTCTAACAACCTAATTGTCAATTAAACTCATAAACATTCATGAACTTGACTAGATGCACAAAGCCAACCTAATCATCAATTAAACATATATGAACATTTATGGATTAGCTATTTAGGCATAAATGACTTAATGATACAAGCTATCACAAACAAACTCAATCATGCAATTTAGACTCATAAATATATGCAATAAAGAGAGTCAAGATATTTAATCAAGCAATAAATACCTAATCTAGAGTTAGAAGAACAATAAATAATATTCAATGAAGTTCTTACTTACCTAGTTATGAAACCAAGAGGACCCATGCTTAAATGATGCTCAATGATGCATGAAAGATGATGGGTTTTGGGCTTGGAGAGTCAAAGATGCTTTCTTAAAGCTTTCTCTCTCTAGGGGCTCTAACATCTCTCTTAAAACTGATTTTCTGAGCTCTTGGTCGGCCAAGAGAAGAAGAGGAAGAATATATATGAAGCCCTAGTCAAGACTACGTTGTTTTGAACTTGGGAAACAAAATCTTGTTAAAACCGTTGTCTGTACCGCGGTACAGGCAAGCGTCCAGACCACGGTTCATACCACGTAACAGAAGAATCAGTCTTCTGGAATGGACCGCTGTTGAGACCGCTGGATGAGTAGGTGCACCCACTGCGGTATACACCACGTAACACGACTGGAACCCACCGCTGCTGGGACCGCGGTTTAGGCAGGTGCATGGAGAGCGACTTGAACCACGGTTAAGAGAAAAATTCTCTTTTTCCGGCCTACAAACACACGTTCAAGCACACCTAACTTAGATGAATGTTGTGCAAGTGTGAAGTGTGAAGTGTGATGAAAGACAAAATTGCACATAGCAATAATACACAAATGCAAGATAAGTAGATATACATGCAAGTGTGTGTGTGCATCTAATCTCTTCAAGAATCAAAATCAAGTGATATACCTTTTGAAGCTCTTGATCTTGAAGTCATGGAGATGCTTGGAAGCTTGCATTGATAACCATCAAGAAGATCTAAGCTACCCATTACACAATCATCCCTAATGTGGTATATCATGATATAAGCCAATCATAAAATTAGAGATTCTTACAAATTGATACTACCAATTGGTCCAAAAACATTAGAAATTAAGGGTACCACTATTATTGATAGGTGAGCTTAATTTTGGTGAACTACAAATTCATATGCATGCATTAATTATAAAGTTTATTAAATTTTTTTGAAGTAAATATAATGTTTATTAATTAATCGATAGGATAACTGCCCAACATATTTTAATTTTGGTTCATCCACCAAAGTATACAGGTACTCAGTCTCTAGTCTCGTACAAGAATATTTTGAAAACCACACAAGCATATGGAATGCATTCAAATCAATTTTTATTAATTAGTTTTAATGAATTTCAGATAACCTTACTCATCCTTTTTCTTATTTTAATATATATATATATATACACACACTTCTGTAAAATAAACAAAAATTAATTTATAATTCCTACTTTACAATTTTCACTAGATTATGGGAATTTTTTTATTTTTATTTTTTTTCAGCTATTTCACAATGACAAATAATTAGTCTTTTTTGTTTTGTTGGAATTTGAAATTTCGATACACATTGATTTATAAGTTTTCCAATATTATCATCATGGATGTGCGAAATGGTATATATGCATTTCTTTGAATTGTATTGTTGCGCGACCAAATGTCAGATAGCTGATCACACAATCTAGATAACTGAAACATGCAAATTGATCCGATAATGACTAGTTAAATATGTGAATGTGAAATGAAAATTATATTGGGGTTTCTAGCAAGCTTTTTGGTCCCTCTTTCCTCTAGGTCAAAGAGAATGAACATGTGCCCAACAAAACTGATAAGATTATGTAGCCATTCTTACACCTTACAAGAGGGTAGATATGATGCAAGTCATGTAACATCTTTATCATAATTTCATTTTTGTTCATGAATTAAGAAGTCATGTGCAGGTTTTTTCTTGCTTTATTCCTTTTGTGTTTTGGTCGGTAGAGACTAGAGAGTCTGCCCTAATCAACATGCCTCATTTACCATTTTTGTTTGAGCTCCTGACCCACTTGTTTTGTCTAACATGAACCATCTTTGGTCCTACTTTTCTTCTTTTTTTCCCCTTTTCATTCCTATATTTCTTGCTTAAATTTGAGTTCAATTTTGTTGGACCTAAGACCATCTCCAAGGGTGGAGTGGAGACCCATTTCACTCCAATTGGTCTCCAATTCAGGCAGACCGAGAAGCATCAAATTAGAGATCAAATTTTGATCTACATATATAGAGATCCAAACCCTCAAGCTCTATTCACGTTATAATAATCTCATTTCACCCTAATATTCATTTTTCAAACAAATTAAATTCCTCTCATATCTTGTTTTTTTTTTTTTTTTTTTTACATTTTTAACTAATCTCAATTAATTTATTATAACTTTTTATTCATAAATCTAATTACTATAACAATTATACCATTAGAATATTTTATCGAGATGTTTCAACCGAGTATAATATTGATTATATTTTAATTATATTTTAATTATTTTTTAATTATTTTTATTTATTACACATTTTATTAATCAATGAACTAATAAGTATTTTAATTCAAAACAAATGTTTTCAAACCATCAATTTTTATAAGTAATTAACATTTATCATAATAATTAACTCTAAATAATTCAGCTAAACAAAATAATAACATTAACATCTTCGCCCCTAGGAGAGTAGCTGTTGGTTCCGAAAACCAAAATTGGCACAGCACATCGGAAAGGCTGTGGGCCCGGTTTTAAAAATTTTCTATAAAAAACAAAACCGTTTTAGTCGGATCGGTGTAATTATATAGATTCTAATATTCAATTATAAATAGTAAGGAAGAAATCGTTACCCTTGTAGGATCTTCGTGATTTCCTCGAACCAAGTTCTTCCAGTGTAGAATCTTCGTGATTCCCTTGAACCAAGTTCTTCTACACCGAATCTTCAACACCAAATAACGAAGGAGTGGGCGTCTTGGTATTTAACAGAATAATTACGACTCTCATATTTTCTATACTAATTATGTACTCATCATATGAGACAACAAGAAAAGTATTTATAGATTCTCTCACAATATTTTTCTACTGGCTTTGAACTTAGAAAAACAAAAGAACTCTTTTATTTTCTCTCTCTCTAGTTCCTCTCTGTGTACACTTTTTTTTTTAATATAAAACAAAAATTGCTTTTCGTCTTCTAGTGTTAGCCAACCTAAGAAGACTTCCTAGTTTTTTTTTAAAGTGATGTACACAGTGATCGATCAAGAGTTCTTTTAAAAACAAAACAAACTTATTATCACTATATCTCTTTCTTATCCCATGTTGTAGAAACCTAATTGGATTATAATATTAATTAAATATTAAAATAAACAATTTATTTGAATGTTAAAAAAAAACAATTCCAATTATCCTAATAAAAATAATTAAATAACAATTATTTAATCATTATTATAACAGACAAATATCGATTCAGCTAACAAAGGGAAAATATCATTTGTGCTTTTCATCTTTATCTAATTAATTTCAATTCAAAATTTAAATACATAATAATCCAATTATTATATAATTATTTTATTTGAAATAATCTAATTATTCAAATAACTAAATAATTTAACATATAATTTTAATCTATTGTTTTCGAAACTGCACAGTGACTATCACTGTGTAGTTTTCAAAAAATTTCAGTGTGGTCCCACCACATTGTGTCATCCAATTAAATATTTAAATAATTAAATTATTTAAATAACATTTAACTAATTCATAACTAATTAAATAAAACGGTTAATATTTAATTAATTCATAATTAATTAAACAATGCATAAACTACTTTATGTATAGATGATTAATTCCAAATTAATCACTAAGCCTCTTTATACCTTAATGTTCAATACAGTGTTATGGAGATGGCATGAGGACACATGGACCTATAATTTCAAGCTCCAATAAATGTTTAATAATTAATTAAACTCTTTAATTAATTATTTGATTTATTAATTCCAGAATTATTCAACTAAAAAGCTAGAACTGCACTCTTGTCATTATAGAATTAATTACTCGAATAGGAATCGAACAGTCCACTGATATAATAATTACATATAGATCAATCCTCCATTAACAGTTTGTAATTTGAGCTAGGTTCAAATCCGTTGACCTCTCAATTACATCTTTATCCTTGAGTTCCGGTGATTTTCTAATGAACAATTATTTATGAACTTATTATAAATTGAGCGCTCTATTGTTCAAGACCCGAATCATTTACTCAAGGAAACTATTTGTCTAACTTCATTTAAAAAGGGATGGATTCCATTTTGTACATTATCATTCCCTGCTAAATATATTATTATGTTTCCAAGATACAAAGTTTAGGTTTGACATTATAAACAAACCATACTGAGTAAGTCAAAAGACACAACTTTATAAGTAGGAGTCTGTTAAATACTCAGGATTAAGATCGTTCCATATATGACAATCTAATTTGATAAATGAGAATACTTTGTTTAAAACAGAGATTATTAAAGATTCCAATTTATCATGTCCACGTCCTGTATAATCTTATTATACAAAGTACCTTCATTCTAATGTCACCACATCAACAGTTCGGATAAGACTGTTCCATTCTTAATGGGAATGAACCGTACTAGTAATTTTAATTAATTAAAGATCCCATCTTTAATTATTAATTACACACAATTAAGATTATTATATTTAAACATAATCATCATGTATATAACATCTTATATACTATGTTTAATATTAAATTTAATAATCATGGAATTTTATGTCATTAATACATTAATAATAACATTAAATGCACACAAATATAAAATAAAATGTAAATATATTTATTAATTCAGCAAAAAGATTAACTTTTGTTCTTAGGGCACTTTCCCCAACAGTAGCTCACTGGTATATATATTAGCTTGGGGCTTAAGCAAATGACTCCCAAGTCAGCAACTCGAATCCTACCAATGGTAAAAATTTCAAAAAAAAATACCCGGTCTAGATAGACGGATAGAGATAATATATATATATATATATAAAACAAACATCTTCAAACTAAAATACTAATACGGAAAAATAACAAAAAATATATATTGAAAATTAAAATAAAACCAATAAAAATAACATTGAAATTAAAAAGTTAACACTAGTATTATTATAAGTCATCTTGACTTTAACATTTGGTAAAACAAAATTAGACAAAAAATATATATGTTAACAATTTTTTTTTAATCAAAATCATTAAATGTAAAAATAGTTAGGTGTGACTAACTATAAAAAAGATTAGAAAATTTTAGGTGTAATAAAAGTGAGTAAATTATTATCTATAATAATGCAGAGAAAACAATTTATTAAAGAAAGTTTGAAATATTATTTATAATGTAAAATAATATTATTTTATTATTTAAAGGTTGTAAAATGGAGAATGGTTGGAGTAGTAAAATTATGAAGATGGAATATTCAATTTTTAGTCTCCAAAATGATAAAATTTTTGGAGACTAATTTGATATGGGTTTTTCAGATCATGATATGATCTGGAAAACCCATCTCTGAACCCAAATCTTTTCCAGATCATGGAGGCTGGAAAACCGACAATCTCCTCAAGTGAATGAGGTCACCGGAATCCACCTACAACAGTAAAGTTTAAATTATTTTATAATTTTTTTTCTTCATATTTTTATAATTTGTTTTATATTTTTTTATTATATAAAATGGTTTTTATTTTTAGTTTTAATTTTAGGGGTATTATCAATTCAGTCCTTAAGTTTTGGTGAAATATCAACTTTTTAAATAAGTTTACTTTTTTAGGATCCTCGGTCCCTTATTTTTCAAAAATGTATCAAATTGGTCCACCGTTAGTCCACCTTAACGATTCCAACAATATGTTTATCTTGAAACCAAGATAGTGCCATGTGTCAACAAAACAAAAATATAATATAAATATTAAAAAAATAATACTAAAATATTATAATAAATTTCTTTAAAAAATCTTTAATAAATAATTGTTTTAAAAAATTAATTGTTAAAAGAATTAAAAATATATTAAATCAAAACTAGATCGTCTTTAAAAAAATAAAAACTCAAAACCTTCTTCACAAAACCTCTCCATCTTCTTTCTCTAAAAAAAACCCAAATCCATCATCATCTCTAAAAATAACCAAGATCCATCGCTCTAAACCTCTCCATATTATCTCTAAAGCCACAAGTTTTGTTAAAGTGATTTTTTCATATTGATTGAACCTCTCCATCTTTTCTCTCTAAAAAAAACCCATTTTCTCTCTCATATCTCTCTTCTTTGTCGCCCATTATCTCTTTTTTATTGGTCGACGGTGAGGAGCACCAATCTCCTCCGGCGAGAGGAGATCGACGCTCTTCACCAGATCCCGTCTCTCTAGTGTGAGGATCTTGCATGAGTTTGATGGTGGGTGTTGGCTTGGGATTGACGATAGGATTGGCTTGGTTTCTAGATGATGTTTGTTATTGGTACAATTTGGAAAGATGGCATGTCAGCATAAACACCATATAACATAGAAACAACAAGGGACGTATCAGCAAATGTCAGCTAAATCGAACCAACCTAAAATAATCAGAAAATATCCCTACAGTACAGATCAGAGTTACTTAGATGGTTGGGTTAGGAAAATCCGACCAAGGTAATTAGGTTGATCGGGTTATACAAACAACGATTGGGGGAAAACCGAATGATCGGGTATAGCTACTTGATCAGGTAAAGATCCTTGGTCGGGGGTAAAATGGATCTGACCGGGTTTGAAAGACGATCGGTTAAGCGACACGTGGATAAAGTTTAGATACGATCAGACGATTGGCATATTGATAACGTTATAACGACTCAAACACGTAAAGAAGAATCCTCCTCAAATAAGGTCTCAAGAAGCATACTCTGATAAGGAAACAAATTTCCTTATAGTTATTAGAACCCAAAATAAGCAAAAGTCCTGATATGACTACAACGACCCCAACAAGTCAGAATTCAATTAAATCACTACTACCTTTCTCTTACTTGTATTCCAAGAACTAGGGTTCTATACAAGTATAAATAGACCTTAAAAATACCCAACAAAGGTTAACAAATCATTAGATATTGAAGAGAGCAAGTAAGGCCGAGTGTGTAATCGTATTATACATAGTGAATTTTCTTTCGCCGTCACCGGCAGCCCTGGATGTTTCCTCACCTTGAGGTTTTACCACGTAAAATCTTGCTTTCTCAATCTCTTTCATTCTTTTCAATTTATTACATAATCATCAACTTTGCATATTTTGTGTGACGAGTGATCGATTTCACGTAGTCTAGAAATCACCGTCAACAATGTTGAATATGGATTTGGGTTTTGGTGACGGTTTGTTAGGTTTTTGAGTCATGTTGGCATAATTCCATATCAAAACGATATTTCCTTTGTATTAATTAGTTGTCTAGGATCATGGGTATTCATACTTCAAAGAAGATTGGCAACCTGTCAAGCAAAGAGAAGTCTTCAAGAGGATCAAGATTTGTTGCACATCAAAGGTATATTTAGACCTCATTCCTTTTGCAAGGCGTTTCGGCATATTTACACATTGGATCCATATGTGTCCTTACATCGCTGTGCTCATTTGGTATAATACATACACACATATATTAATGTATGCACATGCATTAGATTTAAATTGACAAATTTTATAAAAGTGTATGGTCTAGGACTATCTCTGAAAAATGGCACACTTGTCTGTTCTTGTGTTTGTTTGTTTTTGTTTTAATGATATCAGACTTGAATATGTTCTCATATTGTTACTTATTGAGTTTCAAACGTTTTGGTACTCATTCATATATTTTCGAGTTTCGAGTTGGAAGTTACGAACTTTCCGTATGTTTAACATGCATAGTTTTCGTCATTGTGTATCGTAGACATCCATTTCCGTGAGAGAGGCCCGATTTGTAAGCCTAAAATGGATTCTAAATCAAAGTTCAGAGACTAGAGAACGATGGAAGAACTCGAGATGAGCGCTTAAGGGAGCCAACGGAAGCGGGAGTGGCTAATTGCCACAAGCCCCCTCTCTCGTGGAGGCACGTGGCCTCCACGGGAAGGGAGGCATTCGGCCATCGTGGAGGCTACGCGCCTCCACATGATGCTGAGGTGGCTTGGCCTCCTTCCTGATGGGAAGGTTTTTTTCCATCAGAAAACCGTCTGTCAAAACAATTTATAAAACCTATGCGATGCGTTCACAAGTAGAAATACAAGTAAAGCAGTAAGCACGGGTGTCATCCACTGAGATCGGGATAGCGGTGATAAGATTAAGATTAATATAACTAGTATGCATAAAAGTAAAGTGATGGTGAATGAAAATACAGTATAAACTAAACTATGAAAGCAAATAAAATGGGATGACAATGGAGTGATGAATGAATGATGATGGAACTACGGAGTTGATGGACTCGTAAGTGAATATTAGGTCAATTACAACAAACTCTCAATTAAGCACGTATTGACAAATGTAACCAACCTAGGGTGTATAGTGTTGGTATATATCCCTAGCAAGAGGTCAACCTAGGGTGTATAGCGAAGACCTCCTACTAGCGATTAATCCCTCCTAAGCAACCAACAATGGCTAGTTACTTAATCGTGTCCTTTTCCATGAATGCTCATCTATCTAGCTATGGCTCAACCTATTACTAATGTAGCCATCCTAGGATGTATAGTGATGGCTTCCAATTCCCTCACAAGTGGCCGACCTAGGATGTATAGTGAAGGCCATCCGTTTGAGATTGGATGAGGCTTTAGGTTATCAACCGAATTCTATTCGAAGGTTAGTTCTCGTAGAATCACTAAAGTAGCCAACCTAGGGTGTATAGTGAAGGCTTCTAATTCTCTCACAAGTGGCTAACCTAGGATGTATAGTGAAAGCTACTAATTCAAGATTAGATTAAGGGCATGGTTGTAGAGCCGGATTTTCGGAAATCTTTCCATTCAATTGAGCATTAGACAACCTAATTGCCTACTCAAGTAATCCAAATCAATCATGCAAAGAGGGTGTATCCAAGAAAATCAATAATGGAAATCAATTCAAGCAATGGAATGAAATATAGAGATAGAATAAATATAACACATAGAGTTTATTTACAAAGCCCAAATATCCATCATACAAATAACATCAACCCCATAGTGGGGAATTTTAGCTACTCATGTTCTATTACAAACCAATAAACTAAGAGAGAGTAGAGAGATAACCCTTGAAGATTGATCTCCTTCCTTGAAGCTTGAATCCAAGTCTCTTAGTTGCCTTTGATTGAGTAGAGATGGTTTGGATGATAGGGAGATGTGTTACTAGCTTAGAATACAAGTGTTGGGAGATATGGTGATGTTTTGGTTCGTTCCCATCCTTTTCTATTTATAGAGGATGGAAAAATAGGTCACTTAAGCTTGAAACCAGAAACTGTCGCGCGCAGAGTGCGGGTGGAGTGCGGGTGAATTACCCGCACTGTACCCGTACTATATGGGTTTTCTTCATCTTCAGTTCTCTGATCTGGGTAACAGTACGGGTGGAGTGCAGTTGGATTACCCGCACTTTACCCGCACTTTACTCGCACTGTACTCGCACTCTGGTGTCAGGTGTAAATCCACTCCTCTGTCTTGAGCAACAATACGGGTGGAGTGCGGTTGGATTACCCGCACTTTACCCGCACTTTAGTGTCAGGTGCAAATCAGCTCCTCTGTCTTGAGCAATAGTGCGGGTGGAGTGTAGTTGGATGACCCGCACTTTACCCGCACTTTATCTTTCCTTCATGATTCAGGTCCCGGCTGTGGGAAGGAGTGCGGTTGGAGTGCGGTTACGACCCGCACTTGACCCGCACTGTAGAGCTGCTTATGATCCTTTGTCTTTCCTTTTGCCCCTTTTCTGCCGGAACCACTGCAATTAGCTTCTAACACCAGAATTACATCTATTGCCTGCAATTAGCACAAACGAGCCTATTAGACATAAAATTTATAGAAAATACACATAAGAATGAGACAAAGGAATAGGAATGAGGGCCGAAATATACAACAATTTAGGCACGATCACTTCCCTTCCCGTGGTCCCCTCTACACCACATCAATTTCCCTCCAAAATATCTTTAAAGCTCATTTCCCTCTCATTTTTCAATTGAAGAAGACTTTGTGCAGAATTTTTTCTTGACTTTCTCTCAACTTCAAATTACCATATCTCACTCATTTCTTACTGGAATCGAGTGATTCAAAAGGGAGAATATTTGTATTGAAGTCCTCTATCATCTCTAAGAAACTTTGAAGTCTTTTGTTCTAGTATTTCGGTGGTTCTATACCAATTTCGTGACTGCACTCAAGTTAACAAGGTATTTGATTATCTTTTGAGTTTTATGCTTTATATTGCTCAAATACCATGGGTATTCTTCTCATTTATTTGTATGTTCCTTGAACAAATGATATTAAGAGATAGAGCTTCAATTATAAGCTAGATTTGTCTAATTGGAGACTTGAATGTGATCTAAGTTTTCTTAAATCTATGATTTCACATGTTTGGGAATTGTATTGTTACTAGCTTATATTTAAGGGCTATTTGTGTGTTAGTTGATTTTATTTTGGTGATTTATAGCCTTTACATGTGCTAGGACTCTTTACTTGTTGAATATATTTAGGATTAGCACATTTAATTTTATATTTAGAGCCCGCTGAGATTTAATTGATTATTTTATGAATATGTGCTCTAAATGATTGCTAGAGAATCCTATTGAACATATCTTTTGATTCTAGCTTTTTTGGTTTTAGTTTTAAAGTCTTGAATATGTGCTTAATGAATATGTCTTATTTCAAGCTTTAGTTGCATGAATAAAACCTAGGATTTATGAGTGTTTTGGTGATTTTTATGTTCTAGGTTTTTGTTCATGTATAAGAACTAGGCAACTTTGTTTTGTGGACTTTGATGCCTATGTCTAGTTCTTAATGGAGTGTACCTAGTCCAATACATTTCATATGTTACAAGCATCATTTATGTGATGTCATATTTGTTTGGATTATAAACTAGATCAATATACATTGTGTGCTCATTGATCATTTCTAGTTTCCATAGGATACATTGATCACATAATCTATGTTGCATATGTTTGCATTTGCATACATTTGATCACATTTAGGAAGTCCTTGTAAAAGGCATGAAGTCTTGACTAGGATCGGGATGATCCAGATAGTTAAGCAAGGAAGTCTTGACTAGGATCGGGATGATCTGGATAGTTAAGCAAGGAAGAATTGACTAGGATCGGGATGATATGGATAGTTAATAAAGGAAGTCTTGACTAGGATCGGGATGATCTGGATAGTTATGCAAGGAAGTTGAACTCACTTTTTGTGTCACTACCAAATTGCGATTCAAAAAGATATTTATAAGAAGTTATAGCAATGTGCTTTAAAGTTTGAAAACTAGTAAAGCGGCAAGCGAGGGTATAGTCCACGGGGAGGTGTCATCTGTCGATCGTCTCAAGTTTTAGTGATTATTGAAATTAATGTAAATAAGAACATGGAAAATGTGAGAGTGGTGTATGTGTGAAGTGTAGCATATGTGTGTGTAACAAAGAGGATGAAAACATAGATAAGGAATAGAAGAGAAAGTGGAGGGATGAGAATGGTGATTACAATGATAAATGTAAGAAGGTGCTTGCCTTTCTAAATTAAACTACTCCTAATTACATTAACCTACTCGTAAAGGCAAGCACCCTAAGTTACGAAAATAAGATGGATAGGAAAGATGCAAGAAAATGAACACAAAAGGTACTCATGACCACCACAACATTCGAGCCACCCATAGTAACTAACCGCACCCACACTCCGAGCATGGGTTCAACCTAGCCGTTAATACGACCTTTAGATATGGAAATGTGGAGAGTTGTCTAGTCCTCTAATGCTAATCACCGAGGGTGTATCGCGTGAGTAACTACCAAGGACCGCATTTAAGCACTGAATTAAAGGATCAACCATCAATCGCTGCTCACCTGTCACATGTAACTAGCAACTAATGGTAGCATTAAGCATAAAAATGGACTCTAAACCACTACTCAATGAGGGTATATCACGCGAGCAATGAACTAGAGTCACAAAAAGCGTGAAGGTTATAGAACCGAAACCCATAAAGGCATGGTATGTGCTCTTCATGAATTCCACCAAAATAACCAAGAGTACTCATATCAATCCAAACATTCATTTCAGATAATTCGTCGACATACGAGAAATCATGGGATGCTTAATTAAACTACTCCTAAATTACATTAATCTACTCATAATCTTAATCATGAACATATATCAATTTCTACCCTACATGAACATGAATGTAAAGACACGAGCTATCCTTAAACATGCATCAAGAGCTGGTATACTTACTTGTTGACGGTGATTTTTGGATTAAGTAAAATTAACCACATGTCTAACAAGTTAACACAATTTGTGATCAAAATATAAAACAATGAAAGAAATTGAGTATGCAAAACACAAAATTTTAAGTGGAAAACCCAAGGAGGGAAAAAACCAGGGTTGCAGGAGACGGCGAGAGAAAAACTTCACTATGAATACTTCTAATTACAAACTCAACCTCTCTTGCACTCTTGTATACTTATTTTACATTAACCCCTTCAAGGGTATTTTTAGGGTCTATTTATACATGCATAGAACCCTAATTCTTGGTGTACAAGTAAAAGAAAGGTGGTGGTGTTTAATTAGGTCTTGTTGCTTGTTGAAGTCAGTTTTCTTGTTTCGCATCGTTCACACATTAGACTTCTCACCTTACTTGGATTCTGACACCTTTAAGGAGGTTTGCTTCCTTAAAGCATGCTTCTAGATATCCTGTTTGCTTCTAGATATCTTGTTTACATAAGATTCATTCTCTGCGTATCTAAGTTGTAATTGTATTGAACTTGATGTTGTCCATGTGTCACTCAACCGAATGTCTCCCAGAATTGTCTACATGTCGCTCATCTAACCATCTACCAAACATGACCAAACCTCATTCACCCCTGACCTGAGGTCTAAACCATATAGGATGGCTAGATCCAACAATTTGGGTTATCTCGACCGGATCATCTTTACTTGGTCAATCTTATTACCTTAGTTGAGTTGCTTCCATCTGACCATCTAGGTAACCCTGACCAGGTAATATGGAGTTATCTTTGGCCTGTTGGGGTTTATGCCCTAAAGATGTAATTTGTAAATGGATTTATGAAATAAATAAAAAGAAAAGTTCAATTCATTCTTGTTGTGTTGTTTATTTTATAACTTTTGCATATATTAACATCCTAGATTACTGGATGTAATCTTGAACTGTGTATATGAGTGTCATATACGGATGGATACAGTAAGAGACATGCAATCTAAAGAGTCCATAGATATCAAATAAAGCTGGGTACTTTATTTGTGGTTAATCTATAACTGCGGTCCATTCCATAATATACGGTGATTCTATCCTGAATCATTCATATGAGATATGGGAATGAAGGTACCTTGTATGATGTGATCGTATAGGATTGGACCATGATCTATATGAATCTCTCACCAAGATCCGTTTACTGATGAGATTCATATATATCAACTAATGATGGCTATATGTGGGTGATCTTAATCCTGAGTGTCTTATCGACTTCTTCAGATTAGATCATGGTCGTTGATATACCATGGGTGAGGTCAGATACAATTCCTGATCAATATATTCTGTATGTTAGGATTGCGATTTGACTTGTGGCTGGGAAGGTATGTACACAATAGTGGAATCCACTCATTCTTGTGAGAAGTAGATGGTAGTTCCCTTAAGGGTTGATTCAGGACTTGGACAATGTGAGCGCTCTCCTAATTCCGTGAGGAAATAGGTTTTATTGTTCATTAGAGAATACTCGGTACTTAATGGATATATGTAATTAGAGGGGTATAATGGACATTATGACCCAGCTCTAATTATGAACTACTGTGGAGGATCACACCATGTGTAATAGCTATATCGATGGACACCGAGTTGTATTGGTCTGTGTAAAAGCGTCTACAGTTGAGAGAGTGCAGTTTCGGATTTTTAGTAGAATAACACCGGAGTTAATAATCAAGGAATATTAATTAAAGAGTTTAATCAATGATTCAGAGGATTATTGGAGCTCAAAATACTGTGAGTCCATTAGGTCCCGTTGCTAGCCCGATCGATTTAGGTAACAAGGGTCACGGTTAATTAATTGGATTGTCCAATTAATTGTGTTACGAAAGTGACACGTATTTATTCAGGGATTATTTGAATAATGAGATTATTTAATTAATATATTAATAATTAAATTAATTAAATAATTAGATTATTTAATTAATGAATTAATAATTATGAATTATTAATTAATTATTAAATGGAGGTTGCAGGTTCAAATCATGACTAAGACATAAAATAATTAGATTATTTTATTCTTTGAGAAGTCTAGCATTTAAGTTTAAAGTCAACTAAGGTTATGTGGGAGTTATAATCATATTCTACCTATGACACTTAAATACTAATTATCTTTTGAATATATAAAGATATATTTGGGAAAAGGCAATTATCTAGTTTTAAAAATATATAATGAGATTTTATATAACTAAATAAGAGAGAAGTAGTCTTTGATTTTGATTTGAACAACACACACAAAAAGATATAAGTGTTTGTATCTTATACAAACACAGTGAGGTGTGCGTGGACCAGAGAAACAAAAAGAGAAAACTTTTGTGTGTTTGATATTTTTGAAGAAAAACAAAAAGAGCAATTGTGTGTGCGTGAGAAAAGAAGGGAGAGAAAAAGCAATCAGTAAACGTGCACTATTGAATATATATATATATATATATATATATATATATATAAAAGATATATTTTTTTAACCATTAGAATTGTTCTAGGTTTGTTTTCTCTTGGAAAAAATAGTTTCTTCTTCTTTTCTCTACATCCTCCTAAGTTCCTGAGTACGTGACGCGCCCACACGCAGTTACCGGTTTTGGGAATAGCTAGGAAGATCAGTGGTACAGATCAGAAGCATATCGTAAAGTGAAGGAGCCTCCAAACGTTGGTAAGGTTCTTAATTTTTTATTATTGATTACAATTTCCTGTATTTACTTATTGTATGTATTAGTTCCGGAAAAATAATTACGATCCCAAGTTCACTGGTTCCAGATCGTTTACTATCTGTATAAAATTTTTAAAACCTATTTCCGCTGCGTTACCAGTGAACGGGGTTCTAACAATTGGTATCAGAGCCAATTTTTTTTCAGAACAGGAAATTGTTTTCGATGCTCTTATATTTATGATTATTTAGGCACTATTTAAATTGACTGTATGTTGTTTTTGTATGTATATTAAATTTGTTAATTTACAAAAAAGATGATTGATCGTTAATTATATGGTACTGTGGATTTAGGGTTCATGGGTTGTATTTTTATTTATTTTTTATTTTTTTGTTATTATATTGTAAAAAAAATATAACCTATATTGAAGACCTGGAAAAATCCCGAAAACATAGGGGCGAAATCGGAAATACCAGCGACGGGTACTGTTCATGTACTGTTTAAGCACACTGTTCACGATACTGTTCATGTGTACTATTCATGAGGGTACTGTTCATGCAGGTAATGTTCACGCGGACAGTCGGCATTGTTTCACATCGTCTTGCACGGTTCCGTTGGCAAGTGTTGCCTAGTGCGTTCCATGCGGATTTCCTATTTTAGATTCATGAGTTGAATCAGAGTGATCTGAAGAGACTGGAAGACTCAGAAATTACAAGAAGACTAAGGAATGCCTTGGGGATATTTTTGTAATTTTAGATTCCATTTTTTTAGGTTAAATAATCCACAGTACTCGGTCAATTCATGTATGCTTTATATTATGTGATGATAAAAGCATTGTCATGCATACGTATGTCATTTAGATTAGATGTGCCTACACAAATATATTTGATATGTCATACATGCATATATAGCCTAATATTTTATGTATTTTTTTAATATGATTAAAATAGGTAAATACATTATTGGCTATGAAAATGAGATTAGTTTTTTAATAGTTAGAAAACTTGTTAATTCTCATTAATATTAATCTAGTTATTAAAGTGTTTAATAAGTTAGATTAATATGGTCATTTATTGTAATTAGTATTACTATGATTAATAACCTAATAATAAATGAACCGAACGTTGTGTTAGAGTTTTAATAGTTAGAACTTGGTAGACACTATCATAATAATCTGAGCTTAGTAAATACTTTACAAAAGCTTAGATTATTCACTAATAGATTAGATTTTTAATAGTTAAAAATCATTAACAATTTATTAATTAATTAGATTTTTTTTTCTAATAATGAATTTTTCAATGCGCTAGATAACTTGATTAAAGTTATCCGATTGATCCTGTAGAGTCTAGGTGCATTAACGGATAATAGAAAACCCTATATTTTAAATAATGAGTGAGAGAGGGATATATGACATATATATCCCGCAGTCTCCATCATTAGTTCAACACCGTGAGATCCGAGAGGGGCCTTGTGACGGCTTTGCTTTCGTCCTCCCTAAGGAGGGTTTCCACAAAGATCAATACCAAGGTTGACTTCCTAACGGATAGGATTTCTGAGGGTATTTTGGGATTGACCGACCCTAAGGCGACAATTCACGAGTTAAGCTCGTGAGATCTGAAATGGTGGGTTACACTCACGAAGGCTTTGATTAAGTTTTGATAATTAAAAACCTGATTGAATTAACGATGGTTGAATGATATGGAATAAGAGTTATTCTAGAATATCATTTGATTGAGAATGTCTCGGTCCAACATGCAAAGACTTGACCGACCCTAGGGCGGCACTTCTTTGTGGTATGTTGGATTGTTGTGGTATAGTAACTGTTTTTTTGTGGGTATTTCTAGTTCGTTAAACATGTTCCTGCATCATGTTTAAATTTATGCCAAAGCACTCGCACTTGTTTTTTAATAAATGACTGAATGAATGTTTTATTTATTTCAGCAATTATGTCTTCTGCATTACTTCAAATTCTGGCAAACGAAAAATTAACTGGCGATAACTACACTAAGTGGAAACTTAATATTAATTCAATATTGGTCACCAAAGACTTCAAGTTTGTGCTTACGGAGGAATGTCCTCCCGTGCCTACTACCAATGCCACACGAACTGTTTGTGAGGCATACTAGCGATGGGTATCATCTGATGAGAAGGCCCGAACATATCTGTTGGCTTCTATGACAGACGTGCTTGTCTCAAAGCACGAAGCAATGACTTCAGCATTCAAAATCATGGAGTCATTGCAAGTTATGTTTGGGCAGCCCTCCAAGCAAAAGTGACATGAAGCTGTTCGTTTTGCTATGCTCACTCGCATGAAGGAAGGCACATCAGTTCGGGAACATGTCCTGAGCATGATGTCCTACTTCAACACGGTAGAAGTCAATGGCGGGGCCATTGATGAACCCATTCAAGTGAGCATCATACAGACAGCTCTTCCAAAGAGTTTCGATCAGTTTAAGAGCAACTACGGGATGAACAAGTTAAGGTTCAGTCTCACACAGTTGCTCAATGAGCTCGCTACTTTTTAGTCCTTGACTAAGGACAACAAAAGTAAGACCGGTGAGGCAAATGTTGCCGAACCATCTTCCTCCAATAATAAGAAGAGGGAGAGGTCTGCTGGGAAGGCAAAGGGTAAGCCCAAACCCAAGAAGGCCCAGAGCAAAAACAAGGGCGCCTCCACCGACCAGGCAAGGGAAAATGTTTCCATTGCGACAAGGTCGGGCACTGGAAGAGGAACTGTCCTCAGTACCTGGAGGAGGTAGCCAAGAAGAAGAAGAAAGGTAAATAGGATTTACTTGTTCTTGAATCTTGTTTAGTGGAAGATGATTCTTCACCCTGGATAGTTGATTCGGGGGCCACTAACCATGTTTGTTCTTCTTTGCAGTGGACTGATTCTTGGACACAGCTAGAGGAGGGAGCCTTCTCAATGCGTGTGGGGTCGGGGGATGTCGTGTCGGCTAAAGCAGTGGGAGCAATAAGATTGTAATTTTGTCATAATAATAGTTTTTTATTATTGAACAATGTTTTTTATATTCCTGGATTTACACGGAATTTGATTTCCGTTTCTAAATTGTTAGAACAATCGTATTTTGTTTCTTTTAATAATAAGTCTATTATTATTGGAAAGAATGGTCTGAATATTTGTTTAGGAATTAATGAAAACAATTTGTATGTGTTAAGACTGTTAATACATACTGCACTGCTTAACACCGAAATGTTTACGGTTGAAAAACCAAAAACTAAACGACATAAGATTTCTCCAGATAATTACACGTATCTCTAACATCTAAGGCTTGGTCATATCAACCTTGACCGGATAGACAGACTAGTAAAAAGCGGACCTTTATGTGAGTTATAGGTTGGCACCTTACCTGTCTAGAATCCTGTTTAGAAGGTAAGATGACTAAGAGACCTTTTACTAGAAAAGGGCTTAGAGCTATAGAGCCACTAGAACTCATACATACAGACGTTTGTGGACCGATGAATGTTAAAGCTAGGGGCGGCTATAAGTATTTTGTCACCTTTATAGATGACTACTCAAGATACGGATATGTCTACCTGATGCAGCGAAAGTCAGAAACATTTGAAAAGTTCAAAGAATTCCGAGCTGAAGTTGAGAATCAATTAGGTAGGACTATCAAGTCATTATGATTGGATCGTGGAGGTGAGTATCTTGACCAAGAGTTTGAAGACTTTATGGTTGAGCATGGGATAGTTTCTCAACTCACAGCTCCCGGTACACCTTGGCAAAATGGTGTAGCGGAGAGGAGAAATATAACCCTGATGGATATGGTAAGATATATGATTAGTTTCTCATCATTACCAAATTCCTTTTGGGGATATGCATTACAAATAACGGCATACATTTTGAATGTAGTGTCATCCAAATCTGTTCCTAAGACTCCCCTAGAGTTGTGGAATGGTCGTAAAGCTAGTTTGTGATATTTCCGCGTATGAGGGTGTCTAGCACACGTACTGAAGAACAAAAGTGGAAAGCTAGACTCCAAGTCTATGGTCTGCCTGTTTGTAGGATACTCCAAGGAGACTAGAGGTGGACACTTCTATAGTCCCGAAGATAACAAAGTATTTGTATCGACAAATGCAACGTTTCTTGAGGACAATTATATTAGTGAACATAAACCTTATTCTAAGATTGTATTGAATGAGTTGGAGCCTGGTGAGACTAGTGCTTCATCAACAAGAGCTGTTGATCCATAAACATCTGAGAGTCAGATGGTTCCTGATCAGTATACACTATCACCTAGACAAAGAGGGAGGGTTGTAAGATAACCTGAATGCTATTTAGGTATAGGTGAGGGATAAAGTATTGTCTCTGCTGATAGTGTGGATGATCTATTGACATTAAAGAATGCAATGGAAGATCCTGATAAAGAGGAATGGCTTAAAGCCATGAATCTCGAGATAGAGTCTATGCACTCCAACTCAGTCTGGGATCTTGTAGACTTACCGCATGGGGTAAAACCCATAGGATGTAAGTGGATCTACAAGAGAAAGAGAGGAATAGACAGGAAGGTAGAGACCTTCAAAGCAAGGCTAGTGGCCAAGGGTTATACCTAGAAAGAGGGGGTTGATTATAAAGAGACCTTCTCACCAGTAACCATGTTTAAGTCTATTAGGATTCTATTATCCATTGCTACCTATTTCGATTATGAAATTTGGAAAATGGACGTCAAGACTGCATTCTTGAATGGCAATCTTGACGAGAGCATCTATATGATGCAACTAGAGGGATTCGTGTCTCTAGATCAAGAGCAAAAAGTTTGCAAGTTGCAAAGGTCCATCTATGAAATTAAGTAAGCATCTAGATCTTGGAACATCAGGTATGATGATGTGATCAAAACCTATGGCTTTGAGCAGAACGTCGATGAGCCCTGTGTCTACAAGCGCATCATTGACAAAAGGTAGTTTTCTTGGTCCTATACGTGGACGACATCCTACTCATTGGGAATGATGTGGGAATATTATCTGATGTAAAGGGCTGGCTGGCAAGCCAATTCCAAATGAAAGATTTAGGAGAGGCGAGTTATGTTCTAGAGATCCAACTTATAAGGAATCGTAAGAACAAACTCATAGCATTGTCTCTGGTATCGTATATCGACAAGATTCTTATGCGATTTTCGATGCAGAACTCTAAGAAAGGTAATTTACCTTCTAGGCATGGAGTTCACTTGTCTAAGGAACAGTGTCCTAAGACACCTCAAGAAGTTAAGGATATGAGACGTGTACCATATGCATCAGTTGTAGGTAGTCTCATGTATGCTATGTTATGCACAAGACCGGACATCTGCTATGCAGTGGGAGTAGTCAGCAGGTACCAGTCCAACCCAGGATTGGATCATTGGGTTGTTGTTAAGACTATTCTCAAGTATCTTCGGAGAACAAGAAACTATATGCTAGTGTATTCCGGACAGGATTTGATCCCGTTAGGATATACAGATTCTGATTTTCACTCAGACAGGGATTCTCAAAAATCCACGTTTGGATCAGTATTCACTCTAGGTGGTGGAGCCATTGTGTGGAGAAGTATTAAGCAATCTTGCATTGCTGACTCCACCATGGAAGCCGAATATGTAGCCCCTTGTGAAGCTGCTAAAGAGGCTGTTTGGCTGCGTAAGTTCTTGAGTGATCTGGAAGTTGTTCCAGATCTGGATAAGCCCATCACAGTTTATTGTGATAACAGTGGTGCTGTGGCTAATTTCAAAGAACCAAGAAGCCACAAGAGAGGGAAGCATATAGAGAGAAAGTATCATCTCATTAGAGAGATAGTGTAGAGAGGAGATGTGATCATCACCAAGATAGCCTCACAAGACAATCATGCTAATCCATTTACGAAGACCTTACCGGCTAAAGTATTTTTGGGTCACCTAGATGGTCTAGGGTTACGAAACATGCAACATATGCTTTAGTGCAAGTGGGAGATTGTAGGGGTTTATGCCCTAAAGATGTAATTTGTAAATGGATTTATGAAATAAATAAAAAGAAAAGTTCAATTCATTCTTGTTGTGTTGTTTATTTTATAACTTGTGCATATATTAACATCCTAGATTGCCGGATGTAATCTCGAACTGTGTATATGAGTGTCATATACGGATGGATACATTAAGAGACCTGCAATTTAAAGAGTCCATGGATATAAAATAAAGCTGGGTACTTTATTTGTGGTTAATCTATAGCTGCCGTCAATTCTGTAATGTACAGTGATTCTATCCTGAATCATTCATATAAGATATGGGAATGGAGGTACATTGTATGATGTGATCATTTAGGACTGGACCATGATCTATATTAATCTCTCACCAAGATCCGTTTACTGATGATATTCATATATATAAACTAATGATGGCTATATGTGGGTGATCTTAATCCTGAGTGTCTTATCAACTCCTTCAGGTTAGATCGTTGTCTTTGATATACCATGGTTGAGGTCAGATACAATTCCTGATCAATATACTCCGTCTGTTGGGATCGCGGTTTGGCTTGTGGCTGAGAAGGTATATACACAATAGTGGAATCCACTCATTCTTGTGAGAACTAGATGGTAGTTCCCTTAAGGGTTGATTCAGGGCTTGGACAATATGAGCTCTCTCCTAATTCCGTGAGGAGATATGATTTATTGTTCATTAGAGAATCAACGGTACTTAATGGATATATGTAATTAGAGGGGTATAACGGATATTATGACCCAACTCTAATTATGAACTACTGTGGAGGATCACACCATGTGTAATAGCTATATCGATAGACACCGAGTTGTATCGGTCTGTGTAAAAGCGTCTACAGTTGAGAGAGTGCAGCTTCGGGTTTTTAGTGGAATAACACCGGAGTTAATAATCAAGGAATATTAATTAAAGAGTTTAATTAATGATTCCGAGGATTATTGGAGCTCAAAATACTGTGAGTCCGTTAGGTCCCCTTGCTAGCCCGATCGATTTAGGTAACAAGGGTCATGGTTAATTAATTGGATTGTCCAATTAATTGTGTTACGAAAGTGACACGTATTTATTTAGGGATTATTTGAATAATGAGATTATTTAATTAATATATTAATAATTAAATTAATTAAATAATTAGATTATTTAATTAATGAATTAATAATTATGAATTAATAATTAATTATTAAATGGAGGTTGGGGGTTCAAATCATGACTAAGACATAAAATAATTAGATTATTTTGTTCTTTGAGAAGTCTAGTATTTAAGTTTAAGTCAACTAGGGTTATGTGGGAGTTAGAATCATATTCTATCTATGACACTTAAATACTAATTATCTTTTGAATATATAAAGATATATTTGGGAAAAGATAATTATCTAGTTTTAAAAATATATAATGAGATTTTATATAACTAGATAAGAGAGAAATAGTCTTTGATTTTGATTTGAACAACACACACAAATGGATATATGTGTTTGTATAAGATACAAACATAGTGAGGTGTACCAGAGAAACAAAAAGAGAAAACTTTTGTGTGTGTGATTTTTTTGAAGCAAAACAAAAAGAGCAATTGTGTGCCTGAGAAAAGAAGGGAGAGAAAAAGCAATCAGTAAACGTGCACTATTGAATATATATATATATATATATATGTATAAAGGATATATATTTTTTAACAACTAGAATTGTTCTAGGTTTGTTTTCCCTTGGAAGAAATAGTTTCTTCTTCTTTTCTCTACATCCTCCTAAGTTCCTGAGCACGTGATGTGCCCACACGCAGTTACCGGTTTCGGGAATAGCTAGGAAGATTAGTGGTACAGATCAGGAGCATATCGTAAAGTGAAGGAGCTTCCAAACGTTGGTTAGGTTCTTAATTTATTTTTATTATTGATTACAATTTCCTGTATTTACATATTGTATGTATTAGTTCCGGAAAAATAATTACGATCCCAAGTTCATTGGTTCCAGATCATTTACTATTTGTATAAAATTTTTAAAACCTATTTCCGTTGCGTTACTAGTGAACGGGTTTCCAACATGGCCAACTCAGGTTGGTTTAGTTCAGTTTACTTTTGGTGACACGTCACCTTTAATTCTCGTGAATCCTAACGATTATGCTGATGTGTCATCCTTCCAAATTTTACCAGTAACACTACTTAATACAAGTCAAGTGTAAAGTTATAAAGCAATTGAATGAGACAATACTTGAGAAATCAAATACAAGTCAATCAAATAAATGGAACTAGTGTTAGGTTTACATATTCAAAGTAGAAAATACAAAAGAAGAGTAAAAGAGAAGACCCAATTGTCATCTCGGATCTTGAAGCTCCATTGAAGTTCCTCATCCTTATAGACAAGAAATGATGGCCCATTCATCTTGAAATCTCCTCCAAGGATGGGTGGATGATGGTAGAAGGTGGTTGTGGTGAGGCAATCCTTGGTGGAAAACCTCCATGGATGCCTTTGAAGGTTTCTTTCTATCTTGATTTGGTGAAGAAGATGAAGTGTTGAGAGGATTTGGTGCCTAGCTTATTTTTTGATGATAATTTCATGGGTCTTGATAAGAAAATGGTGTATTTATAGGCTTGGGAGGCTATGACACGATCTGGGCATGAAAGGACAACATTGCTCTGCCCTTCTAAAAATGGCCTAAAACTCGTCATTGGGCTGTTTCCTAAAGATTCATGGCATCCAAAGCATAGGTAACACCTGCGCAGTGGACCCATGCACTGCATTTTGGCTCTCAGTTCATGGGTACTTTGCTGGTGGTTCACGGGTCCCTGCGTAGGGTCACTAAAATGGGTATAACTCCCTCTAGAAGACTCGGAATCGTAATACGTAAAAACCTTAGAAACTAGACTTCCAGGGCTTTCATAATATGTGTGGATCAAAACATTTTTCGATTTGAGGAGAGAGATATGATCCTCCAAAGTTGGATGATCTGTATGAGCTTTTTACAATTTCAGCCCCTTTTGCCTCCAAATCTCACTTTTTGCTAATTTTTGCCTTAAAAACTTTACTTGAAGCTTAAACACCATCGGTAGGGAATATAACCTTTGCTCATTTTGACTTGTTTTGCGCATGAACATCCCCGCTTTACGTCTCCAACACCTGAATCGCCTCAAATGCGTGCAATTGCTATAAAAGAGCCTATTAGGCACGAAAATACGCTAAAAAATGAGACAAAAGACATGGAAATGAGGGCCAAAGTATACTACAATTTTGGCACAATCAAACATACCCAACCAAACCTTTGCTCGTCCTTGAGCAAACTCAAAATAATCATACAAAGATATAGGACAAAACAATCATGACTCGATCTAAAAATTTCCTAGACACAAACCAACATCAAAAGCCACATTTCCAACCGGTAGAGAGATGCAAGGAAGTGTGGTAGAGTAGAGTACACACATGCAAAACATTCTAAGGCAAATTGAAGGCACAACAAGGGCACTCACACAATCATGAATCCCACACCTAAAAGTGCTCTCATATTGGGAACTGCTCACTCTCACACCTCGAGCATAATTCGCTTCAACTCTAGACATCATGTGGAGTCTCTCTTTTCTTTTCGTTCATAGTCCTAAGTTCACACTCATGCAAGGTATGCAAAGATAGAGTTTATGCATAGGTGTCTAATGCATTGCATACAACAAAATATTGAAAGACCGCTAATATCCTAATGTGGAGTCTCTCTTTTCTTTTCGTTCATAGTCCTAAGTTCACACTCATGCAAGGTATGCAAAGATAGAGTTTATGCATAGGTGTCTAATGCATTGCATACAACAAAATATTGAAAGACCGCTAATATCCTAATGACTAGCCTAGGAAGGAATCAAATGCCATGGACCTGGAAGATCTTGCTTCAACAAACATTCCTAATCAAGACTTCCTTGAAGATCAAATAAGTCTGTCCCTTTTGGTTGTAATGGGGCCATGGGTGAAATGCAATGAAACAAAGAATAGGAAATGGACTTCAAAGGTGACCAACCATGTTGAGACACATCACATTACACACCCCACACTAAGCTCTACTTACATGCAAACTTGAACTCTAGCATCTAGGGTTAAATTATACACACATTGTGCTTCACATGCGTACTTTACTTTGTTTGAGTACTTTACATCAAATTTCAAGGTTCTTTGCATTTCTTTTCTTTTTCTTTCCTCTTACTCTTTTGTTTTTTTTTTCCTTTTTTCTTTCTTTCTTTCTTTGCATTATTTTCCTCTTTTCTTGCACACGTTACATTTGACAATTTAGGCTCTTAAGTGCAAATTTTGGTCTTGCACACTTACAAATATTACATAAGTACACGCTATTTATCATATGGGTGCTTTTCACCTTTCAACCACACAACTACCATACATCCTAACATGATTGGTAACAAAGGTAGGCATGTGTTTAGGCTATGGCTATATGGTTATATTGTGGTTCCAAATGAAATGTAAGTGTTTGGCCTCAAGCTTGGCTATGCAGCACACAATTAGGGATTTGGAATGTGTTTAGGATAATTTAAGTGGTTAAATGCACACACATTGCCTAAGATCACATCAACAATTCCATCTATTAAGGGAATGAAAGCATCCGTCTAGCAGTCCACAATTATATAATGCATGTCCTATGACATATGATGCGCGTGACGAGAAAAGTGTTTAAGATTGAACAATGATAACACTCAAATGCGCTTTTTAAAGGCTTGTGTTTGTAAACTCACAAGTAGGTGCAAGAGCACCGAGTCCCCTCAACTTAAGCACAAAAAGGATGGGACTAACCCATGACATGCAAGTGAGACCCTAGAGTGACAAAGAGCTACTACACAAGCTCATCAAGCACAAATAAACTCTCCACAAACACACGCTCAAGGCATCACACTCAAGCTATTTAACGATCAAAATTTTGGCCATGCGACAATTTTTTTAAAATTTTGATACTAAAAAGACTCAAGATGCAAAAAAGACGTCCCAGAAAGGCGTCTACACCCCCAAACCAAAACTCAACATTGTCCTCAATGTTGGACAAGAAAGCATGGCCTAATGGTGTGCACCTAACTGACATAAAACCAGACAAACCTAGGCACTAATCAAACACATTCAATGCTCACAAAACACATAAAATGACCAAACTAGGCTCAACTAACCAAAGGCAATATAGCAATTAAGCACAAAGCACAAAGATTCTCACAAAACCTAACATCAAGCAGTCACCCAAAATTAACGGAATGGAGGCGTAACAACCCCCAAACTGAACTAAACAATACGCATAAAACCTGTACAAAAATGCATGCATCAAAACCCCCAAACCGAATTGGGCTATATATGGCAATGAAACTTGTACACTCGCATGCATCATTCACAAGAGCCTTTGGCTCATCCATCAACAAAAGAATAACTCAATAATATCCAAAAATCAAATATCATCATTCAAAAGTGATCCATCATATCAACATTAAAAATGCCATCCGCACAAAATCCACCAAAATCACCACCAATTATTCAACAAAAGCAAGAAAAAGTTCAAAAACTAAAAAAGAGCTTAAGAAATCAAAACCGAGGTGGGTTGCCTCCCACAAGCACTCTAGTTATCGTCTAGGCAAGATGTTGACATGGTGTTTCAGCTTTCTAAACTCCAAGTTACTGCTTTTCTTGATGTAGATAAGGTTCTTACTCTTTTTTATGAGCACTCTTGACTTGCTTGTCCCACCAAGACAAGCAAGTTGTCTTTGTTTCTTCCCAAGAGATTAAAAAAACCTTGCTTTATCACACAAGCTGTAAAATTTGCTTCCTCGAGAAGATCTAGATTATCTACACACTTATAAAACATATTAGAGAGTTCAGAAAAATAAGAATTTTCAAGACATGCCCTTTACTAAACCAAAGCTCGATATACCATTTATTTAAGAAGAACTATCTTAAACTAATTAAACAAATCGTACAATAGATTTTTCCCCCAAACATAGCTTTTCTCATACATTTGCATGCATAAGATATCAAATTGAGGGATAAGAACTTAGTATACAAGGAGAATAAAAAATTGTGTAATCTTAAGACACACAAAAACACATAAAATGACAAGTAAAAGTTAAAAACAAAGAAAAGAAAACATAGCATTTTAATCACGAAGCACATAGGTGGTTTCCGCCTTAAGATCAATGTAAGTGCCTCACTTTAGGATTGGCTTATTTCGTTGACAAAATCACAATGGGATTTCAATCTGTTTCAAAGATTTCCCTTCATCAATGCTATTGGACATCAAGTGCTTCTAGGAAGGTAGTTAACTTGACTCTGCTCCTAATTGAAAAGATTAAGCGGCACACACACACTTGCATGTATATTATGTTATCTTGCATTTGAGTATCCTTGATATGTGCATCTATGTTTTTCATCACTCTTCACACTTGCACAACCTTCATAAAGGATAGGTTGTTTGAAAGTGTGTTTGAATGCCTAGAAAAGAGATTTGATCTCTTTTCCGCTGTACAGGCCGCTGTCCTTGCACCTGCATAAACCGCGGTCCCAACAGCGGTTGGTTCCAGAATATCTCACATGTAGGGTACCACAGTTGCTGCCTTAACTGCACAGCAGTTCTTACCGCGGTCTTCTCTATTAGGTTTCTCGCTGATTGCACCGTGGCTGGTGCCATTTTCTATTCAGCTGTCCAAACCCCAGAATTCTCCAGAAGTGACACGCTGTGTTCACCGTGGTCTGGACAACTTACCTTAACCACGGTATACACATCGGTATTGACTGGTTTTTGCTGTCCAAGCTTAAAACAATGTCATTTTACCTAGGGGTTCATATAAATAGATCCTTTCCTCTTCTAGACCACTTTAGAGCTTCAGATTTCAGATTACCTAATATAGCTCAAGAGTCCCTTGTAAGAAAATTCATCAAGATTCAATCTTTCTTGAACATAACCCAAATACTCATCATCTATTCATGAATCAAACATCATATAGCTTCATCTAGGTTGTGTTCTTACACGAGTCTTCATCAACACACATGACTTGGTAAGCAGAAAACCATCTTCGTTCATTTTAGTGTTTTTGCTTAACAAGAATTCTCGTTTATGACTTGTTTGCATCAAGATTAAGTTTTTATCTACAAGTTGAGATTTTTGTATTGAATGTTGGGTTTTGTATTGTGATAGCTATGTCATCTAGGTTTGTATTTATTCTAAATAGCTAAGTTATATGTATGTCATATAGCAACATGATAGCTAGGATTGTTTGACTCATTTATCCATGGTTAGATAAGCATTAAATGTGTTGACCTAGCATTTATGCATTTAGAATATTCTTCATATTCACATTAGGTTGCATATCTCTTCTCTTGAGAGTTAAGTATTGTATGTACTGTGGGTAGTGTACAAGCAAGAGCCTAAAATCATTATTAAAAGCCTGCAGGTAGCAAGAGCAGATTAGTAACCGATTGGGTGTGATGCAGTCAACCTAGGTTGTAATCGTTTTTGCAAATAGTGGATTTGAGGGTTCGATTGGCAATTAGGCCGGTGAGTTTTTTACAGGTAAAACAAATCATTATGTCAATCTTTTATATTCCACACTTATCTTTACAATGATTGCTTGTATTAGAGATTAAGGGTTTTTAGATTAATATTGAGTAACCAAAAGATGGCAATTAATTCGGTTAAAACCTATTCACCCGCCTCCCCTTCCCCCCTCTAGGTTAGTTTAGACACACATTTGTGTATTTTTAATTGGTATCATAGCAGGTTCCTTAACATAATTAGGAGATCCCTTGCTCTAATATGAGTTTCTTGCATTCAGTTAATTTCATTTAGTTATCTTTATTGTTTGCTTTGTTTAGTTGTTTGCATTCACTTCACTTGCATACATTAACCCTTAAACAACATGAGTGGAAACGGAAATAAGCGAGAGGGAGCATCGAGTACAAGACCTCCACTTTTAATAGGGGTTAATTACTCATCATGGAAGGAAAAAATGGAGTCCTACCTGTGCCAAATAGATGATCACGTTTGGATGGTGATTGAAGATGGATACACATCACCCACTAAGACTCTTGAAGATGAAGACATTGTTCCCAAGCCAAACTTGGAATGGAGTACTCAAGACTTTGAAGCCTCCAAATAGAACAATAAGGTGATGCATGCAATCTTATGTGCGATGGATGAGAACCAACACAATTTAATCCAAACAACAAGGAATGTACATGAAGCATGGACCATATTGGAAATGTTAGGATTATGCTCAATAGTAAGAGTGTAATGAGAATATTTTCATATTAATAAAGTGATTTATAGTTTAAAAAATCTTATAGCATTTATTGTTTAATTATTATAATTGTCAAAAGTAAATAATCATAAGGTCAAAAGACTACGAGAAATGAAGTATTGTTTGTACATCTGGATATGTATGAGGTAGACATAATACTTTAGTTAGTCTTGGACAATATTCACAACTTAAGATAAAGGTTGGGCGCCTTTACCTTGTTAAAGTCGTAGATTCTTTTGCTAGCATTTGAGTGGGGTCAAATGTGTTATGATGAGTCTAAAATCATCAAAGTGTAGTGTCTTTGGGCAAAAGAATCTAGTGAACTAGGTACGTGGAATAGGATCACAGTGAAATACTTTATCCAAAACCGTCAGTGGATAAAAGTTTTCACTTAAGGACAATCAGAGAGTCTATCTTAATCTTGGGATAAATGATGGATTTATGGTTACAAGTGTTATCATTTGAGCTATTAATAAGTACTATTATATAGCATAGTCTATCCTTGATAGTTTGTTGGTATTCATTTGTTAATCGATAGAGGACTTCATTTATAGAGATGGACATCGTGGCCCAATTTATTAAATGTGAGTAGAATATCATATGGATATTTTAAGGTATTGGATATTAAATCTTAACGTTAAGTTTTCAATAGTGTCTATTAAAACATGGTTTCTGGACAAGTCAGAATATCCAAGTTTAAAATATGGTCATATGAGTAAATATGGTAACTAGGAGAGCTATAGGCAGTCTATGAGCCCTTGGCGATTACTGATATTTTTCACGAGGATACACTATCTCCAATCAGATTGTCTAGGGTATAAATGAGTAACGTTAACTTATTATATCTTTATTTAAGAGTTCAATTTTAGCTCTTTAATGGAATGAGTTAAAATTAATAGATTGAACCTACGTGAATCATTTCTTTATTGTGATTAGATTATGTCTATTGAAGCTTAAATTTAGAAAGCCCGCCAAGATCCCCAATCCGCACGAACTTGCATGGATCACTTGATATATTCTACCAGACCAATTTCTGGATCCATCTAGAATTGTTTTTGGATTTTGGAATCCAAAGGTTTTGGAGAGGTGCGGTCATGTATGATCAAGACATGCGGTAACTCTTCAAATGCCTGGAATGGGCAGCCAAGGATGTGGGAATCCTTGGGCGGCCCTAATGTGGTGCGTTTAGCATTCCATTAAAAGATTAAGAATATAATTTGCACATTTTAAATAAATGGGCGGCTAGATTATATTAATGTATTAAATTAAGGCATGTGGACTTGTTTCTTTTGTAGTAAGAATGAGTCTGGTTCTTATGTGGACTTTTTATTAAAGACCAATGGATTTAATAAAATGGAAAAACAATATATATTGCCCATATATATATATACTTGGGCGACAAGGCTAAGTTATTGGCCTAATATATTGTTTTATTTTATTAATTAATCAAATGAAAATTAATTAATTAATTAATTATTAAAAGTCAAAATCTTTTTCTAACTAGGAGTAGGACTCTTAGTGTCATACTATTGTAAGTAGTATACTATGAGAAGGACTCTAAGTGTCATACTATTGTTAGTAGTATGATAAGTATCAAATACCTTATTTGATAAGTAGAAAAATAAGTAGGTTTTATTTATCTAGTCAAATTAGGAAGTATTTGATAAAGTCACAATTTATATTCAATAATTTATATAATACACTTATGAGTTGGAGTATGGTTGAACTACAAAGTTTATAAGGATTTTTTTTTGTTGTGAAACATAAATCCTACACATAGTAGTAGAATTCAGCGACTATATATATAGCAAAGAATTCGGCCAAGCATAAGATATTGAAGGAAGAAGGTTTTTTAAGAGAAAATTTTTATTCTCTTGCTTTTGAATAAATAAAAAAACTTCCAACTTAATAAAGGGATGTAGAATTTGGCCAAAGAGAAGAAGAATAATGAGCGTTTTATTTTTGACAGTGCATTAGAAGCTTTTACATCAAAAGGCTTTGTGTACAAGATCAAGTTAGGGTTCACGCGAGTTTTCGAATAAAAGATTGAGAATTCACATGTGACCAAACGTTATTTATTTTCTCTACAAGGATTATTGTGACTAACAAAAAGAAAAAGATTTTTGTTTCCATCCTTAAGTTTACATTTCAAAGAAAGGGAGCCCACACTCCTAGGTAATTCACGTTCGTGATTGGATTGGAAGATCTTACGGATTCAATTCGACATAAGCGGAATCAAATCGACGCAATATCAATCGTCTCGTGAAAAAGGTACGATACTTTTATTATATGTTAATTATTCAAGGGTTAAGGTTCTTTCTTTTAAAAGGAAAATTTTTGAAATATACAAACCCAATTTTTCACTTCCACTGCGTGTTTTTCCCCGCAATTGGTATCAGAGCTTGGATATACCCTTGACTAATTGATGCATATATACGTGGATCTATTTCTTTTATTGTAAATATGCATGTTTTAGAAAGAGATGGCACTCTAGGTATTCACATATATAATTACATTGGAATGTATGGATATACATATATGTTATATGTGATTTGTTATTGCTTGATTTTGGTCCTAGAATTTCAATGTAATTTTTGTTTTGGAATTGTAACAAGAAGAATGGTCTATCATCGCCATAATTTCCTTCTTCATAGTTGTTAATTTTTTTATTTTATTGTTGTAATATAAAAAAAACTGCCGTAATATATTCAAGTTTCGAAGATTCAAAGAATGGAAGAATAGGGAACAGAAAAAGAAGCAACAGAGCAAGGGCGCGGCAACCCATGGTAGGTGTGCGCACCGGGCAATAAGCACGCAGCTGCACCTGTTGCGGTGCAGTATGCACGACCTTTTAAAGGCTGGGAGCACGCGTGCGCCCATGAGAGGCAGCAGGCGTGCTGCACGTGGGGCAGCTGTACGAGCCTTCGAGCGCACAGTGCTACACGTGGGGAGGGCACGCAAGCCTTCGGGCAAGCGGGGCTGCGAACGGGGCAGGCGCATATGGTTTCAGGCGCGCAAGACTTTTGGACGACGGTTGCTTGATGACTTGTTCACCAAGTTAGGATTAGGTTTTCTTGTATTTCAAACATATGTAATTTACTTGTTTTTCTAGGATGGACCAAAATTGTGGCTATTTAGTTTTCGTAAATATTGAAATGTTTATCATTGTTTGATAACATGTCATATAGAATAGGAGTGCCACTCATATATCTCTTTTGGTATGAACATGCATTGAATGGTTTAGGTATCTAATTGGCATCTAGATAACTTGATAAATCATTCTATGGAATTCAATCACACGCCTTAAATAATTGAGGGGGAGAAGGTGTTTTGAACACCTCTGGCCTCCAAGATAAGTTGAGCTTTATGTTTTGTGTGATAACCCCCCTAAGGGATATCCATGAATGGAATTTAACAAGATACTTCCTTACAAGGATAGACTAGAAAATTGACTCAAGCGATATCTACTCTCGAATGAGGGATTTTCATGAAGGAATATATTGAAGGTCGATAACTTGGTAACACACTCAATGTGGTTTTATTGATATCCTCCCAAGAGTTCTTGTTAATATCAATCGCAAGGCTAAATTGAAAATGCTGATTGTTATGTTAACAATTAGGTGGGACCTAGTCTAACTAGTAAATGGGGCGAACTCCCAAATGAGGTGTGACATTTATGGATGTTGGATCACCGTTGAATTTTTCGATTGAATTATTTTATTTAATTCAAGATAAATATTCGAAAGTGCTTTATCGTGATTGTTTACTTATATAATTTTTGTTTTACTCAGAAATCATGACCCCATCCCTAATTAACATCCTAAAAGATAATACTTTAACCAGAGACAATTATATCACATGGAAAAGGAAAATTGGGTTATTATCGCAATCTGAAAATCATAAGTTTGTTTTGTCTACCCCTAAACCACCTGCTCCTACTAATGAATCTACTGAGGCTCAAAGAGACAAGTATAAGAAGTGGGAGACCTCAAATGAGATGGCCAAATGTTACACTATGGCCACCATCTCTGATGTGTTGCAGCAGCAACATGAAGGAATGAGTTCTACAGCTGATATAATGATGTCTCTAGAGAAGATGTTTGCTATGAGGTCCAGGACGAATAAGAGAGAGGCAGTGGCTACTTTTATGAATCTTAGGATGAAACCTGGACAGGCTATAAAAGATCACATGATGAAAGTCATAGCACATCTCAACATTGTTGAACTCAATGGTGCTAGATAGATGGTGAGACAAAAATTGACTTGATTGTCAACTCACTATCAGATTCCTTTGATCAGTTCAAGTTGGACTACACCTTGAACAATATGGAATACACCTTGCAGGGCCGGATGGAAGATGTTCAAAGAGCTGAGAAAATCCTTGTAAAAGGCAAGGGTCAAGAGATTCATACGATTAGTAAAGTTGCTACTGTTAAAACCCGTAAGAAGGTCAAGAAACAACAGAAGAAAAAGAAACTTGGGCCTACCAAGAAAGAGACCAAGAAAGTAACCAAGATCAAAGGGAAGTGTTTCCTTTGTGGTGAAAAGGGACATTGGAAAAGAAGGAAGAAGGTAATATTAATTATCTTGAAACATGTTTTCTGACAGATTCTACAGATTCTTGGATCATAGACTCTAGAGCCACTAATCATGTTTGTTATTCCTTACAAGGACTTCAGGAAAGGAAAAGGCTAAATGATAATGAATTTGAATTTCGTTTAGGCAACAGAGCGTTGGTGTCTGCTTGTGCAGTGGGAGATATTAGAATTAGTTTAGATTCTAGTAGGCATTTAGATTTGATAGACATTTATTGTGTACCACAATTCAAGAGGAATTTAATTTCAGTTTCTTGTTTAAATAAATTTGGATATTCGGTTACTTTTAATAAAAGTTTTATTATTAATAAGAATGACAAATTTGTTTGCAAAGGTACATTAGAAAACGACTTATTCTATTTGTTAGGATTATGCTCAATAGCAAGAGTGTAATACTGTAATTGACAATCTTTTCATATTAAAAAAGTTATTTCTAATTTTAAAAAAGCTTAAAGCATTTATAATGATAATTGTCAAAGTAAATAATCATAAGGTCAAAAGACTATGAGAAAGGAAGAATTGTTCGTACATCTGGATATGTATGAGGTAGACACAATTCTTTAGTTAGTCTTGAATAAACGTTCACAACTTAAATTAAAGGTTGGGCACATTTATCTTGATAAAGTTGTAGAATTCTTTTGCTGGCATTTGAGTAGGATCAAATGAGTTATGATGAGTCTAAAATCATCGAAAGGGTCTTCAAGTAAAAGAATCTAGTGCACTGGGTGCATTGAACATGATCACAATGAAATATTTTATCTAGAACCATCAGTAGATACAAGTCTTTTCATTATGAGGACAATCAGAGAGTTTATCTTAATCCTTAGATAAATGATGGACTTATGATTGCAAGTGTTATCATTTAGCTATCAATGAGTACGATTATACAGCATAGTCTATCATCGATAGTTTGGTGGTATTCATTTGTTAATCAATAGAGGACTTCATTTATAGATATGGACATCGTGGCTCAATTTATTGAATGAGAGTATAATATTATCATATGGATATTTTGAGGTATTGGATATTAAATCTCAACGTTGAGTTTTCGATAATGTCTATTGAACACATGGCTTATGGACAAGTCAAAATATCCAAGTTCAAAATGTGGTCATATGAGTAAATATGGTAACTAGGAGAGCTATAGGCGGTCTATGAGCTATTGGCGATTACTGATATTATACACGAGGATACACTATCTTCAATAAGATTGTCTAGGGTATGAATGAGAAACATCTTCTTGTTCTATCTTTATTTAAGAGTTCAATTTTAGCTCTTTAGTGGAATGAGCTAAAATTAATAGATCGGACCTAAGTGAATCATTTGTTGATTGTGATTAGGTTATGTCTATTGAAGCTTAAATTTAGATAGCCCGCCAAGATCCCCAATCCACACGGACTAGCATGGATCACTTGATATATTATACTGGACTAATTAATGGGTCCATCTAGAATTGTATTTAATATATTAAGAATATAATTTGCACATTATTTATTTAATGGGCTGCTCAAATTATATGAATATATTAATGAGAGGCATGTGTGCTTGTTTCTTTTAGTAAGAATGGGTCTGGTTCACATGTGGGCTTTTACTTAAAGCCTGAATGGATTAAATAAAATAAGAAAATAATAGTTGGCCCATATTTTTTGTGTGTGGGCGGCAAGGCTATAATAATAGCCTAAAATATTATTTTATTTTATTGTTTGATTAAATGGAAATTAATTAATTGATTAATTAATTATTTAATTAAAAATCAAAATCATTTTCTGACTAGGAATTGTGTTTCCTAGTAGTATACTGTTATAGTAGTATAATAAATATTAAAGACTTAATTTGGTAAGTAGATAAATAAATTCTTTATTTATCTAATTAAATAAGGAAGTCTTTAATATAATCACAAATACACTTATGAGTTGGATTAGAGTTAGGATTCTTGAGTTGATAGGAATTCGGGTAAAGCACAAATCCTCTTGAAGTGAGGAATTCGGCCAACCCTAGAATTCCTATTTAAGAGAATTCGGCCAACCCTAATTAAATAAGCAATAGAATTCGGCCACCCTATATATGATGGGATAAAATTCGGCCAAGCGAATACTTCTTGCTAGAGAGATTTTTCATTTGCTTAAAAAAAAATCCAACTCTAGAACATAGTGAAATTTCGGCCAAGAGGAAGAGAGAAAGATAGTTCTAAATTCGATAGTGCACTTGCAAACCTTTACGTAAAAAGGTTTTGTGCACACTTTCGATTTAGTTTCACACGAGTTTCAATCATAACGATTGTGAATTCAAAAGCGACCAAAACGATCTTTCTAGGCTCTTGGAGTTTTTGTGATTAACGATCAGGAAAGAAGATTTCGTTTTTCCATTCTCAGGTACGCAATTCAAAGAATAGGGGGGACCACTCTCCTAGGTGATTCACGTTCGTGATCAGATCGGAAGATCTTGCGGATTACCATCGAGGCTTAGTCAATCGGATCAGGCGACAAGAGGTATGATATCTTTTGAATATATGTATGTTTAATTAATTAAAGGGTTAAGGTTCAAATATTGGAAAATTTTTAAACTATACTAAATTCGTTTTTAGTCTCGCTTCTGCTGCGTTTTTCATATTTTTTCCTACAATTGGTATCAGAGCCAGGTTTACCCTTGAATTAATTAACGTATATATACATGAATCTATTTCTTTTTGTTGTGATTATGCATGTTTTAGAAAGAGATGGCACTCTAGGTATTCGCATATATAATTACATGTGGCATGTATGGATTTATATATGTTATTATAAAGTGAATTGTTATTGCTCGATTTTGGTCCTAGAATTTCAATGTATTTTTGTTTCGGAATTGTAACAAGAAGGGTGGCCTATTATCGTCATAAGTTCCTTCTTGGTAGTTGCTAGATTCTCTATTTTTTATTGTTTTAAGAAATACTGCAGTTTTTTGGTATAAAATAGTGCAGTTTTTCTTGTGTAAAAATTACTGCGGTGAATTAAAAATAAATAGTAATAAAAAAAATAATAATACTGCAGTAATTTATTGTATGAAATCTGCTGTAATACATTCAAGTTTCGAAGATTCGAAGAGTTGAAGAATTAGAAGCGGAAGAGGAAGCAACCAGAACAAGCTTGGTTCCTTGCGCACCATGGCAACAAGCCTGCGTGCACGTTAGCGCGTAGCTACGCTTGTTGGGTGCATGGGCTGCGCACGGCAGCCCCTTATGTGTCATGGACTGTGCATGACAGTCCTTTGGGCATAATGGGTTGCGCATGGTGGCCTTTTATGGACCCAAGGGGGTGCAAACCCAAAGGCGGCAGCCGAGGGGTGAGGAAGTGGATGATGGCTGCTTGAAGACTTATTCGCCAAGAAATAATATTTTGTATTCCAAACAAATGTAATTTACTTGCTTTTCTAGGATGGACCAAAATTGTAGCTATTTATATTTCCGTAAATATTACAATATTTGTTGTTGTATGATAACATGTCATATAGAATATGAGTGCCACTAATATATCTCTTTTGGTACGAACATGCATTGAATGATTTAGGTATCTAATTGGCATCTAGATAACTTAGTAAAATCATTCTATGGAATTTAATCACATGCCTTAAATAATTGAGTGGGAGAAGGTATGTTAGAACACCTATGGTCTCCAAGGTTAGTTAAGCTTTATTATTTATTGGTAATCCCCCTGAGGGGCGTCCATAAATTGAATTTAGCAAGATACTTCCTTACAAGGATAGACTAGACAATTAACTTAAACGAAATCTACTCCCAGAGGAGGGATTTTCGTGAGAGAAAATTGAGGGTCGATATCTTGGTAACACACTCAATGTGATTTTGTTAATATCTTCCCGAGAGTTCTTGTTAATAAAATTGCAAGGCTAAAATTGAAAACACTGGTTGTTATGTTAACAATTAGGTGGGACCTAGTCCAACAGGTAAATGGTACGTACTCCCAGATGAGGCGTAGCGTTTTTGGGTGTTGGATCACCGTTGAACTTTTATGATTGAATTATTTATTTAATTCAAGATAAATATTTAAAAACTGCTTTATCATGATTATTTACTCATATATAATTTTGTTTTATTCAGAAATCATGACTCCATCACTTATGAACATCCTGAAAGATAACACTTTAACTGGAGATAATTATGTCACATGGAAAAGGAAAATTGGGTTGTTGCGGCAAAATGAAAAGCATAAGTTTGTTTTGACTACTCCTAAACCACCCCTTCCTAATAATGAATCTAATATTTTGCAAAGAGATGAATATGAGCAATGGAAGACATCAGATGATATGGCCAAATGTTACATTATGGCCACTATCTCCGACGTGTTACAACAGCAGCATGAAGGAATGGATTCTGTTGCTGATATAATGATGTCTCTTGAAGAGATGTTTGCTATAAGGTCTAGGTCGACTAAGAGAGAGGCAGTGACTGCTTTTATAAATCTTAGGATGAAACCTGGACAGGCTGTGAAAGATCACATGATGAAAGTCATAGCACATCTCAATGTTGCAGAACTTAATGGTGCTGAGACAAATGGTGAGATGAAAATTGACATGATTGTCAACTCACTATCGGATTCCTTTGATAAGTTCAAGTTGGACTACACCTTGAACAATAAGGAATACACATTGCAAGGCCTGATGTAAGATGTTCAAAGCGCTGAAAAGATCCTTGTGAAAAACAAAGGTCAAGAGATTCATTCGGTTGGTAAAGTTGCTACTGTTAAGACCCGTCGAAAGGTCAAGAAACAACAGAAGAAATAGCAACTTGGGCCTACCAAGAAGGAAACAAAGAAAGTAACCAAGATCAATGGGAAATGCTTCCTTTGTGGTGAAAAGGGACATTGGAAAAGAAATTGCCCAAAGTCACAGAATAAGAAGGAAGAAGGTAATATTAATTATCTTGAAACATGTTTTTTGGCAGATTCTACAGATTCTTAGATCATAGACTCAAGAGCCACTAGTCATGTTTGTTATTCCTTACAGGGGTTCCAAGAAAGGAGAAGGCTGAATAAAGATGAAATCAACTTGCGCTTGGGCAACGAAACGTTAGTGTCTACAAGTGCAGTGGGAGATATTAGAGTTATTTTAGATTCTAGTAGGCATTTAGATTTAATAGACGATTATTATGTACCTCAATTCAAGAGGAATTTAATTTCAGTTTCTTGTTTAAATAAGTTTGGATATTCGGTTACTTTTAATAAAAATTTTATTATTAGTAAGAATGACAAAGTTGTTTGCAAAGGTACATTGGAAAACGGTTTATTCTTTTTGCATAGAAATATCTCTCACTCGTTAGACACAGAAATAACGGAACCTAATCATAAAAGAGTAAAATTATCAAAAGATGAAACCTATCTTTGGTATTTACGCCTAGGTCACATTAACCTTAATAGGATTAAAAGATTGGTAAGTGATGGACCTTTAGGTGACTTCAAGGTTGATGATCTACCAACTTGTGAATCTTGTTTGGAAGGTAAAATGACCAAAAGGCCATTCACAACCAAAGGTGTAAGAGCCATTGAATGTTTAGGATTAATACACACTGATGTATATGGTCCTATGAGCATTCAGGCTAGAGGTGGATATGAGTACTTCATCACCTTCACAGATGATTACTCGAGATTTGGCTATGTGTATCTCACGAGACATAAGTTGGATGCTTTTGACATGTTCAAAGCATTCAAGGCTGAAGTAGAAAATCAACTTGAGAAACACATAAAAATCTTGAGATCTGATTGTGGTGGAGAATATATATCTGGTGAGTTTCAGCAATATCTTATTGATAATGGGATAGTTTCTCAGTTTTCTGCACCAGGTACACCTCAACAAAATGGGGTGGCAGAAAGGAGAAATAGAACTCTTTTAGACATGGTTAGTTTAATGTTGAGTTATTCAACGCTTCCTATTTCTTTTTGGGGATATGCTCAAACCGCAATATACATTCTAAACGTTGTACCATCTAAAACGGTTCCTGAAACACCATATGAGTTGTGGACTGGCGAAAGCTTAGTTTACAACACTTGAGGATATTTGGTTGTCCTGCACATGTGTTAAAAGGAAAGACATAAAATATGGAGTCCCGTTCAGAAACATGTATATTTGTGGGGTATCCAAAAGGAAATAAAGGATATTATTTCTATAGTCCTTCAGATCTAAAAGTATTTGTTTCAACAAATTCTTCACTTCTAGAAAAGGACTATATGAATAATTTTGTGCCCAAAAGTAGAATTGTCCTGAATGAGATGTCAGGAGATACAATTCCACAAGAGGTTTAAAAACCTAGCCCAATTGTAAGTTCCACTCCAATACAAAATCCACAACCTACCATTCCTCGTCGTAGTGGGAGGGTTAGTAAACAACCCTAGAGATACATCGGCCTGGGAGAATCAGTGGAGAATCTCCCGGATGACGATGATCCCTACACTTATAAGGAAGCAATGAAGGATGTTGATTATCGTCATTGGCAAAAGGCAATGCAATCTGAGATTGAATCCATGTTCGATAACAAAGTCTAGTCCCTTGTAGACTTGCCTAAAGGGATAAAACCCATTGGGTGCAAATGGGTATACAAGAGGAAAAGAGGTATGGATGGAAAGGTGGAAACTTTTAAAGCTAGATTGGTAGCTAAAGGTTACACACAGAAAGAAGGTATCGATTACGAGGAAACCTTCTCTCCTGTGGCCATGCTTAAATCCATTAGGATACTTTTATCCAATGTAGCATCTTTAGATATAGAGATTTGGTAAATGGACGTCAAGACAGCTTTCCTTAATGGAAATCTTGACGAAAGCATCTGTATGATACAACCAGAAGGATTCATTGAAAATTGCCAAATGGAAAAGGTATGCAAGTTGTAGAAATCCATATATGGATTAAAATAGGCATTCAGATCCTGGAACATAAGGTTCGATCAAGCTGTGAAAGGTTTTGGATATATTCAGAATCCTAACGAACCTTATGTATATAAAAGGATATAGGGCGACAAGTTGGTTTTCCTAATTCTTTATGTTGATGATATACTACTCATTGGAAACGATGTAGGTGTATTGGCAGCAGTAAAAGAATGGTTAGCAAAACAATTTGATATGAAGGACTTAGGAGAAGCTAGCTTTATTCTAGGTATCCAAGTAATAAGTGATAGAAAGAATAAAACAAATGCATTATCCCAAGCTTCATACATAGACAAAATATTGTCTAGATTTTCCATGCAGGATTCCAAGAAAGGTATGTTACCTTTCAGACATGGAATCAAACTTTCTAAGGAACAAGTTCCTAAGAATCAGCATGAAGAGCAATTCATAAGTAGAGTTCCATGTGCCTCGACAGTTGGAAGTCTCATGTATGCAATGCTCTACACTAGACCAGACATTTGTTTTGCTGTGGGCATAGTTAGCAGGTTTCAACTGAAAACTGGTCCTGATCACTGGATGGCAGTCAAGCATATTTTCAAGTACCTCATGAGAATAAAAGATTATATGCTTGTATACTCTAAAGGGGATTTAATTCCTATTGGGTATACAGATTCTGATTTCCAGTCAGATTCTAACTCCAGAAAATCCAAATCAGGATCTGTGTTTACTATAGAAGGAGGAGCAGTCATATGGATGAGTATCAAGCAATCCTGTATTGCTGATTCCACCATGGAAGCTGAGTATGTTGCTGCATGCTAAGCTGCCAAAGAGGCTGTTTGGCTCTGCCAATTCTTGATTGACTTGGAAATAATTCCTAATGCGAATAAGCAGATCAATATTTACTATGACAACAGTGGAGGGGTGGCTAATTCGAGAGAATCACGAAGTCATAAGAGAGGTAAACACATTGAAAGGAAGTATCATCTTTTAAGGGAGATTGTGCATATGGGTGACGTGACAATTACCAAAATCGCGTCAGCAGAAAATCTAGCGGATCCTTTCACAAAGGCTCTACCTCAGAAGAGTTTTAATGGGCACCTAGAGAACATGGGAATGAGAGATATGACACACTTGCTATAGCGCAAGTGGGAGATTATTAGGATTATGCTCAATAGCAAGAGTGTAATATTGTAATTGACAATCTTTTCATATTAATAAAGTGATATCTGGTTTACAAAATCTTATAGCATTTATAATGATAATTGTCAAAGTAAATAATCATAAGGTCAAAAGACTATGAGAAAGGAAGAATTGTTCGAACATCTAGATATGTATGAGGTAGACACAATTCTTTAGTTAGTCTTTAATAAACGTTCACAACTTAAATTAAAGGTTGGGCACCTTTATCTTGATAAAGTTGTAGAATTCTTTTGCTGGCCTTTGAGTGAGATCAAATGAGTTATGATGATTCTAAAATCATCGAAAGGGTCTTCGAGTAAAAGAATCTAGTGCACTGGGTGCATTGAATAGGATCACAATGAAATATTTTATCGAGAACCATCAGTAGATACAAATCTTTTCATTATGAGGACAATCGGAGAGTCTATCTTAATCCTGAGATAAATGATGGACTTATGATTGCAAGTGTTATCATTTGAGCTGTCAATGAGTACAATTATATAGCATAGTCTATCCTCAATAGTTTGGTGGTATTCATTTGTTAATCGATAGAGGACTTCACTTATAGATATGGACATCGTTGCCCAATTTATTGAATGAGAGTATAATATTATCATATGTATATTTTGAGGTATTGGATATTAAATCTCAACGTTGAGTTTTCGATAATGTCTATTGAAAACATGGCTTCTGGACATGTCGAAATATCCAAGTTCAAAACATGGTCATATGAGTAAATATGGTAACTAGGAGAGCTATAGGCGGTCTATGAGCTCTTGGCGATTACTGATATTATACACGAGGATACACTATCTCCAATAAGATTGTCTAGGGTATGAATGAGAAACATCGTCTTATTCTATCTTTATTTAAGAGTTCAATTTTAGCTCTTTAGTGGAATGAGCTAAACTTAATAGATAGGACCTAAGTGAATCATTTGTTGATTGTGATTAGGTTATGTCTATTGAAGCTTAAATTTAAATAGCCCGCCAAGATCCCTAATCCACACGGACTTGCATGGATCACTTGATATATTCTGCTGGACTAATTTATGGGTCCATCTAGAATTGTATTTAATATATTAAGAATATAATTTGCACATTATTTATTTAATGGGCTGCTCAAATTATATTAATATATTAATGAGAGGCATGTGGGCTTGTTTCTTTTAGTAAGAATGGGTCCGGTTCACATGTGGGTTTTTATTTAAAGCCTGAATGGATTAAATAAAATAAGAAAATAATATTTTCCCATATTTTTTGTGTGTGGGCGGCAAGGCTATAATAATAGCAAAAAATATTATTTTATTTTATTGTTTGATTAAATGGAAATTAATTAATTGATTAATTAATTATTTAATTAAAAATCAAAATCTTTTTCTGACTAGGAATTATGTTTCCTAGTACTATACTATTATAGTAGTATAATAAATATAAAAGACTTAATTTTGTAAGTAGATAAATAAAGAATTTATTTTTATTTATTTAATCAAATAAGGAAGTCTTTAATATAATCACAAATACACTTATGATTTGGATTAGAGTTAGGATTCTTCAGTTGATAGGAATTTGGGTAAAGCACAAATCCTCTTGAAGTGAGGAATTCGGCCAACCCTAGAATTCCTATTTAAGAGAATTCGGCCAACCCTAATTAAATAAGCAATAGAATTCGGCCACCCTATATATATGATGGGGATAAAATTCGGCCAAGCAAATGCTTCTTTCTAGAGAGATTTTTCTTTTGCTTAAAAAAAATCCAACTCTAGAACATAGTGAAATTTCAGCCAAGAGGAAGAGAGAAAGATAGTTCTAAATTCGATAGTGCACTTGCAAGCCTTTACATAAAAAGTATTTGTGCACAATTTTGATTTAGGTTCACGCGAGTTTCAATCATAACGATTGTGAATTCAAAAGTGACCGAAACGATCTTTCTAGGCTCTTGGAGTTTTTGTGATTAACGATCAGGAAAGAAGATTTCGTTTTTCCATTCTCAGGTACGCAATTCAAAGAATAGGGAGACCACGCTTCTAGGTGATTCACGTTCGTGATCGGATTGGAAGATCTTGCAGATTACCATCGACGCTAAGTCAACTAGATCACGCAACAAGAGGCATGATATCTTTTGAATATATGTATGTTTAATTAATTAAAGGGTTAAGGTTCAAATATTGGAAAAATTTTAAACTATACTAAATCCGTTTTTAGTCTCGCTTCTGCTCCATTTTTCGTATTTTTCCCTACACTATTTGCATAGAAATATCTCTCTCTTGTTAGACACATAATCAATGGAACCTAATCATAAACAAATAAAATTATCAAAAGATGGAACTTACCTATGGCATTTGCGCTTAGGTCATATTAACCTTGATAGGATTAAAAGATTGGTTAGTGATGGACCTTTAAGTTACTTAAAGGTTGATGATCTACCAACTTGTGAATCTTGTCTGGAAATTAAGATGACCAAAAGGTCATTCACGACCAAAGGCACAAGAGCCACTGAATGTGTAGGATTAATACACACTGATGTGTGTGGTCCTATGAACATTCAAGCTAGAGGTGGATATGAGTACTTCATCACTTTCCCCGATGATTACTCAAGATTTGGCTCTGTGTATCTCATGAGACATAAGTTGGATGCTTTTGACATGTTCAAAGCATTTAAAGCTGACGTAGAAAATTAGCTTGAGAAACACATAAAAATCTTGAGATCTGATCATGGTGGAGAATATCTATCTGGTGAGTTTTAGCAATATCTTATTAACAATGGGATAATTTCTTAGCTTTCTGCGCCAGGTACACCTCAACAGAATAGGGTGGCAGAAAGGAGAAATATGACTCTTTTGGACATGGTTAGGTTTATGTTGAGTTATTCAACGCTTCCTAATTCTTTTTGGGGATATGCTTTACAAACTGCTATGTACATTCTAAATGATGTACCATCTAAGTTGGTTCCTAAAACACCGCATGAGTTTTGGACGGGGCGAAAGCCTAGTTTACAACACTTAAGGATATTTGGATGTCCTGCACACTTGTTAAAAGGAAGGACAGAAAAGATGGAGTCCCGTTCAGAAACATGCATATTTGTGGGGTATCCAAAAGGAACCAAATGATATTATTTCTATAGTCCTTCAGATCTTACAGTATTTGTTTTGACAAATGGTATATCAATTAGGAAGTTATTGATAAAGTCACAATTTTATATTTAATAATTTATTATTGGATGATACACTTATGAGTTGGAGTATGTTTGAACTACTAAGTTGATAAGTTTTTTTAGTGAAACATAAATCCTACATATAGTAGTAGAATTCGGCCACTATATATATATATATATATATATATATATAGCATAGAATTCGGCCAAGCATAAGACATTGAAGGAAGAAGTTTTTTTTAGAGAAAATTTTTATTCTCTTGCTTTTGAATAATAATAAAAAAAAACTTCCAACTCAAGTAACGGGTGTAGAATTCGGCCAAAGAGAAGAAGAATAAGAAGCGTTTTATTTTCGATAGTGCACTAGAAGCTTTTACATCAAAAGGCTTTATGTACAAGATCTAATTAGGGTTCACATGAGTTTTCGATTAAAAGATTGAGAATTCACAAGTGACCAAACGTTCTTTATTTTCTATACGAGGATTATTGTGACTAAAAAAAAGAAAAAGATTTTTGTTTCCATCCACAGGTTTACAATTCAAAGAAAGAGAGCCCACACTCGTAGGTGATTCACGATCATGATTGGATTGGAAGATCTTGCGGTTTCAATTCTACATAAGCGGATTCAAATCGACACAATATCAATCGTCGCGTGAAAAAGGTACGATACTTTTAATATATGTTAATTAATCAAGGGTTAAGGTTCTTTCTTTTAAAAGGAAAATTTTTGAAATATACAAACCCAATTTTTCACTTCCGCCGCGTGGTTTTCCCTACATGAAATGACATATGAAGGAAATGATGTAGTAAAGGACTCCAATCTACAAGTCCTTCAAACCAAATTTCAGACTTTGAAGATGGAAGATCACGAGTGCTTTAATGACTTCCAAGTGAAGATAATGGATATTGTTAACCAAAGTCACCAAACGGACGATCCACATTCGGATAGGAGGATAAATCAGAAAATTATGAGGTCTCTTTATAGGGAAAAATACGAAAATGCAGTAGAAGCGAGACTAAATTTTTTTTATTATAGTTTAAAAATTTTCCAATATTTAAACCTTAACCCTTTAATTAATTAAACATACATATATTCAAAAGATATCATACCTCTTGTCACGCGATCCGATTGACTTAGCGTCGATGGTAATCCGCAAGATCTTCCAATCCGATCACAAACATGAATCACCTAGGAGCGTGGTCTACCAATTCTTTGAATTGCATACCTGAGAATGGAAAAACGAAATCCTCTTTCTTGATCGTTAATCACAAAAACTCCAAGAACCTAGAAAGATCGTTCCGGTCACTTTTGAATTCACAATCGTTATGATTGAAAGTCACGTGAACCTAAATCGAAAGTGTCCACAAAACCTTTTTATGTAAAGGCTTGCAAGTGTACTATCGAATTTAGAACTATCTTTCTCTCTTCCTCTTGGTCGAATTTTCACTATGTTCTAGAGTTGGAATTTTTTTTTATTCAAAAGCAAGAGAATAAAAAATTCTTTCTCTAAAAAAAAACTTTTTTTATATATATCTATTAATTCCGAAATTAATAATAAATATAAGTATACAAATCATTTCCTAAAGAAGATTTACTTGGGGGGAAAGAATCCTATCTCTAGGTGGATTTACTTGGTGACAAAGAATCATTTTTCAAAAAAAGATTTCTTTTCCACACCAAGACTCCAAATCCAACTCAAATAGTGTATTTGTGATTATATTAAAGACTTCCTTATTTGATTAGATAAATAAATTCTTTACTTATCTACTTACCAAATTAAGTCTTTTATATTTATTATACTACTATAATAGTATAGTACTAGGAAACATAATTCCTAGTCAGAAAAAGATTTTGATTTTTAATTAAATAATTAATTAATCAATTAATTAATTTCCATTTAATCAAACAATAAAATAAAATAATATTTTAGGCTATTATTATAGCCTTGCCGCCCAGACACAAAAAATATGGGCCAAATATTATTTTCTTATTTTATTTAATTCATTTAGGCTTTAATAAAAGCCCACATGTGAACCAGACTCATTATTACTAAAAGAACCAAGCCCACATGCCTCTCATTAATATATTAATATAATTTGAGCAGCCCATTAAATAAATAATGTGCAAATTATATTCTTAATATATTAAATACAATTCTAGATGGACCTATAAATTAGTCTGGTAGAATATATCAAGTGATCCATGCAAGTCCGTGTTGATTGGGGATCTTAGCGGGCTATCTAAATTTAAGCTTCAATAGACATAACCTAATCACAATCAACAAATGATTCACTTAGGTCCGATCTATTAAGTTTAGCTCATTCCACTAAAGAGCTAAAATTGAACTCTTAAATAAAGATAGAATAAGAAGATATTTCTCATTCATACCCTAGACAATATTATTAGAGTTAGTGTATCCTCGTGTATAATATCAGTAATCGCCAAGAGCTCATTGACCGCCTATAGCTCTCCTAGTTACCATATTTACTCATATGACCACGTTTTGAACTTGGATATTTCGACATGTCCAGAAGCCATGTTTTCAATAGACATTATCGAAAACTCAACGTTGAGATTTAATATCCAATACCTCAAAATATACATATGATAATATTATACTCTCATTCAATAAATTGGGCAACGATGTCCATATCTATAAGTGAAGTCCTCTATCGATTAACAAATGAATACCACTAAACTATCGAAGATAGACTATGCTATATAATCGTACTCATTGATAGCTCAAATGATAACACTTGCAATCATAAGTCCATAATTTATCTCAGGATTAAGATAGACTCTTCGATTGTCCTCATAATTAAAAGACTTGTATCTACTAACGGTTCTAGATAAAATATTTCATTGTGATCTCGTTCAAAGAACCCAGTGCACTAGATTCTTTTACTCGAAGACCCTTTCGATGATTTTAGACTCATCATAACTCATTTGATCCCACTCAAAGGCCAACAAAAGAATTCTACAACTTTATCAAGATAAAGGTGCCCAACCTTTAATTTAAGTTGTGAACGTTTATTAAAGACTAACTAAAGAATTGTGTTTACCTCATACATATCCAGATGTACGAACAATTCTTCCTTTCTCATAGTCTTTTGACCTTATGATTATTTACTTTGACAATTATCATTATAAAGACTATAAGATTTTGTAAAACCAGAAATCACTTTATTAATATGAAAAGATTGTCAATCACAATATTACACTCTTGCTATTGAACATAATCCTAACAATCTCCCACTTGCGCTATAGCAAGTGTGTCATATCTCTCATTCCCATGTTCTCTAGGTGCCCATCAAAACTCTTCTGAGGTAGAGCCTTTGTGAAAGGATCCGCTAGATTTTCTGCTGACGCGATTTTGGTAATTGTCACGTCACCCTTATGCACTATCTCCCTTAAAAGATGATACTTCCTTTCAATTTGTTTACCTCTCTTATAACTTCTTGATTCTCTCGAATTAGCCACTGCTCCACTGTTGTCATAGTTAATAGTGATCTGCTTATTCACATTAGGAACTATTTCCAAGTCAATTAAGAATTGGCGGAGCCAAACAGCCTCTTTGGCAGCTTCGCATGATGCAACATACTCAGCTTACATGGTGGAATCAGCAACACATGATTGCTTGATACTCCTCCATATGACTGCTCCTCCTTCTATAGTAAACACAGATCCTGATGTGGATTTTCTAGAGTCAGAATTCTACTGGAAATCAGAATCTGTATACCCAATGGGAATTAAATCCCCTCAAGAGTATACAAGCATATAATCTCTTGTTCTCTTGAGATACTTGAAAATATGCTTGACTGCCGTCCAGTGATCAGGACTAGGTTTCGATTGAAACCTGCTAACTATGCCAACAACAAAACAAATGTCTAGTCTAGTGTAGAGCATTGCATACATGAGACTTCCAACTGCCGAGGTATATGGAACTCTACTCATGAATTGCTCTTCATGCTGATTCTTAGGAACTTGTTCTTTAGAAAGTTTGATTCCATGTCTGAAAGGTAACATACCTTTCTTGGAATCCTGCATGGAAAACCTAGACAATATTTTGTCTATGTATGAAGCTTGGGACAATGCAATTGTTATATTCTTTCTATCCCTTATTACTTGGATACCTAGAATAAAACTAGCTTCTCCTAAGTCCTTCATATCAAATTGTTTTGCTAACCATTCTTTTACTAATGTCAATACACCCACATCGTTTCCAATGAGTAGTATATCACTAACATAAAGAATTAGGAAAACCAACTTGTCGCCCTTTATCCTTTTATATACACAAGGTTCGTCAGGATTTTGAATAAATCCAAAACCTTTCACAGCTTGATTGAACCTTATGTTCCAGGATCTGGATGCCTGTTTTAATCCATATATGGATTTCTGCAACTTGCATACCTTTTCCATTTGGCTCTTTTCAATGAATCCTTCTGGTTGCATCATATAGATGCTTTCGTCAAGATTTACATTAAGGAAAGCTGTCTTGACGTCCATTTACCAAATCTTTTGATCTAAAGATGCTGCAATGGATAAGAGTATCCTAATGGATTTAAGCATGGCCACAGAAAGATGGTTTCCTCGTAATCGATACCTTATTTCTGTGTGTAACCTTTAGCTACCAATCTAGCTTTAAAAGTTTCCACCTTTCCATCCATACCTCTTTTCCTCTTGTATACCCACTTCCACCCAATGGGTTTTATATCTTTAGGTAAGTCTACAAGGGGCCAGAATTTGTTATCGAACATGGATTCAATCTCAGATTGCATTGCCTTTTGCCAATGACGACAATCAACATCCTCCATTGCTTCCTTATAAGTGTAGGGATCATCGTCATCCGGGAGATTCTCCACTGATTCTCCCAGACCGATGTATCTCTCGGGTTGTTTACTAACCCTCCCACTACGACGAGGAATGGTAGGTTGTTGATTTTGTGTTGGAGTGGAACTTACAATTGGGCTAGGTTGTAAAACCTCTTATGGAATTGTATCTCCTAACATCTCATTCAGAACAATTCTACTTTTGGGCACAAAATTATTCATATAGTCCTTTTCTAGAAATGAAGCATTTGTTGAAACAAATACTTTTAGATCTGAAGGACTATAGAAATAATATTCTTTTGTTCCTTTTGGATACCCCACAAATATACATGTTTCCGAACGAGACTCCATCTTTTCTGTCTTTCCTTTCAACACATGTACATGACAACCAAATATCCTCAAGTGTTGTAAACTAGGCTTTCGACTAGTCCACAACTCATATGGTGTTTTAGGAACCGACTTAGATGTTACATCGTTTAGAATGTATATGGCTGTTTGTAGAGCATATCACCAAAAAGAAATAGGAAGCGTTGAATAACTCAACAATAACCTAACCATGTCTAAAAGAGTTCTATTTCTCCTTTCTACCACCCCATTTTGTTGAGGTGTACCTGGTGCAGAAAACTGAGAAACTATCCCATTATCAATAAGATATTGCTGAAACTCACCAGATATATATTCTCCACCACGATCAGATCTCAAGATTTTTATGTGTTTCTCAAGTTGATTTTCTACTTCAGCCTTGAATGCTTTGAACATGTCAAAAGCATCCAACTTATGTCTCGTGAGATACACATAGCCAAATCTCGAGTAATCATCTATGAAGGTGATGAAGTACTCATATCCACCTCTAGCCTGAATGCTCATAGGACCATATACATCAGTGTGTATTAATCCTAAACATTCAATGGCTCTTGCACCTTTGGTTGTGAATGGCCTTTTGGTCATTTTACCTTCCAAACAAGATTCACAAGTTGGTAGATCATCAACCTTGAAGTCACCTAAAGGTCCATCACATACCAATCTTTTAATCCTATTAAGGTTACTTTGACCTAGGCATAAATTCCAAAGGTAGGTTTCATCTTTTGATAATTTTACTCTTTTATGATTAGGTTCCGTTAATTCTGTGTCTAACGAGTGAGAAATATTTCTATGCAAAAAGAATAGACCATTTTCCAATGTACCTTTGCAAATAGTTTTTTCATTCTTACTAATAATAAAAGCTTTATTAAAAGTAACCGAATATCCAAATTTATTTAAACAAGAAACTGAAATTAAATTCCTCTTGAATTGAGGTACATAATAAACATCTATTAAATCTAAATACATACTAGAATCTAAAATAACTCTAATATCTCCCACTGCACTTGCAGACACTAACGTTGCGTTGCCCAAGCACAAGTTGATTTCATTTTTACTCAACCTTATCATTTTTTATTCTGGGACTTTGGGCAATTTCTTTTCCAATGTCCCTTTTCACCACAAAGGAAGCATTTCCTTTTGATCTTGGTTACTTTCTTGGTTTCCTTCTTGGTAGGCCAAGTTACTTTTTCTTCTGTTGTTCCTTGACCTTTTGACGGGTCTTAACAGTAGCAACTTTACCAACCGAATGAATCTCTTGACCTTTGTTTTTCACAAGGATCTTTTCAGCGCTTTGAACATCTTGCATCAGGCCTTGCAAGGTGTATTCCTTATTGTTCAAGGTGTAGTCCAACTTGAACTTATCAAAGGAATCCAATAGTGAGTTGACAATCATGTCAATTTTCATCTCACTATCTATCTCAGCACCATTAAGTTCTGCAACATTAAGATGTGCTATGACTTTCATCATATGATCTTTCACAGTCTGTCCAGGTTTCATCCTAAGATTCATAAAAGCAGTCACTGCCTCTCTCTTAGTCGACCTAGACCTCATAGCAAACATCTCTTCAAGAGACATCATTATATCAACAGCAGACTCCATTCCTTCATGCTGTTGTTGCAACACGTCGGAGATAGTAGCTGTAATGTAACATTTGGCCATATCATCTAAATTCTTCCATTGCTCATACTCATCTCTTTGCAAAATATTAGATTCATTATTAGGAAGGGGTGGTTTAGGAGTAGTCAAAACAAACTTATGCATTTCACTTTGCAGCAACAACCCAATTGTCCTTTTCCATGTGACATAATTATCTCCAGTTAAAGTGTTATCTTTCACGATGTTCATAAGTGATGGACTCATGATTTCTGAATAAAACAAAATTATATATGTGTAAATAATCATGATAAAGCACTTTTTAAATATTTATCTTGAATTAAATAAATAATTCAATCATAAAAGTTCAACGGTGATCCAACACCCATAAACGTTACTCCTCCTCTGGGAGTACGTACCATTTACCAGTTGGACTAGGTCCCACCTAATTGTTAACATAACAACCAGCGTTTTCAATTTTAGCCTTGCAATTTTATTAACAAGAACTCTCGGGAGGATATTAATAAAATCACATTGAGTGTGTTACCAAGATATCGACCCTCAATTTTCTCTCACGAAAATCCCTCCTCTGGGAGTAGATTTCGTTTAAGTCAATTGTCTAGTCTATCCTTGTAAGGAAGTATTTTGCTAAATTCCATTTATGGACCCCCCTCCGGGGGATTACCAATAAATAATAAAACTCAACTAACCTTGGAGGCCATAGGTGTTCTAACACACCTTCTCCCACTCAATTATTTAAGGCGTGTTGATTAAATTCCATAGAATGATTTTATCAAGTTATCTAGATGCCAATTAGATACCTAAATCATTTAATGCATGTTCATACCAAAAGAGATATATAAGTGGCACTCTTATTCTATATGACATGTTATCATACAACAACAAATATTGTAATATTTACGGAAATATAAATAGCTACAATTTTGGTCCATCCTAGAAAAGCAAGTAAATTACATTTCTTTGGAATACAAAATATTCTTTGTTGGCGAACAAGTCTTCAAGCGGCCATCATCCACTTCCTCACCCCTCGGCTGCCACCTTTGGGCGTGCACACCCCTTGGGTCCATAAAGGGCCACCATGCAGCCCATTATGCCCAAAGGACTGTCATGCGCAGCCCATGACACATAAGTGGCTGCCGTGTGCAGCCCATGCACCTAACAAGCGTAGCTACGCGCTAACGTGCACTCACGCTTGTTGCCATGGTGCGCACGGTACCAAGCTTGTTCCGATTGCTTCCTCTTCCGCTTCTAATTCTTCAACTATTCGAATCTTCGAAAATTGAATGTATTACAGCAGATTTTACACAATAAATTACTGCAGTATTTTTTTTAATTCATTGCAGCAATTTTTACACAAGAAAAACTGCACTATTAAAAAAAACTGCAGTATTTTTTAATACAACAAAAAAAATAGAGAATCTAGCAACTACCAAGAAGGAACTTATGACAATAACAGGCCACCCTTTTTGTTACAATTCCGAAATAAAAATACATTGAAATTCTAGGACCAAAATCGAGCAATAACAATTCACTTTATAATAACATATATAAATCCATACATGCCACATGTAATTATATATGTGAATACCTAGAGTGCCATCTCTTTCTAAAACATGCATAATCACAATAAAAAGAAATAGATTCACGTATATATACATTAATTAATTAAAGGGTATAACCAGACTCTGATACCAATTGTAGGGAAAAATACGAAAATGCAGCGGAAGCGAGACTAAAAAAAATTTAGTATAGTTTAAAAATTTTCCAATATTTGAACCTTAACCCTTTAATTAATTAAACAAACATATATTCAAAAGATATCATACCTCTTGTCGCGTGATCCGATTGACTTAGCGTCCATGGTAATCCGCAAGATCTTCCAATCCGATCAAGAACGTGAATCACCTAGGAGCGTGGTCTCCCTATTCTTTGAATTGCGTACCTAAGAATGGAAAAACGAAATCTTCTTTCTTGATCGTTAATCACAAAAACTCCAAGAGCCTAGAAAGATCGTTCCAGTCACTTTTGAATTCACAATCGTTATGATTGAAACTCGCGTGAACCTAAATCGAAAGTGTGCACAAAACCTTTTATGTAAAGGCTTGCAAGTGCACTATCGAATTTAGAACTATCTTTCTCTCTTCCTCTTGGCCGAATTTTCACTATGTTCTAGAGTTGGAATTTTTTTTATTCAAAAGCAAGAGAATAAAAAATTCTCTCTAAAAAAAAACTTTTTTTTATATAGATCTATTAATTCCGAAATTAATAATATATATAGGTATACAAATCCTTTCCTAAAGAGGATTTACTTGGTGGGAAAGAATCCTATCTCTAGGTGGATTTACTTGGTGACAAAGAATCCTTTTTCAAAAAAAGATTTCTTTTCCACACCAAGACTCCTAATCCAACTCAAATAGTGTATTTGTGATCATATTAAAGACTTCCTTATTTGATTAGATAAATAAATTCCTTATTTATCTACTTACCAAATTAAGTCTTTTATATTTATTATACTACTATAATAGTATACTACTAGGAAACATAATTCCTAGTTAGAAAAAGATTTTGATTTTAATTAAATAATTAATTAATTCCCATTTAATCAAACAATAAAATAAAATAATATTTTAGGCTGTTATTATAGCATTGCCGCCCACACACAAAAAATATGGGCCAAATATTATTTTCTTATTTTATTTAATCCATTCAGGCTTTAAATAAAAGCCCACATGTGAACCAGACCCATTCTTACTAAAAGAAACAAGCCCACATGCCTCTCATTAATATATTAATATAATTTGAGCAGACCATTAAATAAATAATGTGCAAATTATATTCTTAATATATTATATACAATTTTAGATGGACCCATAAATTAGTCCGGTAGAATATATCAAGTGATCCATGCAAGTCCGTGTGGATTGGGGATCTTGGCGGGCTATCTAAATTTAAGCTTCAATAGAGACATAACCTAATCACAATCAACAAAGTATTCACTTAGGTCCGATCTATTAATTTTAGCTCATTCCACTAAAGAGCTAAAATTGAACTCTTAAAAACAGATAGAATAAGAAGATGTTTCTCATTCATACCCTAGACAATCTTATTGGAGATAGTGTATCCTCATGTATAATATCAGTAATCACCAAGAGCTCATAGACCGCCTATAGCTCTCCTAGTTACCATATTTACTCATATGACCACGTTTTGAACTTGGATATTTTGACTTGTCCAGAAGCCATGTTTTCAATAGACATTATCGAAAACTCAACGTTGAGATTTAATATCCAATACCTCAAAATATCCATATTACAATATTATACTCTCATTCAATAAATTGAGCCACGATGTCCATATCTATAAATGAAGTCCTCTATCGATTAACAAATGAATACCACCAAACTATCGAGGTTAGACTATGCTATATAATCGTACTCATTGATAGCTCAAATGATAACACTTGCAATCATAAGTCCATCATTTATCTCAAGATTAAGATAGACTCTCCGATTGTCCTCATAATGAAAAGACTTGTATCTACTAACGGTTCTAGATAAAATATTTCATTGTGATCCTGTTCAATGCACCCAGTGCACTAGATTCTTTTACTCGAAGACCCTTTCGATGATTTTAGACTCATCATAACTCATTTGATCCCACTCAAATGCCATCAAAAGAATTCTACAACTTTATCAAGATAAAGGTGCCCAACCTTTAATTTAAGTTGTGAACATTTATTCAAGACTAACTAAAGAATTGTGTCTACCTCATACATATCCAGATGTTCGAACAATTCTTCCTTTCTCATAGTCTTTTGACCTTATGATTATTTACTTTGACAATTATCATTATAAATGCTATAAGATTTTGTAAAACCAGAAATCACTTTATTAATATGAAAAGATTGTCAATTACAATATTACACTCTTGCTATTGAGCATAATCCTAGCACTCTTCCGGAGAGATTTGATGCGCAAGTGACCGCTTTTCAGGAAAATAGTGAATATAAGAAGATGAAGCCAAGTGAAGTAATTGGCAAGTTATTAGCCTTCGAGTCAAGAAAAGCCCTTACTTCAACAACACCTCTAAAGAAGCAAAAGAGTATTGCATTGAATACCTCCAAGGAAGAAAGGGTGGAAGAAGATTCTGGTGAAGAAATGACTATAATGGTGAAGAGGTTCAAACAATTTTTGAAGTATGAGGAGAAGGGCTTGGGCTCTAAGGGAAAATTTGTGAAGAAGAAGACTCCTTTCAAGAAGGTGAAGTAAATATAAGAGAAAGACTTCAAGAAGGGTGTTCAATGCAATGAGTGTAGTGGGTATGAACACATTGCTCTTGAGTGTGCTAATTTGAAGAAGAAAAAGAAAGGAAAGGCTATGGTGACCACTTGGAGTGATAGTGAAGACTTAGAAGTGGAAGAAAAGTCCTCGGGTGATGAAGATCAAGTTGCCAACTTCATTGCCTTCTTATCATCTCATAATGGCAATGAAGTTATGAGTGACAAAGAAGAGGAAAATGACAAGCAACAACAAGAAAAAGATGACTCAAGTGATGGGAGTACTTCATCCAAGTCCAAGCATGAATTTGATGATGAGATGGAGTATGGAGACTTCATGAAATACATTAAGAGTTTTAGATTGAAGAAGAAGAAGATGATTTAAAAGGTAAAGGGGAGAATATTGAGTTGACTTCCAAGATGACTCACTTAAGTAAGGAAGTGAAGATAGCAAGAGAAATGGAAGAGAGATTAAAAATGGAGCTAGTCATGGTCAAAGGAAGTGAAGAAAGCTTGAAGAAGGAACTTGGGGAGGCAAAATGTTTAATTTTGAAGATGACTTCTGAAACCAAAAAGCTTGACAATATGCTAACAAGTGGGAAAAGCCCTAGTGACAAGATGGGTTTGGGATATGTGGAAGACATGGAGACCACATCCTTGAAGAAGACAACATTTGTCAAAGGCAAAGAGATAAAAGAAGCCCAATTCCCACAACAACCAACTAAAAAGGTTAAAGTCTGTGAATCCTCCAAGTATGCTCAAGCTAAAACACAACCACAACAATCTAGAGCTCCTCAATCAAGACCACCATAGCCAATGATTCTTTATACTCAACAAAGAAGACATGTTACTTTGGCTCAACCACAAAGGAGAGAGTTTGTTCAACATCAAAGGACTATTCAAAGGAGAAGGAAGCCTGAAATGCTTGCATAAGGCTATGGTATGAACTCCTATTTCACTCCTACTTGTCATTATTGTGGTATTGAGAGCCACATAAGGCCTAATTGCTTTAAGTATATCAAATTATATAGAATTGAAAGCATGATAGAGAAAAACATGCCTAAAAGAGCCAAAAAGCATGCACCTAGGGAACTTAGAGCCAATAAACCCAAGGCTCTTAGGAATGAAAATGTGTCACTTATGTGTGTTAGAAGAGATGAGTATTTTTGCCATGTGGCTGAAGTAGCTTTGAAATCCAATGCCTCTAACACTTGGTATCTTGACAGTGGGTGCTCTAGGCACATGACAGGAAACAAGGGTTTCTGTGAGACTCTTGTGATGGAGGATGGTGGATTTGTCACCTTTGCTGATGGTTCATGAAAAAAAAGTCATAGGGAAAGGTAATATTTCCATTCTCGGTTTGCCCTCCTTGCCTAATGCTCTTTTTGTAGATGGTTTGCAAGCCAATCTTATTAGCATATCACATTTAAGTGATGAAGGGCTTTCGGTTATGTTTGGCAAAGTTGATTGCTATATTCAAAAGGAAAATGAGCAAGTTCTGTTGAAAGGCAAGAGATGTAATGACAATTGTTATTGTTTTGAAACTAATGTTATCTCTTGTAACTTGTCTAAATGTGAGCAAGTTGAACTATGGCATCAAGGATTATGCCATATGAATTATAGAGACTTGAAAATCCTTGATAGGTTGAATGTTGTGAGAGTCCTTCCCAAACTTGGGAAGAGGATTAAGGGATTTTATGGAACTTGTCAACAAGGGAAGCAAACTAAAAGTGTGCACAAAAAGGGAAAATACCTTTCCTTTCAGGGGCCATTGGAACTCCTTCACATGGACCTATGGGTCCCATCCAAACTGAAAGTTTAGGTGGAAAAAAGGTATATTTTTATGGTTGTTGATGACTTCTATAGGTTCACTTGGACCTACTTTCTTAAGGAGAAGTCCGAAGCTTTTGAAAATTTCAAAATGCTATGTGTCAAAATTCAAAATGAGAAAAATTCTCACATTAAGAGCATTAAGAGAATTAGAAGTGATCATGGGGAAATAGTTTGAAAATGCTTGTTTTGAGAGCTTTTTGTAATAGTCTAGGTATTTCCCTTGAATTCTCGGCTCCTAGAACTCCCCAACAAAATGGAGTTGTTGAAAGGAAGAATAGGGTTTTACAAGAGATGACTCAGGTGATGTTGATTAGCAACAAGGTTCCTAGGAACCTTTGGGCCGAAGCCGTCAGTACGGTTTGCTGCATAGGGAATATAGTATTCCTTAGAGCCAACACTAAACAAACATCCTATGAGTTATGGAAGGGTAGAAAACCCAATGTTAGCAACTTCCACACATTTGGAAGCAAGTGGTGTATTCTTAATGACCGAGATCAACTTGGCAAATTTGATGCCAAAAGTGATGAGGGTATCTTTATTGGATATGAACTTAATAGCAAGGCCTATAGAGATTTCAATTTAAAAACTTGAAATTTCATTGAATCATCGAATGTTGTCATTGATGATTGTAGGCCCAAAAATGATTACCATGAGGAGGATGTTTGTGAGAATGATGACCTTCCTTTGAAGGAGTGTGGTAAGACTTTAATTGATGTGAAATTCAATCAAAGTAAAGAGGATAATCAACCTCTTAATAGAGATCCACCTTTGGACTCTAATAAACCCGCTCCATGGGTTAGGAAACTCCATGATAAAAACGATATTATTGGAGATGTCAATAAGGGTGTTAGGGCTAGGCGTCAAATGGCTAATCAAATTACCTATACTTGCTACACCTCTCAAATTGAGCAAAAGAAGGTCGATTAGGCCTTTAATGATGAGTTTGGGGCTCTTGCCATGCAAGAAGAGCTACACCAATGTGAAAGAAATGAGGTTTGGAATCTAGTTCCTAGACCTAAGAACACATATCATAGGCACCAAATGGGTGTTTAGGAACAAGTCGGATGAAGATGGTAACATTGTGATAAACAAGGCTAGACTTGTGGCACAAGGATACTCTCAAATTGAGGGTATTGACTTTGAGGAGATCTTCGCTCATGTTGCCTGTCTTGAGTCTATAAGGCTTCACTTGTCCATATCTTGTCTGTATAAGTTCAAATTGCACCAAATGGACGTTAAGAGTGCCTTCTGAAAAATACCAACACGGTTAATTTGTCTTAAGCTAACCTAGAAGGGGGGGGGGGGGGGGGGGGGGGGGGGGTTGAATAGGTTACAACACCTTTTTCGCTCCCTTGAAACAAACACAAGTTTGTCCCTCTAAGTAGCTTGTATCACACTTTAAATAGAATTACAAGCAATATCAATTCAAATAAAGATATGCTTGTTCAAACAAAATCATGATAAACATGGTCAAGTATGTGATACAAACTCAAGTTGTAATAATGCTTTTATACACAAAGCTCCAACATACACAAAGATGATATACAATGAATTTTAATTACAAAGACGTCAAGTTAAGATGTACATCAACACATATACAAATAAAGAAGATAGGGATAGAGAAAATCAACACATGATTTTTACGTGGTAAAACCTCCTAAGAGGGATCAATGGATCTCCATCAATGGATCCCTCCCTAAACACTTATCCCTTCCTTGCCTTGGTTCTCATCCAACCTTTCCGGAAACACTTTCTTCCTCCATTTCTAGTGTTTTTCCTCCCATCCCTTCCATGAAAGACTGCCCTCTTCCCTCTCCTCAAAGAGTTTCCTCATCAGATGTTATTCTTTTTTAAAGGCTAATGACTCTATTAAGTGCAACCATATGGCTAGCAAAGGAGAGCACTGCCCAAGCATACCCAAGATCATTTTAAATACATCCATCAACGCAAGAAATGGTCATAGTGCTCTCAACAGAGCTGTTGTTGCTGAAGCTAAAGGGGTCCTATCAAGCTACCCACAAACCTCAACTTTTACAGCCAATTTAGGCAACAATGGAGGTCTTGAAGATTCCAGCACTGTTGCACCTCTCAAGAACGTTTAGGGGAAGATGAAGGGGACCGAGAATCGATGCAATAGGTCTAAAAAATCAGCTCTTGGTGCTCATAGACCTGACCAGCTACAACTTGTCCTCTCTACCTCTTTTGGTAATGTTGAAAATCCTGCCTCTAAAGGTGCAGCCTGTCCATCCACAAATGTTTAAGGTCAAATAGGCCAGCTAGAGGAGGTCTCCTCTTTAAGGAATTCGGAGCTGCCCATACAAAAGGTATCTTTGTCACTTCTTCTTTGGTAAATAAAGATGCTAACAATGATATAGGTCACATGCCCCCTAAAATTTCTAAAAATAGTGTTGTTTCCTATAGTAATGTGCTAAAAGGTGCTCACCATGGTCCATTTATGGATATTCCCACAAGTAGACCTATGAACCTAAAATACTACCAGCCTTTTCAAAGTGGAAATAGAAAGTGTGCACCCCTTCTATGGAAGTTGCGGAGGATGGTTCTAAAGCATGGAAGAACAGCTTGGTGGGTTATTTTATTGAGAAAAAAAAAGATTCACTCAGAATTTACTAAAAATTTGCATGGTAATATAATACTCTCTCCTAAGCGTTTCTGGAAAAAATCTCCTTCAAATTCTCAAAAATGAACGGTTCCTTGCTGTAGGTTCTTACTCCTTCTAGGGGATAAGGTCCTAGCTCAGGATGGTATCGGGAACAGGTTTTGACCCATTGGAGAGGGAACACTCATATTATTATGGCTAAGAAGCTTTGTCTTGGGGCTGCTATTTATCAAATTTGGAGAGAGCGTAATTGTCGTATTTTTGAAGGCACCCAAAGGACTAGCTCGATTGTTGCGCGCTCCATTATTGACACCAATCGTTGCCAGCTATCGTCTATCAATCTCAAAGATCACCCTCTTATAGCTTTGAATTGGAATGTCAACGCTAATTGATTTTAAGCTTTGCTCTTGTTGTACTTGTTTTGAGCCCTTGTCTAGCTCTCACTTTCTTGTTTGCTCGTGTGTTGAGCTTTTTTGAGCCTTCGTTAAGATCTTGCTTTGTTTCCTGGGGGTATGCCCCTTGTATTTGTACATTCTTTTTCTCTTTCTATGATACTATTTACTTACCCAAAAAAAACATAAATTTAGTAAAACCTAACTCAACATGTTGATCAATTGAAGCTCAAACTAGCTCTATTAGAGATCATTTCTCTAATCAAAGATAACACATCAAACATATATATATATATATATATATACATAAGTAGAAAACCCAAGGCAATTGAAGACTTGAAGATCAAGAACAAGATAGAAATCAATACCTTGAAGAAAAACTGTGCTGTCACGAATTGTTAATATAGCTACCAGAAAATTCAATTAAATGACTCCAAACTCTTATGGAAATGATAGAGGACTGGTATACAAAGATTCTCAAACTTGAATAACTCAAAACAGAGTTCGTATGTGTGATTTATGGTGTTTGGAAGGTGAGAAAGTTTGAGAGAAAAATTCTGCACAAGTTTTTGAGTTTTCTTTCTTAAAATGAAAGTGAGAGGGAAATAAAGTATTTAAAGGAGGGAAACAAGAAGAATTAAATGAGCCAATGGGCGGTTGCCATGCTGACTTCCCGTGGAGGCACATGGGCTCCACGGGACCAGCAGCACTTCCTTCCTGTGGAGGCCATACGCCTCCACGGGGAGGTGGTGCTTGGGACCTGTCATCCCTCTTGCGCTCTCCTGTCTTTCTTCAGCCATATCTTTGGCTTCCGAACTCCAATTTTGAATCCATTTTTGAATTACAAACTGGAACTTCCTCACACACAAAAGTCATCAAGACAACGTTCACAAAAAATATGGAATTCAACTTGAAAAACAAGAGTGAAAACCATGTTAGATAAAATCACAGAAAGTTTCTTAACCACCTAATTTGAACTCGAAATTTAATGAATGAGTAACCAAATTAATTGGAACTCAATGTGGAATTATATAAGTTCAAAATAAATTTCATTATTATAAAACCACAAACCAATAAACACAAGAACACACAAGTATGCCATTTCCTAGAACTAATCCTAGAACATGCAATTTATGCAAGTTGTCAATTTTAAGTCTAATGCATGTGCATACATGTATTAAGTGTGTGTATTGTGTTAAACCAAATTATGCACAACTATGCAGGGACACAAATGAATGCAATGTATGTGTGCGACTAGGCCTTACAAGAGGAAAGAGGTCTTGATTACCTTTTGCTGAGCAACTTAGCTTTATTCCTCTTGTAGCCACCACTTTGCTTGAATATTGTCCAATTTTCCTTGAAGCTTGATTATCCGCAAATCCTAGACAACTAATCAATACAAAGCAAATGTCATTTTGATATAGAATTATGCCAACACAAAACTTAAGAAATAACACCTTCCTTACTGGTTTCTTGCAAGAGGAAGTGTTTGTTGAGCAACCCAAGGGGTTAGAGGATCCACACCACCCCAATAATGTCTATCACCTCAAAAAGGCACTTTATGGGTTGAAACAAGCACAGAAGGCCTGGTATGAGCGCCTCACTCACTATCTTGTTGATAATGGCTACTCAAGAGGTAGTGCCGACAAGACCTTGTTCATCAAGTGCAATAAAGATGAACTTTTCATAGCTCAAATTTATGTTGATGACATTGTGTTTGGTTCCACCAATGTGTCAAAAGTGCAACAATTTGTTGATGTTATGTCTCATGAATTTGAGATGAGCATAATTGGTGAACTAAATCACTTCCTAGGGTTGAAGATTAAGCAAATGCATGATAGGATCTTCATATCCCAAGCTAAGTATGCAATGAACCTAGTGAAGAAGTGTGGCCTTGACAATGCCAAACAATGTGACACACCCACGAGTACCACTTTGAAGCTAAGCAAAGATGCTAGTGGTAAAAATGTTGATCAAAGCTTATATCGGGGTATGATAAGTAGCTTCCTTTACTTGACAGCTGCTAGTTCTTGAGTTTTATGTTGGCATAATTCTATATCAAAATGATATTTGCTTTGTATTGATTAGTTTTCTAGGATTTGATGATGATCAAGCTTTAAGGAAGATTGGACAACATTCAAGCAAAGTGGTGGCTATAAGTGGAATAAAGCTAAGTTGTTCAACAAAAGGTAATTGAGACCTCTTTCCTCTTGCAAGGCATAGGCACACATATACATTGCATCCATATGTGTCCCTGCATCATTGTACAAATTTTAGTTTAACACAATGCAAACACTTGTTGATGTATGCACATGCATTAGATTTAAAGTTGACAATTTTCACAATTTGCATGTTCTAGGATTAGTTCTAAGAAATAGCATACGAAAATACTACTCTAAGTGTGTGTCTAATAACCTAGAGGGGGGGGGGGGGGGGGTGAATATGTTTTAATCAAGTTAATTACAAATTTTTCTTGATTAGTCAATATTAAAAATTCACCTTATAAACAAACATACAAAATCAAGTGTAAAGTGTGGAATAATAAATAACACTTGATTTTTGCGTGGAAACCCTTCGACAAGGGAAAAACCACGGGCTATCCTTCTAGTCACACACGATCCTCAAATCCACTATTGTAATGATGTTTACAACCTAGGTTGACCTCTAGTCACACCATTCTCGGTCACTAACCCTGCACTACTACCCAACGGGCCTTTATAGTGAATCCTTGATCACTTTGCTTGCCAACCACACCTTGGTTGCAAGACTTCACTTGCTTGTGCACTACACCTTGTAGTCACAAGACTTAACTCTCAAAGAATAGATTAACAACCTAAGTGAATATATGAATATTCAAAATGCAAATAATGCTAGGCAACACTAAATGCTTATCTAGGGATTAAATATGACACTAAGTACAAATCCTAGATATCAATGTCTATATGAATGCTCACAGAGACCTAACTAGATATAGATATGCAAGTCTAAACTCTAGTCATCAAACAAAGCCATATCAACACATGTTGTCACATAAAATGGCAAGGACAATAAATGCAATTAACAAATGCAATCAATGAGTCCTAATTAGCTAGAGGGCAAATATGTCCTAAATATTAGATATCACAATACAAACCCAATCATACAAAGGAACTCATAAATAGATGCATTAAATAGAGTCCTAGCATTTAATCAACTAATAAATGCAATAAAAACACAATCTTGGTAAGTATGAACAAATGATAAAGATGGGGTTTTTGTTCAACTTACCAAGTCAACTAATGATGAAAACCCATGCCTTAAAGATGCTTAGAAATGCATGAAGATGATGGGTTTTTGGGTTTGGAGAGTCAAGGAACAAAGCTTGAAGCTTTCTCTCTCTAAGGGTTGCTCTCTTTCTTAAGAATGGGTTCTTGAAGCTCTAAGACGAGTTGGGGAAGAAGAGAACATATATATAGAAAACCTAGACAAAAATGAATTGTTTTGGGCTTGGGAATCAAAATCCCGTCAATACCGCTTGCTAGACCGCGGCTCGGGTAAGTGCCCAGACCGCGGTACATGTAGCGGTGCACCGTCTGGACAACATCGCGGCGGGGACCGCTGTGCATGCAAAGCACAGGCCGCGGTCTAGGCAGCAGGAGCCTACTGATATATACCGCGGTATGGACCGCTGCGCATACAAGTGCACAGACCGCGGTCTTCAAAGCATGCACCTTCTGGAACCAACCGCTGTTGGGACCGCGACGGAGGTAGAGGCCCAGCAAGCAACCTGCACGGCGGTGAAGAGGAAAATCCTCTTTTCCAGGTAGACTCAACACACTAATCTAATATGTAAAAATGTGCAAGTGTGGAGTGTGATGAGTGGCATACAATGCATCATTCAATAACATGTAATCAAGAATGTAATGCATTCAAGTGAGTGTGTGCAACTAAAATCTCTTCAAAAGAGTCAAGTCAAGTAAACTACCTCTCTTGAAGCATTGTGGGATCTTGGAAGATTGTTGATGAAGAACCACAGTAATACCTAAGCTACCCATTACAAATAATCCCAATGTGGTTTGTCATGAAATAAGCCAATTAAAAATAGAGGTCCTTACAATCTCCCCCTTTGGCTATTTCATGACAAAACAACCACTCACAAAATAATCCTCACAAATAAAAAATGAAGCTATTGGTCAACAAAGTATATACTACGTTACAATAAGAGAAACCTAAGATCTAGGTCTTCAAGGTCATCAATCTCTTCGTAGATCATCATACCTACACACAATAGCAAAAAAGAACTTTCTAAGAACAAGGGCATGTGAGGTGAACAAAAACAAGCATTTGCATTGTGAAACATAATACAATCAATATAATGTAGTGCAATGCAATGCTCCCCCTAAAAGGTTACTCTCTCTCATGATATCCCCCCCCCCCCCCCAAAGTATAATCAACGCTCCCCCTATAACTCTCAAGACTTCTCCCCCTTTTTGTCATGAGATAGGCAAAGGAGCTCCCCCTATCGGGTTGCTTTAGCAAAGAGAGCTATTAGCACAAATACGATGCATAATCATATACACAAACTTTATGCAACTTAAATAATTGAGAGAGATTCAAGGAGTTTTATTTAAAGAAAAATGTGTGAATTTGTTGCTTTGCATGCAAGATATATAACATCAAAGTTCAAAAACAATGGTATTTGGCAAAGCAAACATCAAAAGGGTTTCCATAAGAATTCAAACAAATTTGTACCCTTTTGTCATAAGAAAACATGATATAGTTTTAAGAATAAACATTTTAGCACACAAGAACTATATCAATCCTTAGTGGCAAATCAAGACATTGGATCAAGAGATCCTTTTAGATTTTTCCGTATGATAGTAGTCTTATTTAGCCAATAAGAAGAGAGAGAAGAATAATTTGGATATAAAATCCTTATTGATTGCATGGATACAAGATCCTTATTGATTAGTCTTCTCATTTGTATTCACACACATTTGCATTAAAGCAATCAAAACATATTTCATACATATCATTTAAAGCATGTCATAAAATCAAGTTCACATTTCATGGAGATAAATTATAGGTCATTCAAAGGTACTTCCCAATTAATTCTCCTAGTCCAAAAATGCATGTTTGAACATAAATGTGACATGGATTGCAAACAAAGCAAGGTTACACACTTATTGTGAAAATAACATATAAGCATATGTACAACCAATCATCTCAAGCAATTATCAAAAGAATATAAAATTAATCAACTTTTTGCATATGACAAATCATGCAAGTTCACTCTCTTTGCTTGAGCTCCCCAAATGAGGTCAAATCTAACAAAGTCAATGGGAGGCAAGAGCCCCTATAGACCTACCAAGTCCATTAGACCTAGTTAAGTCTATGGGTGACATATTAGCACAATAGCATGCGGGTTCATCTTTTTTAGTCCACTTAGGTGACACTGTCTTAGTCATCATGTTGCTAGATTTCCTAGGCACATGCATATTGGCTTTTCTTACTCTATTCTTTTCCATCATGCTCTCAACTCTACATTTTTTAATGTACCTATGGCAGTTTGGCCTAATATGCCCATCAACACCACAAAAATGACAAGTAGGTATAAAGTGGGGAGTCATACCATATCCTTGTGAGGTCATTGGAGGCTTGTCATACATTTGATGTCGCCTTTGGTGTTGAGCCAGTTGTCTCATTCTTTGTTGTTGAACCGGGTTGGGTTGCCTCTTTGGTTGAGGTTGCATGGCTTGCCTTCTTGGTTGGTCATGAAGAGAATGTTGAGCTTGGCTTCTTGGTTGAGGAAACTTTGGTTGAGGAAAACTTGGATGTGGAGCTCTTGATTGTTGAGATTGAGCTCCACTCTTTGTTGGCATTTTCACTTGGCCACTATTGGATGACTCTCCAAGTTCAATCTTCCTCCTTGGATGTTGTGGAGGTGAGGCTTCCTTTATGCTATTTCCCTTGATAAACACCGTCTTGCCAAAAAATGAAGTTTCCTTGTCATCAACATAACCAAGGCCCCTCTTATCATTGGACTTCTTTCCAATGCCCAACATATGGTCAAGCTTTTCGGTGTCGGAGGTCATTTTGGAAAGAAACTCCTTAGCTTCCTCAAGCTCCTTCTTCATCTTGTCTTCATTTTTCTTGACTCTTCTCACTTCTTCATTCAAGTGAGTCACATTTGTTGAAAGTTTGAGATGCTTCTCCTTTAATTTTTGAATCTCTTTTTCCTTTTTCAACCTAGAGTCTTCAAAGTATTTGATAAAGTCTTCAAGATCCATGCCTTCACTAATTCCTCTAAAGTGAGGAGAAGACTTCTCATCACTAGAGTCACTTCCTACACTTGAGAATGAGGAACTCTTTTCACTTCTCCTCTCATCAAGTGAGTCAACTTCCTCATCAAGACTTTCACCTTGGTCATTTGTTGTTGTGTCAACAACTTCCCTAAGTGTAGTTACATCAATCACATTTCTAGCTACCACTTCATCTATTCCTTCTTCAAGGTCACAATTCACGGCACTATTCTCTTCTTTTTCAACTCCCACATAGGATGCTCCAAAAGTCGTGTAGTTAAGTGCAAGCTCTTCATCACCCGAAGACTCTTCTTCACTCTCACTATCACTACATGAGGCGGCCATCGTCTTTCCTTTTCTCTTGTCCTTCAAGTTTCCACAATCCTTGGAGATGTGCCCGAATCCTCCACATTGAAGGCATTGAATGCAATTTCTTGAATGTTTCTCTTGACTTGACTCAATCTTCTTGAAGTGGGTTTTCTTCTTGAAGTCATTTCCCTTAGAGCCATGACCACTCTTTTGTAGCTTCAAGAATTTCTTGAATCTCTTCACCATTAGAGCCATGTCTTCATCCGAGTCATCATCCCCCTTCCCAATCTTGGAGGTCTTCAAGGCTAACCCCTTTTGCTTCTGGGGAGGTGTGAAGGTAGGACCCCGTCTAGACTCATTGGCAAGTAGCCTTCCAATCACTTCACTTGGCTTCATAGTCTTGAAGTCCTTGTTTTCTTCAAGAGCCGTCACTTTGGATTCGAATCTAGCAGGAAGTGACCTCATGATCTTTTGCTTGATCCTCCTATCCGAATACGGGTCACCTAGTTGACGGCTTTGATTCACAATGTCCATCAACTTCACTTGGAAGTCATTAAAGCACTTATGCTCCTCCATCTTGATCGTCTCAAATTGTGCTTGAAGAACTTGGAGCTTGGAATCCTTAACCACTTCAGTTCCCTCATGCGCCATCTCTAGGATCTTCCGAGCTTCATGTGCATTTTTGGTGATTTGGATGAGTTTGTATTGGCTCTCATCCATTGCACAAAACAAAGCATGCATTGCTTTGTTGTTCCACTTTGAAGCTTCAAATTCTTGTGTGCTCCATTAAGAATTAGGCTTGGAGACTTCACTTCCATCTTCGGTGGTCATTGTTGGAGGAGCGTAACCATCTTCAATTGCCATCCAAGCTCGGTCACTTATTTGGCAAATATAGCACTCCATCTTGCCTTTCCATGAGGCATAATTGCCACCCTTGAGAAAAGGAGGTCGTATGCTCGTTGCTCCCTCATTACTCATCCCAAAGTCACTCATAGTGTTTGGGTAATATGAATGCAAATGAATGCAACCAACAAAATGCACACAAATGCAAGACACACACAATCAAGAGCAAGGATCACCTAAGTATATCTAGGAACCCGCTTTGATACTAATTGAAAATACTACTCTAAGCGTGTGTCTAATAACCTAGAGGGGGGGGGGGGTGTATATGTTTTAATCAAGTTAATTACCAATTTTTCTTGATTAGTCAACATTAAAATTCACCTTATAAACAAACATACAAAATCAAGTGTAAAGTGCGGAAAAATAAATAACACTTGATTTTTGCGTGGAAACCCTTAGACAAGTGAAAAACCACGGGCTATCCTTCTAGCCACACACGATCCTCAAATCCACTATTGTAATGATGTTTACAACCTAGGTTGACCTCTAGTCACACCATTCTCGGTCACTAACCCTGCACTACTACCCAACGGGCCTTTATAGTGAATCCTTGATCACTTTGCTTGCCAACCACACCTTAGTTGCAAGACTTCACTTGCTTGTGCACTACACCTTGTAGTCACAAGACTTAACTCTCAAAGAAGAGATTAACAACCTAAGTGAATATATGAATATTCAAAATGCAAATAATGCTAGGCAACACTAAATGCTTATCTAGGGATTAAATATGACACTAAGTACAAATCCTATATATCAATGTCTATATGAATGCTCATAGAGACCTAACTAGATATAGATATGCAAGTCTAAACTCTAGTCATCAAATAAAGCCATATCAACACATGCTGTCACATGAAATGGCAAGGACAATAAATGCAATTAACAAATGCAATCAATGAGTCCTAATTATCAAGAGGGCAAATATGTCCTAAATATTCGATATCACAATACAAACCCAATCATACAAAGGAACTCATAAATAGATGCATTAAATAGAGTCCTAGCATTTAATCAACTAATAAATGCAATAAAAACACAATCTTGGTACGTATGAACAAATGATAAAGATGGGGTTTTTGTTCAACTTACCAAGTCAACTAATGATGAAGACCCATGCCTTAAAGATGCTTAGAAATGCATGAAGATGATGGGTTTTTGGGTTTGGAGAGTTAAGGAACAAAGCTTGAAGCTTTCTCTCTCTAAGGGTTGCTCTCTCTCTTAAGAATGGGTTCTTGAAGCTCTAAGACAAGTTGGGGAAGAAGAGAACATATATATAGAAACCCTAGAAAAAACTACATCATTTTAGGCTTGGGAATCAAAATCCCGTCAATACCGCTTGCTGGACCACTGCTCGGGTAAGTGCCCAGACCACGTTACATGCAGCGGTGCACTGTCTGGACAACATCATGGCGTGGACCGCTGTGCATGCAAAGCACATGCCGCGGTCTTGGCAGCAGGAGCCTACTGGTGTATACCTCGGTATGGACCGCTGCGCATACAAGTGCACAGACCGCGGTCTTCAAAGCATGTACCTTCTGGAACTGACCGCTGTTGGGACCGCGATAGAGGCAGGTGCCCAGCAAGCGACATGCACCGTGGTGAAGAGGAAAATCCTCTTTTCCAGGTAGACTCAACACATTAATCTAATATGTAAAAATGTGCAAGTGTGGAGTGTGATGAGTGGCATACAATGCATCATTCAATAACATGTAATCAAGAATGTAATGCATGCAAGTGAGTGTGTGCAACTAAAATCTCTTCAAAACAGTTAAGTCAAGTAAACTACCTCTCTTGAAGCACTGTGGGATCTTGGAAGCTTGTTGATGAAGAACCACAATAATACCTAAGCTAACCATTACAAATAATCCCATTGTGGTTTGTCATGAAATAAGCCAATTAAAAATAGAGGTCCTTACAGCATACTTGTGTGTTCCTGTATTTATTGGTTTATGTTTATATGTTAATGAACTTAATTTTGAGCTTATATAATTTCTCATTGAGTTCCAATTTATTTGGTTACTTATTCATTGAGTTTCAAATTCAAATTAGGTGGTTAAGAAACTTTCCATGATTTTATCGTTTATGGTTTTTGTTCTTGATTTCCAAGTTGAATTCCATATTTGTTTGAAAACGTTTCTTGACAAAGTTTGTAGATGAGGGAGATCCTATTCGTAATCCGAAAACGGATTTGAAATCGAAGTTTGGAGGCCAAGGATATGGTCAAAATAAAAAGGGTGCGCAAGAAGGGTTAAGGGGTGCCAAGCACCTCCTCCCCGTGGAGGCGCGTGGCCTCCATGAGAATGGAGGGCTGCTGGTCCCATGGTGATACGATCCTCATCGAT